>JAECWS010000102.1:0-600000 GCA_018150905.1 Drosophila ambigua
AAAAAGAGAAAAATTTGTTTTTTTTATTTTTCGTAGAATTCGTATAAATTGTTATCGATTTGGCGGGAGATTTAAGCTCATTACGTTAGGAGATACACTCGCGAGTTTCACAACACAGTCAGCTGGGAAGAAAGCTCGTAAACTCGATCGTTTTGGGTGGAGCGAGAATAGGTTCTTGTCGAGCTCAGCGAATTTTCTCTTCCTATTTGATCGTACCAGCGTAACTGACCAGACCTAATTTTTCGTATCGAAATTAAATTACGCGCTTAACCCAGGCTAATAGTATAAGTCCTAAATATTCAAAGAGCAATCTCGAAATATTTAAGGCATCCGTGGGAATTTTAAATAAATCTTCGTGAAGAATTGTTTTGAAAGTGGTCTATAGTTCGGCCAGGTAAATATTTCGTGGAAGATTGTAGGGAGTCACATGGAATTTATAAGACTATATTCCAGAACAGATTTTGGTTCAAAGCAGGCGCTTTTAAACCATTGCTGTGCCCAACAAAAACATAGCGAAGGAAAATAAAGAAAAAGGTGAGAAATAAGGGGTTTTTATAGTCCAAGACAATTTTCTGACCTAACCTCTCCTCATAGACCAGATCAGGGTCAAGTCAGGGGCAGAAGAACCCGTGGAAAGGGCCGAGCTCCCCGACGCAACTTTCTTTGGCAGACCAGCAGCCGCAGCAACGTTACATATGCGCAGTCTGAGTTTGTTCGATTGACATTAGCGGGAGAGCAGGGTTAACGACCGGAGCAGAACGTTTGGAAAACGGAATACCGGAGACAAGCAGAAGAAGGCGAAGCAGCAGCAATTAGTGAATTAGTGAAAATTTAGGGTTGAGTAAAAGAAATTCGCAATTACATCAAAAAGAAGACATGTAAACGAATAGGCACGTTCAAGATCACCAACACATGTACAACCGGACAAAAGAATAAAGTGTAAAGTAACTAAGACATGCAAAGTGAGTGAAAAGGCAGAGTGAAAATAACCCAGTGAAGCGAGACTTGTAATGCTCTATCACCCCAAACTAATTACCTAAATCTAAAATCAATATAAAAATCAAACCGATCTTCTAGAAGGCCTTCTACGATAAATCTGGGTGAGTCCAACAGACCGAATAAAAACAATCAATAAAAACCAAAAGAAATTAACCATGTAAAAGAAAGCGTGGAAACCGGCATACCCGTCTCTGTGAGATAGAGTGTGCGATCGAAAGAAGAGGTGAAGAAAGAGAGTTAACAGAGATAACGATGCAATCCGCAAAGCACCTGCACCGATTTTTTGCGTGTTTGTTTTGATTTTGCGTTTGCTGACTTTCCTCGTTTTATTGGTTTCACTTTGATACAAGAAAACCTTAACCCCTTATGATATATTTGTATTGAATTGATTTTTCTATATTATTATTAGTTTTTATATATTATGTTATTATTTAATTAAAACTTCTTTTCAGCGGTTGTATATGTGAAAGTGAATATGAGCAAAAGCAACGAGATTAAAAATTAGTAAGAATAGAATTTATCAAAGAAATTGTTTGAGCAATAATAATGAAAATAGGGTATAAAAGTCTAGTTATGAAAGCAAAAGAATATTATTATGAAGTATTTAAGTGGTGTTGGCTTATTAAATGAGTTATGAAGATTAAAGGTAATGGTTTAAAGTATTAAGTTTTGTGTAAAAATTATGGAGTAAATAAAATAATTAATATTTCCTTGAAGTAATGTGAAGAAGAAGAGAGAGAAGAGATATCGTTTGTGGGAGTTTTTCAAATATTGCGCGCAGAAAAGCTCAATGGTCGGGAGGGTTGAGACGCGTTACTGCATGCCATCAAGCAGACTCACGGTCCACACATCTCAATGGAATGGGTGTATTAGTGAGAAATTGAAGAGAGTAGAGTCTGGTTCAAAGTTAATCATTTTTCATTCGTTGTGAGTCGCGTTGCACTTGGCATTGCGTTGATCGATGGAAGTAAACATTAAGGCAAGGGACATTATTAAATGTGTACTCTGAGGTTGGAGATGGAATGGGTCAAGAACCCCCCCACAGGCTGTTTTGCTAGCTGTGTCCCATCGACCTTCTTCACTGCCAACAGGATACTCAGGGAACGTCCAACGTTAAGACCGGCCTCACGCTACGGTCTGCACTGTGCTATATGCATAGAGGGGTTTGGTACATTACATATTTTGGCGCCCAACGTGGGGCAGCTAAGCTCAAGAGCCTAGATAGACTAGGGATTGAATTAGTGCTTCATTTTCAGTTCCAGCTTTATGGTGAAAAACAAAATTTTTCCTTTTCGTGTCCAGGGATCAAGTAGCATTGACTGGCGAAACAGATTGTTGGCGGGACCGAGAATCTACCGCGAGTTAACTGCTTTTGATGTTCCTGGATACAACTGTTATGGATCAAAGATGGTACCGAATGTTAGTCCGAGCATCGAAAGGGTGAACTGGCTTTCACGGGATTAAATACCAACCAACTATTTGAGAATACCTTGTGGCGAGCTTACACAACAGGTTGACTCAGAATTCTACAATTGGATTGATTCCAGTTAGAACTAGGTCAACAGGTGTTAGCTTGAAGCAGCGAGGTTAGTCTCTTGGAAAGTTGGATGATCTTAGGAATTTTGTCGGGTCATTAACATGGCATGTGGTTGGGGTAGCATTGAGTCGAATACAATTTCATTGGTAACAGCATCCGAGATTGTACGATCAATAGCTGGCGTAACTAACATAGGGTTATTGAATTGATGCACCTGGAAAACAAATTCTTTAATTTGTTTGGTTTATTGAACTAGACGATTACCTAACTCATATGTTTGAACTCTTTTTCGGATCGTTACGGATAGGAAATATTTTATAAAATTAGAAAAAAATTATTCAAACGTTTAAAAAGAAAAAAAAATTTTTTTATATTAAATTTTGTTACAAATTCATCCCAAAGAAACGATGAATAGAACAATTGTTGAACATAGTCCCAGAGCGGGTCGGGAACAACCTATGGACGACATAAGGATATTCGAAGTGGAACATCGTTGCAATATTTGCAAGAAAGCCATCGTAGCAGAGGAACAGTGCGGTGTAACTCCCTGCGATCACCTCTTTCATCGGAATTGCATTGTACCGCATATTGAGGAGCATAAGGAATGTCAAGTTTGTAGGAAATTGATTAGTGTTAGAGACATTAAAGCCGTCCAAGTGGGTTCGGGTGAACAAGGGGCAACGGGTACGACAAGTAATCCACCGCCGCCAACAGGAGCCATTCCGAAAGGATATAATACGAGGAGCACTGGAAATAGGAACATGGAAAAAGGAGTAGGAAAGGAACTAAGGAAAAAACACTTAGCTAATAGGGAACGACGACCGGCTAAACAGGCAAAAGCACAGGCCATAGCTAGTCAAGAAAATCCTCTAGGTAATACCCAAGGTTTAGATTTACCGAACAGGCAAGAAACGGATAGTGTAAACCACTCGGTGACTAGTTCAGTTAGCTTCGGAAGTACTAATTGGTCGGCACTATTAGAGAGTCTGGAAGCAATAATCGAGGCGAAACTAGCAGGAAGGTCCGTAGAAAATTCATCGTCGGCAGCTCATAATACGACGGAAGCTAGAGATTCGGTCCACAGTAACCCTAGGGAAGTTAATAGGGATAGCAGAGGAAACAATCGATCAATCTGTACTTTGAGTCCAGAAAAGATCACTCATCTAATTCAAAATTGGAGTTTGCGGTTTGATGGTGCATCAAAAGGTCTACCGGTTGAAGAGTTTTTATACAGACTTCGAGCTTTTACGCATGACTGTCTTAGTAGTGATTTTAAAGCCATCTGTAGAAACCTACACATTCTGCTTGCAGGAAAAGCGAGAGATTGGTATTGGCAATATCGCAAAGAAGTCGTCGTGATCGAATGGCAGGAGTTCTGTACGGCACTTAAACGACAATACGTGGATTTACGTACAGACGATGAGACCGAAGAAGAGATGAGGGCTAGAAAGCAGGAAGTTGGAGAAAGCTTTGATGATTACTACGATGACGTCATGAGTATTGCAACACGGTTGACAGTACCGCTGGAAGAATCGCGCCTCATCAAAATTCTCATTAGAAATCTTCGTATGGAAATTCGACATCAGATTTTGTTTGAAGAAATTTCATCCGTGGGTCAATTAAGAAAGATGTGTCGCATGAGAGAAAATTTGATAGCAGAACAAGCGGGATTGAAGTCTCAGAACAAGATTTTTGATAGATTTGGGAAGCAGAAAAAAGTATCAGAACTGGAAATGGAACAAGAGCATTTTGAAAGCGTACCAGGAGAAATAGATGCGGTGCAGTTGGCAAAGCGTATCTTAAAATGTTGGAACTGTGAACAGGAAGGACATTGTTGGGACATGTGTGCTCAAGTAAGAACGATTTTCTGCTATGGATGTGGTCAGAAGAACGTTTATAAGCCGCAGTGTGCAGTTTGTCTTAGTCGAAAGTCGGAAAACCCGAAGAAGGGTCCATTCGATCAAGATCGTCGTATGGCCCCGAAGTAGATCAGAATAGTACTCGTTTTGTGCAGGTGGTCGTTCCAAAAGAGGCAGAATTAAAACCACAACCAGCAGAACAACAACATTCACCGGATATGACAATTTTAATACCAGATAGGAAAAAGTTCGAAACGAATAAAATTCAAAGTCGTATTCAGGGATGTTATCGTCATGTTAGGCCATATCATGAAAGGCTAAAAGATTACGAAACAACGCGAGAACGAATATTTAAGAATTCAGAAAAGAATAAATTATCTACGCAAAGAGCGCGGAAGTTTTGGAACGAGGTGAAAACTACCAGAAAATTGCTTATATCGTCAATTTTAGATTGCAAAGAAGATGGGCGACTTTACGCTAAAGTTTCCTTTCTAGATTTTCAAGAGCTCGGTTTACTAGATACCGGAGCAAACATTAGCTGCGTCGGATCCGATCTTGCCACAAAAGATTGGTCAAAATACTCAGATTTTAAACGGATTGTGGGACAGGTGAAAACAGCAGACGGAAAAGGACATGAAATCGTAGGAAAACTTAGAGTTACCATTACGTACAATAACCTTAAAAGAGATTTGAACTTCTTCGTCATTCCATCATTGAACAAAAGGGTTATATTGGGAATAGACTTTTGGAAAGAATTTAATTTGGTTCCAAGTGTAGTCGCTAGTCTCGAAACAGACACACTCATTACAAAAGAGGCGAGTCAAGAACATAAATATCCATTGACAATGCAGCAACAACATCAACTAGAGTCAGTAGTAAAATTATTTCCAAATTTTGAAATTCAAGGCCTAGGGCGAACATCTTTACTAGAACACGATATTGATATCGGTAAGGGTAAACCAGTCAAACAGCGATTTTATCCAGTATCACCAGCTGTAGAAAAACTTGTATATCAAGAAGTTGATCGCATGTTAGCTATGGACGTCATTGAAGTCTCTTCGAGTCCGTGGAGTTCTCCAATGCGCATGGTCATAAAACCAGGCAAAGTAAGGCTTTGTTTGGATGCGAGAAAAATCAATGCAGTTACTGAAAAGGACGCATATCCATTACCTAATATTGAGGGAATATTTTCGAGAATGCCCAAGGCAAATATCATTACAAAGTTGGACCTGAAAGATGCCTTTTGGCAGATTAAGTTGTCAGAAGCAGCACGTCCGATTACGGCTTTTACTATTCCCGGACGTCCTCTTTATCAATTTAAAGTTATGCCTTTTGGGTTATGCAACGCACCACAGACAATGTGCAGATTAATGGATGAGCTAATTCCACCAGATTTAAAACATTGCGTTTTTGGTTACCTGGACGATTTGGTTGTAGTATCAGATACATTTGATTCTCATTTGGAGGTGCTCAAGCGGATTTCAGAACAATTTCGTCGAGCTAATTTGACGTTAAACATTGCGAAAAGTAAATTCTGTGTTACTCAAACTAGATATTTGGGATACGTGATTGGAGGTGGAGGTATTGCCACAGATTTGGGGAAAATCGAAGCTATTATGTCATGGCCAGTGCCAAAAACATTACGACAAGTTAGGGGATTTCTCGGACTTGCTGGATGGTATCGAAGATTTATTCCAAATTTTTCGGATTTGACTTTCCCAATCACACAATTAATTTCAAACAAACGGAAATTTCAATGGACAGAGGAAGCTCAACAGGCTTTTGAAAAAGTGAAGACCGTACTAACATCAGCACCGGTCTTACAGAATCCAGACTTTTCACAGAAGTTTTATTTACATTGTGATGCGAGTGACTTTGGGGTAGGGGCAGTTTTGACTCAACGAGGGAATAATGATGAGGAAAGACCTATCGCGTATATGAGTAAGAAACTGAATACCGCACAACGGAACTACAGTGTAACAGAACGAGAATGTCTTGCGGCGTTGCTAGCGATTGAAAAGTTTAGATGTTATCTAGAGCTTCAGAACTTTGAAGTGATTACGGATCATGCTAGTCTTATTTGGCTAATGAGACAAGCGAATCTTAAAGGTAGACTTGCTAGATGGGCGATGCAATTGCAAGGGTATCGATTTTCTATTAGCCATCGTAAAGGAAAGGATCACGTCGTACCAGATGCCTTGTCGAGGTTATATGAAAACGAAGTATCGATAGTTGAAGGAATAGGACCGTTAATTGATTTAAAAGCAAAGAATTTCAAGGATGCAGAGTATCTATCTACACAAGCTAGGGTGACGAGAGATCAGTGTAAATACCCCGACATGAAAGTTGAAGAAGGATTGCTTTATTTACGTACCGAAAAGGATGAAGGAACGGAAGATTTGCAAGATCAGGTTTGGAAACTTTGGATACCACAGAGTTTAACCAAGGAGGTGATCTCAAGAGCTCATGACTGTGTTGTAGCAGCTCATGGAGGGATGGGGAAAACTTTGGATTTGATTAGGAGACAGTTTTATTGGCCAGGAATGGTTCAACAAATTCGCGATTATGTTCGAAATTGCGAAGTGTGCAAAACAACCAAAGCACCGAACATAATTCTGCGACCACCAATGGGAAAGCAGGCAGAATCTACTAGACCATTTCAGAGACTCTATATAGATTTGTTAGGACCATACCCCAGAAGCAAAAGTGGATTTATAGGCTTACTTATAGTATTGGATCACTTTTCCAAGTTCCATTGGTTATGTCCACTACGAAAATTTACTACTTCTAGTATTATTTCGTATTTGCAAAATGAGATTTTCTTTGCGTATGGCGTTCCAGAAATTGTGATAAGTGATAATGGAGTACAATTCAGAGCAAAAGAGTTTGAAAGTTTTTTAAAATCATTACAGATCAGACACATGCTGACCGCTATTTATTCTCCCCAAGCAAACGCATCTGAACGCGTGAACAGGTCTATCATTTCGGCGATTCGAGCATATTTGAAAGAAGATCAGAGAGATTGGGACAAGAATGTGGCTGCAATTAGTTGTGCGTTAAGGAACTCTTTACATCAGAGCATTAAAGTTTCACCTTACCGAGCGATCTACGGCATGGAAATGATAACACATGGATCCGAATATGAACTATTACGAAAATTAAATCTTCTAGAAGAGTCCGTACATCCTCTTAAGAGAGAAGATAAATTGGCTTTATTAAGAACCGGGATTAAGAGAAATATTACAAACGCTTATGAAAAACAGGCAAAGCAGTATAACCTACGTGCTAAGGAAGTTCGTTATCATGTAGGACAAGAAGTTTTTAGAAGAAACTTTGTACAAAGTAATTTTGAGAAAAATATCGCAAGCAAATTGTGTCCATCATTTGTTAAAGCTCGAGTGCGAGAAAAGGTTGGAAATTCTACGTATGTCTTAGAAGACTTAAAAGGCAATTTAATAGGAAAGGTGCATGCGAAAGACATAAGGCAATAACAGATTTCAGGTTAATCTGCCCTATGTAAAACATGGCTGATTACCCTGTGGTGTGCTGTGCATGGTTCTCAAAAAAGAGAAAAATTTGTTTTTTTTATTTTTCGTAGAATTCGTATAAATTGTTATCGATTTGGCGGGAGATTTAAGCTCATTACGTTAGGAGATACACTCGCGAGTTTCACAACACAGTCAGCTGGGAAGAAAGCTCGTAAACTCGATCGTTTTGGGTGGAGCGAGAATAGGTTCTTGTCGAGCTCAGCGAATTTTCTCTTCCTATTTGATCGTACCAGCGTAACTGACCAGACCTAATTTTTCGTATCGAAATTAAATTACGCGCTTAACCCAGGCTAATAGTATAAGTCCTAAATATTCAAAGAGCAATCTCGAAATATTTAAGGCATCCGTGGGAATTTTAAATAAATCTTCGTGAAGAATTGTTTTGAAAGTGGTCTATAGTTCGGCCAGGTAAATATTTCGTGGAAGATTGTAGGGAGTCACATGGAATTTATAAGACTATATTCCAGAACAGATTTTGGTTCAAAGCAGGCGCTTTTAAACCATTGCTGTGCCCAACAAAAACATAGCGAAGGAAAATAAAGAAAAAGGTGAGAAATAAGGGGTTTTTATAGTCCAAGACAATTTTCTGACCTAACCTCTCCTCATAGACCAGATCAGGGTCAAGTCAGGGGCAGAAGAACCCGTGGAAAGGGCCGAGCTCCCCGACGCAACTTTCTTTGGCAGACCAGCAGCCGCAGCAACGTTACATATGCGCAGTCTGAGTTTGTTCGATTGACATTAGCGGGAGAGCAGGGTTAACGACCGGAGCAGAACGTTTGGAAAACGGAATACCGGAGACAAGCAGAAGAAGGCGAAGCAGCAGCAATTAGTGAATTAGTGAAAATTTAGGGTTGAGTAAAAGAAATTCGCAATTACATCAAAAAGAAGACATGTAAACGAATAGGCACGTTCAAGATCACCAACACATGTACAACCGGACAAAAGAATAAAGTGTAAAGTAACTAAGACATGCAAAGTGAGTGAAAAGGCAGAGTGAAAATAACCCAGTGAAGCGAGACTTGTAATGCTCTATCACCCCAAACTAATTACCTAAATCTAAAATCAATATAAAAATCAAACCGATCTTCTAGAAGGCCTTCTACGATAAATCTGGGTGAGTCCAACAGACCGAATAAAAACAATCAATAAAAACCAAAAGAAATTAACCATGTAAAAGAAAGCGTGGAAACCGGCATACCCGTCTCTGTGAGATAGAGTGTGCGATCGAAAGAAGAGGTGAAGAAAGAGAGTTAACAGAGATAACGATGCAATCCGCAAAGCACCTGCACCGATTTTTTGCGTGTTTGTTTTGATTTTGCGTTTGCTGACTTTCCTCGTTTTATTGGTTTCACTTTGATACAAGAAAACCTTAACCCCTTATGATATATTTGTATTGAATTGATTTTTCTATATTATTATTAGTTTTTATATATTATGTTATTATTTAATTAAAACTTCTTTTCAGCGGTTGTATATGTGAAAGTGAATATGAGCAAAAGCAACGAGATTAAAAATTAGTAAGAATAGAATTTATCAAAGAAATTGTTTGAGCAATAATAATGAAAATAGGGTATAAAAGTCTAGTTATGAAAGCAAAAGAATATTATTATGAAGTATTTAAGTGGTGTTGGCTTATTAAATGAGTTATGAAGATTAAAGGTAATGGTTTAAAGTATTAAGTTTTGTGTAAAAATTATGGAGTAAATAAAATAATTAATATTTCCTTGAAGTAATGTGAAGAAGAAGAGAGAGAAGAGATATCGTTTGTGGGAGTTTTTCAAATATTGCGCGCAGAAAAGCTCAATGGTCGGGAGGGTTGAGACGCGTTACTGCATGCCATCAAGCAGACTCACGGTCCACACATCTCAATGGAATGGGTGTATTAGTGAGAAATTGAAGAGAGTAGAGTCTGGTTCAAAGTTAATCATTTTTCATTCGTTGTGAGTCGCGTTGCACTTGGCATTGCGTTGATCGATGGAAGTAAACATTAAGGCAAGGGACATTATTAAATGTGTACTCTGAGGTTGGAGATGGAATGGGTCAAGAACCCCCCCACAGGCTGTTTTGCTAGCAACAGGATACTCAGGGAACGTCCAACGTTAAGACCGGCCTCACGCTACGGTCTGCACTGTGCTATATGCATAGAGGGGTTTGGTACATTACATAGATTGCTTGTGGTAGGAATTAGGGCAGCAGTTTGACCCACTGCTGACAATACTGTACCTCGGATGCGTTCAAATACTCTGCCATTCTTGGGTTGGGCAGCAGTTCAGATTAAAGGGAGCATGCTTCTGTCTAATTGATTGCAGAATTTCCACAATTCGAATTCATTTTGCTTTGGATATTAATTTGACTGCTTCATCAATCGATGAATGCCTAAGAGTTCGTTAGGAGTTCATTTTCGAATGGCTTTCAGCAGTATACAACATAATATAATATATAATTTTTGAATCGGTGGGAACAAGTTCCTTTCACATAAATTGATGGGGTCCCAGCTAAATATGTGTCCAAACCATACTCGTAATACGTGTAATAAAATCGAAATTAATTAACTCGATGCTCCGACACAGGCACTCCCTAGAAATTGCCTTGGCTTTGTAAAGTGTGTGCGATTGCGGTTATGTATTCGAAAGATATAAGTGGCATGCATACATATATACGAGTAGATGTGGTCTCCGGGTAATGCCTTGTAAATATTTGCCGTCAGCTATCATTTTGATAGTGGAGTTTCAAATGTTTGCCATTCATGCTCATAAACACATGTTGACGTGATGGAAAAGCCAACTTCGCCGGAAAGTCTGGTGCCGTACCGGGGGCCTGGATGTGCAAAAATGTGCAAAAAGCCACGCCCACACGCCAGTTTAATTGCATTTACAAAGTGCGCGAGCAAGGCACGCACGGCCCCGAAAGCAAAATAACTTCTTGCACTCAGTTTCAATTAATTTCTGGTCGTTGAGCGAAGCGGAAGGAATGAATATAAAAGTGTTTTTTAATTAAATGCGCAGAGTGAATGCAATTCCCCCACCGAAGTGTACTTCCCGCTGCACACTCCATTTTATATTGAGTGGCGCACAAAGATGGAAATAATGAGCACAATGATCGGGCCACTTAAGGGGCTCAAAAGGAAATAAAGCTCCGTGCGAGTCAATGCGCTTATATCGTAAGTTTGCAATTGCACAAGAGCCATAAAGAACCAGAAGAAGGAGTGCATGCAAAGGTTGCGGTAGTCAGGAATGCTGCGTACTCTAGAATTTAATCTCTTTCCTCCAGGGATCTACTAAATGGATAAGTGTAAATATTTATACTTTATAATTAAATATGGGTAGATGGGGGAATTCTCTAGTTTTTAATGCTAGAGGCTGGCCATTTTGTGATAAAATTCCCCATCTCTAATTTGCTTTGTGAAGTCATTAAGTCAAGATATGTACATGGTTTTACAGCGGTATTTATTGCACGTTGAACGCATGTATCGACCCTTCCGAAATTGCATTGCTGAGTACGAAAATCTCCTTCATCGAAGTAACCGAATAAACACACATACTTTCGGCACTCTCTGTAATCAGCCAGAATGACAAATGAAATGGGAATAATCGAAAGCCATGTTGAAAAAATGTGAAAGCAAATACGAGGAGAGAGGAGAGAAGCAGAGTAAGCAAAGAGAAGATAGAGCAACAGAAAGAAGCTCTGAGTTTCCTGTCGTGACCTCTGCGGAAGAAAACCCTTGAGTGGGAAGTGGGGAGCTTCCGAGAGGGTCGGGGAAAGTAAGAGTACAAATAAGACAACTCCCGGGCGCATTAATTAAAAAGGCGCAGACAAAGCGAGGCGTAGATTAATTGGCGTCAATGGGAGCCGGCAAAAGAAGCGGCACAGCAAGGAAACCGTCCCAGATACAGATAAGGGCCAAGACGCTAGCAGCCAGGCGAAGTATGCGGTTGAGTGGGCTGGGGTGCAGCGGTGGGGAAGTGATTAAGTAGATGCTGGATGAGAAGGGGCTGGATATCAACGGATATCAGCGGAAAATGAGTAATGAAGTCGAGCTGGGGCGAGCCATTTTTTATGCGCACAGGACAATGAGAAACTAGGCCTCTCTCTCTGTCTGCGCCTGTGTATCACTGCATGTGTTTGTGCGTGCGCGAGTGTGCGTGGGGAATGAGCTCCGCGCTGTGTGCCACAGTTGTATACCATACACCCGGCAATCGTAGAGTTCCACGGTATATTGAATTCCTGCCCTTGGAGAATCTCTTAGACTATGAAAGAAATAAAGTTAATTTTCAAATTACAGCCAGAATAAACAGAGGATTGCCTCTATCTATTTATCCCATTCCTATTCGGTATTACATCGTTCCCGGTTAACGGGTATTTTATAGTCGAGGCGTCAACTCTACCGTTCCTACTCGTACTGTTTCGAGTTGCTTTTTTGAATTCCCCGAACGCTGTTGCTTGCCATGTCAATGAACCGACTCTGCCTATGGCTCTGTATCTGGCTCTGCGGCTGTTTCTGTGCCTGTGCGTGTTTATGTACCGCACATGTGTATGCATGTTTGTACGACAGTCCTCTGTTTGTGTACATGCAAATTTCCGCGTGCCGAAACTTGTCTTTGGCCTGGTCGAAGGCAGCGTGGAGCAGCGCAAAAAATAAAAATGAGAAAAAAATAAAAGCTCTTGGGTTGTAATAATTTTGCCGTTTGCTTTTTCTGCTCATTTAAAATTCAACAACTGCTGCTCATAGCTGCCATTTATTTATACTTTTCCTTTGCCACAGATACTCATACTCATACACTGACACGTAGACACATACAGATCCTCCCTCATACACTATTTGAATGCGAATAAGCTTCGTTTATGGGAGTTGTGTACCCTCACACCGACCACATCTCTACCCCCAGGCCATTCATCTGCTGACTTGGCCTGCAGGCTGCAATAGCAAGACAGCTAGACCAAGCCGAGCATACAGCGACCGCTACCAAAAGGAGCCACCATTTTCCTACTTCTGTACGCATTCGTCTGGTCTCGGCCCCGTCTCTTTCGGCTCACGTGATAATTATGTACTCCTTCGCCAGGTATCACTTATTTGCTTAGACGTTTGCAAGTCCAACATCTGTGTATGTATCTGACTCCAACAAACACAACAAGCTGTACTTATAATAATAGCAATAATAAGAAGATATCGCCAGTTTCTGTTTAAAACTAGACTAATTGGTTGCAAATTTGATTTTAAATTGAATATATTATTTTCATTTATTAAACCAATCTATTAGGATATATATTATATATATTAATTTTGGGACGACACCATAATGAATACATTAGAGTATGATTAATTCGTTTTATAATATCCTGGGTCTCGTGAACTTTTTTTTGTGCATTTTAATTAAATTTTGTTCATTTGTAGCTCGCACAGTTTTTGCGGTCTTGCCATTATAATTGTATAAAGCATTTTTGTATTGCTGCAAATGAACATTCCCATATAAAATGCAAATTGGAAGTGGAATCCAAGCTAGACTGGGAGTGACAGAAAAGCAGCGCTACGTAACGAAGGATAATTTGTAAAGAGAAGCCAACGTCCCGTATCGAGGAAGAGCCGCCGGTTGACTGGGCTTGGATTCTTCGTCTGAGGCTTAAAGACGAACTGAAAAGTTAAAGATCATATTTAAAATCAATCTACACGAGAAAACAGGGCGTGGATTACAGCTGGCTTTGCACCGAGCGGAATCTATGTGACCATATCAGCCAGTCCGCTTTCGTAGACTGCTAAATGAATTATGGTGCTGGAAGCCACCCGAAAATGCACTCCATGTGTAAGCCGACAAAATTAGTGAGCGTTAACAAAAACTCAATTTGTGAAAACGGAATTTTATTAGTGCTCCCTCGCTCAGTGCTCAGCCCTCGGGGCAGGAGCGCAAAGCCGTAGCATACTTTTCGTCGACCGGTGACCGGTATTTGTGTGTGTCTGCTGCGGTTTCAGTCGCAAAGTGGACCGCAAAATAAAAGCGTGCAGAATGTCTGTGTGTGTGTGGGGGGCAGAGCTGGGTGCAGCCGGGTGAAATGGACTCTGCTGCAGTCAAGTGCAATAATGTAATGGCTATATTTAGCCGAGCCCACACAGATACACGTCCCATGTTTGCTCTTGCACTGCGTTATGACCGCAATATTACCAAGTCCTGCCACGTCCCTCCTTTACAATGTTCTATTTGCCGCATGCTTCGATTCCACAGTACGGGTATCCACCAAAAAACATATTGACTCGCCTACGGGCTTGGCTCTGTGGCTCTGTGGCTGGGTCCTGTATCCTGTGTCCTGTGCCCTGTGCCTTGTGTGTGCTCGCAGCAGTTGCATTGGAGTCCTGTAGCTAGGAGTCGGTGGCTCCATTTCATCTCTACCGCATTTCTGTCGCATTTTTGAGCCCATTTTGTGATTGCACTTGCACACTGACCAACGGAAATTGCTCGGCCAAAATATTTGTGCAATGCGATGCCTTTGCTCATCCCGATTCTTTTCCGTCCTGCTCCGTTCCGGCCCGTTTCGTTCATACAGCTGCTGGCTCTCTTTGTTAGTTAAGCGCCAGAGATTTTGTTTTCATTCATTTTGCCGAGCTTTTTGGAGTTGCTTTCCGTTGCTGCTGTTGCTGTCCGAGTGGACCATGAATATTTCAGGCATTTAATTGTAAATTACACATACGCCCTGTGTGCAGTTGGTGAATTTTTTAAGAGCTGTTGGCCTGCTCATGTTTTTTTTTGGTTCGCTGGTTTTATTGTAATGCGCGGATTTGGTTATTGGGGCGCATCCCAGGGGCAGGTTGGTTAGATCGCATTTAAAAATTTAACTCTCTTGATTAAAGTTCGCGAACAATTTGTCAGGCTTTTCATTTCTACTTTTCTACTGTTTGGGTGGGGGTCTGAAACTATACAAGGGATACAACATAGAAGGCATTATATACATATTTTAAAATGTTATTCTTATAGGAGTCGCAGTGTTCTCCCTCTCTGCTTGTATCGCCATCTCAGCTGTGGTGCAGTGAGCCGTATGACATAGTGTTTTCTTAATGTTAAGAAGAACTGTATAATTTGGTGGGCAATCTTTCAATAATAATTTAGCAAAAAAAAAAAGAGAAAACCTTTTGTAATTTACAAATAGAAAATAGAAAATAGTTTTTTGTTTCCAATCTGGACAGCTGTTACAGTTCGTACGATTTGCAATCAGTTGGAATCGACCTGAGGTGTTTTTGCAGCTTTCATTTGCCATTTAACATGCATGGCCCACTCAACCAATTCCCACCGCAGGTCGCATCCGCTGTGGCAGGAAATACTTTGCAAAAAAAAGGCTGCGCAAACTTTTTCCGCTGAATAAAGTTATATGCGAGCTCGCACATACATATGCAATTTGTTGTGTTAATTAATAATATTTGATTGCGAGCGACGTGTGTAATGAACTTCCTGTTTGGCGTGCTTTTTTCAGGACGAGAAAAATCAATTGCTTGTCACGAATGTGTGGCTGAAACTGGAGTGGAACGACATGAACCTCCGCTGGAACACCTCCGACTACGGCGGAGTGAAGGATCTACGCATACCGCCGCATCGCATCTGGAAGCCGGACGTGCTGATGTACAACAGCGCCGACGAGGGATTCGACGGCACCTACCAGACTAATGTCGTGGTGAGGAACAACGGGTCGTGTCTGTATGTGCCGCCGGGAATCTTTAAGTCGACATGCAAGATAGATATCACGTGGTTTCCCTTTGACGATCAGCGTTGCGAGATGAAGTTCGGCAGCTGGACCTATGATGGATTTCAGGTTTGGTTCAGTCTCCAACAATGCACAAGCAGGGCAACCAGGAAGTACTCACAAGACTCGTAGTTGTTTTGCTTACTTAATTACACTTGAAAGAATTTTTGATTTCGTCAGTACGTTTTCGTTTGTTTTGCTGTATTCGTTTGAAGCGAGCGAAAATATTTATATTATTCTACCCTCTCCCCGAATATCATATATAAAAAAAGCTGGATTTACAATTACAAGATGAAACTGGCGGTGATATCAGCAGTTACGTGCTCAACGGCGAGTGGGAACTACTGGGTGAGTAAGCCAACGTCGTTCGGAGCGACATCCTCAACATATCCGACATATGAACCAGATTCACTATCCAAACCCAAACTCTCAGCAGCCGTTGCTTCTTTGGCAAGTGACTCACGTTCTTCAGACAGATACAGACAAATTGAGAACTTAATTCAGATACTCTCCCCACTCCCTGTGTGTGGAAGTTCATCCTGCCTGCTGGCAATACGAACCACAGCACTCTTCTCATCTCTCCAGCAGATGATGCGGTCCGATGCGGCCGAAGATATTACTTTTGTGTACCGCACACAAACACACACTTCACTAGTAACTTTCTCTTGCTATCTCTCTCTCTATCTCTCTCTGTTTCTATCTTACTTACTCTGTCTCAAAAAGTCTCAAAGCTGCAAGCAGGGTTCAAGCTGCGAACTAAAGTTCCGAACTCGTTCCGTTCGAAACTACGACTGCGTTTGCTCATCGCAAGCTGAATGAACCAGTGCCGGGGCAGTGGAAAGCACTGCCTCTCACCTTCAATCAGCTAAAGATGAGAGCGTTCATTATCACTGCTTTGATATTTCTCACACTTCTCGGTCTCTCGGTCTCTCAGTCTCAGTCTCCCATCATCCCATTCGAGGTCAATGCGGTCAATACGGAATGAAGCAGGGCACTTCATGAACCCTGTTGCCCGTACAGCCCCGTACAACCCCGTGCTACATTACTCCATACTCAACTCTACTACTTTCGTACTTCACTAAAACCCACACGCTTATCCAGTGTTCTCCCACTCACTCTACTCTTTCAAAACATCAAAGAAACCAAAAACTATACTTTCAATAAGACTATCACTAAATGTTTGGGCGCTTTAACTTTTAAAGTCCGAAATAGCCGCGTAAACGTTTCGATTGCCCTTTGTAAGAACCCTGATTGGGGGAGCATACCTTTAGACTACCCAACAGCCTAAATATGCTACTCCAATCGCAGGTGCTAATGAGTTAATAACCTGACCAAGAGGTAAGGCCTGGCCCGTGTATGCACTCCACTTAGAACATTTTATCCTGGAATCCATTAATAGTTTTCTTTATCGAAGCTAACGGCATGTAAAGCGATTACGAATGAATGCTGAATAGAATGTATTTACATATAACCAAAATACAAATAAACTTACTGCAGATACAGAGACAGTTGTAGACCCCGGGGCTGTAGACCTAGCTAAACCTTTTGAATTTTGCCAATAAAATGAGCGTAAGCTGGGTTCACTCGCTATTCTCTGGGTTAGATAGTTTATCTTAGCTCCATTCCCCAAATTGCGATGCAGAAAGACAAGAGAAACACAAATTACAGAAGCAAAGAATGAAGGCAAATTTAAATTAAATACGAACTCTGGCACCCTCCTCCCCCCACAATCAGGCAACCACTCACAGACAGAGTGTAAATTGAACTTTTCTGCATAAAATGCTGAGCTGGCAGAAAGTCTGGCCACGCCCTCGATCCGTAAGCGTTTTCCCAGTCAGCGGAAACTGCCACCCAGAGGGGCGGAGGGAAAAATGAGGAAGAGCTTTGCTCTTTAGTCCTCTGCACAGCCACGCACCAGAACCAATTAAGAAATTAAAGGACAAATAAGTCTGCATTCTCTCCCCCCCTCTCTCTCACACACACACACACACACACACACATACACATATATGTGCACTATAAATTAGCGCTACCACAAATACAGACACTCGCATAGCCGAAAAGTTTTTCGCTCCACACTAGCCACAAAAGTGCAAAAGAAAAGTTTGTGCAACAAATTTTATTTTCGTTTGCCGACTCCTTTCATTGCGCTCTCCTTTCATTTCAGTTGCTTTTTTGTTGATTTCGTTTTGTTTTGGCTTTTGTTTTTTATTTTACTCTATGCGTAATGTTCCGGGAGTTTTCCAAGGCTCTTCCGCTGGCTCTTTTTCCTATCCACCATTGTTTTCAGCGCGCACTTGCGGCCGCTTCCCCAGCCAGTTTATGCAAATCATTTTGAGTTGGCAAAGTGCTCCCGATATGGGAGGTGCAGAGCCTGTGGTCGGGCCCCACAGTGGGATGGCAGATGGGTAATTTTTTAAATACTCCACCAAGGCGATTTGTTCGCCGCTCTTGTAATTCCCTCGGTAATCTTTGAATAAGTCGAGCAGATAATTAGGTCTGAAGTTTGAGGCTAGGCATATGGATCCAGTACGAGTATTGCGAATATATTTGCTAACATGCCTGGGGCACTGGTCGTGAGGGGATAATAGCAACTCATAGCTTGGGGTAACCCCTACCTGTCTCACTGTCGACTGTGCATTTCATCGCATAAAATACCTCGATTTATCATGGAAATTTAAGCAGTGATTTAGTTTCCCGTATAATACTTATCAGCATATTGAGTATAGCAACTAGCAGCCACTGAAGGGGTACAACCCACAGGTGGACTTAAGATTTACAATCATGAAATCCCGTTTACACCACTCTACTCTCTACTTAATTTCTCCGCTTATATGCATATATAACCCGCAACGAAATTCCCCTTCTACACATAACTTTTCTAGTATTTACATTTGAAGCAAAGTGCATAAAACTTTTCCCCATAGTAAATTGCTCGGCTCTGCTCTGCTCTGGTCTTACTTAACTTTACTTACAATTAGTTGCCTAGACAAATAAAACTCTTTCCGAAACTAAGTTTACACTCAACTAACTACACCCATTCCCATTCCCACTCCGACTCCACGGCATGCACAACACATTTCACACTCCACAGTCCACACTCCCTGCTCAAGCTAACATTTCTACCTCCCATGCATACTCGTATCAAATCTATCCCGCATATCGTACACACACATGTATATTTATAGAGAATACGTTATTCAAAATTAAGTACACAGACTTTAAACTTTAAATGGCAAGATTACTTCTAATTACACTTACCAGCAACTCTAGTCTTTGCTCTGCTCTGCTCTATGCCCAAGAACGCTATCGTAACTCTTATCCAATGCTTACTCTCCTATCATACTCGTATTCCTATTTAACTTGTATAATGCCAAGAAATGCTCGAAACAAATGCTCAGATCAAGTCCTAAGTAAAAGCTGCCACAGATACATACTCGTATACGTGTACTTACATACGTATTGCGCGTGGGTTTCGTATCAATCGAAACATAGACACAGAGATGCCTCTCCACCACGAATATATCTTGTAGTAATGCTCTTTGTACAATTGAACCACCGTAGGTGTTCCAGGCAAGCGTAACGAGATCTATTACAACTGCTGCCCGGAACCGTATATAGACATAACCTTCGCCATCATCATCCGCCGAAGAACGCTATACTACTTCTTCAATCTGATTATACCCTGTGTGCTGATTGCTTCAATGGCTCTGCTGGGATTCACTCTGCCACCGGATTCGGGTGAAAAGTTATCGCTGGGTAAGTTCTAGTGTTCTAGTGCTATAGTTGGGTGACTGTGGAGGGGGTACATTAATTTGAAACCACTTACGCAACACAAATACTTATGAATTATGGAGAAGGGGAACCGCCCACACATGCAAACAGCTCGAAAGTATTTGCCAAGTACTTACTTTTTAAATAATGATAGACTCGTCTACAGCGCGGGCGAATTTAAAATTAGATGCCTCCCATAATGCTGTTGATGAGCGCTTGAAGGGAGCCCTCTGAGAACCGAACCGAATCGAGCCACTCACTCGCTGACTGACTGACTGTCTGACTAACTGACGTGGCGCATTACTCGTTATTGCCATCGCTCCCCTTCCTGCTGCTGGTGTCGCTGAAGATGACGGCACAGTCCCAGCAGAACCCAGCCCAGATCCTTGCGAGCGTTGGCAAACAAACTATTGAACTTTTAATGTTGCTATGACTGAGTAGTAAAAAGTGTTCAACGAGCCGGGCGTAAGGAATGTTCCGGCTGGCTGTTAAGCACTCGCCTCAAATGTGCTGTCGATTTGGCGGACGAGTCAGGGCATTAGTGGGGTGGAAAATCAGTAGGGACTCGACGAAAGTTGAGGGCTTTTACTTCAGCCAAAGTTGAGTGCTCAAAACAGAAATAGATGGCTAGCAAGTGGGTGTCGGAAAGTATCTAAAACTACTTAAAGATTCCTTCCTAGTGGCAGCAGGGGAGGGTTGCACAAGTGAACGGAAAGACTCTGGCAGTATTAGTCATACTACTTGTACGGTATAGGCAATTCTACATTTGGGAACTGGGAAAATGGACATAGAAACACATTAATGCTGATTTTAAATCATGGAGATAGGCACTCTGGAATGTTGCAGGTTACAAGCAACGAACAAAACTCAGACGGACAATACTGACTGTTAATGGACGAATAATTAAAAAAGCCATAGAACAAATATCACTCACACCAGACACTGTACGAAATAAGAGCCTCCGTCACTTAATCGTCTTCCTCATCCGATATCTAGGTGTTACCATCCTGCTCTCGCTGACCGTGTTTCTCAATATGGTTGCCGAGACTATGCCAGCCACATCCGATGCGGTGCCTTTGTTAGGTAAGACCATTTTGTTTACCGAAACTAGTCGATGGTAATGCTTCTTGTAAATGTAATGTAAATGTAACCGTAAATCGTATTATCGATGTTTCTACCTTTGGTTTTGAGTTGTGCGTTCTTCTTCTTTCGGAAGTGTATTCTTTCCTTATTCAATCCATACATTCGTTACATAACTACATACACGTATATATGTATAACTATATATATAACCCTCTAAAGTTACTGCAGTTGCATATTCATAACATATATCCATGCATTTCTAAAATGATTTTAAAGTCCAAGTAAAATCGGATGATTTTATAATATTAAAACTTTGACACACAATTAAACAATCCTGTGAAATCCAATTCCGTTCCACGCATCAGTTTCCATGACTCGTTTCGAAACGTTTCCTTTGGCTCAAAAGTCAAAAGATATGCTTTATCGATTGACTTTGGGGTCTTTAAGGAAATCAAAGCTGATGCCAAAAAAAGAAGACAATAGTTTCTAAAATTCGTAGAAGAAGAAAACTGATTAAAAATAACTAAAGGGCATTTAAATGTTGCTATTAAACCTTAAATAAATACTATACCCGTACATAAGTATATTAACTTTAACAGCCCAAAAATGATTAATACATATGTATACACTATATGCAAAACATATGAGCTGGTTTGAATAATGCACACACATTTGACGAGTTTCTTGCACGCTATAAATATACTTTTTTTCGGTTTAAAAGAAATCAATTAAAAGTAAAAATTATGACATACTTAGTTGGGTTGTTCCTTATTCAATTATCTTATCTATCTTTCCGATGGTCCCGTATATTTTCCAGAGAGAGTCTTCTAACACAATTTGTTGATCTTGTTCTATTTAAAATTAAAACGAGCCACCCGCCTAGGGAGTTCCTATATGAGTTTTGATTACTAGTTTGTAAATAATAAAATAAATCCGTTTTATCCGAATAATGGAAATTTTTTATCCTTATTTTAAACTATTGATAGTGAGTTAAAAAAGTGATCATTAAACAGAAAAAAGATTACTGTTGATCAGATATTGAGGAAGGAACAACCCCATCATATGATCAATGAATGCGAAGAAAACATTGCAACCCATCGATCTTTGACAATACTTTTTTAATCGTTTCATGACAAAATTTATTCAATTTTCAAATTCGACTTCTATCTTCAAAGACGGTTTCAAAACCTTTATATTCAATTTATATTATTAAATATATCTACTTCCGTTCTTGGCGTACAATTTCCGTGTCTAACTTCTATGTATACCTAATATTTTTCTAAAGTATTCCGACTAAAGTTACCTAAGTGTGTGTGTATGTTAAAGAAAAGAGCATTAAACCTATACTTGTTTTTCTTCAATGCCAATACATTTGTTATGCCGTTAAACAATTGAGAGACTCAGAAGATAACAAACGAAAATTCTTGCATTTAATGTACTAACTAAATTTTTGTATATATCTCTTGCCTTTTTTTCTTTCTTTCAAACAAACTGTGTACCTTTGCCAAAACAAACTATGTGCGCTCTCAAATGCATATTAACCATACCAAAATCAAACACTCTGAATGATTCCGAACTATGAAATATGCGCTACCCTGAACAATGCTCCACAACTAACGAACCAACACAACAAACCACATCTAAACCAACATCTGACATCCAAAAATCAAACAAACCAATATTCACATGCACCACAACAACAACTACTCGTACATAATCTAACACACCCAACGATATACTATATATACGTAATATATATATATATATATTGACAACACGCCCAACCAACCAACAGGTACATATTTCAATTGCATAATGTTTATGGTAGCTTCATCCGTTGTGTCAACGATTTTAATATTAAATTATCATCATCGAAATGCTGATACGCACGAAATGTCCGAATGGGTAAGTCACAAAGAGGTCAACCCACCAACCATCCCAAACAACTACTCGTACAAGTAAAACTACAACAACCAACCAAACTCTCCAACAAAAAGAAAATCAAAATAAAACCACTGCAAAAGCGACCATCACTCATCATATACCCGTACGAAATAGCCTCAGTCAGTACACAGTGGCCACGGGACCACAACTGTTCTGGGGGATAGATCTGCCCTCCTGCATCATCTGGTGCGGGGCACTGGCACTCCCTCGAACCTTCTACGGATTGCTGGAGACCGCGGATGGACAGATCCCAATCCCCCAGATCCCATTACCGCTATCGCTGCCGGTGCCACTGTCGCTGGCCCGCTGGTCCCGTGTCCACTGTCGCATAGCATTAGCATTTTTTGATATGATTTATCTCAACCAAAAAAGAGAAAGAGTGCTAAATTTATACGAGAGCCATGCAAAAATAATTTATGTGTTAGCTAGAGAAATGTTTTTGTGTTTCCTCTTTTCACGTTATTTACTTACTTGTTGTACTGTGTTACTTTGTGTTGTTTTCCATTGTTAAAAACCCCAAAGCCCAGAAACCAAACCTTTAAAATATTATTAAAACGCCCTCAAGAAATAAAGTAAGCTTTTGTGTTATAGAGCTAACATTGTGACCGCACATTGAACTTAAAAGTACATTTCAATGGACTAGTGTCATTTCGGTCGTTTACGGTACGAATCGAAACGAAAAGCTGCTTCAAGAAGGGTAAAAGTACTGATAAAAGAATCATCCATGAGTGATATTACTCTATTCTGGAATTCTAATTTAGCAAATGATTAATTATGAAAATTATTCATTTGATATTATGTAAAGGATATTTAATCTAGAACTCAAACTGCTTGTCCGTTTTCCTTAAATGTGGCGAAAGAGATGGTCTAATTCGTACCTTATTAATTCTAGTGGTTTCTTTCTGAGCTGAATAATAAATAGACACCAATTGTAGTTTAGATTCTCTGCAGCTTCGAGCAAGTATCATCTTGTGACTGTGATAACTCTGACTTACACAAATAGCAATTTTTTCGGGGATGAACTATAAATCACTAAATTTATTTAATATGTCTGTACTGAACAAACTATGTTCATGTGCTCTCCTCATCAGTGCCAGTTGAAGAACTCTTGAAGCTCCTTGAACAAAACAATCTTGCAAAACATGAAATATAAATATAAATAGAATCTAAAAGCAAAAGAAATCAGCAAATAGTTGCACAAATAAATATGTATACATATGTTGTTGTTTGTTATCATTATTATTTTTATTGTTGTCGTTGTTGGTGTTGTTGTGTTGCCGTAACAACATTTCTGTTTCATACACAATCAGCCCGTTTATGTTGTTTGCAATTTTTCGTTTGTGTTAGTTGTGATGCCTACTTAGAGGCGCTTTTGCAAGCTGAACTTGATGTTTTCAATTTGATTTCGTTAGTATACTCAAATGTATCTCCAATATGGTCATAGCCCAGACCACAAAATGTCAGTCGAGTTTAATTTTAGCCAATGTGGGAGTGACCCGTAAATAATAAAAAGAGGCCAATGAAACGATGTGAAGCGAACGCCGAGCCGAAATGTGACGGACGGATGTACAGAGTACGAAACGAATGTTGTAACCATCCAACATGTCTAGCTACTATACGTGTCTACTATAAAATAATTTATGTAATGAAAAATATCGTAATGTTGATGTTGGGCCCATAATTTCTACTTATGTGTATGTAAGCCACAACCCCAACCCCAATCCCAATCCCAGCAAGAAACCAAATATCCCTAGTCCCCAGTCACCAGTCACCAGTTCTTCCAACCACGAACCATACACCCAAGTCCTAACCACGTTGAGCCATTTTTGCTCGTACCTCCTCACCAGTTGCACACTCTCCTTTGTATCTGCATCTCTGTACCCCGTACACTCGTACTTATATACTCATGTGTATGTGTGTGTGTGAAAAGAACGTACAAAAACCAGATGACAAAGTAAGAACTGCAGTCAAACGATATATTATGCAATATGATGCGCTCTGTCCTCTGTATGTCTTTCACTCTACCCCACACACATGTACGTATGCTCGTTCATTCATTTATATTGTATATATGTACTCGTATTATCTATTTTTCTGTACATAGACTCTGTGTGACAAATACATTTTTGATGTTGTGTGTGTCTGACTGAGCAGCGAATGGCTGGTAAGGCTGCGGATGGCCGACTTTTTTTAGGGTTTGCGTAATTAGAGAGAAATGATCTGAGGCAGGGGGACTGGAGTACCAAGGAGTATTTTCCACAAGAGTGGAACGCTTGAGGGAACCACTTAAACAATCAAGAGTATCTAGTGAACAAGTCCCCACCGGAAGAGTCTGCACCTTTACCGCAAATTGTAATATCAATAACGGGAAACATCAGAGCCTTCATCATGATTTTGTTACAGGACATCCAAGTGGAAAGCAATTTCTTCGCATTATTGCAATGGCCACAAAGTGCATAATGAAAAGTTGCGCCAGACGAGACTCGGAGAGGGACTGAGTGAAAAGATAAGGACGAAGGAAGAAAGAATGAGGGAAACTCAGTGGAAGTCGATTGGCTTTTGAGAAGTCACTCACATGAAAAGTTTTGTATGGTTTTCGCGCAAGAATGTGCCCCTCCATGTCCCTCCATCCGAGCTCGCAGACCTTTCGACATACAATTGAATTTGGAGCACATGAAGGAAAAACCAAATCGAGAAATCGAGCACACAAAGTAACAGAAAGCCAACAGTAGGGGATGGGGATGGGACAAGGTAGGTATGGCTTGCGTCGGGTTTGACAGTTGCTCCAGTTGTGAGTTGTCCTGACACGGGAACGAAAATTGAGCCAATTGGCGAGGCAGGTGCATTCGAAATGTGCAGGCCCGCGACTTCATCTGCTGCTCGAGCTCTACGCCTGTCGCCTGCGCCTGGCACTTGAATTGGCTCCAGAGACCACACTCCCTTCACAGGTTGGGCCCCGTTTCTGTGTGATAACAACAAATCAATTTGCACAAAATTTGCACAAAAAGAAAAGATGGTGGTGGAGAGCCAGTGGAGAGCAAGCACAGAGCGGTTGGTTGGCCGGAGAGGAGAGAGCGTTATATATGTACGAACAGACGAGTACGTATTGATATGGATATGGCAAATGCCAGTTGCTCCATTGCAATGGTTAACTTTGCATTTAGCTTGCATGCCACGTCCTGAAGCGCATTTCCATGTAAGCTTCTCGCTTGTTAGCCAAAAAAGAAAACCGCCAACAAGGAGTCGAAGCAAAACGATGGGACAGGACACAGGGATTGGCAGGAGCAGTATCTGGCATAGTGCAAGCGGGGTTGTCAGCTGAGAGCGAGGGCATTTCAGCAGCTCAACCATAATATTGTTAGGGGGCCAGGCACAGAGGACAACGCGAGAGAGGGACGGGCACTGGGGATGAGCTCTGGTGAAGGAGCGAAGCATGTCCCGACTATCGATTCGATTCCTGTTTCTGTGGGTTTTTCGGGCGGCATTTGAATTCACTTCAGCCACGCGACCAGCCAACCTGGAGGCAATGGATGTTCAATGTGATTGGAAAGGGAACTGAGACAGCGATATTGCACAGGCTCTTGGTTCCAACGTTGCTGAAAGGAAACCATAATTAAGTAGTCGAGTCTTTTAGACATATGTATATTATTATGGATAGTGTAATCAACAATTACATAAAATACGAAAGCGTAATAATCTGATATGGAGCCAGGGGATACGCAGACAAACATACATATTATGTATGATTTTTACATATAGATGTACTAGTTGTTGCCACCATTATTGCTAGTGTTGTATCTGTGCTCTTGTGTTTCTTGTTTGATATCTGTGTACGTACGTATCTACATATCTACATGTCTGTGTTTGTGTTGTAAATCATGAATTTTGCATGCATCATAGCTATAAATAAGCAGAGAACACTGCGAACAGCGAGCCCCCGCTCTCCCATGTGCACTGTGCACACTCTCCGAAGTATACAAATAAATACTATTACACGTAGCTAAGTGTAATAACAAATCACCCGCCATACAAACAGACATCCTGCACCAGGGCACATGGGAGCCCGAAACGGGGAACACCAACAAGTTGCCCGCCATATAATCGACTCCACAACTTTGTTGCTTTAGTTGTAATCAAATCAAATATAAATCATACTTGTGGCCATCTGTCTGCTGGTGTGTGAGTCTGTTCATGCAAAGTAGCCATAAATCGTGGCGTGCCCGGCTGAGTCGAGCTGGTGCCCACTTCTGGCCACACACACTCTCGGCCAGAGACACAAGCCATCATCATACAAACACGAACTGTACGAGTAACACACGCAATTGGAACATATATGAATATAATAATTTTGAGTGGGGTTATCGTTGGGACCGTTCCACTAAACGTTTCAATTTCGCCACCTGCCGTTAGATACGCATCGTATTTTTATGCTGGCTGCCCTGGATACTACGAATGAGTCGCCCGGGGCGACCACTGATCCTGGAGTTTCCGACCACGCCCTGCTCGGACACGTCGTCTGAGCGCAAGCATCAGATACTCTCCGATGTCGAGCTGAAAGAGCGGTATTTAGCAATAGTTTTATACTTGTCTTGCTTCTGCTTTCTCCTGACACTCGCCGCATATTCCTCGGCACACTTAAGCGGGAATTTCGTATGCATCAAGAACGTACTTGCACATGTACATATATATAAAAAGCCCAACCAAAGTAGACTCCGGAATACTTGGCCAGCGTACAACGAAAGCAAAAGCAGGACAGGAACAGTGCAAAATATTCATAGACCTACAGAGTGTACTTACCAAATTGTTTGTCCTCCCCCAAACGAAGCTCCTCGAAATCACTGCTGGCCAATGTCCTGGACATCGATGATGATTTTCGCCACAATTGTCGCCCCATGACGCCAGGCGGAACACTGCCACACAACCCAGCCTTCTATCGCACGGTTTATGGGTAATGAATCCAAACATACTCGTACCATAAGCATAATGATCTGCTGGCCCCTGGGTCAGCATTCGGTTAAGTGGAATAACCAACTCACGTCCTATGTTTCTGGCCTTGTGCCAATTTGCCAATTTGCAGACAAGGCGACGATGGCAGCATTGGACCAATTGGCAGCACTCGAATGCCAGATGCGGTCAGTCATCACACGTGCATCAAATCATCAACAGAATATGAATTAGGTTTAATCTTAAAGGAAATTCGCTTTATAACTGATCAGGTAAGTTGGCTGAGAATCATCCGTGAATCTTGGGAGGAATATCTGGGGAAACTATATCTATAATTGTTATCAGATTTTCAATATATTGTTCACAAACTAGAAGCCCTCTCAATGCATGCCCCAGACTGCACCGAACATCACTAGCATCTAGCACTTCCCAGACCATTGTTACAGATGAAAGTTAATAGTTTTGCCTCTTCTTTTCTCTCCAATTCAACTCACTCTCTCTCTCTCGCTGAATACTCATACCAACCCAAACATGAAATAAAACCCACCAAAACCAAACACAGCTACGTAAAGATGACGAGTCAAATGACATTGCCAATGATTGGAAATTTGCAGCTATGGTCGTTGACAGACTGTGCCTTATCATATTCACAATGTTCACAATATTAGCCACAATAGCTGTACTACTATCAGCACCACATATTATTGTCTCGTAGCCATATGGGCGAGGTGGTTATTGTTATTGGTTTTATTATAAAATCAATTTGTTAATTATTAAATTAATAACGAAACTTTTTAAGTAAATTAAAACCGAAAAGAAAACACTAAAAACCACAAAAAAAAGAGAAAAACACTTGATATAAATACCATTGACTAAATAATACACACAGAAAAAAAACTAAAAAAAAATATAAACAAAATCTTGTCTTTAAAACGCAATAATTTAAATATAAACAAGCGAACTCGTTTAAAGAAAGTCTTTCGTAAAAAACCACATACACTAAAAGAGACTTAAAAAAATCATGTACTACCATTGTTTACAACATTTTTAATTCCAATTTTCCTATTTCTTTAAAAACCAAAAAAAAACATCTAAAAACTGATAAAAAATTAAGTTTAAAAAGAGTACCCCCAAACCTCCCCTCCACACCCAAAAGAAATTATCTAATTCTTCCACTGAATATACATACACATATGTGTGTATATGTATTTGAAAGCAAGCAAAAACGGGTAAATTTTCCTTTATAGTTTTTATATTTTAAAAGTAAGAGAGAGGTATAAAAATAGACAGATTTTCAGAATACTTTTTTTTTGATACACTTGAAAATGCTGTTTTTTTTTTTAAATCGAAGCAAGACCCCAACCCCTTTTTGGAAGACTTCATTTTGTGAGCTTTATAGTGAAAATTGTAGATGAAAATAAATTCTAATATAAATGTACATACTTACTCTGTGAATGTATGTAAGGACATGTATGTAATATGTACATGAGATCAGAACCAACGTTTTTGAATCCAAAGAAGAATAATAACCAGATTTGTAATCTTTGTAAGCGGAATTGAGGTCAGTCCATGGAAGTCCTAGGACCTAGACCACGAAACCAAGAAACCAAGAAACCTTTCTGCTAACTACATATACATATAGTCACTTAGGGAAAATACATAATTCCGCCTCCCTTCTCCTCTCTAGACAAACATGCATTTCCAAAACAGAACCAATTAACCTAACATATCCACTACTACGTAAATTTAGATCCTCCCCCGTTGTAATTTTACGTTGAACAGAACGCCATAGGATAAACACAAAACCCAAACCCAAATCCAAAACCCCTAAAAACCAAACCCATTAAAGCGAACCAAAACCAATAGAATAACCCATCCAAATTGGAATTAGAAAAGAATTCAAAAAAGTGTAACTAATAAAAAAAGAGAAAAAAACGAGAAATATGACGCAAAAGAGATTTATCCAGTGATTTTGAGTGAACCAGCCCATTGCGCACAGCAGATGGAATGTGTCTCATAGATGGCATTCCATCTCGACTGGCGCGGCATCGAGGCACAATTGATAAAATTTAATGGTTGCGAGCAATAATATCTGCGTGTTGATGAATTGCATGATTTTTTGGTGATGCAAACGATGATCGAGCGAATTATTGCATGGACCTGGGACCTAGGCCTTGTGCAAGAGTTCGCTCATTCATCGCAGTGAGAACAGCGAAACATCGTACACAGTCTAACTTTTGGTATTAATATGAGTTATTTATAATTTATTATATTGTTTGATTTTTTATTTAATATTAAATATAAAATACTAAAAGTTTATACACTGTAAAAACACCAGAGGCAATTCACTACAAACAAAAAGTTGAACAATGAATAGGATAGAAAGGCAAGTCGAACAAATACGATTAACGATATACATATACTCGATGTGTATATATACATACTTATATACCAATAACAATGAACATCACAAGACCATAGAACTCAGAACATGCCAGTGCATGGGCAATTATGTGCTTCGCTTCAGTATTGAGCGCACAAAACATACATACTTGAAAACGAACAAAGAGACAACCAACACATATACTCGTAACCCAAGGAGCTTTATACAATTATATACATACTCGTATGATAGAGTCGATCTCTGCGATCGGGAGTCAGTCTAATCGGGCCTGCTCTCTCATACATTTGATACATAGATACATACAAATACTATGTAAATTCACTAGCAAATACTCGATTGTTGGATGACTCTTCTATCCTTAGAGTATGATCTTACAGTATGTTACTGTCCGCTAACTAGCCAAGCACACAATTTCTACAAGTAAACAAAATAAATAACACATGCAACAAAATCTTAAAAATTAACATGGCATGGGAGTCGGTCGAGCAAATGCTAAGAACAAGACGGGGGAGAAACTCGGTCAGATCTTCGCAGATCTTAACAGAGGCAAAGAAGATCCCAGGCCAGAGACTACTTCCTTTCTTGACTCGATGCCATTTCTCTCGACTCGATACCCAATGCCAAAATCGAACGAATGTAATGCAAAATTGAGTTTGACTAATTTCACACAGCATTTTCTTTTCACACAAAAGAAAACGTTAAACATGAAATTAATTTTTTAATTTTTAAGTTACAGTTATTCTGCTTCTAATTGTAAATCTTGTGCAATGAAAACAATCAGAATTTTTCTTTGAATATAAACTAAGCGAAAAAATCGAAACGAAACAGAAACTGATACAAGCAAACAACAGCAATGCAACAGCAATGCAACAGCAAAAGCAAAAGCAGAGAAAAACAAAACAATAACAATAATTTGCAAGAATAAATAATGGGAAATATAATAAGTAACTAAACGAATTCACACAATATAGTCTAAGCCACACTGATTACACAGACCGAGCAACTCGTAGCTGTAATTAATATTCTATCCAAAGAGCTGAAAGAAACAGAGATACGAGTACAACCACAACAGAACAGCTAGCAATAGTATTAAGACAAACCAAACGAGGATATTGAGGAATGGTTCTACTCGTATTCGGATTATTGTTTAATTTTCTATGAGTTTGGGTTTTAGACAATTTTGAAGCAATTTTATATCGAATTTTGTATGCCAGCCATTTTATAGCTATACAAACTTTTGATTCAACCTTTCCATTTCAGTTTTAACGTTTTTTTTCGGGACAGTTTGAATTTGTATGTATAAATAAGGATTAGCTTTTGATAAACGATAAATGGGGTAACCAAAATGTATGTGGAATGGAGATATTTTGATGAAAGGTGAAATTCTATGTATATTTTGTTAGATGCCTACCAGATCAGCGCGAATACAAATAGATCAGAGACAGATAGACAGATTTTGTGGGGATTTTTGTTCGTCTTTTTGATATGGATATACGTTTATTTTGTATGCTTTTCCAAGTGAACGTCAGTGAGAACAATTAACGATAGATTTCAATCCTACGCATAAGAATATCTATAAATAGAGAACATAGCAACAAGCTGCCAGCATGAGAAATAAAAACAATAACTAATTTTAAATGTTTTATACATTTCCATCATTTGTGCTCATTTAAAGAAAAAACCGAGTCTAAGCGAGTCAGAAAAGATGAAACAAACTCAAATAACATAAAAAAACAGCAGTGGACAGATTTCAAGCAGCAGTCGATACGGGATTATGTTCAACATTCAATTAGCTGAAGTTGAAGGAGCGTCTACACATAAGCAATTTTTAAACGGAATGTCACCCAAGTAAATAGATTTAGAAAATAGTGAGGCCCCACGAGGTGGTGGAATCTAATCGAACATATTATTCACATCCAGACAACTGGGCCAGTTGGTTGGGATTAATACTCGTACTAATACATTTCTAGGGCGTAAAAAGGACAGTTTGGAAAGCGTTTCTTTCATCATACATACGGTACACAACACATGCATATATACATATACATATATATATGCAGGTGTATATTTAAATGATATACATATGTATATGTGTGGGTGCAGACATATATATACTTCTTTTTTACACTGGCAAACAAGTATAGAGTATACATACATATAGCATACCTTGTAATACATAATACAAGAAAATATTTGAAAGCAAATGAAACTTTTTCCTACGACTAGTTGCATTTAAATGAATTTTAAAAAATATACCTAAAAGTATATATTTATTAAAAACAAAACAAAAACCAGAAAACAAAACAAAATAAAAATGAAACACAAAAACCAACTCTTTCTCTACTAAAAACAAAACCAACATACAGAAAAAGAAAATAAAACTTTAATATAACATTTAATTAGACATTTAATAAGGGTTCAATGAAAACCGAGTCAAGCGAGAAGAATCGTAAACTAGTAAATATTTATATTAAATTAATTTTAAAATGTGAAGAACAAAAAAGAAAACACAAAAACAAAAGAGAAGCGCTGATTTTTTATGTCGTTATTAGTATTTAAATTTAAATAATTGCATATAAAGAAAACATACAGAATTAAATGAGAAAACCAAAAATTATAAGATATAAAAATAAAAAAAATTAGAAGAAAATTGACAAATTGGTCATTTTGACCTAGTAAATTATAGAAAAAAATAAAACCAAAATTGAAAGTAAACAAAAACAAAAAAAAAACCAAAGAAGGAACCCCGAGAAAACAATTGTAAAATTTTAATTATTATTATTCAATAATAAATACAAAAAAGGAAAGATTTGACAGAAATACCAACATATACAATTAGGTTTTATTTCATTCCAACTTTAACACGTACTCGTTATTACCTTGGAGAGAGGATCCTGATGCTCAAGACGAAGATGAAGCCGCCTTCAAAAGTCGGAAAGGTAAATTGTGTCTCGTCCTAGACATAAGCTGATAATTAAGATATAGGCAATGTACAATAGAACGAGTACACGTTAACACCAAGCACATATCTGACCAATGTAAATATGTACAAATGTTCAGTCGATCAATATTCATAAAGTCCTATTCCATAGCATCATGAATTCATTGCAAAACGACACTTGACACATTGTGCAAAACAAAGCTTAGTTTACTTAGTAATAGAAGACAAGCAAAACATTATAACCTGAAGAAAAAACAGGAAAACACATTGCTCTGATATCAGAACTATATTCAAAGTGTTAAAATTTCCCGTCTGACTATTAAGAAATAGAAGCTTGCAAATTTTACTAACGAAAAATTCTGATTCCCTGCGCAGTTTGTCAACAACCAGCTGAAAGTTAAATTAAAATCCAGTCGTTCCTTTACGATCTTCTTATAACAGAAATAACTATAAAACAAAAACATATGTATATCCAGCTAGCCAATCAACTGATCTTACCCTCGAATAGCAGAAGGGATGCTGCGTGTATGTATGACAAGTATTTTACCAAATCTCATTTTTATTAACCAAGAAAGTATGGAAGAACGTTGACATCCTGTTTTCGCCAGAAACAATTTCCTATTTAATCCAAATTTTCGGCATGATTTCTTTATATCCTACCGCTATTTATCCAACAACTTCACTCTAATTAGAAACCTTTTCTCAAAAATTTTACAAGTTTTCTCTGTAATCAAGTCAGATTTCCCAATACTCTTGCATTGTTTATAATTTTTGTTTAGCATGTTACAATCCCTTTTAATTATTCATATGATAAAATGTAATAACGTCTTATTTTTTCCTTGAATGCTAACTTAATTGCGAGTATAACGGAGATGGAGTCGAAGATATGGTGAGTGTTTAAAAACTCCCAAAGAAAAATATTTGTTTCACTAAGTATACATTTTTGTATAGAATAAAATCATCGACAACATTGGATACGTGGAATTTTCTGATACTGGAATATGGAACATCATTTGGAAAATCATCATAGTTAATATAGAGTATAAATTAAGTATACATCAAGTAAAAACATGAATATTTATAATTTTGTCTCACAACACAATTCTATTCCGTTCTTTATTATTAGTAAGAGCATCAGCGAATGGGAAGTCGATTCCACATATTTGTATTTAACACACTCACAATAAGTCTCAACCAGACCGGGAGGAACGTTGTGAATCACTTCTGTTACCGCGATTCTACTTTTATACTCGTACTCAGTACTGATAATACAGTTTAAATATTTTCGCTACATCTACATAACTTCTCACACCGTGTTCGAGCGAGAATTAGAATAAGTAATAAGTAATAACTGAAAATTAGTTCTTCATTATGGATATAATGGCAATCTGATAGAAACAATGATTAGTTTTTTGTTTTCTCGTACCTTCAAAATTGTGGACGCCACAGATTTTAGTATTTTCTGGGGGCGGTTTTTGAACAGTGTGATATCACAGAGTCTGGAAGGAAAATTTTGTTGTCTCTGAGAACTAGGCAACAGACAAGACGGTCAGACAGACAGACATTGCTCTATCGACTCAGCTATTGATGCTGATCAAGAATATATATACTTTATGGGGTCGGAAACGTTTCCTTCTGTCCGTTAAACAGATTCACTTCTACCAAAAATGTAATAAAAATCCCGTAAGCTCTTCGAGTACGGGTATAAAAAGGTTACGAATACGATTAATAATTATAAACTAATTATGGAATATTCTTGGTATTCAGTCCTTGGTAATGTTCGTGATTATTACTAAACATGCTGTATATATTTAAGTTTTAAGACGATAAAATCTAAACACTAAACCAAAGAGAACGGAACTGGATATCATTTCGGTCACGCCCATGTACAAAGAACACGGCCTGGTATACAAGAATCGCCGGACTGACTAAATCCCGGCAGGAGTCTTTGAGGAACTAATCTTACTGGATATGGGCTCAGGCGGACTCTTTATTAACATTTAAACTGGAGCGTAAATTGATAACTGGTGACACAATTAATATGTCGTTTGAGGTTACACAAACATTTGTTGATTTCGATAAGAATAAATTAAGTAATTTGTATGATATTTGCAAAAACTACTTTCATTCGGACTAGAACAATATAATAATAGAAGTCGTGTACCCGTGCTGCGCACACATATAAAGTATTAGCTAAAAATGTATTCGGCCTAGAACTTGCACGCAAAGGAAGCATCTCCGACTGCATTTAAATAAAAGAACGAGAAGGCACGTGTGAGTCGCTTCTGTGGACGCGACTCTACTCTTATACCCGTACTCAGTCAGTATTTAAATTTGTGAGCTTATGATTTATGTAGAATTATAAAATGTAGATTATACATACACAATGTAGAGTATACATCTTCTCCGTAAAGGCTACAGAGCGAGCGAGCGAGAAAGAGCATGAGTAGCATCAGCAGCGCCGGAGGAGTTGGGGGAAGCAACTGAAAATTAATTTATTGAAGTTCACTTGTAGCAGTGTGATATCACATGAGTCTGCTCTAGCTCTTATAGTCTCTGAACCAGGCGCTCATCAAGACGGACAGACAGGCATGGCTATACCGACTCGGATATTGATGCTGTTCAAGAATATATATACTTTATGGGTTCGGAAACGATTCCTTCTCTGCGTTACACACATCCACTTTTACCAAAAATATAATATACCCCTAATCTCTTTGAGTACCGGTATAAAAAATAAAATTGATTTAATTTAATCAATGCTTTAATCTAAAGCAGCGGCACTTCTAGTACCGTTACATCCGTGTGTGGGGAATTCCATGATGTTGCACGGGACTATCGTACACACTTAAATTAAAAAATAAAACAGATTTGTATTGTTAACCATTACATACGCCGAATAAAAAGTTTACCATGTCATGATGTCATGTACGATTCTTGTTTTCATCTCTATTTTTAGATGTAGGCACTTATTGTTAGAATTGACTAATACAGCAAATTTTCTTTTTTTAACTTTTCTGCTCAGTTTTGCATATCTGTGCCGCTCAGTGCGCACATCGTCATCAATTTAATTTAACATTTATAATTTTACATAGGCAAATATGCTCTGGCATTTTATTGTTAAGGTTCTAGATATTCAAGCATACTCACGCAGAGGAATATTTTAAATTTTAATTCAATGTATTTCATGCGTTTAGAAGATATTAATTTAGCAAGCTGAAATGGTCGAATATTCCCTTGTTCGCCGAGGCTTTTGCACCGTAAGCTGAGAAACTGTTGTGAGAATGTTTTTAGATAGTTGAAACTAGAACTAGAAGAGATTTTTTATCATAAATCATAATGCAATGGCAATTTATTGCTTATTGGAGATAATACTATAGGAAAAGGAATGACAGGTTTTTGATGATTTCCATTGATTTTACATAACATTTTATATCAATTGGTTAAACTAGATAAGTTGTAATTAAGAAATTAATAATTTAATTAAATTGTTTGGCACAATAACTGATACGTGTCGAAACATTATCGGAAAAGAATTTGACTTAAGCTTTTGTTAAAAACAGAGCCGTGGCCTACGAAATAAAATTAAAATAAGCTGGCAAAAACCCCAGTGCTGATACATATTATTTAAACATACTATTTATACACATATACATATGTAGTTATATTATGTATAAGATTTTCATTTGTAGCAGCATACCGAGTTAACCGATCATACTGGAAGGTGATAACTTTCCAAGCGATTTAGGCGCGAAACTGTCCTGATGAAAGATGCCACACCCCCGGAAACGACCCCCAAGTAAGCTGCTGATGAACAAGTTTCCGCCGCCCAACAGGTTGCTGCCGCAATTAAATTTAATTTCTTTTCTGGCAGCATTGCCATCGCCTCTTACCATGCCAGCTGGTCCAGAGGAGATTAAAAATATAGTTCATTTACATATTAATTTATAATAAAAATCTGAAATGTGTGTGTTCAAATCTATTTTGATATATTGAGTCTTTCTATAAAGCATTACCTTTTAACCGGAGTTCGGGTTACATGTACTGTGTTGGCGGTGGGGTCCGATTGTTTTTCGCACAGTGAGTCTCCTCTCACAGTTCGTATAATCCGGCCAGCTTTGGGCTGTTCTTGACAGTGAGACCGTTACAGTCACAGTGCGTTTGCCAAGTGTGGGTGTACCAAGAGGCTGGACCTGTTTTCTAATAATTCAAGCTCCTGCATGCGCTAGCTGCAACAGCTTGCCCACCGTCGCTAGCCTCTCAATGGCTTCATGCGTTCAGACTGGTGCAACTGCATTTCAAATGGTCCGCCAACGGCTTGAGTTAACAGCGTTGCCACATATTTGAAAATCGATTGTAAAGTAAAAAGTAGAGGCGCTAGTGAGCTCTAAGTCTCATGCCGGCCAGCCTTTGTCAGAGTGTCAAATCAATATAGTTTTGGTGCTATTTTTGTCATCTCTGGTTGAACTTTTCAAAATGCTAAAATCACTTACTATACAGTATGGTTAGTGCTAAAATGTAGATCCAAGCAAGTTATCTCTCTTGGAAACTCTTTTTCCACCTTCTTGTTTCGATACTATGATCAAATGTATCTGCTGTTTATGTTCGATTGTTGTGCTAGCACACCAAGTCAAATTCAAGTAAAATTCCTGTAAAATTACATGTAGAGACACATAAATTTTTTCAAAAATGTAGCAAAAGAAGTATTGTTCGCGAACATATGCTGGATGGGTTTTGGCAGCAGCCGGCTTCTGTCAGTGAGTAATGTCGACAAACTGATTTCTCACTAGCGACAGCTCGCTGCTGTGAGACTTTAAGCGGCTGATACTTTGAGATGTAGTTAAGATGTACATATTGTGTAGATTAAGAGAGCTATGCTTGATAAATTTGAGTAGAATACATGTAAAATTTGAAAATTGTACATTTAATTTGTGTAAAATAACCAAAAAAAATGCTAAACGTTTTTTATACCCGTACTCAAAAAAGAGTTAAGGGGTATAATCTAATATGTGGTAAAAGTGGATGTGTGTAACACAGAGAAGGAAAATTTTCCGACCCCATAAAGTATATATATTCTTGATCAGCATCAATAGCCGAGTCGATAGAGCCATGTCTGTCTGTCCGTCTGTCTGTCTTGTTGAGCGCCTGGATCTCAGAGACTATAAAAGCTAGGGCAACCAAATTTGGTTTCCAGACTCATGTGATATCACACTGCTACAAGTGTATTTCAAAATTTCGCCCCACCCCCTTCCGCCCACACAAAGGACGAAAATCTGTGGCAGGCACAATTTTAAAGATACGATAAAACTAAAAAAGCAGTATCGTAGAGAATGACCATATCTACAAGATTGCCGAATATGAATCAGATCGAATCATAATTAAAGCCAGAATGAAGAAATTGATTTTCAGTTGCCTCCCCCGCCCACTTCAGCCAGAGACAAACTACTCTATCTCCTTCTCGCTCGCACACTCTGCAGCGTTCACTGCGCGAGCAACCCCTAGCGGAGGAGATGTAGAATTTAAATGGTACATCTATAATCTACATGTTAAATTTAAAGTATACATTGTAGATGTAGATGTAGATAACAGATGTATCAAGAAAAAGTAAAATGTAAAATTTGTTTTTAAATTCTAAAAAATAATAAGCTCAAAAGTGCATCTACAGACTGAGTACGGGTATATGTAAGTAGAGTCGCGTCCCCAGAAGCGACTCACACGTTCCTTCTCGTTTTTTTCTGTTTTTTCAACATTTAATAGGGAAAAAACAACAAAAATTAAAAGCTCTTCTTAAATTTTTACCATTTAAATATTTAATTAATGCCAGCTAAATTAAAAAAAAAAATCAAAACTATTTTAAAAATGTAATTTTTACTTTAAAACTGTGGAAAAAAGATTTGTTTAAGAAAAAAAAAAGAAAGTCCGTATACCAATACCAAACCATATATTATTAAAAATGTTTAAAGTTTAAAATGTATTTCCTTCTACTGTCATTGACGAGCGCTCATCAGCCTCATTAGCGGCTCTATAAATTTCCTTTTTCAGACATATTTGGGTGATCTCAACTTTTAAATAATAAAAAAGTTGGTCAATTTGCTCTTCTTAAATGAAATGTAAAAAATCAAACCGTAATATTTTTTTTTATGTTTCACAGACATTAGGCTTTTCAAACACTCACAGAAAAGATTTTTTTTTTCGTAAAAATATCGTTTTTCTAAGAGTTGTTTGTTTTTATAATATTGCGAGCAACTATTTTTGTAATTTTAGATATAGAAACCTCCATAAAACAAATCTATACGAGTATGCACATATACTAAGGATGGTCATACTCGTTCACGCCTGGCTACGGTTGGTTGAAAATTCTAGAGAACATATAAATTTAATTCTTTGATCGTCTGCTCGCTGGGCAAGTGTACATTGTTTTTTCATTGCAAGCCAACTCTGCGAGTACAAACAAATATATTTATGTAAATCAAATTATCAATGAAATTTATTAAGACCCAGGACTGTAAGACCCAGGCCCTGGAGGACGGCATAATCTATAAGATAGACGAGAAGTATGAAGGATCTCAGGGCTATAAGGAAAAGGATATCGAGACAATCGAAATGACCTGCGAGCATTGTGGCGTGCGATTGGGCATCAATGCCGGTCGAATATGAGGACCACGATCCGGAATACAATGGCATGGCGGCATTCTCTACCCTGATTTTTAAGACTGACGGTGCCCACTCATAGACAGGAAAGAGTTTTCAAGAGTTCATCCAAAGCTGAATCAAGCTAACGATTTTTATACCCGTACTCAAAGAGTTAAGGAGTATAATGTATTTGCGGTAAAAGTGGAATCGTTTCCCATAAAGTATATATATTCTTGATCATGTCTGTCTGTCCGTCTTGATGAGCGCCTGGTTCAAAGACTATAAGAGCTACAAATGAATTTCAAGAAATTAATTTTCAGTTGCTTTCCCACCTCCTCCGGCGTTGCTGACGCACACTCTGCCTGTGCAGTGCGCGACCTTTGCGTAGAAGATGTAGACTCTACATTGTGTATGTATAATCTAAATTTTAGATGTTTAATCGACATTGTAGATATAGATAAAAGATGTAGCAAAAAAATGTAAAATATTTTCAAATTTATATACTGACTGAGTGCGGGTAAAAAATTAGAGTCGCGTCCACAGAAGCGACTCACACCTTCTCGTTTTTTTTTTGCCGGCTGTGCCACAAGAACATCAAGCTTAAGATAATACCAAGCAAACACGCCAGCCAACCGTCCCTCAGAGAAGTCCCTCTAGCCTGTGAGTGGGTCTCCAGCAACTGTATCAGCGATCCGATCCCGGTCGAATAAACACCGCTAAAGCCACTTGCAAAAATGATCCCCACTGAAACTATTGACCCTTTGTGAGTTGAGTCATTTATACGTGGGTTCATTTACTAACGTCCTGTCTTACCGCCTTTCCTAAACTTGTACGTATGTATCTATGAGGTTGCAGTGCCCCTGCGCCGACAGTAGTCAAATATTTTTAAATTATTTGTTGGCTTACAAATTTTTTTTTGCATTTAATTCGTGTTGCTTTTGAAAATCAAACAAGCCCGGTGATAAGCACACAGGCAAACGGATATACACAGATACAGCAGACCCTCCGCCGCATTCAAGTGGTTTGTACGTTGCAGGGTGAAAATCAACTGTAATTCGCCTGCAACACCAGCACCCACCGTTAAGTGTGCTGCGTTGTTGTTACTGTTGCGGCATGTTGCGAAAAATTGCATTGCAAATACTCAAACCCTGCCCATCATAATGATAAGGGCCGGCAAGGCAACTCTCCATCTATGCCTATGGTGGGTTCGCCCTTCCATCGTTTTTTTGTTCTACAATAAACATTTTTGTGCGTGAAAAAAAAAGAATTAAAATATTTTTTTTTCGTGCATATAAGAAGAACAAAAGCGGTTTAAATTTGTATATAACTATGCTGCAATCTGTGTGTGTGTGTGTGTGTGTGTATGTATATAGGTGGTTCCCTTATTGTAGTTGTTGTCTGTGTATGTGTATATAGAGCGGTGAGGTGCCTCCTCCTATGTACCCGCACAGAGTCCCATCCCGCACAGCGGTGGCAACAACAACAATGCACTTTTGTTGTACATTAAAACTGCCGCCTGTCCCCACCGTCCATCTGAGTATCGGTGTTCGTGAGTGCTTGTGTGCGTGGGCTTGTGTCATGTGAAGTATATAATTAACGGCATTGCACATACATATGTATGCGTGTATGTGGAAATGTGCATTTCGCGTACATAGGCCGGACCGCCTGCCGCGGCCCCCCTCGCATCTCACTTACCTCATTACATGCGAAGAATACATAAAGTAAATGTCAAAAGCGACACACAGATACTCGCTGGCACGCACGCACACGGATGTACGTTTGCATTTGCATCGCGAGCTGTTGTCGTTGCTGCCGTTGCTGATGCTGCTGCTGCTTCTGTTGTTGCTGTTGTTGTTGCTGATTGAGTTTGAGACGGTGATGAGTGCAAGTTGCGACCCCACCGGAGCCCCGTTCCGGCGACCATCGAACAACCGCCCACATCTCAACCAATACCACCTCGACATTGGCCGGGCCTACCTCAATATTAGCACTTACACACACACGCACACACACACACACAGTAGAGCCCAGCCCACTCGCATGGACTCGACTTGCATGTGTATGGGAGGTGAGGTCCCCCGTTGCCCGCTTCTTTTGTAGCTCCGAGTGCATCTTGGCACAGTCTCCACAGTCTCTTCCCCATCATTCAGCTCCCAGCGCCACAAATCCACCCACTCTCTGCACCCCTCCGCTGTCTTGGCCAGTGGACCTGGACTGCACAATAAGCACAAATTACGAGGACGCAGAGAGAATGGGGGAGGTGGTTCAAAGAGTAGGAGCAAGTCATGGTTACTTAGAAGTTTAAGGGGTTGTCCACTGGGGGTCATCGTCATCGTCCTCCTCCTTCTCGGCGTCCTCGCTGTTGCAGTTGCTGTCGTGGGGTCTTCTTGGGTGTCGTTTCTTATGGCAGAATTTATGTGCACTTTTAATTTATGCATTTGCCGTCACATTCTGGACAGTGTGTGCTGAATTTAACGAGGTTTAAGAAACGGGGTCTTAAATGGAGTGGATGGGTGCACAGTGGGCGGGGGCGTCTAATGCACATGCAAGGGTGTGACAGGGATCTCTGAGGAGTTATACAATTGGGAGGGAATGCTCTCGAAGGGATAAATTGGGACTATTTATGTGGGCATTAAAATTGCTCCTGAAGTTTTAAGAGGGACAGAAACGACAATGAAATTAAAACAATAAAAGAAACCTTCATTCGGAAATCTGCTTCAGATACTATTCCAGGTTCACACCCATTAGATATCAGATTTCAATAAATCAGATTGAATTGGATTATTTTAAATGCATATCCTCTTTTTCTAAAGAAATTTTGAGTTAGAGACAAAATAAGTTTTCTTGGAGTTGGGAACCATACCGATCTCATGGATAAAGGGGTTGACGGTTGGTCACTTTGAATCAGTGCCACTGGGGGGCAGCTGAGTTGCTCCCTTTTGCCGTTGTGCTTTGTTGTGTATCCCTTTAACCCAATAAACTAGAATTAAATCTATTGAACTTGTGAATGGAATATCATGAATATCATTGCTTAGAAATAGAAACCAAATCTAATTTATGTAAGCTATGTGTCTATGGTTCCATATTAATTGTTCCTTTCCTTTTGATAATCTCATAAATCATATGGAAAATCTTTTTAGTATTTTCTATATTTGAAAACATTCTGGTCATCATCCGAAAATTTGTGCAAACATAATTTTAAAGTGCTAATGAAATATTATAAATCCTTGAAGCGAGACAGGCAAAAAAACCCGATTTCATGCATTTGCTAATGGCAGATGCCCAATGCATTTGTTTTAATGCACATCAACACGTACTTACGCACACGCGCAAATATATTTATGTACACACATTCGCACAGAGCTTATATACTGCAGGGCACTTTGTGGTACATAGAAAACTGTACCCGACACATGGCACATCCTAATTATGTACAGAGCAATTGAGGAAGAAACTTATGTGTGCCTTACGAGCATGTGGCTAGGCCACTGGTGCGGCGAAAAACCAAATGAAAATGCCTCCCTCTTTAACCCAACACCCCCTCACACCAAGACACGCACACGCACAGCCAAGGGGGCAAGTCAAACTTCTAAGCATATAGTACGATATATTTTCACAAATTGCTAAGACAATGCCGGGCAGAGTGGGGCAGCTGGTAGTAGGCTTAAGATTTTCTTCGAGTGGACAATGCAAGGGGCAAGACAAACAGAGTGAAACATTTTTGGACAAGATGCAGCAAGCACACACACACTCACCCACTCACACACACACTCGCACCCACTCCATCGTCGTACTCAAATGTCTAGAGATGCAGCAGCATTGTGCGTATCTGTGTGCGTGTTTGAGTTCGGTTTACTTTACTCATTTGCAATGTTTTTGGTAAAATGTAAAATTGAATTATTTAAAATTTAATAGAAAATCTTTGACTTGCTCAAAAATAGACACACACTCGCATACTCGTGTACACAGGAACAGATGCACATTTTGTCGTAGTATATGTGAATATTTATAGAGAGGCAGCGCCAGTTGTTAGAGCAGGCTAAAACGGCTTTCTTAAGACGTTTGAGACACATAAGGAGGTCACCATGGGCATACCTTAAAGGTATTCGAATTAAGTGAAGAATGAATTCAGTTAACACAATGGAGAATGGGGATCATCAATTGAAGTTAGGGCTTGATTTATCTGTTTTAATTTTTGGTATTACAGATAAATCAATAAAAGTAAAATTAAATAACTGTATAGTAATAGTTGATTTTATAATATCTGCTCAGAGGGCATATACAAATTTAAAAGATTTTTACGAAATTCGACCAAATGAAAATGATTAATTAAGTTTTTTAGGGTATCCATATATCGGAATGAGACTATATTTATTTTGCCATAGTATATATTAATATATATTTTATGCTTCACTACACTCACACACATACACACATCTACATAAACTCTAAACACACATACGAGACACATACACACTGACGCACCGAAATAACCTTAGCAACATCTTGAGCTTGAAAGCAAAGACCAAGAAGAAGGACTCCGTCCATCGTATCCTTATGTGTTCGTAGGCCTTGTTATCATTTTGGTAATTGCATTTTTGTGCTCGTCGTTGTTGTTGCCAATGCACTTTGCTGCAGTTTTTGTTTCTGCACTCAATATTCTCTCAGGGGTTATTTTGGTAAATTTCTCAAGAAAACCCAAACCAGTTCTGCAGTGGGCCATAAATACTTGACTTGGTAGTGGAACTGCTATTGGGCTTTGTACTGTGTACCCCCCTCAAATGCATACAATGTACTTCATACTTTTGTACGTCACTGTATCTAATTTCAAGGAAGACATAGAATATTATTAACGAATATGCACAGCATGCACAGCATGTACTCGTAAGGCTGGGGCATCCAGGAGCAGCTTTGTAATTTATATTATGATGATATTTTTCTATTTTGATGCTCGATTTTCTCAAGCTCGCCATTTGTGCAGCTGTTGAAGCCTCAAACGACTGAATCTATTCACAAACATCCATAATTGGACTTTGCATTTGTTTATCCACACAGACGAGAATAGATGGATAAATAGCATTCGAAAGATCTCTTCCATTTGTGTGTCGGTAGTTTTGTTTCTGTGCGAACTTTGCTCTTTTTGTGTGGACAAAGAGCTCCTTTGAGAAGCTTTTCAGTCAGCAGCCTAGTATGTCCTGCCAAAATGTCAATAACTATTGCAATTATAAATAAGAACAATGGGAATAATAAAATTAGATTGGGAAAATATTTCCCATTTAAGAAAGTTCGCCACATAATTACTTAAAAATGAGTAATTTATTAAAACATTATTTTTAATTTACCTGTCACTTTCGTAAATAAGTGTAACTAGAACTTTTTGCTGGGTAATTATTTTTGTAATAATTTTAAAGAGAGTGCCTAGTTGATAGAGCTCAGTAGAAAGAATCTCCTGCTACCGATTGAAAATGGAACCGCTGTCAGAATAATTTCTTGTTCCTTATGATATTAAAATAATCTTAACTATTCGATGATATTCAAATTGTAAACATCCGAAGCTTATATCCGAAGTTTCCCGACATGAGAGTGTGCTAGGTAAGTGGCAAAACGAGTCAGGAGAGGCAGGAGTCTGCAAATGAAATCTTGTGGCTGAAGCTCTTTGAGTCCCTGAGAAGTACAAACAAGACGGACGGACTGTCGGATATGGCCATTACGACTTGGCTATTGATGCCATTAGTACCCACTATTTGACTGCTTGGTATAAATAGAGGACTGTATTACATCAATAACTGAAAAAAAATCGATCAGTTCAAAACGTCGGCGTTTTTTCTGGTTTATATTATTTCTTTTTCATTTATGTCTAAAGAAGAATTCTGTTATCAGCTGAATATATTTCGATTATGTAAAACATATTTTAATTATAAGAAACGCTAAATATTTTTAAAATAGAAATTCCTCCTGGGACACTCGAAAAAGGCAGAAATCTCAAATACCCAATGTCGGAAAAAATATCAATATTTTTTGCAAGTGGTCTTCTTTTTTTAGCTTAATTTTTAAAACGAGTTTGTTGTATGGGTATTGTTCCCCGTGCATTTGAATTCATTTGGCGCTTTGTGTACGCGATTGGCCCCTGAGGTCGAAGTCCGGTGCGTGGACGCCTCTCGATAAATTTCAATTACTAACCCAATTAAAAAATGTTGTGTGCTTTTAGGCACACAAACAATAAAAAAGAAGCAAAAAACGAAATAAAATAATAAATGTGGCCATAAAAAAAGAAAAATTTTCAATATATTTGCAAAGAGCTTAAAAAAGAAACGACAATGCGAGTGGAAAATGCAGCTCTGCAGCGGCAGCGGCAGCAGCAGCAGCATCGTTGACGACAGCGGCGGCAGTGGCTCAAACCATTTTTAATTTATTTTTCCTCCTCCACCGTCCCGTCCTTACCCAACATTTGCCGACGTCACACATACGCACCATTGGCCCCAGCGGCTGTCGTGGGGTTTTTTATGGCCACCGCTGCAGCAGCCGTTGCCCCTTCGCCTTTCCCCCAGCCCCGCGTGGATTTCCCCGCTCAATGGTGGCAATCAGTGCACCTATGTACGTACCCTGATCCTGGGGCCCGGACAGCGCTGGGACAGCGTTGTGCAATCGCTCCGGCCCGTTTGCTTGCACGCGTTTCCACATTTGGGCATCTCTCTTGCTTTTTGTTCATTTTTTGAGCGGTCGCCGGCACGAGGCCAATGGTGGAGGGCAGCACAATGTGTGCGTGCTGTCGGCGTCGTCGTCGTCGGAGTCGGCATCGTTGGCGTTGGCGTCGACATCGGCTATGGCATCGACGACGTGTTGGAGCGGTACCGGTATATATTTTTATATATTTTATTTTTCATTCGCGCACGCATGCAATAAAACTTGTAAAAAACACAGCCACGGAAAAAACGAAGAAGAGGTAAATAATGTACAGCAACAGGAGTTGCAGGGTGGGGAGTGGAGTTGCCTCTGTGTGTGTGCGTTGTGGGTGGATGGGTGGCAGGCAGGTTGGGTTGCAGGGGCAGTCAGACAGATGGGCAGCCAATGCGTTGCATACTTTTAGGCGCATCGATGCATCTTTACAGGAGTTTGGGTGATTTTTTCCAGCATTTGGGGCGTTGTCTGTTTTACTCGTTTTTTGTGCGTGCAACAGCCACAGCAGCAGCGGCAGTCGCTGCAGAAATAATGCGCTGTGCTGTGCTGGCACTTTTGACAACAACAAAAATGTTAATGATAGCAACAAAAGCAACAACAATTGAATGAAACTCTGGCAGCAAAGCCAGCGTCGACATCGTCGTCGATGTCCGAAGCAGTTCCGTTCGCTTTGTGCGCTTTTTAAATTGCAACTGAAATATGCGTTAATTTATGTTGCGTTGTTAAGCCTACACCCCCAGCCACCTTCTGTTCGGGCAGCTACCTACAACCTCCTACCCAAACCCACCCGCTATCCCTCTCCTCGGGCATGGCATCCATCTCCCTTTTTTTGTGCGTAAAATTGCGCCTTCCTTTGTCGCTCCACTGCCCCCTCGCAAAACCCTTTGCTGCAGCCTCATTATCTGCCTGCCTTCCTGCCACGAGGCTGCAACGAATCAGTTTTCCCCACTGCTACTCCCTGCCCCGATCCCCTTCAGAATCCCGCTCTGTATTGGTTTCAGTAAAATGTATTATACAATCTCCCATTCCTTTTTTACCATTTAAATTTTAATCTAGAATTCACAACAACTTTAATAGTTTACAAAATATTTCCTTTATTCAATATCGATTATTATTAATTGAGCAAAAATGGGAAAGTTATTGGAAAGTTATACGTGTTCTGCTTGGATCGGATTGGATAACAAATTTGTAGTTTTATAAAAACGAAAAATTAACCTAGTTACATATCTTTGTATTTGTCTTTGTATTTGCATTTAATTAAATTCAATTTTATTCAGAGACCTGTTCAAAATCTTAAAACGAATCGAACTGAAATTAATTCAAGATCTAGTTTTAATATTCTCCCGTAGTACTATTTTTCCGGGGACCCTGCAGCATAATTTTGAGGTCGATTCCCATAGTTCAATCAGCAGAAAAACCTTAAGAATACCCAAAAAGTACAGCGCGGAAACAGGCCATCGGAAATATAACCGGTTTTAGGTCTTGGCTTTTATCTACAAATTTCAAATAAAAACTCTCATAGATGCAAAACGTGTGGAGTTTTTATTGGTGTCCTTTGGCACAGCATCATCAGGGAGATCAGCGAAAATGCCAAGCAATTCAGCGGCAGACAAAGAAGTAACCAAAACTGGACATTATCTTTGCCGAAAAGCAGAGAAAAAACAGTCATGCGGGCCAAATCATATACAGATCATCAGCCAGGAGAAACCCACCCCGAGGTTCAGAAACCCAAATACTGAGTCCGAGACCAAGTGACCAGCGGAGGCTGGGGCTTGACCGGCAGAGCAAACTGGTTGCTCGCACCAAGGAAGGGAAGGGTTGATGCTCATCTTGGCCGGAATGAGTGTCAAAGTTCAGCGTCAGTTGATGCTGTTGTCCAGTTTGGAAAACCGGCCTGGATCGGTCGCTGGAGTTCTGGGCTCGAATCTGTTGAAATTTTGATGTGAAAGTTCAGGAAAACGGTTGAGGGATTTCTTATAAAAGTTCCATGTCCTGCCACAGATGCGGATGCGGATGCTGATGTTGGGCTCGAGCGTGAGAATGTTTTCTTCGCCCATCGGCCCCGGACGAAACTTGTTTGTATTTAATGTCCTGCCGCAGATGCTGCACTGCTGGTCCTCCTCCTTGCGGATGGAAGCAGCCGCTCTCCTTGGATCAACTACTCAGCCGGCGAGTCGATTTATTCATGCTATTTGGCCAGTTGCTTAATTGCTAACCAAATGCCAAATGCCACGGAGCAACTCCACTCCAGCAGGCCAGGCGGCCAAACATTAGTTTACCAAATGGCCAAAAGCCATCCATTGTTTGTCTATAAGTTGCTTCGGTAATTGTCCTCGAAGGGAGTCACCATTTAGCTTCATCTGGCTTGCCAGCGAGTGGCCCCACCTCACGACTATTAGCTTAGATATTCCATTAGGACATCGATTACTCAGACATGCATTGATTTTTTCACAAGTGACTGCCAATTTCAATGCATAAGCGATGAGCGCACGTCCACTAATGAGCTGCTGGATAGTCAGCAAGTTGTGCAGAGTTGGGGCTGGAGGAGTCCAGCAATCTCCCAGTCCAGTCCCGCCGACTTGCACACTAAGTCAGTGCAATATTATAAAATGTACCAGTGGTCTAGTTCATTGCCTCGATTGGGACTTAACTTTAGGTTCAGGGAGAGCTCTCTTTAAAAAATTGTTTCAGTCACAGTTTTATTGCCAGAAAATTCAAGAAATTTTAAACATTAAATAGAAAAAAAACGAAAACTATTACTCCTATGTTGTCTAATTTAACTGTTTTTTACCCATAAAAACTACTGTTTCCTACAGACCTCAAGAGAAACATTGAAAAGTGCGGCTGCCTGCATAATGAACGAATAAATCAGACAAATGACAGTTGACAGTTGTCCATTTTGGCGGTCCAAGATCAACCAGTTTTCTGTATTTTCAGCAGCTTTACGTGTCCGGTCCAGTAATTAAGCTGAACTCTCGGACAGCGAGATCTCAGATGCTGAGATGCAGACAGAAGTCACGAAAAGAGGCAGGGAATCGGAAGGGAAGGGCGGCGCAGCAAACACTCAGAAAAAGCCGGTTCTAGGACAGTGATAGCCAATAGCAAGACAAGATAATTTTGGACTATACCCAGATAAGCAACAAAAGCAATGAAATTCAAAAGAAAGAAGCAACCCTTAAGAAGACAGTAGACCCACCACCACCACCTAAGACAATCCAATCCAATGCAGGAGTCCCAGACCCGAATATAAATATGTTCAACTTTTTAAAGCCTGCTTTTGAGCACATTTTCTTAATTCACTAAATTGTGTGAGGCACACGCATTGTATGTGATCGCCTCTACAACCAAACCCATTGGTAGGGTCTGTAATAATTTTCCCTCAAGAAGAGTACTCAACTTGCACATGCCGACCTCACTTTTATGTGTAGAGCAACATGTGACGCTACAAGCCAGAGAAAAGCTAACAAAACAATGCATACTTCGAGGCGAAAAAGGCGCAACAGGCGGCCAGTCGGGGGATGTTGACAGGGGAGAGCCGGCATCTAAACGTCATCATCGTCTTGTATTGAGCGCGGGCGTGTGAGAAAAATGAGCGTAAATATTGTGCCGGCAAGCTGGCTCTCGCGAGCTCCGGAGCAGCCGGAAAATATGATACGTAAAAATGCAAAACATCCGTGGCCGTGGCCCAAGTTAGGGGTGGCTGTGGGCCAGGCTAGTCAGCGTCGGGTTGGGCGAAGCTGCTCGAAATTCGTCGGGTTGGTTGCCCTTCGACTGCGCCACTTATTGAGGTAGGCAATTGTATACTTGTTCGACCGATTCGGGAGATACTCGTACTATAAGATACATGCGAGAAGCCAGTTCCCGTTCCCTACCCCCTTTTGGCAGTCTGGCCTCCGTTGACTTGGGCGTACAAAGTTCAAAGATGCCCGCAGAAGGAACCGGTTTGTATCTGGCAGGCTGTCTTCGACTGGACCCTGAAGTCGTTCCGTTCTCGCCTGGTCAGCAGCATCCTTCCTTTCGAGACGTGTTCGGCAGGACCATGATCACTGGGTCCATCAGTTTAGTTTGAACTTTCATTCGGTCGCGTCGCGTTCGCTGTTGTTAAGTTGATCCTTTTCGGCTTTGGTTATTTGTTGAGCCGATAAGTTTCGACTTTTGTTTTTCGTTTCTGTGGGATTTCTGTTAATTTTGATATTGTTAAACAACTCTTTTCGTTAAATCTTTGTTAACACGTTTCCGTTACAACCAAATTTGTGTTTATGCTAATGTTCTGTGGAGATATTCCAATACAAATCTACATCAAAAGTACGTTGACAAGTGATTAATGCGAGTATAAAACAACATTTAAATTCTAAGAGTGCGGAAATATCTCGCTAAGTCCAGGCCAACGGAGACAATAAATATACTAAAAGAAATAACAATGTGCTTTACACTTTAGAAGTTGGTCAGATCTGCCTCCCCACATCCCTTTCCTTCCCACAAAGTCGCAGTGCCAATCCGAAAATATTCCTACATCAACTGTTTCTGTGTTTATAAATTTAAATGAAATACATTAAAAGAACATCTGTATTTGGTAGCCTCCGAAAATTGCCAACAATAACTTGAATTGTATTTATTCATATTTATTTATGTATATGATATATGATTTAAATGGTTACGAAATTCATCAGATGATTAGCTCCATAATGGATTTAAAGTATTTTGTTTATTTTTACTCTGCGTTTTAATGGAAAGAAAATATAGAACCATGTAGCAAGTTACTTTTGAATGCTACGCAGGTTACAAATTCAAGTTATACTCATATTTTTTTGGAGTTACAAGTTTGACAAGTTCTTTTGAATGCTTTCAACCTTGGACGACTTTATCAATAACTGGCCTAAAAAATTACTATAAATTTATCTGTGACCTTCTCCCTTTCAGAACGCCCACGAAATCCCAGCAAACGAAGAATAGAATAGAACACAGCAGAGCCCAACCACAAAAATTCTAATTACACATCCCAATGCTACCCATTATCTCTTGGACTTTGATCTGATTGTTGAGTCTTGGCAAAGTTTTAAATTTTCATTGAGTTAGTCCCCAGTGCATGCCCATCATGGAACAGGCTAATGGAAGTCGCAAGCACAGCCTAGACCAGCTTGAACCTCCTCCGCCCCAACCGCAGTCCTCGGGGGCCTCGTCGATGCCTCCTTCGGCGGAGAGTTGGAGTGGAAAGCGGAAGCTTTATGCCATCGATGAGCGCGAAGAGAGCTCGCCGGTGACTGTGGGTGAGGTGGAGGCGGAGACGGCCTATGATGCTGATGTGGACGAGCTGGAGCAGCCCGTGGGTCAGCGCGAGATCATCTACGAGCTGTTCCAGCCCTGGGCCCTCACCACCTACGGCGATCAGGCAAAGACCAAGACGATAACGCTGCGCAAGAAGGCGCGTATTCTGAAGGCGCTGGAAGGCAAAGAGCACAGTCGCCCGGATAGCTCGAAATTTCGCTTCTGGGTGAAGACAAAGGGTACGATTCGAAGGAGCTGCTCTTTGGAAATGGACACTTGACTCACTCTTTCTTTGTTGGCTTTTGTATGCAGGTTTCACTACAAATCGTCCCGACGGCTATGAAGAGTCTGCGGGCAGTCGAAGACGCCTGAAGCCGCTTCCCGTGTCCGCAGTTCTCTCGGACAACCCTGGCGAAGTGGATCTGTTCGCCGCATCGACGAGCAAGGGATTCGGTCGGCGGATCTATCGCAAGGTGGCCTGTGTGGAGGAGTTCTTCGACATCATCTACAACGTGCACATGGAGCTGGGCGGCCGCAGCGGGATGCATGCGGGTCAAAAGCGCACCTACCGAATTGTGAGTGTAGTGTACAGGAGGATCCACGATCACAGATTTGCACCCGGAAAACCATTAGGAGATTAACCAATTCAAACACTTTGCTTCTGTTCCTCCCCCTAGATAACGGAAACCTACGCATTCCTGCCACGCGAGGCTGTCACCCGCTTCCTCACCATCTGCCCCGAGTGCAAGAAGAACCTCAGACCCTCCTCGCCGACGGGGGGATGCAAGGACGCAGAGCTGGCCGGCAATGAGAGCTCCTCGGAAGTGGAGAACTATCTGAATTATTCATCGCACACGGAGAGCTCTTTGGAGGCGGGACCCACGGCCAAGCGGCGGCGCCACTCAAGTGCCGATCTCAAGGGTTCAGTGCCCGTGGCAGGGGCGTGCGCTGCAGCCAGCAGTGCCAGTGCCACACAACTTGATGTTCTCGGGGCCCCTCCACCCAGTCCCACCGCGATACAGCCACGTACCCAGGCGGCTGTCGGGACCACACCGGTTAGCGTGCCCAAGATACGGGTCAAGACACAGTTGCAGCGTCCGTTGAGTCCGCCAGGGGGAGTTCTCAGGACGGAGCCAAGTGTTTCAAATTCCGAGCAGCACAGCAACCCCAATACCAACCCCAATCCCAACCCCGACCCCAACCAGGGACAGCCCGAGACCTTCAATATGCAGCTCCTCAAGTCGCGGGATAATCTCCTGAAGTACTACGACTTCATGAGACGCTTCTACGCCGGCGGCTCGGTGCTCCATGAACCGGTCCTAGCGCCGCCCCTCTACGGAAGCAGCCTACTGCAAAGTCTCAGCTACCCAACCACCACCACGACAAGCAGCACTATTACTGCAACCCCTACCCCTACCACTACCCCGACCCTTACCACAAGCGCAGCAACCACCGCGGCACAGAGCAAGAGTTCGGCACCTCCCAGGGCATCCTCCCCATTGCCGGCGACTCCGTCCGCTTCCATTACCACCTTCAAGACCTCCCCAGATAGTGTGTCGCGGGCACGCTCACCGATGGCCTCGGCGGCCACGCCTCCCGATCCCCAAGTGACCCAAACACCGATCAATCTAACGAAATCTCTATTTTGCAGCCCCAAGAATGGCAATCCGGCCTCGACCTCGACACCAGTGGCCGTGCAGGCCCCGCTCAAGCTGGAGCTACCCAGCCCGCCCAGGCCGCTGCCAGAGCTTCGCATTCCCCAGCCACGTGGCATGCCGCATGTGGAGCTGTCCTTGCCACTTCCACCACTCGATTTGGAGCGACTAAAGCCCATTACCTCCACGTACTTGCAGCTGACGCGCAGCATGGGACTGAGCGACGAAGATGCCTTGCGCTTTGATAACCTGGTGAGTAAGGACTTTAAGTACTCACTGTAGACTTAAGAGCAGCTGTCTTTCAACTTGCGAGTACTTTTCATAAGGTTTCCGTCCCAACAAGAGATGCATTTTTGCTCCAGAGCTTCGATCTCAAATCATTTTGAATATTTCCACTAATATATCATGAAAATCCAAATTTTATTATACTTTACCTTTACGTATTTTCAACCACTATTTGTCTATTAGGATAATCACATGTTTACAATTTGATAGTTTTCGTTCTTTTGACGACAAAAACTATTTGTTATGACCAAACGTTGCCGATTCCGGCAAACAAATCAGTTACTTTAATTTCATTGAAATCCAATTCGATATACATATATTTCATACTATAACATATTAAATTTGAATGCCTTTGGCGATTTATAGCGTTTATTAATAACTCACATAAAACTGCAAAAAATTACAAAAATGCAAAAAAAAAACACACACATTTCTCTTGTTGCTCAAAAAACAATTTAGCAAGTACAATCATGCAAAACAAAAATTATGCACACGAGATGCACAAATTTTTCAAATATTTATTCCCTTTGTAATTGTTTTTATGCTTTGTTGAATTTGCCAACGCTTTTAATTAGTTAGAGCTGCCGTCGGAGGGGTTTCGCTCCCCGTTTATTTTCGATTCCATTGTAGCGCCTCGACTAGGTTTAAGACACCCACCTACTGCGAATTTCAAATTATTTGATTTACAAACCATTTTTTACTAATCTAGTTTCTCTTTTCTCTGACATGCTTGGCTTTTATATGTAACGCAACTAATGCAATGCTAACGAGCGAAAAAGACACTGACAGCGAGAGAGTTCTGTCAGAACAGCAATCACTACTCTGAAAAACACAACAACCACACCTCCACCTCCACAACACCAAAACCAACACCAACACCCGTTTCGGCCACACCAATGCGTTATGCACAAAATTATGCAATATTTTTTGTTTGTTAATCATTTTGCTTTGAAATTCAAATTGAAATTATCATTCCGTTTCGTTTCGTTTCGCTTTATTTTTTTAATTTTTGATCTCTTTAGGCTCGAATTATTTTGGCTGCAATTTATGTATATGTTTTTCGCTTTAACGATGTTGTTAACATGCCTAATCTATTAATTTGTATTATTATTTAATCACTATTTTCGTTGAATTTCGATTATTGAAATTATATATTTTCTTTCGTTCGATTCTTTACAGCTCAGTTGCTAGCGCAAAACAAAATACATTTTTTGTAATAAATTAGCTATACAAAACCATTTATGCTTTTTAATGAATTTGGCAAGCAAACTAAAAATGCAAACTATTTAGAATGCTTATTTCTAGGAATAACAATTATTAGCTTGCTTGGAATGTGAATATTTTAGAGCGCTTCGTAGTTGCTTAACTGTAGAGATGCGAGTGGCGATCCAGGTAAGTGATTAGCATAAGCTTGGAACTACTTGATGCTCTTGTATTATACATATGTATAAGTGTGGAATCTAAGTGATAATTGGAAACTAATGTTTATGCTCAGGCACTTTCCGTATCAGTTGATGTCGAGATCAATTGCTGGCCCACTAAATATTCCCTCGACCCCTCACAATACTTTACGGGCAAAGCCCCTACTGATAAGCACTTTTATTTATTTATTATTTATTTATTTCCTTGATGGCATTATTTGCATTCATTTGGCCATTCAATGGCAGCTAATCTGTGTAAAAACTAAGTCACTTGGTGGACTGTGGCTCCTGAGGCCTTTGCTCCTCCTCTTTGACAGTGCTCAGGACATATCTGACACTCAGGACACGCCCATCCTTATCCACAATGGTCTTGATCACTTCTCCATTCTGGGCGAATATATCCGAGGGGCTGAGGTTCACCTTCGATAGGTAGTCCTCGATGGACTTGTCGCCTTCCTGTGGAACATTCGCCAGTGGTCGTCTGGTTGGCAGTGGCGGCGGAGGTCTCTCATCTGGGTTTTCCTCTAGTCTGGGGGTCGTCTGCTGCTGCAAAAAATCGTCGAGAGACGGGAGAGCTGTGGTCGTCAAAATTTCCAGTCCGTAGCTAGGAGCCAGAGCAGGTAGAGGCGTAGTCGATGGGGGACTAGGCATTTCAGGAAGGGGAAGGCCCAATGAAGGACGACTGGGAGGCGTCGCTTGTCCCGGGAAGGGCTGTGGGAGCTGGACAGGGAGTGGTGGGAAGGGATTGGGCACTGTTGAACCTGGAAACTGCGTCTCGAATATATTAGTTCCCGTAGGCAACATGCCGCTGTAGTAGCTCGACACACTCGTGACAGTGCGTCCTTGATCATCCACCTCGGTCTTGGTGAATGTACGTGGCGTTATCCCGGGCTGCTGGTTGAAGAATGGCCAATGAGCTGGCCTCTGGGGGAAACCGTTCGATCTGCCGAAGGTGCCGAATGCGCTACCAAAGCTATTCTGCAGTGAAAATCCGAGATCCGTGCCCAGAATCGGGGTAAACGGCTGCTGCAGTTGATTGGGCACTGGCTCCCACTCCTCATTGGGCTTAGACGCGTCTACTTGCGGCTGCAGTCTTGCAGGCTGCGTCCCTCTCCTGGTAGTTCGTGAGATGCTCGTTCCGTCCGGCGATAGCTCGTAGGTCACTGAGCACATCTGACCCTCCGCGTCCGGCTTAGTGATAACCACCGGCTGCTTGGTGCGCCACAATTGCCCAAAAGTCGCGTCATCGATTTGCATCGCCCTGGCCTGGTCCACCAACCACTGGCTGGGTCCCTCGGCACTTGCAGGCTGAGTCTCCCTCCTTGTTAATCGTGAGATGCTCTTTCCGTCCGCCGATAGCTCGTAGGTCACTGACCACATCTGACCCTCTGCATCCGGCTTGGTGATAACCACCGGCTGCTTGGTGCGCCACAATTCCCCAAAAGTCGCGTCATCGATTTGCAGCGTCTTGGCCTGATCTATTAGCCACTGGCTGGGCCCCTCGGCACTGGGATACGCTGCTCCCCTCTGCGGATACTGTTGATACGATGTGACGGCATTAGTGGGATTGCTGCAGGGCAATTGTCTGACCTACCTCGAAACAGAGCAGCAGCAAGCTAGCCAGGCAGACCTGTAGACTAGCGGCCTTCATTCTCAATATTTGCGAATCACTTGCGAACACTTTGGATGCCCGAACTGCACTGAGCTGAGCTCCGTCTGATAGTCTGATAGTTGCGACTCGGTCTGCTGGCTGGTCTGGCTCGTACATAGTACACGTTCATTATTGGCCGAAAGGTTATCGCTCGGCGCGGTGGGGTTTGTAAACAAAGTGGGATTTCGCAATCAGAATGGGAAATATTTTGATTGCCCAGTGGTGGAATCGCTACCTGTCATAAAGAATATATACAGCATATAGCAACTGAACATTTATCGCTGCAATTCCGAGTGGTATCTGCCTTAGAGGACACCGAATGATTAACGTTTCTCACGAACTCCCTGGCCGGTCTGAATAAAGAGAAATATGAAATAAAAATTAAGGTTGCAAATCAAACACACAGATGGAACGTCACGCGGGCAAGTGCCAGCAAAGCTTTCATAAAAATAAAAATAGGAAAATAGAGAAATGAAGCGATAGTTCAATTTTGTTTCACACCGCACTGGGAATCCTCTGCCTATTTTGAGCATTAGTTGAGGGGGTGATCCAAGCAGAATTATATATATCAAATACTGGTAATTTTCTAGGCGGGACAGGAGCGGTTTCCACATTTGCCAGTCAACAAGCCACACCAGCTGGGCAGCACCATAACTGCCTCTAAAGGTTGGGCACTAAAAATAAAATCTGGCAAAAAATAACGAAAATAATATGGGACCCGAAAACGGGGCAACGACAAACACGTTATGATGAGACGACAGAAATAAAAATGTACCCGTAGCCGGTTCCTCCTGGCTGCTCCGAGTGTGTGTGGGCTTGGGTGCGGCTTGAACGGGTGGCCAGAAAGAGACAACTGAGGATATTGAAGATGCTGCCCCAGCGATACGTTGCCATGGCCGAGGGTGCAGCAGGGTGGGGCAGGGAGGGGAGCTGGGCTTGGATTGGATTGGGGCCGTGGTCCGGCAACGATCCCCAAAGGGTGCAACAGCAGGACCGGACTCCAGGCAATGCCATGCAGGATTTACGCTAAAAAGACGCCATAAACTTTGAATGCCAACAGAGAGAGCAGGAAAAAAGGGACCAAAATTGGAATTTGATAGACGCCTGGGCTCTAGTAATCGTCCTGGTCCTGGTCCTGGTCTTCGTCCGGTAACGGGCAAGGGAAGGAGTACGGGTACGGCACGGGTTCGTGTCCGTTCATGGCTCCTTCCCCCATCCTGCCGCTGAGTTCAGAGGCCGTTGCACGCTTGCCTCTCGCCCTGTCCTGTCCTGTCCTGGAGTGGGATGTGGATGTGGATGTGCAGCCCAAGTATTGACGACTTTTTAAAAGGGTCGAACCAACGTCGACGCTGTCCAGGATAGGGAGAAGAGGGCTGAAGGGGGACTATGGACGATAGACGAGGCAAACAAGGCTTAGAGGATGAGGGCCAAGGGCTCCCTGAGTTGGCGCGTGCTATAAACCAACCGATTTGAACGCTTTCGAGGTGAGTCGAGCTGAAGGTGTGTGTGAGTGGGGCGCGGTGGGGAACGGTGCCGGGGCCACCCAAAGTTATAAAACTTTACAGTTAACTAGGCTTGGCAATCAAGCTAAAAGCAAAGGCGTCGTCCCCCTCCGTGCATCCGTGTCCTGCAGCCGCTGCTGCTGCTCGGTGTCGCGCGTCTCGTCTGGCGCCATCTAGCGACAGTTGCCGGTCTGTGTCTCCTTTCGGAGTCCCAGCCCCCGAAAGTGGGGAAGGCAAGCCCAAACGCGTCCGAGCACCTCTAAATGTGAGCGGGTCAACTCCCACTTGACCGTACGTGTGTGCCTGTGTCTGCCCTCCTTCCCTGTTGGGTGACTCAGTGCGGTGCGCTCTGGGGCTACCCTCAGCCCCAGCCATAGTCGCGACCCCACCCCCACGGCTGGGCTTCGCTTGGCTTGCCCAATGCGCCGTTGGTGTGTCCAAATCGGGTTTCCATTGCCTTTTGTTTCAGCCGTTTTTTGTGGACATTTCAACCGTCTAGCAGATACTGCATATATTGTCTTTGGACGTTCGACATTTCTAACAGAGTTTTTCAACCCTCAGGCGACGGGGTACTTTGTTTTGATCCTGGGTAGCTATCTACTTAGTTCTGAAATTAGTTTAAAATGGTTAACAATCACCGGCATGTCTAAAGGGTATTTAGTAATCCCTCATATTAGTCATCTTCAATTGATCTCCACTCAAATCTTGTTATTTGTATTATTCCTTTCCTCTGGTGTGAGGACTTTAAGTTGCCAACTGTACGCCGACATTTATGTAAGACGCGTTCCAATGTTGAGAGACTTCCTTAAAAAAAGGGGAATTTATAGCCAGCAGCGTACCCGCACCCCAGCAGCACACCCACGACCGGTCCCGACCACAGCCCTTGTCCCTGCCACGACCAAGTCGTAGCCAGAAGAAACCCGGAGAGGAAGAGCGAGCCGAGCCGAACCGAACCGTCTGTCAGTCAGGCGGTGGGTCGTTGGGCGGTCGACGGAGTTTTAGTGCCTTTGGAACATGGGTCGGGCACTTCTTCATTAATTTTCATGGCGGCACAAGAACAATGCCCCGCCTGTCCCGGCCCGCCCCACGTGGAAAACAGAAATGTTGGAGCGAAAAAAGTTTCGCCGGCTCGGACCAAGTTGTGGGTGTGTTTTGTGCAAATGAGTGAAGGTGGAGACGCTGTTCTCGTGCTCGTCCTCGTCCTCGTTCTGTCGCTGTGCGCCAGAGTGTGCGTCTCTCTATCTCTATCTCTCCCTCCCTCTCTCTCCCACCCCTTTGCAACTGTGTGAGTGTGGGTTGATTACTTTCTGTTTTAGGGAACCGTCCCAACCCTCCTTCCCGGCATCCTTTCAGAAAGGGACTTCTGAGGCAAAAACGCATTTTTATGTTTGCTCGCCCGCCCGCCCAGGCAGCGGTCCTTATTCTCTCCCCCCTTTTTTTATCGCAAGCAGGATGCGAATCCCTTTTTTTTTGCCTAGCTACCCGGCCACACCCCCTGTGGCAGGCCCGTGGATGGGGCAGAGCCAGGGCCAGGAGACTGAGAACAGAGCACAGAGCACAGAGCACTGAGACGCTGCCAGGCAGAGACAATCGTCCCAATCCCAGCCCCTTCTAGTCTTCGATGGAAAAAATTGCAATTTTTGCTGGGGGAAAAAGCCAAGACAACGTCTTGGAGTCACTTTGACATGGCCATGGCCAGGGACAGACCGGTAACCACTGGCCCAGGACCAGACCCAGACCCAGGCCCAGGCCCAGCCTCTTCTCTTTTCCTTTCCCCCTGGGCTGCTCTAATGAATTCCCATCCTGGCAACTGGGCAGCATACCCCACAACGAGCAGAGACGAGAGAGAAAAACAATTAAAGTGGGATTTGGGTGGGACGAAGATGGAGTTGGAGCTGGAGCTGGAGCTCGGCCCGGAGTCCAAGGTGGATATGGCCGAGGCAGACGCACCCATAATCATAATTGCGCGCCCGAAACTTGTCGATTCGTCTCCCGACCACCCTCCGGAAGCCCCCTTCTGCCCTCTAATTCACCATCCCCCTTCGCTTAATTGTTCACTGGGCTTCCCAGCTTGTTTCCTTTTCAGATATCTTTTCCTCTTTTCTTTAATTCTATGGTTTTTTTTTTAAATTTTCACTCGCTTTTAATTTGTCAATTTGGTTGGAGTTTTTCCTCATCTCTGTTTCTTTTTTCTTCACTTTTTGTGACCGTCCGTGGACGATTCTTGTGTTTGCTGATGAGCTCTGAAAGTTGCCGAACAAGGTGGCAATTACTTATTTTGGCTTTCGCCGAGACTTGTGTTTTAATTACTTGCAAGATTCGAATGGGTCCGGTGTCTTTGGTTGGGATTGCGGGGGATTATACTTTCAGGCTGTCACATTTCCCCTTGAATCCAGAAGATTGTTTCCTTTATTGAGTGTGGGCGGAGCTATTCCTTTGACTTTGAAGGAGTTGCAAGCTGGACATCCTTTTATTCTGACTTTTCATACACTCGTATTTGTTAGTTTGTTTAATTATGCAGTGCATTAAACTCTTGGGGTGACGCCGCCTCAATGGGGTATTTTTATAACTGTTTTTTTGGACATAAAAAAGCATTCATATACTCGGATGAAGGTTCGGCTGAGTCCGGAGTAGAGAAGTGTAAGGATAACTCAGATGGCAGCTCGTTTGAAATGGAATGGATAAATGAATGCTGCGTTATAAGCAGAGTCCAGACAATTTGTTCCCTCAATCAATACTCCATCCATTCCAATAAACAATTTGACTTCAATTACCGAAACACTAAAAGAAGTGCAAAAAGCAGCAAAAAGGAAGAACTTTTATTGCTGCCAATAGAACTTCCGTCGAATGCAAAGACAAAGCAACAGCAGCCAGCAGCAGCAGCAAGCAACGGGCGACAAGCAACAAGCAACACGAAGTGGAACGATGATGTTGATGACGAATAAACAAAAGATTAACCCCAGACAACAGACGGCAAACAGAACTAACTGATCAAAGAGTGTCCCAGAGAGACGCAGGGACACGGAGTCGGTGCAAAAAATGAGTGGAACAATCAAATAATGAATTCCTTTGGCAGACGACAAATTGATAAATTAAACGCCACTTATGGCAGCACCCAAACAGAGGGGAGGTGTTTATGTGTGTGCATCTCCACAAGTATCTGTGCGAGCCGGAAGAAAGTGCAAAAAGAAATCAAAAGAGCGGCAAGGACACGCAGGACTACAACGGCAGGAGAAGCAGCCGCAAAGTGCACGCAAATTGAGGCGGCAATAAAAAACAGCATAAACAAGCGACGCCAACAAATAAAAGCAAAAATAAAAGTCAAAGGACTCTCCCTCTCTCAATCTGTCTGTCTCTGTCTCTCTCTTACACACAATGTTACACTTGTATATACTGCACACACACAGACACACATGTACACAATCATATACAGGCCAGACGAAAAAAATAGAAGCAAAACAATTAACGTCCTTGACGAAAATGTATTTTTTATTTCATTTTATTTTGCGCAGCCATCGAAAAAAGCTAAAAAGAACATGCTGAAAAGTTGAGCCGTGTGCGGAATAATAAAAGTGCAAAAAAGAAAGCAGGCGACCAAGAAAATTATCCCCTCGCTGGGGGGAAGGGTGGTGTGTCAGACAGGGCGGTGGGTGGCGTGGTAGACTGCTGAATAAGACACACAAAAGGAAGCAGGAAAAAAGTGGAAAGTGGAGGCAAAACAAACAAATAAGCAAACAAAACGAAGTTGAGAGCGAGACGAGAGCGTCGTCGGGATCCAGCAAAGAGAAGATGAAAAGCATAACCGGAAGGCGGATGATGGCAAGGCAAGGCAAGGCTTGGGGGCAGCACGCACACAGACACATTACATACACACACACACACACCCTGACACATGAGAAGCGGAAAGAAATGCGAAGGCAAAAGTGTTTGAAGCAACAAATAAAAAACAAGCAAGAAAGACAAACTAGAAAGCGAGCAGCAAAAAGGACCTCAACGACAATGGAAGCAACAGAGGCGGCGGCAGCAACAGACACAACAACCTGTTGAGTCCCTCACACTCACACATTCACACCAAATCAGGCTCAAAGAGAGGGAGAGAGAGACAGAGACAGCGACAGAGAGAGCGAGAGCGAGGCGAGTCCTGCAACTCAAGCGGAAATGCAAATAAACAAACACGAGGCACACGAGAAACGAGGACGAGGCAGTGGAGCGATGAGCTGGAGAGACGAAAACCCGCGACAACGACAACGACGACGATGACGAGGATGTCGAGCGACCTTTCCATTGTATTGGTTGCTCGCTCTCTCCGCCACACACATGCACACACACACACAAACACACTCGGCTGTATGACTTTGAATAACATTATGGAGGATCCCGACTTTCAACACTTTTTCCGTTTTTGTTTGGCCAGAAATAATGCAACAAAACCACTGCGAAGCGAAACGAAACAAAATAAAATAAACCAAAGCCAAACAATAAATGAAAGCAACAGCAGCAAAAAGGATGCGCCATTGAACGGGCGAAAGTTGCCAAAGGAATTTACGACTTTCGGCGAAATCAATTCAAAAGTGGAACAGCCGCAGCTCCTGCCAGAGAAGGAGTGCCTTCTTTTCCCCCTTTTATTTGCATATTTGACGGGGGAAGCCGGGATTTACACATTATTATTTTTTCTCGTTCGGTTAGTGGAATTTTTTGATTCATCATTCGAGTCAGTTTGCGGTCCGCCAGCAGTTGTTTTTGCACTCGTAATTGATATGACCGATTGATTGGATTGTAATTGCTTTTTATTGGATTGAAACTTTGGCGGGAGGGTGGAGTAGCGACGATGAGTAGCGGCAGCAGGACAGCAGGCAGCTGATACAAAGGTTCTTCTGCAGTTTAATGAAGTACCAACTATGAGAGGGATGTCAAAGAAAGATGCAAATCCCACCCATAGAAACTATCGCAGTCATCAGGCACAGCCCTTGGCCATTTCCTGTTCCTTCACCCCCGATTGGTGGAGCAGTCAGTGCAGGATTTCAATTACCGCATTCGAATAAAAGAATGCTGTATACAATTTGATTCAATAATACTCAGTACTCGTGACTCGTCAAGATAAGTTTCCTCAACGTACGATCCCCCTACTGCCAGGCATTGGGTATTTAATTTTGCCTCAACAATTTCATTTGTTCGGATTGGACGAAGCTCTCATTTCCGTTGAATTTAGTCCGGGACTTTCAGTCGTCAAAAGGCAAAGGGGATTCCCCCGAAGACCCCACACAAACATACGAAAATACCAAGAACTTGAATTATGTTTTGCAACTAATTTAGAAGCCGAACGCATCCCACTCTTATACTCGAGCAGGCTTTCTCCCCATCCCCATCCGTGTCCGTCTCTCCGTGTCTCTATCCTTTCTGGCCCAGACATTTTGAAGAAAATGCATTGATTATGCATGCGTAAAGCCCAAAACTCAACTGTGAATGCATACATATCCCGACCCTGGAATGGACCCCTTCCCGGCTCGGATCTTACGTAGTTCTTACACGCCCACTCAACCTCAGAAGGAGCGGAGGCTTTCAAGTAAAAAGATAAGACAGAACGACTACAGCCATGCTACTTTCTCTCGCTCTCGCTCTCGCTCCTTCTCATTCTTTGTCTCTGTCTTTGCTTCTGTCCCTCTTCCTCTCGGAGTCCTGTACCTCGTGTTCCGTGCTTCTGGAGCTGGCCAAATGTCGTAAGATTTGCTCAGACCCCAAAGAGCTTTCAGCTCCCAACACTAGCTCCAGTTGGTATGCACAATTTTCTTCAAAATTTTGCACTCCTAAGGTCCTTTTGTGCGTGCGTCCTGTGCAAATTAAAAGCATTTATATATGTATATGTGAGCTACCTCCTGGGAGAAATTACCCCAGACTCAGTCCCTTCCGCTACCTCTTCGTTGCCCTTCCTCCACAGCAGCACTCGCACACACCCCCAAACGAATTATGCACAAACGACGGTCGTCCAGCATTGCTTCTACGTAACGTTGCCACAGCTCCGCTCGGCTCCTGTGCAGTTGTTCCTGTGTGTCTGATTGTGTGTGTGTGTGTGTGTTGATTAGATTTTCTTGCAAGAAAACTGACCAAAGAGTTTCCCATACATCAGATGACCACACACACACACAAGCACCCACCCATGCATGGCCATGCAACCACCCAGCCATCCACCCACACCTAAGCGCACACAAGCCCACACATATCCATCGTCAGCTACATAGGAAACCAGAGAGACAGAAAGAGAGAAAGACGGAAAGGGAGAAAGAGAGAGAGCGAGAGATTTCTACTTTTACTTGTAAGAATTTTTGGACTCGTGCATGGGTTTGCTTGTATTTTAAGAAGCTGACCACACACCAGCACACCCTCTCACTCAGACGAGCATGCATCAGCCACACACACAAACGCACTCCCATACAGAGACACACACACACATACAGAGGCAAACCACATGCAGCTGCAACAGCTTCCGTTTGCTGCCCCTCCTGCTCCTGGCGTCCGAAAAGTTTTCGTTTTGCTTTCTTGGACTTTGCCTAATGCACATTTTTGCATTTTGGTCTAGACAGAGCCAGCATGCAAATTGCCAGAGCGAGAGGGTTTAATTTGGAAATTTCTTATTAGTGACCCCCTCCGCCGCCCCCAGCAGGCGTGAGCGAGAGAGCGAAGTCGTGCTCGAGTATGTGCATGCAAGTGTTAGAGCGAGCCAGGCAGAGCTACGAAGAAAGTGCAGCAAAGTTTTGGGCGCCAAGTGCCTGGCCAGGCAACATGTTTGAAGAAAGGGCAGGCCATGGCATCCCAGAGCAGCACACGGGAGTGTGTATCAATTGCTGACTGGACACATCGAAGTCGCATTCTTTTTTTTCTCGATGGGAACAGTGTTTTATGGGCCGATGTCAGACTACTGGCCAGCAGCTCGAAGGTTGAATGCATCAGGTAGTGGTGCAGTCTTCGAAATTAGCTACATGAAAATGTTCATTCGGTTTTGAGAGCAGACAAAAGAACATTCATGCTTATGAGTAGATTTATGGTCCTTAATGGAATAAATTAATGAGTCATTTACTTATACCTGATCCTTTCGCTGCTCCCTTTCCCTGTTCAAAATATGTGGCTAAATTAAAGTAAATTAAAGTCCTGTACTGTCACTGCGTTCCTGCCCTTATTTTGGTCTATTATTGTTCCGAGTCTCTTTTCAATTATCAAACAACTATGCCCTTTAAAATTCAAAAATAAATTCAAATAAATCATCTCACATATTTAAGTCCCTATAAAGCCGTATTAAAATGTTCTATAAGTACTGCACATACTCGCACACGCATGTTTATGTACGTATATAATTGGGGAAAAAATATTTGACAAAATATACATGGATTAATCGAAAATGTAGAATGAAAGCCAGAAAGCACCTATCAAAGAGCAAAGTAAATTGCTCATTTATGTATAGCACACGCCACACCCCCACCCCGTGCCCAATGAGTTGCCTGTATTTAGTTGCAGCAAGAAAATGCAATTTCTTAAGACATTTGCCAGTTCCAGTACGTTTCCTAGAACACCGACCTGCAGACCCCTGGCAGTGCCTCATCCCCAGTGCAGGCCAAACAGGGAGAGATGTACATAAGGAACGAGATGGATAGATAGAGATAAATTGGGAGAGAGAGCGAGAGAGAGATGTAAAAATCTCACGTGTGTGTTGGTCGAAAATTTTAATCAAAATTTATCTTAAGAAAAATGGAAATGCCCCTTAAGCCTTTTGGTGTATTTAAGTGTGTGTGTGTGAGTTTTGTATGTGGCTGTGGGTGCGTGTGTGGGTGAGTAAGTGAGTGTTATTGTGCGTTTGTTAGAGCGAGATGTCAGCTGGAGCAAAAAGGCCTACAAATCGATAACATTGCATACTTTTAGGCCTCAAGACGTGGGTGTCCCAAGGTATCGGGTTCCAGGCTCCTCTCTCTCTCTCCAGCAGACTTTTCCATAATAATAATTAGAACAAGACAATGTTCAGGCTGGATTCAACTCGATTCTAGGTAGGGGGAGAGAGTAGGGACATCTGGGGAGTTTATTTTTCAAGGGGCCACTGCTCCGTCTCGCTCTTTGGCTAGGGCTCTGTCGCTGCAGCAAGATGTGATGGTATTAGGATGAGATTTGTGTTTGGGCTGAACTGAAATAATTATGAGAGGGGGCTCGGAACGATAATAGAGTTGGAAGGCAGCTCCTTGAGTAATCTCCATAGGTGTCGCCGCTTGCCAAGGGGCCCATTGTCACCCTCCGTCCGCCCAGCAGCACGCATCGATTGTCTGATTGGGACAGGCTCTGGCCTGGGACTAAGCTGCCACTACTCTGGCTCTATCCCTGCCCTCGAATAGTGTGTAACTCACACCTGTCCGACACTGGCACGGCCGCTCCCACAGAGGGATGGATAAAGGGTTGCCCTGTATAGGGTTGGGTTTCGTGTACTGTTCGGGGTTCGGTTCAGTTCTGGTTCTGTGCGTGTCGCCTTTGTTCTGCGATGATGCATCGTCGTCATTATGATTTTCTATATATTGTATAAGTGTGAGTGTGTGTGTGTGTGTGTGTGTGTGTGTGTGGGGGGATGTGGTGGAGAGCGTGTCCGATGTGGAAAGAGGGCAGCGAGCGGGGGAGGCCGTGTGCGAATCGTGTGTTTGTGTTTGTATATAATTTTCCACATATAAATATGCACATGGGCCTCTGTCTCCTCCATGCATCGACAGCACATCCGTTCCAGCCTACACCTACCCAGTCTCTCCCTCTCTATGCATCTCTGTCCCCCTGGGGTCCTGTCCCCCCGTCACCCTGTCTCTGGCCGCCTCTTCTGCACTCCCCCGCTGATTCAGCGTGCCTGTGTGTGTAAGCAATTATGTGTGCTTTATGTTTGTGCACTCGGTTTTTTTTGTTGCCGCTTAATGTTTTTATTGCATTTCTGTGTCTGTGCACAGGTTTTCAGCGCTGGGCCGCTGACAACATATGCCTCTACGGCTATTCAATTAAACGCATTAACTTGATTTTCAATTAACTTTCAATATGACCGCAACAGGAGATTTTCCGCTCGGCTTTGTACATTCGCTCCTGTAAGCAACGCGAGGCTTATCGTGCTTAGCTCTGGCAATCATTCAATTGATACGACGTTGCCAGCCTGTCCTCCTCATTGAAGCTCACCAACCTCGCAGCTATTCCAATTAGAATATCTACGGCATATTTCGCGAGCGGGTAGCACAAAGTAAGCCCCCGACCCGCTTACACCCACCCCACAAGCCACGCGGAGGCTTCCATCTTCGCATTACCATTTGATTCACAACTGACTTGGCACAAACTACATCCGCACATACGAGTATATCAAAGAACTTCTGAAGGCACAGCCAGCACAACCCTTCTGTGAGCCGAGCCGAGCTGAGTCTTTCCACCCCCTGGCTGTTCCCACCACCAAAAACGGGGAATTTTCACCGCTTTTCCAGCATTATTTCCATCAAATGCTCAAATGTTTTACTTAGAAGCGAAACACAATTAACTGAAATTTAACTAGGCACAAACCCAAATCTCAGTCGAAAACCAACCCCGTTCCGGAGAGAGCCACTGTTCGGGCCCCTACCCCTAGCTAAAACCCCACCCCTAGCGTATTCTGGCAGTGTTCCTTGAGGATTTTACCTGCATCTTCGCTCGCTGCTGCTGGGACGCCGCTCAAACCCTTTTCGCCACACTTTTTAATCACTTTGTCACCCCTTTGGCGAGAGATGCGGTGCCGAACCCTTTTCAGCCAACTGTCCCTGTCCTAACCCATCCGAGGCCAACCCAGTCTCGGCCTGGGCCTGGGCCAGGGCAGCCCAAATGCAAATCAGACACATTTTCCAACCCAAAATGAGAAATTCCGAGCCCGACATGAATAAAAATCCGATGTTTTCTGATGGTGCTCACTTTTTTTGGCCCTCCCACCCCCACTCCCACTCCATCTCTGTCCCTGTCCCTGTCTTTTGGCCTTTGAAAAGCAAAATATATTTTTGATTGGGAAGACCCCGGACTTTATAGGGAACTGGTTTGAGATTCGGCGCTGGAGTTTGCGCCCATCATCATCATCATCAGGCTTCATCGCGCGAAATTACGAGAACCCACTGGGTGGAAGTTAAAGTCCACCCCTTCTTTCCGCGTTGAGTTAGTTGGCGGCCCGAAGATTTTGTGCCTGGTTGTCATGACGGCGAAGATGCTGGTGATGGCGCTGGCGCTGGCACTGGGGCCTCCCTATCACCTCATCATCATCCCCAGGCAGTGCCATGTGCCGTAATCCTCCGTGCTAAGAGTAAACCGAGCGCGCGTCGCCAGTGTCGTTAGCGCCGCCAGGAGGGAGGTGGAGGGACATCTTTGTATTATTTTCAACATTTAATTTGTTGCCTGAGACGGCGAAGCTGGGGATGGCAGTGGGAGTGGGGATACGGATGAGGACAGAGTACGACGTCACCACCGCTGGCCCTGCCGTCTTTGCTACTTTGTTTCGCATTTTCGTGACCAAAAATGAAATAAAAATTGTCAGCGAGAGAAGTGCGAGCTGGAGGTCTGGATGTCGCCCAGAACCACAGTCATGCTGAACGCCCAAACCCACACTCACACCATTACCCTCGTTCCTTCTGCTCCGAGTATGTGTGTGTGTTCCCAATTTTGGACGCTCGTTTGCGCTTATGTAATAACCTCGAATCTAATTACTTTTTGACAATATCGAGAGGGGTGCTCCACCCACGGCCCAACCCCCAATTGCCTCCGGGTCAGGGGATTTGTTCTTCTTCAAGTAAACCGAGCGCGGCTTCTTCAATTCCATCCTCGATGAATGGGGAGTGGGAGTGTGAGTGGGAGAGGGTCTGGACTAAGGAACATAATTGAAGGACTCTACATGGGAGCACTAGCATAATATTGCTTTTGACATTGGATTCCGGTGAGCAAGTGGAGATGAGATCTGTTTCAGTTTGATTGGGGAGCAAAAGTTTCGATTGGAGTTTCATTTTTGGCGGATGAGTGAAAGTTGATGATGGACTTGTCAGGGACCTCTACGGAGGGTGGGCAGTCGTATAAGAAGTTCACCTTTGGCCAAGGGGTTCCACAGATAAGCTGTAAGGGTTGGATTTTTTTGCTCCCCTCTTCCACTTCTCATCTCCAGTTATACGCGTACGCCCACTCTCCATCCGCCCTCCCACCATTTTATGCTTTATTCACATTTTCGTTGGCTTTTGTAGCTATAATTTTGGCATCTTCCCTGCCGTTTTGGCAACACCAGCCTTCTGTGCCTTCCTCCACCACACTCCAAGGTGACTGCTTTGCCTCTGGTTTCGGCTCTGGGTTCTGCGTCCCCCTTTAAACTCTTTTTCTTTCGCCCGAAAACCCTCGTATTATGCAAAGCAGCGTCAGCGGCAGCGGGAGTCGCTGCGGAGGCAAGCACTTGATGAGAAGCCCTGACAGAAGGGGCAAAATGGGAGGGCAAACGGAACCCGAAATCGGAATGAAAAACAGGACGGACGTGGAAGGGTGGGTTCAGCACCAGCACCAGCCCCAGCTCCATCCCCGGTCCACTTTTTTCGGCCTAAAAGCAAACTTTTTTTTTGTGTCGACCCAGGAGGAAAAGTTATGAAATATAGAAAGAAAGTTGAAGAAATGGGCTGGGAAATGGGAAATGGGAAACGGGCTTGGCACTGGGATTGGGTGCTTAGAGGTGAGCCATGCGGCATATCCTTCATTAAATCGAAGAACAAACGAAGCAGACGAGCGGAGACGAAGCAGCATGGCGTCCAGGACCTCTGCCCAAGCCCAGAGTGAGAGTTACGGGCTGGGACACACATGTACCAGGTCCAATAACCCCTCTCCGGTCTGTCCCTGTGCCCGTCTCCATTTCCATCTCTGTCCCCAGCCGGATTTCTTTCATTTTAGTTTCCCATTTCTTTGCTTGCCCTTGCCCACACTTCTGCCGCCAACTCCTGCTTTCGACTCCGGCGATGTGTGCCGATGTTAGCGACCCTCTTCAAATGTGTTGCCTCAGCCTGGCATGCGACGAGGACAGGACAGGGGCATGGAAAGGGACAGGGACAGGAACAGGGACAGCGACAGGGAGGAAGACGAGGACGTTGAGGACGTCGACTGACCTGACCCCCCCACAGACCGATACTCACTCACCCCAGGGCTGCAGCAACGTTTCAAATTCAACGGCGACGACGACGACGACAATGATGATGAGGATGGGAATGGGAATGGGGCGGTGTAACGATGTCGAAAAAAACTTTTCTTGGCATTTGTTGAGCAGGAAACGACGAGGGGATGGGGGCGGTGTTAGTTCCATGCTTGGGGCTGGGGTTGGCAGGAGGGTTTCTGGAAAAAAGGCGGTGTGCCAGCGCTAGACGAGCGCTGCTCTGCCCTGCTCTGCTGTGATGTGTGCGCTGGGTTGGGCCAGACCCAGACCCAGGCCCTGGGCTCGCCCTTGTTCGCTCCTCGAAGGGAACGGGATCGGAAGAAGGCCCTGACTGACGAGTCCCGCGTTTTCATTTTGTATCTGTATCTGTGTGTGTGTGTGTGTGTGTATTTCTTTTTCCTTTTTTTATATTTTGTGTGCAATGGGGGCGAATGAGGTGGAGATGGAGGTTTTATTTGGGCAAGGCCGCAAGGATATGCCAGGGGACCCACAGGGCTGGGCAGGGCTGGGTCCGGACAGGCATGTGTTAGTTTGAGTTAGACCCTTGGCTTGGAGCGTTCGCTGGGGGTTCGCTGGGGCTCGCTGGGGCTCGCTGCGGTAACCATGTCGCCTGATAAGACACAATGGACATATCAAATTGTGGCTTAGCTCCATGTGTGAGTGCCGGGCACAAGAAGGGGAACGGGCCACACTTTGGGGCGCGGCATCCAGCTTAGGGTCCACGGGGGTCTAGGGACTGGGGACTGGGGACTGGCAAGTAAAAATATAAATGGAATTTATGTGCGGCGTCAGGCCCACCCTCCAAATGGCTCAGGCGAATCGCCTTTGCTTTATGTGGGAACGAACTGAGGGGACTGAGCCAGGGCGAGCGGAGCGTCAGGAGCTCGCGCTTTAAAAAGCTTGTCCCGCTCCGCTTTATGCTTTATGTGCGGGCATTTCAAATACGACTTTGACCAAAGCAAGGCGGGGGCAGGCCACGAGAAGGTGGTGCCTCCCCGATCCGTCAAGTGTCAGTCGGGGGACGCGAAATGCCGTGGAGAGCATAATGCGCGTTACATGAAATGAGTTTTGATGTGCGGTCCGGGGCAGGGTCCGGGGGCTGCCATGCCCATCGGCGCTGGCTAACATAGTTATTCCATATGTATATGTCGGAAGCCCATCCCTATCCCCACTCCCCCTCCCCCGCCCGCTCTCGCGCTCACGCTCTCAGTGGATGTGTGTGCAACGAGGGACAATTTAATGGCCTAGGGTTATTTGGGAATAGGTTGGAAACAAAGCGCTGGTCAAACACTGCAACGAGCCCCGGCAGCGGCCTGGGATCGGGCCTGGAAGTGGAACTGCGACCGTGGCTGGGAGTGGGAGTGGCAAAGAGGGCTGGAAGTGATTCTAGGAGGGGGCGGAAAACCGGGCACCAGGCACAAAAATACCCAAAGCCAAAGAGGAGCTAGCTGAAAAAAAAAGACAGGGGGAAAATATACGTTGAAGCACAAAGAGCAAATGGTAAAAATTAATGCAACATAGAGAGCGAGGGACTGGAGCGAGCTAGGGGAGAGGACAGGGCCGTTGGCCAGGAGCCAGGGTAGAAGGAGGAAGGGAATCGATAGGGACGCGGTGCCTGTAGCTCCGCTTAGCCTCCCCTTCTACCCAGCGTGGTTGTAGGGAGACTTTTTCCGTACCCGTACCCAGCACTAGCCCACCCACACCCACCCACACCGCCGAGAAATCCCCGACCACGGCACTGACTTATGTCACTGGGAGTCCGGTAACGAAGTACCATGGCGAAATCACAGATTTGAGAGCGTAAAAAGTAAGCAAAGTCCCATATATAGATTTCTCATTGGCTTTATTGGAGAATATTGGTCTTGGTTGCTTGCATCACATATTTTTCTGTATTTTTATTGTAAAATGTGTTTATTTTGGTCCATCAATGAATTGGGAAATACGCAGAGGAAATATATATGTGACTACACAGTGAGGGTTCCAAAGGTTAAAGGTTGACATTACCGAATAGTTCAGACAGTGAAAATTTTTCACGCTCACCATTTTGAATTGAAAATGCATTGGAAGCTATACATTTGTCTACTTGGTTGTATAAATAAAATATTTTTGGTGTAATAATTCTGTAAATTTCGATTAATTTATCGATATCAATCGTTGCCATACATGATGTATGCACGACATTGGTTGGTTTGTCGCTCGCAAGTGAATTAACATCTTGTTTGTGCTGATCGGAACGATAGCCTCGAGTGAAACGGTTCCCACTGTTCCGACTGGGTACACACCCACACAAAATCCCCGACCGACTCACTGCTGAGCAACCACTGCCAGGCACCCACCCCTTTTATGACGATTATTTTTATACCCTTTCCCACCATCCGACCCACTCCGAAGGGCACGGGCCGAGCAGCGTCCCCAACCCCAAAGAACTTTTCCTGCTGCCGAAATTTCAGCCAGTGCTTTTCTGCCCCACGCCGCGACGAGCCCACTCTGCCCCATTCCCACTCCCACTCCCAGCAGCAACCACCAACCACCACCCCACTTTCCCCATTCCGCTCGGAACATTTTCCAAGCTTAGCGCAATGGAAAAGGATTTTTGGTCTTTTATTGCACGTCAGACTTTGGACCGCTCTCAGGACTGCTTCTCCGTTTTCGTTTGCGTTTCCGTCACCGTCACCGTCTCTGTCTCTGTCTCACTCCCCTTTCCGTCCTGAGTAGCCGGGCAGGGGCACGGACTAGCTTGATGCTTGATGCCCCTTCTTCACACTCAAACTGCTATTCCTGCTCCTGCTACGACTCCTTCCCTCCCACCGCTACTGGCCATAATGCTGCAGCAGCAAGAAAAAATTTAACGTTTATTGCTTGCGCCAATGAGCTGGTTCTCCTTCTCTTCTCCGTTGCGGTACCCTCTTTCTGGCTCTGGCTCTGGTCCTGGCTCTGCCACTCCCCCTAATTCCACTCCCGCTTCTGTTCTTGCCTTCTGCTTAGTCCATTCGACATCATGTTGGGCGCCAAGCTGTCCCGTCCGTCTCCAGCGCGACCACGGCGATATCCTCAGCACTGTGGCGTTGCTTTTGGGGTTTTTCTTTGACTCCCTTTTCGTCCTCCCGGTTCTGGCTTGATTCTGCTCTTGCTCCTGTTTCTGCTCCTGCTTCTGGTTCTGGCGCTGGTGCTGGCTCAGGCGCTGGCTCTGGCTCTGGGAACCGCCATCTTGTTGTTTTGCTGAAATGCGAAGGACATTTGATGTAATGATGCCTGGAGGCAGCCAGCAGTGTCTGTGTGGGTGTGGGTGTGTTCGAGGGTGTTTGAGGGATCAGCAGTGAGGTCCTGCTTCCTTTTCTGCAGCAGCACCCCCGAGTCGCCTGCGTCTTTTGTTTGAGTTCACTTAAGTTCAACGCTTGGGTCCGGGTCCGTGTCCGGGTGCGGGTCCACAGTTCCCCTCGCTCACTCCCACTCCCACTCTAGTGCCGCTGCCACCTCACTGTACCCCATTCTATTCCGAAGTTTTGCTGCTGCTTTCATTATCCTTTTGGCGTATCCTTGCCACTCGGGGGCCCCTGACTCATGTGGGCGTCTTGAGAAGCCGTCACCAAGGCGCAGGAAAAAAAGGCCAAAGCAACCAGAGTGTAAAGAGAGAGAGAGAGAGCATAAGAGACTTAAGGGAGGGGAAAGATAGGCAGAGGGCGAAGTCGGAAGGCGGAAAGGAGGAGAAAAAATAAGATGAATTACTTCTTTTGGCCGCAGCGCCAATGACCAAGCCGGGCAAACACCCCACTTCCTAATGCAGCCCACCACCTTGGAACACTCAGCCAAGGACCCCTTTCCCGGACCCAGCCGAAAAACAGGACAGAGCTCGGACTCGAACTCGGACCAGGACCAGGACCAGGGCCCTGGCCGGTCATCAATTTTCGTTCTGGGCGGGAGAGGGCAAGAAGCATTCCAAGAAAGCTGTCCGTTTCGTTTTTCGAATGGATGGAGTTACTCGGCCCGGGGAGCGGGACGCTCCGGAGCCGGGGAAGTGGTCAGAGTCCTAGGCAACCGATGTCCAGTGTCCTGCGAGCATCAGCAGCAGTCGCTCCGAGATTAGATTTGATGGGTTTTAGGTGCCGTGCCCCAGCGCATGTGTCCCGTCCCGTAATGTCCCATCCTGTCCGGATCTCGCCAGTCCCTTTCCCTCTTCCATCGCTCCCGCCGAGTCTGTCGCCTTACCCTGCTAGGAGATTTTCGAAGGATATGTCTTACGTTATTATGTGCTAGGTTTTTTTTGTGTATGTTTGTTGTGCTACTCCCTTGCCCTTGCCCCAGGCATTGCGTGCGCAATTTATACTTATATTTCATGTTGGTCGCTTTTTGTTGGTTCCTAAGTTGTTGGCTTAAAGAATGGGAAAGGAAGTTGCATGAATCGAGCTCGAACCGAACGAACGAGAAACGGATAGCAGATGGAGGTGTAAAAAAGGTGGAAAACGATTCTGTAGACACTCCTCTGAAGGTTAATAAACTCTTCTCTTGGGATCGCACCTCTAAGGATCTCAAGTACCTTTGCACGTCTTGCGAGATGTGCAAACTGAGTTCAGTGAAGCAGCTTTAATTGGAATATTTGTGTGCGGCCCCTTGCTGCAAGCTGTCTGTCCAGCTGTCCAACTGTCCACACCACAGGACTTAAATATTAATTTATAATTTGCAGCATTTCGTTTTCCGCTCAACTGAATTCCACGGCCCACAACCTGGCCAAGACGCCCTTTTTAGCCATCTTCGCCATCATGTGCATAAGTTGACCATTTGCCGAAGTATTTCTGTCTAATGTGCATGCATAAGCATACACCGAAATGACGAAAATCGGGCAGATCTTTTTACTGCTCATCGACAGTTGCAAGTTTAATGCAGGCAGCCCCAACTCAGAGGCAGCCTTATTCATCATGCACGGACATCGGACGACGGACATTGTATACTACAGGATGTGCTCGGCACAATCAATGGCCAGCCAATCAAAAGTTGAACACAATTAGTCTAAATGGTTTTTGCAGCCAGCCAGCCAGCGTTGCCAGGGTGAGGTCTACTTAAGAGAAGAACTTTAATAAACATATATTAAAATTTTAGTTATTTATGTAAATCTCAAGCGAGTTGACAAAAGGCAAAGGCAAAGGCAAATGCAAATTTCAAATTGCAAAATATATTTCCTATATTATGTACTCAAGATACGTACTCAGTGTACGCAATACGTATCCTCCCTATCTTCCTGTCATTCGTCTTGGAACACGAATTGCCTTGCACATAGGCTCGACCGAGGCAAACCTTTTGCAATTATTCACATATTTGAACAAAATTTTAAGAAAATGCAGCAGCAACAAATTTCCGAAGCCCCAAAGACGTCGCAATGCCAGTCCTGTGTGCAAGCGAGAAGGTGAGCCGGTGATGCCGAAGGCCTCTGCGGTGCGAGCAGTGCCGAATTCTCTGGGAAAATCTTAAGAAAATTCACAAGAAAATTGAAGATGCAGTTGCAGTTGCTGTGGCAGTTGCATTTGCTGTTGCTGTTGCTGTTGCCCTGCCCAGATGCCTGTAAGGAGAGTGTGTGGACTGGGGCTTACCGAGAGGGCAACCGTGCGTATGCGTAATGTGCTGGACGGCGTCTAAAACTATGCAAAAGTCGGCCTCATATTGTGATAGTGTGTGTTGGGTGTGACTGCAGTGTGAATGTGAGCGAGAGTTGTCCGAAGTGCAGTGCCGAAAATGCAGACGAAGAACCCAGCATGCACTTTGCGGGGGTGCAGGGTGCGGACAAAGGGGTTGGGTTTCTGTTGACTTGACATTAAGTGCATGGAAAACTTATTATTGCAGGCTCCTGACAAGCACAAAAAGCAACAACACACCCGCATATGTACATATATAACCGTACGGGGGGGTATATAAAAAGATTTGGCCTGCCAGTAGGCCCAAGGATTTGCTTTCCAAAAGGAGTGTTTGGGTTTGGGTTATTGCATTTCTACGAGTAAGTGCAGCTCTCTCTCTCTCTCGCTCTCACTCTCACTCTCTCTGTGTCGTTCTTCTTCTCTCTTCTGGGAGTTTCATTAAATTTTAAGACGCCTGTGAGCCAGCTTGGGTTTTTTGTTGTACATAAGTAGAAAGCAATAGGCGTACATGGCCATGTATTGGCCAAGGAAAAGGCCCAAGAAAACTCACACTTTGCTTCTGGGCGGGCGTCATAAATTTCGAGAGTTGGGCTTAGTTGAAAATCTGAGCATGCCCAGGGAGGACAAGGTCGGAGGAGCAGTTGGGGTACGAATGCACTTTGACAGGGTTTGGTGGGGTGTGCTCCTTGGAGGGGGAGGGAGGGGGCTGTACTTGCAGTTGTCCTAGGACATCCTCTACTCCCACTCACGCTCTCTCCTGTAGAAACCTCTCGAATGTGCAGTCAACGCAACTGCAGCTGCTGTCGTTGTGTGCTGTGTGCTATGTCCTGAGTCCTGTGTCCTGAGTCCTCTTCCCCTGTCGTCTTTAATGCATTATTTTGTGTGGCAACACTCAGCGGTAATAACCTCAAGATAAACCCACCACCTGCACCCTGCACCCTGCACCCTGCACCCTGCACCCTGCACTCCGCAACACAACGCATTGGCATCGGGAAATGAAGGGCCCGCCCGACTCGACGAAGAGGCCGGGAAGGGCGTGTGAGATGCGATGAGTGTGCGAAGTTGAAGATGTCGTCCATGTCCTGGCATTTTCGGGTTAGCCTGGGTCTGTGTCTCTGTCTCTGTCTCCACACCCCTAGCAGCCTCTGTGCATCCTGCGACTGGACTTGATTAAAATTGATTGAAGCAAATAAATGGAATTGGATTTTTATAATCACTGATGGCTCCTAAGCGTTCCATTCCCAATAAAAAGAGCAAACGTTTTCGGTGAAAGATTTCTAATTACTCCTTGCGACTTTACTTGCAGTACTCTCAAAGATTTCAGATTCAGTGTGGCAGGAAGAACATTTTAAACTAACGAAAATTAATCTAGGGTCAAGAATCAGTGGAATCAGATTTATGGATCGTAACAGAACATTTTCTATGTAGTTTTAATACATCTTGCGCTTAACTCCATTTAATTTCAAGTAACTCGCATATTTTCAGCAATTAAAGATAATAACTTTCGAATCGAGACCACACCCACATTGAGTTTTGTGATTAACCAAATATTCCCACCGTACAAATGAGTGCATATATATGTGCATTTAGTTCATATCCCAGTGTATACATATATTCCGCAAGCCAGCCAGAATTGTGTTCCACTGTTTAGCCTACCTCAACAAACAGGGCCGTAGAGCCCCGACGAGGTGTGCCCACAAAAAACAAACAAGAGCAGCCAATGGAACACAAGCGGGCCATCACACCACAATCATAACCATAACCGTGGTCTAAGCGAGGGCTCTACGGAACTCCCCTCCATACATGCCACTCCGATCCTTTATGCTCTGGTCCCGGTCCCTGGTCCCTGCCCCCTATACACCGTGCCATGCCTGGACAAAGCCCATTGGCAATTTTTGGTCGACGCGTCAAAGCAGAAAAAACATCGTCGGGCACAATAAAAGTTCTGTAGGGGCCGCATACATAGAGGGATTGAAGTCGGAGTGGGTCCCCGGATTGTCTGCCTATGCGTTTGACTTTTTTCTATAGCCTCACCTCCAGCATGGCGCAAAATATTTCGATCAGGCGTAAAATGTGCGCAAAATTCAAACAGCATTTCCACTTTTTTCACGGCCCGGCATGGCCCTGCCTGTGCAAATACCCCCCGAAACGCGGGGAGGAGGTGCAGGTTACCCCATTTTTTGTGCATGTGTGTGTGTCTATATTTTATTATTTATTATGACCACTCACACACACACACACACTTACAGCCCGACACCCACACACATGTATCGTGTAGTTTGATGTTGTAGTTGTCGCTGCATTTGTTGACGCGCACAAAAAAAATGGACAAAGTGCGTTCGGACCTCTGTCCGCATGGCAAAGTAAATGCGAAAAAACACTAAAAATAAATTCAAATAAAATTTTTGTTATATACAAAATTGTTGGGCCTGTGTGGGTCCTAGGGTGTGGGAATTGCATTTTAGTTTGCTGCTTCGCTGAAGCAGAGCCGAGCCGCCGAAAGGGATGGAGATCGTTCGTCTGTGGAACCAGTTCGGTATGTGAAGGGATTGAACCATTGTCACAAATTTGTATATCTGAAGTGATTCCAGATTGAAGAATCTGGCCGTTTGGAATTTATCCTCGAGGTGGAATTTTTTGGCAAAAATAATTATAACCAAAATACAATTATTTTTCGAATTATTTGAAAAATGAACTGAATTTTAAGGAAAAAAACATTGAAAATACTTCAAATAATATTAGCATGATGAGCGAAATATGCTCCTTGGAGTTATATCTTAAAGTGGCTTAAATTTTAGACTTATCCCAGCTATTCGTAGTCCCGATAAAGAGATATATTAAATGTACGGTACATATTCGTCAAAGCTTCGACATCATATTCATATTTTAGAGTTCTAAAGACTTGCACATTAATTGGCCCCCTGGCACAGCTGTCATATATAACAATAATTCGAAATAAAAGAAAGAACTAGTTCCATTCTCAGTTATTTTATGTGGCAGTCATTGCCAGGATTGCATTCCTGGTCGGACCGGCCCCGCGTCAATCCTTTTTTCGGGGGGCTTAAGTGGCAGATTTTTAATTGAATTGGCTGCAGTTGCAGTTGCTGCTGCTGCTGCATTTCGGCCCCTTTGCTCCCCTCCCATCGCTAGACACATTTTTTTAGCATATTACTAACCATTTGTTTTTTGCATTAGTTTTTTGCCAGCTGTAGTCGTGTTGGTAGGGGTGTAGGGGCAAGAGCGAACAAACAAATCATTTGACATTTTATACATATTCCATTATATATGCGATGCATGTGCATATATGTATAGATACGACTATATATATAGATACTTTGCCATGTAGTCGCTGGTGGCCGCCTACTAAATAGAAAAATAGAGGCGACTGCGCATTTAGCATTTTACGCTGCTTTTATTTTTTATGCAGAGCTGCGCATTTTTGCAATTTATATAAATATTTTATATATTATTTATTTTACACATAAAATATTTTTTTAGCCAGTCTTTTTTATTGTCCGCTTTCATTTCGTGAGCTTTATAAATATTGCATTAATTTTGCCTTTTCTGCTCTTGTTTCTTGTTCGCTGTTTTTGTCTGCTCGTTTTTATTATTATTATTTTATGCATTTTTGATGAAATAGTTTTTGGGTTTTGTGCAACTAATTTTATGGCAATTTTTTCGTTTATTTTTTGTTGTTCAATTGCAATAAAAGCGGGGAAGGATGACCAGCAGAGGTAAAATCGCTTGAATTTATGCGGTAGCCAGTAGCTGATAGTTTTAAAAGATTTACGGCATTTACGAGGCGATTCTGGCATTGGGTTTATTATTTTATAAATGCGTTTTGATTTGTTCCTCCCTTCCCCCTCCCCACATTTCGACTCGTGCATTGGAGTGACGTGGTAAGGGGTGTTCGGGTGACAATCAATTACCTGCGCGCTTATTCGATTGCCATATTTCTCTTTCAATTTCAATCAAGTTTATTGTCATTCGATATAATTCAAAGCAAACAATCCTTTTTTTATACATTTTATTAATTCATAATTGCTCAATGTTCGGGGCTCGACGGTACAAAAAGCATAAAAGATAACATGTTTTGCATAATCAAATCTATTGGATGGATATGGAAATATTAGTTTTGATGGATACTCCCTGAATTGGCTTTGTTTGTTGTAATTTTCTCTGATTTATAGAAAAGTTTCATCGATTGAAATTACAAAATTTGATTTTATTATCCGCTGTCAGCGATGGATCCTTGGGATGCTGAAAAATACATTAAGGGGTATACGGCTGTATAATCTGTACAATCTGTTGACAATCCCATAGAAACCATGTGAACGTCTTGACGTAGGCATACCTATACGGACAACATTGGTCGGAGTAAACAGAAAATGTCAGTCGTTTGTAGCATATTTTCCACTGGAAATCCGCTCAATATGATTTTTTATCATGCGCATAACTCGTCTACTACCAAAAACATTGCTCAAAAACGAATTCAGATTGAAAATGGTTGTTTCTTGAGTACGGTCCTATTTCCGGCACACAACTGTCAAGGCAAGGCCACGGGGTGGGTATTTCATTAACTTGATTAGAAGCCGCAAGGTCACTTGACTTTCAACGGAATGCACATCCGTATGTAAACATATGTATGTATGTACATCGGTATTTATATTAATAGCTCTGGCGCCCAATCCATCGAACAATGAGACTATGGAGAGTAATCAAATTTAACCTATTTACGCTCAAAGACCGACTGTTGATCCACATCCACACAGTCCGTGCGATGGCGGCGAGCGAGCCTTAATTATGCATTAGCCAAACGGTCCGTTAAACGAAACACTTTGACTTTCCAAAATCACAGGCGCAGACAGAAGGATGCCTGGTACACGCTCGATTATGTACATTTCACAGAAAGGGAGAGAGATATGCCTCTGTGGGCAGCAGTGTAAGTTTAAACTTATTCAACTTAGTTGGGAATGCGGCCACCGCGTCAATTTGGCTGGCATCGTCAGATTATACCCCGTGCTTGGATACTTGTGGACGAGGGTCCGCTCTGTAAGGAAACTTAAAGCATTTTCGAAAGAGAATTTAGAAAGTATATATTTTATTTTGTATGCATCAACACCCGACACCCAATGAAGACATCATCCCCGACTGTTGAGGCACATGAAAGTTTTGGCATGTTGTTCCGGAAATTCCGTCCTAGGTATAGTTTGTAATATGCACAGTGGGTATCCGTTAGTCGGGTAACTCCACTACGAGACGAGACGGAAATGCCGTCTTCAGGATTGTTGTTGCAGGAACGTGTTGAATGCTGTGAGCGGGTTGAAGCGACGACGACAAACATCATGATAGCCGTAATAACTATAATAATCATCAGTCGCTGGGAGGGTGGGGCTTCGAGTCAGGGTCGTGGCCACAAATGCTAAACAATGGCGATGGCTGTCCTTCGGTTGTGCTGGGCATCCAAATGGAAGGCGACAGCTTTGCGGAGGGCGCACTCGAACTCGAGCATAATCACCCCAATCGCCCAGAGGCTGTTGAGGCATTTGAAAAGTGAAAATCACGCTGTTAGAGTGTTAGAAATGATTAGCTCTACCATGGGGGGCATTCATAGCTGGACTCTGCCCTCAACTTTTTAGTTCTTCTCCCATTTTATCTTACATTATTTATTGGCTCTACTTGAAAGTGCCCGCTCGACGAAAACAAACCACATCCGCTCTAATTTCAGTGCCTCCAACCCCCTACCCACTACCCACTGCCGTCTCTCAACGGCCGTCACTTATCACCCTCTGTCGTGCCGCATGCTCTCCTTCTTTGCCGTTCTTTTCGCTGTCTGTCCTTGGCCGCAGCTATTTCGGTCAGAATGGTGTGACGTAGAAGCAGCCCAAAGTAGAAAGGGAGAAAAAAGCGAATAGCCGAAAAATGAAAAAATGAAAGGAACCGTTGTAGACAATCGTCAAATAACTGACAGTCCAATCGACGCTTAAAAGTGTTTCCCCCGCTCTGAGCCTTTGCCACTCCCCCAGAACTGTTCCCAGTTCCCAGTTTTTGCGGCGTAATTTTTTGTTTTCCCTCGAAAATTCCAAGAAGGGTGATAAAAGCTGTTGTTTTAGTATGTGTGTGTGTGTGTGTGTGGCAGGACAAGGGATACTAAGGGTGAAGGTGTTGCATGTAGGTACGTTCGATAAGTGTGCATGCCACATGCACATATATATTAATGAATTTAGATTGTTCCAAAACAAAGTGAGTGAAGTATATTTTAGCATTAAAAAATAACAGTTGATCACGTTAACAGGAATCGCAACCTGTTGAAATCAATTCGTATCGTCTCAACTCAATTCCCGTTATCTTGCTACTCATATTTCTTGACCGTGGCAATTTTTAGTGAACCGGGAGATAAACTCAAGATGCAAGTGGTTTCTCTCGATTTTTGATTGGGATCAATTGTATCCAAAATAATAACCTATCAAAAGTTGTATTACTCTACTTGATCGACGCTTTCATCTGATGTATGTATGCAGTCCAATAACACTTATGACTCTCCATTGGAGCGATAGATATGTGAGCCTTCATTGGCGCTTCTAATGATCGTTCTCCCACTTCCTTTGCATTGCTTCCACATGACTTGGATGAATCGAAAAAACTGTAACACAGCTCAAAGTGGAATCTAAAGAAAACCTGGCCCTTCCCCACTAATAAAAGATCCGTTTGCCGCTGCAACACCCCATCGGTCAATGCGGGAGGGAATCAGTCCAATTTAATGATCGGCCATGGCTGGGGGACAGGAGCTGAAAGGAGAGGAGCTTCGAAAAAAACGTTGAAATAGCGACGGCAATGACGTTGACGCTGGCGACGGCTGCTCCGGATCTCTTCTTTCGCTCACTCTCTGTCCCTCTCTTCGCCACCGACACCCATACGACAGCCATCCACGCAAAAGGTAGCCATCGCTCTTGACCCTTTTCCACCCAAACCCACAAGACCCGGACCCAAACCTAAACCCGAACGAGAAACAGTCCCCCGCCGCTTTTTACCCTTTTATTCTTTTCAAAAACTTTACGCTGCCCATGCCCACCGCACCGCCTCCCACACGGTCCACCTCCCGCCACGTTTCAGTCAAGCAGACAAGCGACAACAACGTTGTCCACTTTCGCACCCCTCCGCCCACACCCAAGCACACATCGCGCCCAAGAGCGAGCGAGAGCCACCACAGAGCAGTGCAGAGAGTGTGTGGGAGTGAGTGAGAGTGAGAGAGAGAGGAGAGCAACAACGTAGCCGGCTCATATATTTTTCTCATTTATTTTTCCCGACTCCGGTCCACAGGCCCGCTCCCTCTCCCACTCCCACTCCCATTCCCACTCCTTCAGTCAGGGCCCACGCTCCTGTCGACCGACCGACCAGCCTGCTATATTTTTTGTGCGTTTTTCATATCCGAAACGCCGACAATGTTCCCCACCCCATCCACCCATCCTCTAACCCCCATCTATCCCCCTCCCCCTGCACGACACCCCACACTCCTCTCCCTTGAACGATGACGATCCAGCCGGCCTTTTTTTCGCCATGCCGGCGAAAGAAAGACAAAAGCAACAGCAACAGCAACAAACGGTTCTCGAACCTCTCGCCCACCCACTCATTTACTTACTCTCACTCACTCCCACTCACACTCGCGCTCTCAACTCTCCCCGACCACCCAGCGGGGACGCTCTCTGGTTGTTGTTGCTTTTTTTGTCGGCGTCGCGTGCACACAAAAAAAGAGCCAAACCAAAGCGAAAGAGCGAGAAACAAAAAACGAGAAAAAAGCAACAAAAATAATTGCCGCCCAACCCCACTACCCACTGCCCATGCCCATTCCCCTGCCCATGCCCATGCCCGTGTCCTTCCCCCCCATTCCATTCACAAAACTCTGGCTCTCAGCTGTTTGTCAACTCATCTGCCGCGCCGCCATCCGGCTGGATGCCAGCTCCAGCTCCAGCTCCCTCCCATCCCCAACCTCTGGCGCTTGGTTCGTTGACGCCGAGCGTCGCGTTATCGGCGTTTCTCTGTTTTTGTACTCATATCCCTCGCTCTCGCTGGCGTGGGCACGGAGATAGAGAGAGGCCATGCCCACTGCCACTGCCCGCCTGGACACATTGTGTTGAATACTTTTTGGCGCTCGCCTTTCACACGCACGTTCGACGGCGTCCCACATTCCCGCTGGCGGCCACTGCGCAGGCGCTGCCACCTAGCGCCTCTCACTCGCTCGCGCTCTCACTCGACGCCACACACTCGACGCCGCAGTCGACGCCGCTGCCGGCAGCCAGCGAGGCCCAAAACCCATCTGTCTGTCTCTGTTTTGGTCAGTCAGCAGTTGGCTTTCGTCGTGTTTGGTTCGCCCCTGGTGGAAGCGCTCTGAGCCGAGAATAAAACAGAACAGAAAACATAAATCCAAAACCGTTGGGAAGTCCAAAGAGTCCAAAAAAAATCACAGTAATCTCAAAACAGGAACCGCCCTGCCCTCCCTCCAAGCAACTCTCGAATTTCGAAAACCACCAATTAAAAAGTGTGCCAAAAAGTTTACCGCTTGTTGCATTCGTCCCGCCAAATCGCGCGCTCGCTGGATACTCATGCCCACACCCGTACTCGCATAGATATTGACGAGGTGTCGTCAGCTGTCAGTTGTTGTGCAAGAAGAAAAACCCGCCAAAAAGCCGAGAAATCCGTTCCGGTCTTTGGGCAACTCAAGCGGAAGTTACAAGTGTGTTTAGTGCTAAAGATCCCATCGAAAGCAGTTGCCTGAACAGCAGCTTTGACATAGTCGCATTTTGGCACCGTTTCCGCCTGTTCAACGCCTTTGTCTTTGGCCAAATTCCTTATCCGACGCAGGCGTTAAAAAAATCTGCCAAAATTCCGAAGAATCCGAGAAAAACACCAAAAACATCGACACGTACCGCATCGGCAACCGGTGGCGGTGGCGGAGGTGCTGGCGGAGGCACCACCACCAGCACGAAAATGGCATCTAAAAGAAAAGCCTCGGTGTTGCTGCACAAGGTGAGTTCTCCAACAGAGATTGCGGGACATGAGCCATGTGAATAGGGATCCACATCCATGGGAACTCTTCAATCAAGGGCGTTCACGGGGTTTTCAATCTTTTGCGCAAGCAAGGCAATTGAACTCTTTCGTTTTGTATGGCAGAGTGAAGCCAAAAATGCATAAAATGAAATGAGGCATCAACTTGTGTGTCTGGACTTTGGGAATGCAGCTACTTCTGATTGCTAAACGCTGTCACTTACTACAGGGGGAACCATTGTCTAATCAGACCTAATATAATAAGTATTACATGATGGAAGTTTAAAGCAGAAGCTTGGGCAGGAAGGTCTCTCAATTCTTTGGTAATTAATATTCAATCGGCTGCATCTTTGGCATAAACATAGCCCCATGCATTCCTATCGGGCAACTCCAATATCTCCCCCCATAGTCACACCCTGGCCGCACGTAGACCTGGTTCGAGTCCTTTTAAAGCATTTCTTTTAGCTCTCAACCAGACCAGTATGAAATCACTTTGCCCCTTCCTCTGAGGCGCTTCCCCAGACCCACCGCAGACCAGACACATTTACCCAACCGCAGAATAAACAGTTCGAAAAAATACAAGCAAGTATCGGGGAAAGGGGGCGCAAAACAGAACGGAAGAGCCGTAGACAGTGGCAGAAATATTGCTAATACGCCGCGTAGGCAGCACCCGGAGAAGAAGACCTGCTCATAATGCCATTTCGGATAAAAAGGCGCCTAGATGGGTCTCAGAGGGTGACGGAATACACAGGGGCAGGAGGGTGTATAGGTGCAGAGGTGTAGGAAGAGGCACCCTAATGATATACGTCGGGGCAGAGACTGTGTCTGAGTGTGGGGTCTGCTCCATGGCTGTATTTGTGTCTGTGCGGGCTCCTTGGTATATAGAAGCGCGAATTGAGGCTGGGGCAAGACTTGGCTAAGGGTGCGTGTGTCTGTCAAGGCTGGGGGAAGAGCAGAGGCGGTGGCAACGGGTGTCTGGCTTAGGGGCAGGGCACGACTGGGGGGCTAGCCGCCGAAAATGAAACGAAGCGTACTCACACACACACACACACACACACATGCATACACCCAGAGAAACACTCACCGTAACAGCCCCATCCTCATGCTCATCATCATCATCCTCATGCCCTTACCCACACCCACACCCACAGCCACAGCCATACCACCCCTTGTGAAGGGCGCACATTTGCTCTGCACGGTAATTCATCAAATGACGAAGACGCAGTGGATGGTATAGGCGAGGGCAGCGGAAAATGGGGGCGACGGGGTGGGGAAACTTGGGCGCCAGCATTGCCGCCACAAAAGAAGTTGCTTCTTGGTGCCAACCGCACCCCACCCCAAGACATTCGCACCCCCCGCCCACGCCCACGCGCACTCCGCTCCCACTCCCCCACGCACACAGGCAAAGACACAAAGCGAGTCCAGAGACTGACCAGCACTCCCCTAAACTTGCCCTCTGTGTGCACATCTGTGTGTGTGTTTGAGTTTGTGGCAGGGTGTGTGTCCCAATGCTGTTGCGGAGGGTATCTTGGACTTGCGAAACAGCTCCACCTGTGCAGGCCTCTTCTGTAGTCTGACAAATCCATCTAGAATCGTCGTGAGATAAGTAACTGACGATTATTTGCGAATATTCCATCCAAGAAACATGCTAAGAGGCTTCCCTGTGATTACATATCCACCAGGCGTGTGGAAGAGCATCAAAACATCGTCTGACACCAGATAATTCGGCATTTCTTACTGGTTTACAGGGTGGTCCAGGTCTAATCCCCCGTCGCAGCTCGCCAGCACACCCATGAACGGGGCGAGCCCCCAAGCCCGCCATCAAAGCAACAAAAGCATTGACTTTCGTATATAGTCAGCGGCATTTGTATATAAATAGTCGAGCCGCCATATATGTGCTCATGTTTGTCAAAGGAAACCCCACTCCACCTTCGGGTGGAGGCAAAGGTCCGGGTCCGGGCCCATCAACCCTTTGTGGGTGGGTCAAGATTTACGCTTAAGCGCACATAAGCCGCCACAGGACATCATCGTGTGTGGGGCAGCCGCCCAGGGCCAGCGTCTTTGTGTTTAATTTGAGTCTCAAAATTCCCTCTGTGTGTGCGCCGAAACTTAAAGATTTTGTGGAAAGTTTGCAGCCTCCACGGACGCCCATTCGGGGCATAAATTGTTATGCTGCTCAGCTGTAATCAAACATGATTTGGTATCGGGTGCCGGCAAAGCCAGGGCTAGATTCACAGGCAGAGTAAGAGCCAGAGTAAGACTGGGAGTCAGTCATCAGCCCATCATCGGAGGTAGGAACTTTCCAGGTTTAGGTTTGGGTGCCTCGTCACCGTTACACATCTCAGCATTAGTGTCGCAGGCAGACAACGTGCCAGGCGAATCGAAGGAGACGACGACGACGCCCCGGATGGGAGGGAGAATGAGAATCTCAACTAGAACCAGTCAATGTCGTCAACAACAGGCAGGGGAGATGGAGGTACAGCTGGGCTGGAGCTGGAGCTCGAACAGAGTGCGGATGAGGCAGAACCTCGGGATGGAGCAACTTTTGCCACGACGGAGACGTCTTTCGACTGTCTTGACTGGGGCTTGGCTCTCCACCTCGGTTAGATGTTACGGAAAATTGCTTACGGTTTTTTGCGCACACACACACACACACACACGGTGCACGGGCGCACATGAGGAGCGGGTGGCACACATGAATGGAGAGAATGGAGAATGGAATGGAGGCGGCGGTATGGGGTCAGGGGGTGGTTATATGGCTGCGTCGCATCATACAAACAGACAAGTTAGACAGCCCAAGACCCTCATCTGCTCATCCATTGCTCGAAAATAGAAATAGATGACAAGAACACCAAAGACGTCATGGCAGCGGGGGGACAGGACATTGGGTGGCTGATCCGGGCGATGGAGTAGAGGTATCGGGTGGGTGGCAGCAGTGGGAGGGAGTCGGCTGCAGCAACGACTTTGGCTAAGGGCAAGCGACAAGCTCGACGGGTTATGCCCAACCACTGAGCACAAGTCAGTGGGAAATCATTGAGGATTGTGGTCCGTGGATACTCCTCATGTTGCATGCCTCTAAGATCATATTTAACCTATCGATGAGGTATATCGATCGTATTTCGATGAGCTGTACTCGATTAAAAACCGATATCAATCGCTTGGAACATCCTCTCGTTATTATATATAATTTTATTCATGGATTCGATCGGCAGCGATAGCTTTTTAATTGCTAATCGATAACTCATCGATACCTCCAAATCGATGAACTAAGCATTTCTGTCAGTGTCTCCCGTGCTCACACCCTCCCCCAGCGACCTCCCACCAACCGATGTAACAGCCATCAGCCCCAAACACTTCTTCCCACATCGAATCCCCAAAACGAAAAAAAAACCCGAGAATACCACCCACCTAAGGCCGTTACGTACGGGGAAACCCAGCAACCTTTTCACCCACCCACAACCCACCCACACCAGCAGAGTCGCACAAGCAATCTGCCAACTCAACTCCATCTTGGCCTGGCCAAAAAAGAGACGAAGAGTGACACAGGCAGAGGTGGAGGTGGAGGCGGTGTCGCAGGCGACGGCAGAAGGAAATGAAGAAGGCAACGATGTATTTCAGCTTCAGCCACAATCAAAGTTGCTTCAGAGGAAGGGCTGGTGGCTGCTGGCTGATGGCTTGAAGCTGGAGGCTGGAGAAGGAGCTGCTGCCAGACTTGGCTCATCCCCAACCCGGGGCACACACAGAGATAGAGATAGAAAGAGACCTGAGAGATGGGGGAGGGCAGAGAAACGAATCCCACTCACACACACACGCACACAGACACATCGCAAAAAGGATGCCCCGACAAGCGACGCCGCCGCCTTCAATCTACTCACACTCAGGCAAACACACACACGAACACTCTGGCACACAGGGGCAGGATCTGAAGCACAAAAACAATGCCGAAAGTTTCTACACAAGCGCCTCGACCTCACCTTCATGTGCCAGCTTTCCTTCTGGCCCGCCTCCACGCTCCCACTGTCTCCGTGTTGCCAAGCCAAAGACACTCGCCCCCACCCATGCCCCAAATTGTGTGCTACACTTTTGGTAGGCACAAACCTCATCCTCATCCTCAGACCCACCCCTGCCACCTACCCCACCCGTAGCCCACTCATCTCCTCATGTGTGTGAGTGTGTGTGCGTCTTCGACTTTGGCTCAGTATTTTTGGTTAATTTTCTTGCAGTTTTAGGTTACGTTTTTGGCTTTTACCACTGATGCCTGCTCCGCCTTCCCAGCCATCCGAAGATCTACCCCTCAGGCTTTTCACTTGGGAAAGACGTTTGCTTAAAAGCCACCACACTAACAATCCACACATATATACACACACACACAGGCACAGGCACCCACACACTCTCGTGCACCCACACCCACTCGTATTTAGTTAGTTTGTGATGCTTTTTAGTGCCGGGGACTCGAGACCCGAGACATCTTAAAGGGGTGCCAGCACACACTCTCTCGCATGGAGTCCCCCTCCTGTCGCCGCCAGGCAGCATACAAATGAAACCCACGTCATGTTGTAGCATGGTCCTGGTCCTGGTCCTGAACTAGTTCTACATACTCACATCCACTCCCAGCCCCAGACCCAGTCCCAGTCTCATCCTCAATCTCCATCTTCTGCTTACCCTTCATTATTTTCCATTTTGCTGTTGCTGCTGCTGCCCCTGCCCCTGCCCCTGCCACTGCAGCTTCTGCTCAGCTTCTGGCTTTGGTTCTGGCTGTGGCTGCTGATGAGCTAAGCCAACATCTACAAATTTTTATGCTCCCGTACACCCCCGTACAACCCCGTACACCCCCGTACCGTCTTTGTGCAGTGTTTCATCAGCCACATTTTACATTTATTACTTGGGACAACGTCCCCTAGCTCCCACCAAAGCGGGTCTGCTTCTGCTCCTAATGAAAATGAGGGAACGCTCTTTGCGAGAGTCGAGTCCGGCAAAGGCTCCACGATTGATGTGTAGATGGAACACACTTAAAGCCCTCGGCCTGCTGCCGCCGCTGCTTCCGATTCTGGCCACCCCCTCAAGGCACAACTGTCGCTGGCAATAACCTTTAGCCAAGTCCTCCCCACGACTTCGCCCACTCGAGTGCTCAAAACGCCAACACGAAACGATTCATCTTCGCTTGCTTTCGAGCGACACCCAATCCAGGACCCAGAACCCAAGAACCACCCAGGACCCACCCAAGACCAAGCCACAGCACCAGCACCAGTCCCCGCCCGCAGCCGCAGTCCAGACCCGTTGGACAGGCAACTTTCCGCTTAGCCAAAGCGTTCGTCTTCATTGTATTTTCCTTCTCTGCGTCTTGGGGGAGCTTCGGACTCTTATTTTTTCCTTGGCAAGATTTCGGCTGCCAGTTTTATGCTTTGCGAATGGACGGGGGGGACTGCTTTGGCCTGCTCCTTGGCTGACTCACAACGATGCCGACGGTTCGCCGCCCCTGTCTCTGCTTACAGTCCCTGTCCCTGGGCATCTGTGCCAGCTGGAGGAGGAGATGCAAGGAGAAGGATGAACTGGAGAAAAAAAGGTTTCCGGTTGCGCCAATGTTCCTTACTTCCTCTTCGGGCCCTCCTCGGACACAAGAAACTCAAACACAAATTAGAGAACTCTGCAGGGCTGCCAGCTCGTCGAGGACTCGGGGGTAAAAGTTTCGAGGCACAAAATATTGAAAAAAAATTTATGCACAGTCCGCCGTAATGAATAAATGAGGAAACGGCAAATGGAACAAAATGGAAGAAGATGGAAGGAGGGACGAAGCGAAGGATGGATGGGTACTTCCTTAAGCTGCAGTCGACTTTAAAATAGTGGCTCCATCTGCATCTCTGCCTCCCTTTGGCTGGGGTAATCATATCAAGCCTCGTCTAGCCGCTTGAAATAGACAATTAAGCCTTGCCCCGGCACACAGGTCACACCTACAGCTACTATCTGGAGGAAGCCTACGAACGAAATTAGCTCGCGAGTGCCAGTACTCAGAGGTCCCCTTCTCAGTCTCAGTGCCAGTCCCAGTCCCAGTCTCAGTCCCAGTCTCAGTCCCAGTTGTAGTGCCATCAACCATCCCCACCCGCTATCACAACTGCTAATGAAATACGCCACGTAGCGTGCGCCGGCAACTTTCTCCGGATGGTGGCAGTCGGAGGGCTGTTCGGACTCCGCTCCTCTCGGGCCCCCCTATTGAATTACTCAAGCCTCGTAGTCGCAGTCGCAGTCGTTGCCGTGGTGCTTGTCCCAGGCCAGGCCAGGCCAGGGCACGGGCACAAGTCAGCAACATTTCTGCTGCGGACCAGCGCTCAACGAGAACGCTGTCTTGTACCCTTTCAACGCTCTCCCACTCCCGCACTGCACAGTCCTCCACTGTCCTCCTTCGGAACATCCCACACGGACGCCGGCCGAGGAAAGCACTCCGAAAAAAAGAGAGGAGAAAGTCCTATCCTGCAGGGGCTTTTATGAGAACGTGCGCTTTATTTCCACTACGAAGACGTCGAAGAAGCCAGCCAGCTCTAAGTTGGACAGCCTGGACGGACGTCTAAGGATGGTGATGGGACTGGGGACGGGACTGGGGATGGGGGCACACTGTGCTCTGCACAGTGGGGTGTATTGAATGTACCGTGGGCTCTGTGCGTATAAGTTTTTGAACATTACACCAGTCGAGGGAACATTGTGGAAAATAACGAGATGTGAGTCGGGGAATGATGCTCGTACGACACTTGATCATTCAGGAACATCTTTCGATGCTTCTTGTCCACTGTCCAGCATGGAAGAAGGTCCTTTCCTTCAGCACTGCTGTGCGCTGTCTTTGATGCTTCTGCTGCCTCAGTTTTTTATTCGCCAGCCAACCCCTGCTGCAGGAAGGAGCTGTAGCTATCCAGCCCATTCCACAGACAGGATTACAGGCCAGGACGGACGCCGTCCTAGAACCGCACCGAGCCGGGCACAGACAAACCTAACCCTTTCGTTAGTCTCCACTCCCACTTCCAGTTCCACCCCAGTCCTTGCCCCTTACCCCATGTGGCAGCCGCGCCACTCCCTTTGGCTACCCTCCGCCGTCTGGCGCTTTGCTTGCTTTGCCAGTGCAATTTTTATACAAAAATTTCTTGCTCATCCGCCACTCCTCCCCTGCCCCGCCTCGTACTTACCCCCACCCACCTCTGCTCGCCTTTGTACATACTCTTGGGGTGTGAGATGGTGGGGGTGCGGCACCCTCTGCCTCTGTGAGCACACAGCCGGAGTGGGGGGGAGTCTCTTGGCTGCGGAAGAAGAGACTACGGCGGACTAGTTCACGCGAACGTCGTCCGCCCCGCAGTGCTGGCTCTGACTGTACTCAACGTCGCAGTCGTCGGCGTCCTTGCTCATCAAGCTCCTTTTTCCGTGCCCCCTCCCCCCGGTGCCTTTGCACGTTTGTCCATTTTAAGTTCGAGCTCTGCCCGTGGCACTCATCCAGCGACGAGTCCTTCAGCAGCCCCAGACCGAGACCCCAACCCAACCCAACCCAACCCAGACCCCTAGCCATTCCATCCACTGTGCCAGCCCCACTCCTCCCAGCACCGTTGCCCCATTGCCGGTCGGTCCTCATTTATTTTGTACCCACGCTGGCAGCAAAGTTTGTCTTGCGTTTCGTTTGGGTTTCCATTTTTTAGATTATTCCTTGCGCTTGCAGCCCAATGCTCCTTTTTTTCTGCTCTCTCCCCCATCCTTCCTCTCTCCTGCTGCCTCCCTCTAGCCGGGGCTAACGAGCATGTTACTCCTTGCCTTCCCTTTACCATTCCCATTCCCTTCCCATTGCCATTCCCTTCCCAGACCCACTCGCTAGCCATCATTCCTTTCGCTTTTATTATTATGCTTTGGCGCACATTCCAGGGGCAAAAAAATAGGAGGAAAATGGAACCTGCACCCCTAGCCGTCCACCCCCTTCCCCGGGCGTTGCCAGGGCTACCATTCTGCGAGGAGGAACGAGGGACGGACCAGGGACGGAGCCGGTGAACGATGGACGATTGCTCGGCAAAAGTTGCAGTTGTCCGAGTCGCAGGGCCCTGGCTCCGGCTCCGGCTGCGGCTCCGGCTGCGGCTCTGGCTCTGGCCATATAAAATAATAACAACTAACTAAAAATCCGTTCGCTTTAGCTGCAAAATCCTTTTGTTTTCCAGGGCATACCCCATAGCCCACCCCCACAGCACCGTCCGCCCCCTCCCACCAACCGAATGCTCTGTGCATAAAAAACCCAAAAAACTACTCGCAAAAAAATAGAGAAATTGTTTGCCCCGCTCAAATTCAATGCAAAAGTTTCGCCTCGCCGTCTAGCTACCCACATAAATTTCTGCCCCCACCCCTGCATCCTCGGACCCAACTGGTGGGAGCTGGAGCCAACCCCCCAAGCCCCCGTTCCATTGGGCAAGGGACTTTTTCGAGGCAGGGGTCGAAAGTTTATCAGCGCGTTTGTCTGCTGCCATCGCCGCACCACTTCCAGTTACCCAAAAAAGCCCCAACGCCCCGCAGCCCCTGCCCAAGCTCCACCGCTTGTTTGTCTTACTTTTGACCTCTATAAGCGCGGTGGCCGGAGGCTGGTGGGGGGGCGAAAGAGCCGATAATGATGAATGGATGGCCAGACGAATGCAGTTCCTAACGGGAGCTCGGCGATGTGCCCTGAATTGATGGAGAGCTCTGCGGGGATAACCTTCTTGGAACTAAGCTATCCGTTTATGTAATTGAGTTCTTTCTGTATCCCAAGATGGGGCATCCCAAGATATGGTTGCATGCCATGGAATGTTCTTCGTATTTCCCGTTCATGCAAATAACCGCACGGGAGGGGTCACTAATGTTTCATATTCGGTTGTACTTTGCCATTAATTGTTGTGCCATAAGTAGTTGATGCAGAATCATAGTCGGAGGTGCTGGGAACTTCTTGTAGCGAGTAGCCTTAGTAACTCCTTTCTTAGTATAGCAGACTTGTTTTTTAAAACTAATTCCTGATTTTTCCCGTCTCCTCTCTCTTTGCAGGTAAGCGAGAAACAAAATCCTTTGCTTCTGTCAAAGTATAAGAAATATTTCGCCGGTTTGTTGTGAGTGAATTCCGAGTACGAGGCTCTGGGCCACTGTCTGGGCCAGTTTTGATAAGCCGTGGCGGTGCCCCTTTTTGGTGCATTTGGTGCAACAATGGCTGCATAATGTTGCAGGTGGGGTCGCAGCGGGAACTCCATGGCGATGAAATGAAGTTCTGTTGCCACGCGCCGCACAAAACGAAATGAAAAATGTTCTCTTACCTTAAGCAGCTTAAAATTAATTTACATGGGCGGAGGGACTGTGTGGAGCAGGGGCTTAGGTCTGAATGTGGGACTCCGTGGGGGTGTAGGAGTGGGGAGTGGCGAAAAAACTTCAGTGCAGTGGCATAGAATTATACATTTGCCGGCGGAAGTTGAAAGTGGCAGCCGCGCCACTCACTGCCTCACTGCCTCACCCACTCGCCCACACATCCATCCACACTCTGCGGCAGCAATGACGAGGGTGGGACGGGGGAGGGCGCAACATGCTGCAGTCTAACCCCAAAAACCCAACCCCCGCCCAGCCCAGCCCAGCCCCGACCAAGCACTTAATAATACGGTTTATTAGCGACATAAGCACATCCGACGCTGCCTCGCCCGCTGCCGTAGCCGTAGCCGTAGTCGTTGCCGTTGCCGCTGCACACATTTTAATTGGTAGGCGAGTGCATGGGTAACATAAAAATTATAGTCCTGCGGTGGCAGGGTGGGGTGGTGCCAGTGCCAGTGCCAGTCCTCCGGCCAGGGGTGTGTCCCTATAAACAGTGACAGACAACAAGGAGCAGGGGCAGTAGCTGCGCCAGGGGGCAGGAGGCAGGGGCAGCAGCCTCCAAGGCTGGGGCAATTGAAAAGTAGGATATACACTTCAATCATTGGCTGCCTGCCTTTGTCTCTGCCAAAGGATCGCCAAGTGGAAGGGGAGCAAGCGCGTGCATGCGGTGAGGGTAGCGCGGGCGGGGGCGAGGGCGGGGGCTCACCATTGCCACAAATTAAAAACTGCTGCGTTTTTTAATCAAAGCAGCATTAGGAGGCAGCCACGACTCTGCGGATGCTCGTGAATGAGGAGGAAGGGCTGAGCCCAGACCTGTGCAGCATCCACTTTGCAGCCGAGAAGTCTACTCTCCATGGATATGTTGCCTTTAATTCTATTTCTATTCTGCTCTCATATAAGTCCTGCATCATGGGCTCCCCTCCGTTGCGTTCCAAATTTCAGTCGGAATAGAACTCATCGCCCAATTACCTTCCGCATACATTAATGGGGTGAAAGGAGTCGAATCCCCACCGATAGTTTTCCAAGTAAATTGCATTTCTTTAAATTACCTATTTAATTAAATTATTTAATTAATTTTCTGATCGCAGCCATTCAACCGAAGAAACTAAGAGCCGTACTTGCCAATGTGCGGTCCCCTTGGGGTCCAATCTGATGGAACATTAATGTAGCTTGTGCTGAACCATACTTAAATCGCACCGTCCAAATATTTGAATACTCTTAGATGCAAGTGCTTGGTTTGTGTGTCCTGAATAATATATTTCTGTGAATGGAGAGGATCAGTGGGTGGGGTGATCCACTCCACTGCTAAAATGATTCGGAAAATGTTGCCTTAGTGGTTGCAACAGCTTAGCGCTTGTCCCTCGTTGCAAGTCCCTCGAAACAGTTCCCGACGTTCCGACGCTGGCTCTGGAACCCTTTTCATCGCGCTCCAGCCGTCGCTGTTGGTGCTCGTACATAAATGAGGAGTTGGGCAAGGGGTGGCAGACGTACGAATTTTCCACATCCCTAAATCGCTAATCTGCTACGCATTTTTGCCGTGCCACACTCCGAGTGAACGGGGACCAGGGAACGGGGCAGAAAGCCGCTTCCCTCACCCAGCGACCCTCCAACTTTTCTGCCTTTTTGTAATAATTTCGTCCCCCTCCAAGCGACGCTTTTTTTGCACCCAGGCGCAAATCGGTAACTTTGAGCTGTAAAGTTTGGCGGAGCCCAAGCGGGGTCGCGGGATGTGCTCAGCTCAGCGTTGGGCATGGGTCCGGGTCCGGGTCCATGCTTGGGTCTGTGTCTGCTTCTGGGTCCGGGCTGCCTTCTACACATATGTGCGAGGGTGCGATAAGGCGGCGGCAGAGAAATTGAAATTGTTGCCATTTGTGAAGGTTGCCGCTGCTAGACGACGTCGAGGACGCCGCGGCTAGGTGTGCTAAACTCTCAGCAGGGGATGGGACCAGCAAGGAGTCTGAGGACACGCGAAGGTTGTAAAACCGCCACAGCCAACGCTGCTGGAAATTTCGTGTTGCCAACTTTCAGGCGCTGGGGCACAACTCAAGTGCGCTTTGGGGACGCAGCTCGTGTGGGAGCAGGTAGAAAAGGGAGAGCCTGGAAAAAAGGAAGCTTCGCTTCCTGTCCTGGCTGGAAGGCGTTGCTGATTATGATGGCGCCGGCCATCGACTGCAGCCCCAAACAGAAGTTGTGCTGTTTTTTTTCTCGCAGGCAGGCTGCACTGTGGAGCTGCTGCTGTATGCACCATGCAACGGGATGAGCAACTCAAATTGTGGGAAAAGGCGTTGATTGAGTGTAAGAGCTAAGCTAATAAATTCGACTTGGTGGCTACATTTCAACACTTTCTTCTCTTCAGAAGAATCTCTCTTTGCGGGAGAAGGCCACTCCTTTCTACGAGTATTTCCCCATTCGCTGCAGCGTCACTGATCCGCTCATTTTCGAAGAGTTCGCATTTGCAGCTGACTGGTAAACCTTTTTACTAAATGAATTCTCATTTGGGGAGTTGCCCAACCACGTCCGGACAGGACAGCTAGCAGCTCCTCACCCTGAAGGACCGGCTAACCCAAAACTCTCTTTGAAATTAAGTCTCAGACCTAGCAACCGACCTAACCCCGGAACGGAACCCTTTTGCAGCTTCTGCCCTCCTTGCTATCGATGGTGGTGGCCAAAAAAGGAAAGAACTTTTTTATTTCGCTGGCTACAGCCAGAATATTTGTTGTATTATCTGCTGCCTGGGGGTGGGGGTGGTGGCAGAGGAAGAGGAAACGAAGGACGCAGGTTGTGAACTGGCCGTAAAGGACGCCCGTTTTTACGAAAAATACACCAGAAAGCGAAAAAAAAGAAGGAAAAATGAGAGCCAAACGGGAGGAAGAGGGCGGAAAACCCACGTGAACTCCTGCCAACAAAACGTTTGCCGCATCTTTTGGGATTTCTTGCCTCGTTTAAAAATCATTCAAGCAGCAGACACCACCAAACCCAATCCAGTTTCCCCCCGGCGCCATCCGCCACCATCTATCCCACAGACTCGCCCAGGTCCGCCCACATTCAGACAGTGGCACAAATTGTGTCAAAAGCATTTGCGAGTGGGTGGACGGGGAAATGGCAGGCTAGGTCCACTGGTTCCACCTTCCGTGAAGCGTTTGCTTGGGCTTCGCGTTCGTTTTTATGTTTTTCCGGAGGCCCCATTTCCAAAGCCAGCTCCAGCCCCATGCTCCAATACGACCCGTGCCCCGCATCCACCGAAACTTTGACGCCTAACGTAAGAGGCAGCAAATAATTCATCATTCTGCCTTCAGACTTCGGAGCATTTCCTCTGCCAAAATCCGGGGCCTTGGAGTTTGGAATGCCACGCAGCATTTGCTTCGGTGTCTGAGACTGGGCTCTCAGTCTTCCACCTTCCCAGCCACCAGCCATCCGCCATCCATCCGCCTTGGATGCTTGGCCCAAAGCGTCAAAGAAGAAAATATTATTTGGAACGGTTTATCATCAATTTTATGTGCGATTTTTCCTTTCTTCTTTTTGTTTGCGCTTTCCTTTTACTGTTCTACCCGCACCACTATCCAATCCCATCCCCCTAAGTTCGCCTCGAAATGAGTCCCGTCCCGGCTCTCCAGCCGTAGTTTTGGGGGAGGATGGAGAAGGCCACTGAGCCACTGTGACTGTCTTTGCGAGTGAAAATCAACTGAAATTCGATTTGATTATGATTTGTTTCGATTGAAGGCGATGCCTCAGATGGGGGAACGATGGCGGAACGATGGGGGAAGAGAACCCCACATCGAGAACTCCTCCTCTCTCCTATCCTATCCTACCCTATCCTCTCCTCTCCGATTGCAATGAGAATCGTGATGGCTGACTGCCAGTGGAAGTTGAATTTGATTTCTCCCATTGCTTGGCACTGCCGGGGACACCGGATGGGATGGGAAGGAGGAAGGTAGGGCCACGAAGAGAGGAGTCGGTAGTTTGCTCGGCACTTTAATGGGTTTCCCTAACAAGGTTTTCTTTTAATAGGGGGAATGCTGCTGGGGGCTCTATTCCCCAGACAACAAATCTACGAAGAGGTTACCGAAGGTGACAAAAAAAAATGCAATTTTACAAACACAAGATACACTTCCATTAGTAATTCGAATGTTTAGTTTGAGTCAGGCAAACAGATTTATTAATTCTCAGCATTTCTGTTCAAGAAACGCAGCATTCTGTCCCTCAGAATGAGTTGCTTTGGGGAACCTCACTCGGATGAATCTGCGATGGTTCAGATGGATAGTATCAAATTTCAAACTGGTTTCACTGGTATTCCAATTGCAAATATTTCTTAGTGAAATGTAAAGGACTCTTTACTGCCGTCAAATATATGTTCCTACTATATACGTACAGAGATATATGTATGTACATATGTATGTATATCCTCCAGGTATATATATACATTAGGACCCTTCTTGCTTGTCCTTTAATTTATTTTCATCTTTTGCATAGTTAAAACTTTACGTTTAAAATATTGTTTGCTTCAATTAAAGTTTGTCAATTCCTGAAGGCATATTTCTTATGCTCGCGCACCGACATATCCACGATATATTTGTTTTCGCAGCATGTACTCGGACTGTGTTATTTTTTTCAATCTGCCGCGTGTTTTTTCTGCCATTATATGGGCGTTGCGTTCTATTCTTTAGTTTTTATAAATACATTTATTGCAACATGCCTGACAAAAACTGTCAAAGACAGCGAACCGCATCAATCACCGTCCAGTCCGGCGGCAGCGAATATTTTTTATACATTTATCCACATATTTGTGTATATAATATTTTATTTGAAATCTAGGTTTATTTGGAATTTTGTTTAATTTGGCATTTGTATTTGTTATGATTTTTTGGCAGCGCAGCAACGTTTTTAGTTTGTTTTAATGCATATTTCATGCGTTCAATATTTAATGGAGCCGCACAGAGCTCCCTCTTCCACTTCTATTCCATTGTGCGCGCACAGTCGGTTACACAAGTCCGTGTACAGTGTACACACTATTTTTTATCCCGGCCACGCAGCGGAACAGGATTCCGCCCGAGAATGAAATCCAAATGAATTAAAAAGGTAAAATGCTCAGTGGGGGAAAAAAATATTAAATGCTTGGCCAGGCGATTCTTTTTCTGGCATTTGCATATTCAAATAAGTTTTTATAAAATATATACATATCTATATAGGCACACATGTACGCACGTATACCCCGTATAGCCAGGTGCATATAAATAATCAATAAAAAAGGGCAGGACAGTGGGAGAGAAGGAGTGCGGCATAGAAAAATCAGGACCTGCATTAATATACAACGAGGCAACTCTACTAATCCCACCGACCATCCAAAATCGAAGACGAAACTCTATTGCAATCAATTTTTCCAGCATAGTTAAATGCATTTTTGCGTATGCAGAAAAAACATAACTTTAATAACTGAATTTTCTATGCATTAAAGCAGAAACACTCGTCCTAGGTACAATGATCTTTAAGAACCAACTCTATGAACCCCAGCGAATATGGGGAATATCTACGACTGCCCGCTCCCCGTTAATGGTAGGAATAAGCACAAAATGGGTCACATACACTGCCATGGCTTTGTCTTGAGCCAACCCTCGCACAGGGCTTAGGGGCAGTCGATCGGATTCCCCTCCTTGTGTAGAGGCTCATTCCTTGACTGCCGCTTGGCTTTCCCTTACACCTGAAGTGACAAAGTCCCAGCATCTCGTATGCCCAAAACGATGCTCTTGGCTGGCAGCACACACGGCGTATGCGTAACGTGTGTGCGTTGGGGCACGGCGAGGGAGCTCTGGGTCGGCCATAGATTTCAGTTAAATGCAGTGCCGACGTGCTGTCGTCAACAGCATCCTGCTCATCGCAATCGCCATCGCCATCGTCCTCGACATCCTCATCATCATCGCCGACGCCATCTTCATCAACTTCATGATGAGAATTCATATGCAATCCAAAACGCAAATCAGCATCGGAACTCGTGCTCTCGGCACCCTCGACACCCAGCTCGCCCATCAACTTGCGTGAGGCAGCAACTTGTGCTGGCTTAGGTCTAGGCCTCAAAGAATGCACACTGGTTTGGCAGATGGGGCATGCAACAGGGTGAGCCCAAGCAGGCTGGGCGGCGCAATTCAAGGCGAGGCAAAGTGGCGACAAAGTAGCTCAGCAAACAATAAGCGGCAGTTAATGCACTTTGCATATACATACGCAATAGAACAAAGCTCTTCGAGTGGCAAAAGACACCCAAAGCCTTCTCAGAGATAATGAGGACTGTTAGGGTATCGGATACCAATTATAATTCATAATTATGGGCGAGTTGACTTTCATTAAATTTCGTGACTTTAACCAAAGACTAAACTTTTATAGAATCAAATCTAGGATCATCAATTTTCCGTAAAATTCGAGCAATATACATATGTATATATTTACCTCCTTTTTAAAATTTTAATTACTTTAATCACTGATTTCGAATTCAAATGACTTTTATTAATTAACGTTAACTTGATGCACTTATGGGAATGTCAGGCATGGGTATGGCTGTAAATTGTTCTTTATCGTTAGATGTAATTTTATAATTTCGTTTAATTTTTTAGTTTTTTTATTGTTGTTGCACACAAAAGTCTTCCCCGACTCAAGCCACATTTTAATGTTATTGTGGTATTTTTGTCTTCTGGCACTCAAATATTTTTCAAATAATTATTAAGTACTATGCTAGGCAATTCGGGCTGCATCAATCGGGACAGAAAAACTCCATTCTCCCCGTGATTACGACCAACAACAAAAACCATTGCTGCCTATTTACAGGGCGAAAACATTTGCCTACTTTCAGGCGATTTCACGCTGCCCTTTCCCTATTCACCCAGCCATTGTCCTGCCCCTCTCCCATCGATGGGCAGGCGGCTTGGCTTGTTCAGCTAATGCATTGACTAACGGGGCACATCATGCGTGCGGCTACAGAGGTGGGGCGGGGGGAGCGGAAAGGGGTTGAAGGTGGAAGAGTGATTTGTAGGGGTTGAAAAAAAAGAAGCGCGGGCGCACGGAAATGTGTTCGCTGGGAGGAGGCAAAAACCAAAAATAAAATGCAATTTTTGTTTGCTGTCCAAAAAGGGGTGTAGAAATTATTGCGAGTGCCGGGCGGGCTGAGGGGAAGGGCAGATGGTAGTGTGTGGGATGGTAGTAGGGTGGCTGGGTGGACGAGTGGGTGGCATTAACTGGGCAAGAGCCCATAGCCCCTACGCGGCTCCACCCAGCCACCCTGCAGCGCAGCATGCGTGCGTTTTCGTGTGGGCCGTGCGGCATTAATTGTGATGTCTGGCGTGGTCGGGAGCCGGGCTGATGAGTAAGTAGATTTCCTTGTATGCGCATTCCAGCCTGCATTTTTTCAACCCCTACCCCTGCCACTGTCGGTTGTTGTTGCAACTACGCCTACTTTGGAGGAAGAGGATGAATTGGTGGCACGGCCGCCTCATTGATAATAATGCCCCTCGCTCGCTGCATTCGCTGCCTCGCTCTTCGTCGGGCCACGTTATTTTTTTCTCCTTTATATGTATATTTTTGTATGCGTAATATTTTTACACACGGACACCGACACGGACATGGAGCGGCGTCGCGGCTGCTGTCCAGTGAGAGCCGAGCCGAGCCAGCCGAGCGCCGTGTTGCACGGTGCGTGCTGCGTGTCCGGGGCAGAGCGCGAAAAAAGGACCAAAAAAGCTCCGCCTTTAAAAATATGTGCGCACCAATTGCCATTTGTGTCTGTGTTTTTCTCTTTTTTACTCTCGCATCGGGCACGCATCCTGCAATCGTTGATCAGCACCCTGACCCTGCTCCACCGAGAGCTCCAACCCCAGCTCCAGTCCCCATCGCCCGCGGTGGTTGTTGTAAATAGGAAATGCAAAAAATAAGGGAAAAAGTTGGGAAGGCCGTTGAACAAATGGCAAGTGCAAAAAGCGTTAAAAATCGCTGCAGAGCCAGAAGAAGACTTCTCCCCCTCCCCGGCGCTGCCACTGCCACTGACACTGGCGCTGTTGTTCGGTTACTGGTCCATATGGGGCATCCCCGAACATATGCGGGGTATTCTTTACATACTTGTAGGCGTCCTCTTTTTATTTTATTTACGCACCTCTGTGCCAGATTGAGGGGTATGGGGCATGCTGCCGAGGCATGTGGCATGGCAGGCGATGTGGTTAAGTTGCGAAAGAGAGAGACAAACCAGAGAAGCGGAAAAGAGACAGAGAACAGGGAGCGTGAGCGATGGAGAGGGGCATATGTGGTTGCGGCTGCTGAAGGAAACGGGCATCAATGTCTGACAATATTATGTTTCAATTTCGGAACGTGATGCGGGGAGAGCCGTATAGGGGGTACGACCAAGGGGATAAATTACAAATGAGCCGCGACAAAGGACAGCGTGGAGTAGCAGGCCTTTTGGGTCTTTGAAGGCGAGAAATTTGACTTTATGATTGAAAAAAAAAGGTGTTTCTCCAGGGAAGTGGAAAATAAAACCTAGAAAAAGGGGCGAACTCAATATTAAGAATCTGGGATACCAAAAAGATATATATTGAATTCCAAGCGCAGGAAACTGATCTCCAAAGAGACTCATTAGAGTTTTGTCAAATGGGAAAATCCAGTTTTAATCATGGCGCGCCCGTCCCGCGACTGCGAAGCAAAAAAAAAGTGTATTTAACTACTCCCCAGTTTTATTCCTCCCTCTCATTTTGTTAGCTACTTAACGGCCCGACCAAACTCGGAACCCATTCCTCCACTCAAGCAAACAACTTTTGAAGCAACAAAAAGAAAAGGATGGAACAGCCATATTACCACTCTTCGGCACCGAGCACCGTTTTCCTCGCTTGCCTCGTTCTGACCACATCAGAAACTAATCAGTCCAGACAAGGAGCGGTAGCGGTCCAATTGGACGCACTCACTTCGTGTCGTGGCCGCCTTTCAGCGACTAGCTTCGCGCTGGCCAACAAAATGTTGCATACTTTATGGCGCTCGGAAAATAATATTCGCGTGCTGCATAAAAAGCAACCGCTAACGCCCCTCCGCGCCGCATGTCTGACGGCGTGTTGTTTTTGTGCGATTGAGTGGCATGTACCGTTAGTTACAGTGGCCCCGAAATGTATGTAACAGACGAAACGATTACACGCCCCCCCGAAATCGCTCGCACCACGGTGTTTGTGTTTGTGAGCGTATGCGTGTGTGTGTGTGCATGTGTGTGTGTGTGTGTTCGATGTGAGTAACTTTGACCCGTTTTGTGGCCAGCAGCCAGGGACAGGGTGTAGGCCGAAGGGCGGGTCCCAAAAAAAGCAAATCAAGTGCGGAGTGAGGCAGGGAGTGATTTTTGCTTTTTTATTTTCGTTAAATAATGCTGCCTACCGTCGGGTGGCAAATGGAAAACCAAAACATCATCAATGCTATCAAATGCGATGGGCGAAAGAGGGGCGGAAGACTAGGGGTTGGGCTCGGGTATAGCGAAAAGCTTAACTTCCCCATGAACACATCCACTCCCACTCGCACTCCAGCAACACCCACCGACATCGACATAGAGCCGTTCCCTAAGCCTCGATGCCATTTCATGTTCCGTTTGTTGCTGGCTGCACAATGATGTTGACGATGCCCTTGCAAAGGGTTTCTCTGAAGACAGATACATATGCATGTGGAAATATTTGATACACATCTGCGAATGCATAAATGTGTCAGTGGAATCGCCATTGCTGCCTGTGTCCACTGAACATGTGTGTATTTTATTACGATTGAATTCTGAGTAGCCCCAATGGAAAACAGTTCGCGGTAAAGCTGTGGCCCATGGAAAGCAAAGTATTCCTAGAATCATTTAAATTTAATTTCCTGCAAATTCAGGCATCTATTTTATTATTTCACTGAAAAGGGCATTTCAAAGAATTTCTTCTGCAACATGGAATTTCTCCTTCCCCTGGTCGCCATTTTTTGCTGCCAATTGTTGGTGCACTTTTGTTCACTTCTCGCGGAAAAGGCAAAGCATAAAAATAAGTACAATCCACTCCTGCTCAGTCCCATCATCCCTTGCCCTGCACCTGCGGACGCATTCGCTTTTTAGTTGCAACAAACATCGGCAACAACAGCAAAGTTTCGACTGGCCTGCCGCCCTCCCCTCGACTCCCCTGGCTACTGTGCGTATGCTGCAAAAAATAAAATAGAAATTTCAGCGGAAACGCTAAAATTTTATAATGGCGCACACGGGGGGCGTATGAGTGTTGCCAGTTGCCATGGCCAGCGGCGGCTGCAGCTGCAGCGCCGCAGAAAGTGACGTCCTCTGCCATTTAGGTGAAAAATATGCAGATGATGAGAGAACAATGGAGTGCCACATACTCGTACATATACTAAGAAATAAAAAGGATTATTACAGCGCAGGGGATCGGCAAAGATCAAGTCTTTGGAACTGTTTCCCAGCTCTTGCTTACTTATGCCACTCATCGGTTCAGACACAACAGCGATGACCATCAGGGATTTATAAATCTGTGCACAGTTTAGCTAGCCATAATCCCCATTTTGGACCATCGCACTAAGCCTGTTATTACCTGATTCATCACACGCCCTTTGGTATTTTGGGGCCTTTTCGGGGCGCCGAACAAATATATAACTTGCTCCACACACTTCCCACAAGTACCAGAGTCATGTGAAACAAATCCTATGTAAACAGACACAGGCACAAATATCACTTATGTATATCCCTTTCAATATTTCATATATACCCTCGTATTTGTTGAGAGCCGTCCCACCCTAGCACGCCATCGCCCCCGGGCTAAGTCCGTGACTGGTAACTAATTTGACACTACCCCGACGGCTCCTACCCACACTCGCACCGATTCTGCAGATTTTTTCTATGTTTCAATTTATTTTGTTTCATTTGAACATGGCCTGCCCCATGAGACAGTGCGTGGGAGGGGCAGGGACGCCACCCAAAAGAATTCAGCATCCATTTTTGTGCCGCTCTTTTTTTTTAATTGCTTTGACCAGCGCGGTGCAGCGTGGATGTAATTTTTTTAGAGGGCTGTTTTTCTATATATTCTATAGTTGTGCAGGCATTTAATTCATGCGAGGGATGATGCGAGTGGAAAATGCACTGGAAATGTCGCTTTCTATGCCAGAGGAAAATTGTCTGGCTTCCACTGGAATTCCACTGGCGGAAATTCCACGGCCAGGAGCTACGGGGCAGTACTCTGGCAGAGCCCAGGTGTAAGGTTACCCCAAAGCTATCTAACTCCTCGCTATCGGCTGATGCAGTGTCTCTCCTATCGCAATTTACCTGCAATCCACTGTCTACGGACACAACTCCCCAGTCAACTTTCTAATCAAACGGAGCAAACCAAATGGCAATTTGTAGCTTCTCAAGACAACTCCAGTGCTCCGGCGGCGTCTTTCAGTTTCTTTTAGCCAAAGTAAACCCCTTGGCCACCGGCAGTGGCAGCAGCAGCCAGCATTGGCAGTTGAAAAGACAACCACATGAATAAGAGGAAAGCGTACAAAATGTTCCATTAATTAAAACGATACAAGGAACAGATGCAGCTGGAGGTGAAGGTGAAGGTGGAGAGAGACTGTAACTGGACAAAGACAGTGGACAAAGACATTTTTGTGAGTCCAAAGCTGAGACGGAACCGGAAATACTCCGTCGGGAGTCTTTGGAACATGACATGGGGTCTGGTCCGGGGATGTGTGTTGCTTTCGGGCTTCGCTTCGCTTCGCTCCCTCTCCCACAGTCTCGTCTCAGCTCTTTTTGCATGACTTCAGCTAGGGGCTCATCCAGAGCAACGGCAACCTTGACTTTGCCCGCAGCAGCCATGGGCGGGAGGTCCCTTCTTTGCAAGTAATTTGTTCTGAGGCTGACAGCAGCCCACTAGGCGTATGAGTAACACCTGCAAGGCAGATCAGCTCTACCACCCACCCCAGCCGACTGCATGGGGCTATAAATCCTAGCATTTATTTCCCTTTGCCACAACATTTTCTCGACTCTACTCGATTCGACTCGTCTCCGAGATGGGGAAAGTTGCTTTTGAAGTCTCACACAAACTTGTAACCCTTTTGCGGCAGTGGGCCTGAAAGTATCAGAGAGGGGAGAGAGGAGACTGGTGAGCGGTGAGTGGTGAGGGAATGTGGGGGTGGGTGGGTAGTCTCTCTGAATGTCAGAAATATGCGGGCTTGTGGCATCTTACAAGTAAAGGCTTTGGCATCAGGACAGAATCAGGAGCGGGAGAAGGAGAATTAGAATGAGACTGAGACAGGAGTTCAATGCAGAAGGCAGCCCAAAACTAACAAACTGACGAGGTGATGGGGTGGAGGATGAACATGTGCCTGCCCCCGCGTGCCGCCGCCTGCCTGGTGACTGCGCCTAAAAGCAGACTCGACTCTGTCTTCGACGGCGTCTGAGGCACAGGCACACCACTACAATGCCGACAGCCTCTAAGCACACGCATAATGAATTACCACCGAGCCAAGTATCTTCCTGCCCCGTCTTCTTTCCGCCTCAGCTTGTGCCAGTGCCTCTGACTCTGCCTCTGCCAACTGCCGATGACATATTTCTCCAGACGAGGCAGCATCGCACACCCTCTACAAAAGCAGCGCCTAAAAGGCAGCTAAGAAAATTTGCGTTTAACTCATAAGTGCGTGAAAGGGTTGCCAGACCCCGAACCCCATACCCCAGAGCCCAGACCCCGACTCCAGCAACACCCATGCCATGCCCAGAGTAGAGTCCCAAGTCCCAGCCAAGCAACATCCTTTGCCATTGGGCTGCCTCTGTTCCCTGTCAAGGAAATTGTAGTTTAAATGAAATGGAAGTTGCTTTTATCAACGGGGTAGGCGGAAGGTTGCGGGGGACTTGGGGTCTCGGATTGGGGCTGTCTTGGGGTTGGGTATTGCAGATTGGGTTGGGGCGCGAGGACGGGGCTGGTATGTGTGAGCTTTCTTAGAAGTTCGGTTTCTGTATCTGTATGTGCCCTGCCTCTGTGTGAGTGTTTATGTGTGTGTGTGTTTGTGTGTGTGGTTGTCGTATATAAATTAAAATGCCTAAACATATGCATTAGTTTTTGTCTCACTCCCACTCTCGCCACCATATCAGGCAGTCCTTGGCCATGTGCAGGGGTTTGGGGTAGCTCGAAAGTTTTTGTGGTTACGACATTGGTTTTCGGGGGAGGTGGATGCTTGAGACAGGCCCAGAAAGGGCCTGGGCGGGGGTGGCAACTGTCAGTCTCGAGTCTCAAGTCTCGAGCTCCGCTCCGCTCCGAGTCTCGGGCTCGGTCTCGGTCTCGAGCTGTGGCCTGACAACTTAGTCTAATGAGAATTCAAATTCGAAACCCAACTACGCAATCGTGCTGAAGAAATTAAAAGAAATTGCACATGATGTGTTACGACAAGTGCTCTCTCCCCTCTCTCTCTCTCTCTCTCTCGATGAGTGTGGCTGTGTGTGTGTGTGTGCCTATTGAACAGCATGATGTGTAGGTGTGTGTGTGATGTGGGTGAGAAATAGAACAAATATTTGATTCACTCTCCGAGCGTGGAGAAGGGAGCCCTGGAAACAGACTCAAAAATATTTGCTCGGATTCGGGTCCTGGCCCGCTCCGAGGAAGCTCAAAAGTGCAATGAAATTTTATGAGGCCTGATGCGAGCGACCCAGGAAAGTTCTCATATGAAAATTAACTTATAAATAAACTGGAACTCAACTCAACTGCGCCAGAGCGCAGTTGATGTGGAAGAAAGGTTTTGGACAACTTGGACTGACTATCCCCAAAGCCTTTGCTTACTCCGAAACCCACCACAAATCATTCCCTGGAGCTGACCTCCCATACGGCCCCACAGAGCCTGCAAATTAATGTTAATTAAGAGCGGGAGTCGAGGCAGTGTTTCTCCTTGCTGTCCCCCAAACCTTTGTGCATTTGAGGGAAAAAGAAAGCTGCCTCAATCTCGACGGCCATCCGCACGGAACACAGCTCCATTTGCTATGGCAGCCCAAGTCCCAGCCCGCCTAACCAGTGTCCTTCGACCGCAAGCCAAAGGAGTGTGCGGGAAAAAAGGCTGTGCCTGTGCCGGACGCCCAACGTCTTGGGCCAGCTAACGAAATGTTTCATTAGAGCCACGTTAGCCGCAAATGGCAGGGACACCACCCAGCACCAGCAGCAGCAGGCCCTTGCCTGGCCTCGCCAGATCTTGCCCCATCCTGCCCCACCCACTCGACTAATTTCCAGTGCACAAAAGGCAGGCAGTGAAAAAAGGCAACCCCAAGATTGGACAGCGAACGAAAAAAGAAGGGAGACAGAGAACAACTGGCCCTGCCTGAAGATGAAAGTCGAGAAAACTTTCCCTCGAACGCTGAGTTGGATTGGGTTGCGTTGGGGCTTGGTCTTGGTCTGGGTCTGGGCCTGGGTCCAGGTCTGGGAATGGATTTTGGTTGGGTTGTCCGACCCCGAACGCTTTCTTTGACGTCACTTCTTTTTCCGCATTCTTTTGAATGGTCTAACGAACTTCAAACCGGCTCTTCTTCTAATCATTGGGATTTGGCATATCGAACGCAGTCCCAAAACTTTGTGCGGTCTCCCGAAAGTTCCCCAAAAAACGAACTTGCACACATCTTTCTCTGCAGCCCTTCACCTCTTCTCATCTTGTCATCTTCTCGTTCTCGCCCTCACAGGAAACCATACCAGCAACACCGGCCACCAACATCGACACAACCAGCACGGTGGTCGGTGTGGGCGGCGGCGGCGGCGGCGCAGGTCTCGGCGGAGGAGGAGCGGGTGGCGGTGGCGGCCTCCTTGGCACCGGTGGGATCCTGGGCGAAGTGGTCAGCGGCCTGGGCGGAGGAGGCGGCAGCGAGTCGGAGGCCTATGCGGGCCTAATGAAGGACGCAGACAAGCTGAAACTGATGCTCCTCGCCTGGAACTACCAGAACTCGACGGCGGTGCGCAACGGGACCGAAGGGCCGGACCTCAGTGTTGTGGGTGGGCTGTGGGCCCAGTACCAGAACGCGCTCGCCCAGAATGCGGCTGCGGCTGCGGCGGCCAGTGCCAAGATGGACAGCTCGCTGTCCCCGGTTCCCCGGCAGGACACACACTCGCCCATGGAGACGCAGGACGAGACCAACTCCTCCGGGCAGAAGGAGGAGGACGAGGTTTCCGAGGACGACTCCGACGACAAGCTGGACGAGAAGCTGGCCACCACACACGATCCCGAGCGCCTCAAGGCCTTCAATGTGAGTAAAGCGAGAGTAAGAGCGAGAGAGAGACTTTGCTCTTTCTCTCCCCGTGAGCAGCGAATGTAAAGCAAAGCGTTGCCAAGAAGTCGCCAGAGCACTGGTCACTGAGAACGATATAGATTTGCTGGAACGTCTCTTTGTTGCTTTCAGATGTTCGTGCGGCTCTTTGTGGACGAGAATCTGGACCGCATCATCCCCATCTCGAAGCAGCCAAAGGAGAAGATCCAGGCCATCATCGACTCGTGTGCTCGCCAGTTCCCCGAGTTCAGTGACCGCTCCCGCAAACGCATCCGCACCTATCTCAAGTCGTGCAGGCGCAACAAGAAGACCCGCGACGGATGGGAGAATACGGTAAGCTTAATCGAAGTAAGTTTATACCCGGAAATTGCAGGGTATGAGATTTTCCTCCAAATTTATTTCAAACTATCCACGTCTCCCACTAAGTGATCTTTTCTTGTCTGAGTCTATGTCTATATCCCGTCCGTCCGTTTGTTCCCGGAGTGGTAAAAAAAATTATTTCCAGAGTATAAGTTTATGCAGATTTCCATGGCAGCTGATGAGCGGATTATTACACCCGGTACTCAAAGAGTTTAGAGATATATTCGATTTTTGGTCGAAATGAATGTGTGCAAGGTACAGAAGGAAACATTTCCGACCCAAAGACTATAAAAGCTAGAGCAACCAAATTTTGTATCCACTCTTCTGTGATAACACACTGCTACAAGTGTATTTAAAAATGTCGCTCCGAAAAACCTAAAACGCAATATCGTAAATATAATATCTAGCCGATTGCCGAATCTGGATTATATCGGATCATTATTATAGCCAGAATGAACAAATCAATTTGCCTACCACGTGCTGCTCATTCTCTCTGTCTCTGCCTCACACACTCTGGCGGAGAGAGATCTACATGTAAATGACAGATGATAAAATATTCGTAAGCCTGACTGGCTGAGTACAAGGTATAAAAGTAGCGGCGCGGCTCACAACGTTCCCCCTCGTTCATTAATTAATATATTTGACATTTCGACTTGAAAGGTTTGAGATTACCCGATAGAGCCAGAGCTATGTTCCATGGAAAGGCTACTGATAGATAGTGAAAGCTACTGAAAACTTCAACCAAACCTTATCCTTTTTGTACTGTTTTTGTTACAGACCAGACCAACCCCTGCACACCTGACATCCGTGCAGGCGGAACAAATACTGGCCATTGCCTGCGAGAACGAATCGATGAATGCCAAGAGAATGCGCATCGGCCTGGAGCCCATCACCCACGCGGTGCCGGCTCCAGGTAGTGCTGTTGCCGCAGCGGCTGCGGCAGCTGCGGCCGCTGCCGTCGTGGCTGCCACTAGCTCCGGTGTCGGTGGGACCAGTACAACGTCCGCGGGCAATGCCACGGTCACCTGCGGAGGAGCAGGAGTAGTGGATGCGACCGGCCTCACAAATGTGGCGGCCGCTGCACTGCCCTTTGTCAGCGCCGTGGGCTTCGCTCGCTCCACACCGAACTCGGAGCACGCGGAGGCGCTGCCCTTCGGCGGGGCCAGCAACGTGGGCGGAAGTGCGGGCGGCGGCAGTACCAGTGGAGCGGAGGTAAGCTCTTTTCCAAATCTTTTCCCCATTTAGTGCGTGACAGAGATTAGCCTAAGTGCAGAGTTCCTTCATCATTCCTGCAATGCACCAATGGGTGCAAATGGATGCGATAAGTGGTTCAAGCTCATCGCTGTACAACACCTTCTTTGAGTTCGTGAAGTCATGGATCACATAATAATTCTTGGCCAAAAGCCCTGCTCCAAATAAATATCTAACTTCTATGGAAATTTATGTTTCGATCCGTAAGTAGAACGGTGTACAAAAACGCCCGAACCGTCCAGGATCCTGATCTACGCATGGGAAACTTAAATTTTCGAACATTATATAAATGTAGACGTAATAAATACGCTGGTTCCATCCATTCCTTTTGTATTTGAACTTGCTCCAAAGAATCAGGTAAATTGCATCGGATGTAAATGTAAATAGCTTCATATTCATTTAAGTTGGAATTGCAATCGATCGTTGTAAGCGGCTCGTTGCATCGCTTTATTTCAAGTCACATCGAGCCGAAAGCCCTGGCAGCTAGTGCTCCATAAATTTGTCGTAGGTTAGGATTTGTATTGTTAGACTTCAAATTTATAAATAAATAAAAAATACTTCAAATCACTCATATCGGAATAAATCATTTCAGAGCCAGCACCATCTCCATCATGGACAGCCGCTGATGCAGAGCAACTGTTCGGCGCGCAGCTCTCCACTGGCCCTCAGCTCGAATGCGAGCGTGAGCGGTGGGGCAAGCGTGACCGGCCTGACACTGGCCAATGGGGCTGTGCCCTCGAATGGGGCTGGCCTCCCGCCCACCAGCTACCCCGGCTACTTTCCCGGGGTGGCTGCTCTGGGTAATGGTGAGTAGCAGATTGAGTTCGTTGAGGGAATCTGGCCTGAATCTCATTTTGTGCGTTCCATTGCAGTGACGCCCACCGATCTCTCGATGAAACCGACCTCCCTGGGCTCCGGCGTCAGCGGCAACCTGCTCAGCAGCAACAACGGCAATCTCTCCGTGGCCGGCGCCATCAACTCCCAGCTCAGTGCCGCCAACCTGGCGACTTTGAGCAATGCCAACACTAACAGCGCCCTGGTGACCGCAACTCAGCAGCTGCAGCAGCTCCAACAGCAACAACAGCAGCAGCAGCAACAGCAGCAACAGCAGCAGCAGCAGCAACAACAACAACAGCAGCAGCAGCAACAGCAGCTCCTGGCCAGCTCTGGCGGCGGTCTCGACGGGCAATCCGCCCGAGCGCCGCCCATCCTTCCGCACAAGCTGAGTCCCAACGAGGTGTCCGCGGCCCGCCAGGTGATATCCGCATACCGTGAGAGCGCGGCCTTCCTCCTGCGCACCGCCGACCAGGTGGAGCAGCTGCTGGTCCAGCAGCAGTAGGCGTGGCCGGGGGCGCACTCAAGTTTCCAGGACCCAAGCGATGCCAGGCGCGCGCGGGTTGTTCCTATTTAAAATTAAATTTAAATTCAATTACACACAAAACTGACCCACTCACCCCACACACTCTCGCGCCAAACTAAGCGAAATAGTCAAAGCATAGAGCAAAACGAAGGAGCAACACAGGAGTAGAAGGCAGAAGAGTAGGAGAGCAGGAGAGATGGAGAGGAGCAGAGTAGAGCAGGAAATAGCCAAAGGAAGTTCGTTTAAACAAAACATTTTAAGTGTTTTTTCCTCCAACTACGTACACAATATTAAAATAGAATTAAACGATAAACAAAAACCAAAACAAATATTGAAAATATCACAACCGTAAAAATAGCAGAGCTGTTCCAGCCATCTGATTGCGTCCTGGAATCATCCAGCGTCCTATATTCCATCCTGGAATATGTGTTTCCGAACTAGAACTACGTGTTTCAGGTCTAGGCGAATGTCTTAAATTTATAAGCATGAAATAGTCATATTTCCCGTACTACAAAAAATATTGTTGCTTTGAATAATTGAGCTTAAATTACAATCACTTCACTTCCATTGAAATTTGGTACGACTATCTTCTTATTTCTTCTTATATTCTAACTATTTGAATCGTTACTCTGACTAAAGCTTTTTTTGTCAACCATAAAACCAGTTCTGGGGCATATTAATTATCGCTATTTAGGGATACATTCTTTATCCCGATATCGACATTAGCTGGGAGTAACGGTCTACCAAACATAGACGACAGCTTAAAAAAGGTTCCCCCTGAACACTTCTATCCACTATAAGCGCGAAATACATATAGGAGACGTATCAGGTAGCTGGGCAGCTCTAATAAAAATAAATCCAAGCAACAGTTCAACGTACTACAGTGTCTACTAAAAGTAAAACTACAATAGCCACACACAAACACTCGCATTGATTTTGTTTAAACTTTTGATTATTGCATATTTTTGGACTCGTCCCGGTGGGGGAGGAGTCGCGATTTCCGGGCCCGTTTTCGATGAGCGCGATTTGTTAAAAATGAAAAATAATAATTAATAAGTTGAAGTATTGTTGTACATTTTAAGGAATCGATACAAAAAACATTTTAAGGAAAACAAAACAAAAAAATACGAAAAACTATGAGAAAACACAGGGTGATACTTTGAAAAATTATTACAATGCATAAGCTAAAAATTAAACAAACGAGAAAGGAAAAGAGAAAATGTAAAAAAAATGAATTCGAAAAATGGAATAGAAGTTGGTAAATGTGTATTTAAAGTTTAGAGACAACTAAGTTTTGTATACTGTTTCCAGTTTCTTGATTCATGTCCCTCAGTTCGACTGGTTTACCTTCCATTAGGTGTATATATTTTGAAATTTTACATTTTGTTTTGCTGTTGCTTTTTACTCACATTCGATTATGGAAGTATATATACCAAATAAAGTAAATAAATACAAAATAGCCATTAATGTTTTTTGCAACTATAAATGTGCATGTAAAAAAAACCACACACAGACACACACACAAACAAACACTCAAAAACACAGTGGAACATCGGTTACATAGGGATGTGAGGAAACGGAAGCCCTAAATGGAAGATCGCTATGGCAGGCAGATTATAGAATTTAATAATATAAATAAATTGCTACAATTATTTAACCAACAGATAATTATTGACTAAACCAAACTAAATAAATACCCAAAAGAGTTCGATCAAGGCGCGGGATATTTATAAAGAGTACTTAAACGTAACACACTGAGCGGCATTCGCTGAGAAGAGTAAACTAATTGAACCAGCCCGAACAGAGGAATCACGAGTGGAAACAAGACATTTTAAAAATCGATTTAATAAAGAATTTATGAGAATTATATGTACATTAAAAACCATTGTGTTTTCATATCGATCTGCTCATTATTATGTGTGTTCGATCATACGGGTTCAGCAGCCACAGCTTTTTGAGGACATTCATCCTTCAATAGTTGTGGTATGGAGCTGTCAAACGATTGATAGTTGAGCCATCGATAGTTTTGAACAAACCAATGAAACCTTTTAGGAACTTGTCCATTGTATAAATTAGATGCTACCTGTCGATTTGTTTGCAAATGTGTCTTCGTATTTTATAGCAGCCAATCCAAACAGTAAAATATTAATACTATCGATACAGCCCGCGATGGTTTGACACCTCTATTGTGCCACAGTTTCGTGCCAGTTGGATTTTAAGTAACAGCTAATAAAGCGCTTTACAGCACCACAGTTTGGATGCCCCTCAGATGCCACATACAGATGGCGCTGGGGTCAAGTGTAATATTTAGTGTGCATTGCTACATTTGGTAAGTTCCCGGCAACATTCAAAAAGTCGGGCTACATTTGAATAATCTGAAATCTAAAAGTGAATTATTTACCAGTTCAAATCCAAATCCGAGTTACGTTTGATTTCAACATAAACAATAATAATAAATCACAAAATATGATAGATGTACATATGTATGTATGATATATATGTATGGATATTTACATGGTACACATGTGTATATTTACAAGTGGCACTTAACAGAGTAATAACATGTTTCCGTTAAACAGCAAATAATGCAACTTGCTAATAACAGTCTGGTAAATTTAAAAAAAGGTAGTTACAGGTGACTGTAACGGTAGTTCAACTTGTAGGTCGGTACACTGCAGCAGTTTCAAAAAGGCTGGAGATGCACTAAAAGTTAGAAATAAGCGACAAAGAATAACGGATATACATAATTCAAGAACTGAAGGAAAACCAATATATTTTTAATGGCGCAGAATGTGATACCCTCTAAATGGAATCTCAAGCACAAGAACATCTCATCTAGTAGTCTTGACCTAGATGCCGATAAGAGTGTGTGAAAAAGTCTCAAAAAAAAAAGACGCAGATAAAATCTCCTTATGTTTATAAATTCTCTGGAAACATTATTTTGCTGCTTGTCGATAAAAAATTTACAAAAATATTAGGGACTGATAATAACACTACTCGACAAAATCGAACTTTTTTTTTCCTCAAGGATCCAAACCGACTTTTTCTGATAGATATGGGGCTTTAAAATTTTTTAAAGAATTATAGTTTTTTTTTCTATGGCAGAACTTTTTTTTGAAGAATTTTTGAAGTCTGGTATTTGGTTTCTTTTTTCAAAGTTAGCTCTTGTTTTTTTCACATAACTCTAGTATCTTACGTCTGGTTGTAAGGAACTTTGCTATTTTGAAATGATAATTAAAACAGCTAGAAGTTAAGCCCAAACACTTTGTGATTTCAGCTTACCGTCTGGGAAATATAAAGCATTGAAATGCAAAAATGATGATTTTTGTGCGGTATTTGAGGTAAACTCATAATTTAAAATAATATATTATTTATTTTCATGATAGATCCGAACTGTAACTTATTTTCCGAAAAGGTTGGGAAAGGTTGGCAGGCGAGGTGGTGGAGGTGGTGGAGGAAGAATAGGAACAGGAATAGGAAAAATGCCAAGTATGGAAGCATCAGCTTCTGGTAGTGGCAAGCTAGGTCCAGAAAATAGCAATGGTGGAAGTGGAAGTCCTGGCAAGGGCAAAAAAAGCCCGGCCCCCCAAATATCTCGTGATAATGAACGTGCTGCTCTATACTCGGTTCAGAACCTGTTGCTGAAGTGGTGGATTCCGTTGTTGTTGGGATTGCCGTTGCATTTTCAATAGTTGTGGGTGCCTCAGTGGTTGTTGTCTCTTCTGTAGTCGTAGGTTCATCGGTGGTTGTTGTCTCTTCGGTAGTCGTAGGTTCATCGGTGGTTGTTGTCTCTTCGGTAGTCGTAGGTTCATCGGTGGTTGTTGTCTCTTCGGTAGTCGTAGGTTCATCGGTGGTTGTTGTCTCTTCGGTAGTCGTAGGTTCATCGGTGGCTGTTGTCTCTTCGGTAGTCGTAGTTTCATCGGTGGTTGTTGTCTCTTCGGTAGTCGTAGGTTCATCGGTGGCTGTTGTCTCTTCGGTAGTCGTAGTTTCATCGGTGGCTGTTGTCTCTTCGGTAGTCGTAGGTTCATCGGTGGTTGTTGTCTCTTCGGTAGACGTAGGTTCATCGGTGGCTGTTGTCTCTTCGGTAGTCGTAGGTTCATCGGTGGTTGTTGTCTCTTCGGTAGTCGTAGGTTCATCGGTGGCTGTTGTCTCTTCGGTAGTCGTAGTTTCATCGGTGGCTGTTGTCTCTTCGGTAGTCGTAGGTTCATCGGTGGTTGTTGTCTCTTCGGTAGTCGTAGGTTCATCGGTGGTTGTTGTCTCTTCGGTAGTCGTAGGTTCATCGGTGGTTGTTGTCTCTTCGGTTGACGTAGGTTCATCGGTGGCTGTTGTCTCTTCGGTAGTCGTAGGTTGTTGTCTCTTCGGTAGTCGTAGGTTCATCGGTGGCTGTTGTCTCTTCGGTAGTCGTAGGTTCATCGGTGGTTGTTGTCTCTTCGGTAGACGTAGGTTCATCGGTGGCTGTTGTCTCTTCGGTAGTCGTAGGTTCATCGGTGGTTGTTGTCTCTTCGGTAGTCGTAGGTTCATCGGTGGCTGTTGTCTCTTCGGTAGTTGTAAGTTCATCGGTGGTTGTTGTTTCTTCGGTAGTCGTAGGTTCATCGGTGTCTGTTGTCTCTTCGGTAGTCGTAGGTTCATCGGTGGTTGTTGTCTCTTCGGTAGTCGTAGGTTCATCGGTGGCTGTTGTCTCTTCGGTAGTCGTAGGTTCATCGGTAGTTGTGGGGGCTTCAGTGCTGATAGTTTCTGCCGTTTCTGTGCTAGTCGCCTCTGTGGTACTTATTTCTGAAGTTACGGTAGTGGTTTGGCATATTGGTAAGTGTGGAAATATAATGCATAAGCCTTCTTCAGTAGATGTAGGTTCATCGGTGGCTGTTGTTTCTTCGGTAGTTGTAGGTTCATCGGTGGTTGTTGTCTCTTCGGTAGTCGTAGGTTCATCGGTGGCTGTTGTTTCTTCGGTAGTCGTAGGTTCATCGGTGGTTGTTGTCTCTTCGGTTGACGTAGGTTCATCGGTGGCTGTTGTCTCTTCGGTAGTCGTAGGTTCATCGGTGGTTGTTGTCTCTTCGGTAGTCGTAGGTTCATCGGTGACTGTTGTCTCTTCGGTAGTCGTAGGTTCATCGGTGGTTGTTGTCTCTTCGGTAGTCGTAGGTTCATCGGTGGCTGTTGTCTCTTCGGTAGTCGTAGGTTCATCGGTAGTTGTGCGGGCTTCAGTGCTGATAGTTTCTGCCGTTTCTGTGCTAGTCGCCTCTGTGGTAGTTATTTCTGAAGTGACGGTAGTGGTTTTGCATATTGGTAAGTGTGGAAATATAGTGCATAAGCCAGATGCTTCTGTTGTTTGCGTCCTTATGGTGGTAGCCAGAAGTATAATGCACAACGCCACAGTCACAAAGAAACGCCAGATCTGAATGAAGAAATTCGTTAAGTATAAAAAAAAACTTCCCGACCATTCAGTTCCTACCATCTTGGCCTTCCAGAATGCACTGATGCCACATGGATGTGGAAATTATTTAAGTACTTTCTTTCTCGATACTTCTTTTGTATGAATTGGAGTAAATGCACGGAAAACCACCACGTAAAAAAGTCGGAATAAGCGAATGACAGCACCTTAATTTACGTAAAAAGCTTTTAGATAAGGAATATACATTTTGGGTTGAACAATTTCTGCACTTTGCTTGATGGGTCTGAAATTTTCGTTGCAAAGAACCCACAAATTCTAAAACTTATGGTGATAACATCCGACTTTGTTTGGAACATTGAACCCAAAGATACAAATCCATAGGGAAACTTTTGTACCTGCAGATGTTTCATAGGTGATCGCAATAGTCTGATGTGAACCACAGTGCTGTAAGTCGTTTTTCTAAATGACCACCCCAATTCCGTAAAATTGTCCGCGCAGATAAGCATAGGGGGAGCTTTGTGATTTCAGCTTACCGTCTGGGAAATATAAAGCATTGAAATGCAAAAATGATGATTTTTGTGCGGTATTTGAGGTAAACTCATAATTTAAAATAATATATTATTTATTTTCATGATAGATCCGAACTGTAACTTATTTTCCGAAAAGGTTGGGAAAGGTTGGCAGGCGAGGTGGTGGAGGTGGTGGAGGAAGAATAGGAACAGGAATAGGAAAAATGCCAAGTATGGAAGCATCAGCTTCTGGTAGTGGCAAGCTAGGTCCAGGAAATAGCAATGGTGGAAGTGGAAGTCCTGGCAAGGGCAAAAAAAAGCCCGGCCCCCCAAATATCTCGTGATAATGAACGTGCTGCTCTATACTCGGTTCAGAACCTGTTGCTGAAGTGGTGGATTCCGTTGTTGTTGGGATTGCCGTTGCATTTTCAATAGTTGTGGGTGCCTCAGTGGTTGTTGTCTCTTCTGTAGTCGTAGGTTCATCGGTGGTTGTTGTCTCTTCGGTAGTCGTAGGTTCATCGGTGGTTGTTGTCTCTTCGGTAGTCGTAGGTTCATCGGTGGTTGTTGTCTCTTCGGTAGTCGTAGGTTCATCGGTGGCTGTTGTCTCTTCGGTAGTCGTAGGTTCATCGGTGGTTGTTGTCTCTTCGGTAGTCGTAGGTTCATCGGTGGCTGTTGTCTCTTCGGTAGTCGTAGGTTCATCGGTGGTTGTTGTCTCTTCGGTAGACGTAGGTTCATCGGTGGCTGTTGTCTCTTCGGTAGTCGTAGGTTCATCGGTGGTTGTTGTCTCTTCGGTAGTCGTAGGTTCATCGGTGGCTGTTGTCTCTTCGGTAGTCGTAGTTTCATCGGTGGCTGTTGTCTCTTCGGTAGTCGTAGGTTCATCGGTGGTTGTTGTCTCTTCGGTAGTCGTGGGTTCATCGGTGGCGGTTGTCTCTTCGGTAGTCGTAGGTTCATCGGTGGCTGTTGTCTCTTCGGTAGTCGTAGATTCATCGGTGGTTGTTGTTTCTTCGGTAGTCGTAGGTTCATCGGTGGTTGTTGTCTCTTCGGTAGTCGTAGGTTCATCGGTGGCTATTGTTTCTTCGGTAGTTGTAAGTTCATCGGTGGTTGTTGTCTCTTCGGTAGTCGTAGGTTCATCGGTGGTTGTTGTCTCTTCGGTAGTCGTAGGTTCATCGGTGGTTGTTGTCTCTTCGGTTGACGTAGGTTCATCGGTGGCTGTTGTCTCTTCGGTAGTCGTAGGTTCATCGGTGGTTGTTGTCTCTTCGGTAGTCGTAGGTTCATCGGTGGCTGTTGTCTCTTCGGTAGTCGTAGTTTCATCGGTGGCTGTTGTCTCTTCGGTAGTCGTAGGTTCATCGGTGGTTGTTGTCTCTTCGGTAGTCGTAGGTTCATCGGTGGCTGTTGTCTCTTCGGTAGTCGTAGGTTCATCGGTGGTTGTTGTCTCTTCGGTAGTCGTAGGTTCATCGGTGGCTGTTGTCTCTTCGGTAGTCGTAGGTTCATCGGTGGTTGTTGTCTCTTCGGTAGACGTAGGTTCATCGGTGGCTGTTGTCTCTTCGGTAGTCGTAGGTTCATCGGTGGTTGTTGTCTCTTCGGTAGTCGTAGGTTCATCGGTGGCTGTTGTCTCTTCGGTAGTCGTAGTTTCATCGGTCGCTGTTGTCTCTTCGGTAGTCGTAGGTTCATCGGTGGTTGTTGTCTCTTCGGTAGTCGTGGGTTCATCGGTGGCGGTTGTCTCTTCGGTAGTCGTAGATTCATCGGTGGTTGTTGTTTCTTCGGTAGTCGTAGGTTCATCGGTGGTTGTTGTCTCTTCGGTAGTCGTAGGTTCATCGGTGGCTATTGTTTCTTCGGTAGTTGTAAGTTCATCGGTGGTTGTTGTTTCTTCGGTAGTCGTAGGTTCATCGGTGGTTGTTGTCTCTTCGGTAGTCGTAGGTTCATCGGTGGCTATTGTTTCTTCGGTAGTTGTAAGTTCATCGGTGGTTGTTGTTTCTTCGGTAGTCGTAGGTTCATCGGTGGCTGTTGTCTCTTCGGTAGTCGTAGGTTCATCGGTGGTTGTTGTCTCTTCGGTAGTCGTAGGTTCATCGGTGGCTGTTGTCTCTTCGGTAGTCGTAGGTTCATCGGTAGTTGTGGGGGCTTCAGTGCTGATAGTTTCTGCCGTTTCTGTGCTAGTCGCCTCTGTGGTACTTATTTCTGAAGTTACGGTAGTGGTTTGGCATATTGGTAAGTGTGGAAATATAATGCATAAGCCTTCTTCAGTAGATGTAGGTTCATCGGTGGCTGTTGTTTCTTCGGTAGTTGTAGGTTCATCGGTGGTTGTTGTCTCTTCGGTAGTCGTAGGTTCATCGGTGGCTGTTGTTTCTTCGGTAGTCGTAGGTTCATCGGTGGTTGTTGTCTCTTCGGTTGACGTAGGTTCATCGGTGGCTGTTGTCTCTTCGGTAGTCGTAGGTTCATCGGTGGTTGTTGTCTCTTCGGTAGTCGTAGGTTCATCGGTGGCTGTTGTCTCTTCGGTAGTCGTAGGTTCATCGGTGGTTGTTGTCTCTTCGGTAGTCGTAGGTTCATCGGTGGCTGTTGTCTCTTCGGTAGTCGTAGGTTCATCGGTAGTTGTGCGGGCTTCAGTGCTGATAGTTTCTGCCGTTTCTGTGCTAGTCGCCTCTGTGGTAGTTATTTCTGAAGTGACGGTAGTGGTTTTGCATATTGGTAAGTGTGGAAATATAGTGCATAAGCCAGATGCTTCTGTTGTTTGCGTCCTTATGGTGGTAGCCAGAAGTATAATCCACAACGCCACAGTCACAAAGAAACGCCAGATCTGAATGAAGAAATTCGTTAAGTATAAAAAAAAACTTCCCGACCATTCAGTTCCTACCATCTTGGCCTTCCAGAATGCACTGATGCCACATGGATGTGGAAATTATTTAAGTACTTTCTTTCTCGATACTTCTTTTGTATGAATTGGAGTAAATGCACGGAAAACCACCACGTAAAAAAGTCGGAATAAGCGAATGACAGCACCTTAATTTACGTAAAAAGCTTTTAGATAAGGAATATACATTTTGGGTTGAACAATTTCTGCACTTTGCTTGATGGGTCTGAAATTTTCGTTGCAAAGAACCCACAAATTCTAAAACTTATGGTGATAACATCCGACTTTGTTTGGAACATTGAACCCAAAGATACAAATCCATAGGGAAACTTTTGTACCTGCAGATGTTTCATAGGTGATCGCAATAGTCTGATGTGAACCACAGTGCTGTAAGTCGTTTTTCTAAATGACCACCCCAATTCCGTAAAATTGTCCGCGCAGATAAGCATAGGGGGAGCTGTTGAGAGTTCTGTGCATTCAGGAAACTCATTATTGTAAGAACAAGCAGGTTGAGAAAATAAATTGAGAAACACTAAACAAAACATTTTATAGCTGTCGATAAGTTCACATTTTTTACGCTGTGAAAGTAAGCATAAACTTCTTACGATGGAAACTCGGAATCAAGAAAAGGCAACTACGATTACAGCGAGTACGACTTCGAGACCAAGCTATAATTAGAATCTAGAGGATCGTTTTGGTGGTAAGCGTGTTTGCACGTGACACAAAGTAAATGGTTGTAAGACAGTTGCATTTTATTTTGAAATTAAGCTATCATGGACCAGACCACCCACGACAAATCATTGCTAATTCAATGGTCTTTGATGCTACTTACTTTTGCATCTGAAAAATACTCTGGCATAGTTCCGATCAATAATTTGTGTAAACAAAAAGAGCATCCATTTGTGTACTTAACTATATTTTGTTTATTTTACAGAATTTTGTAAATTAATTTGCATTTAATGTAATGCCAAAATAATAAATTAGATATGAACTTAGATTAGATCCCATTCTGTTTCCATACTCTTGGTTTTTACACATTTTTTCTCCTCTCTTAAATTGAACTATTTGTAATGACTGTTGTATGAAGGCGAAAAAGAAAAATACAGGAAAGTTCATGGAAGCACCAAATCTTTGTGTACATCTTCTTTGTCTCATTGTGGATTTGCACCTGTTTGCGAAAGACGGCAATGTTTTCGGCCCTCCCAAGGCGTTGGCAAGATTTCACTAACAATTTTGGATGTGGTTGATGAAGACTCCTTCTCCTCCTCGCTTAATCTAACTCTTAAGGCTAAACGAAAAACTGCTATAACAAGGCCAATATAATCTCCTCAGACAGTTTTTAATCTCTTCACGCAAGAACGCCGTCCAGGGCATGGATCACTCCATTGGTGGCGGGGATGTTCGATGTGACCATCTGGGCATCGTTGACCTTGATCTTGCCAGCGGACGTCTTCTGCAGAATCACGGTCTTGCCCGTGTACAGCGAGTCCTTAACCTGGTAGAAGCGCATGCCGGCGGAGAAGAGAGCTCCAGGCACTATGTGCTTCATGGCAAACTGCTCGGCGGCTTCCTTGTCGTTGTAGAGCTTCTCCAGCGTGTCCGAGTCCAATTCGCTGAAGCTCTTGTCCACAGGAGCGAAAACAGTGTACGTTTTTACACCTTAAGTGAGAGATGATATTGAATGTCAATTGTGGATTAAATTCAACAATGCTTACCCTTGCTCTGCAGCTTCTCGGACAGCCCAGAGGTGTACAGGATCTTGAGGAAGTTGCTAAAGCGACCTTCGCGATCAGATTGCAGAGTCTGCAGAAGATCCCCCACCGGCAGTGGGAACATGACACGATCCACGGCATGGGCCACTCCCTGTGGGATCTTGATATCCTTTTTGTTCAGCACAACCATGGCCCCGTTGATGGTAGTGAGCTGCATTGGGCGGTATAATCGTTAGAGCTAACCAGCTGAGGGAAAGACAGTTAGGGTTCTCTTACAGTGACATCGTTCCACTCCTGGTCGTGCATATTGTACTGATTGACGCGCAGCTGCGTTCCAGCCAGAGACACGCCCGTCATCTCGTCTTGCAGCGTGGCAATTTCAAAGGCTCCGGGGATCACATGGTGAAGCAGCAGCTGCAAAAGAGCAAATGAGTGACTTGTCTCGGCATGAAGTGTAGTCCTCCCCCACTTACCCCACTCAGCAGCCTTGGATTGGACTGGAATTTCTCCTCGGCGCGCTCGGGTCCACCCAATTGTACTAGGAGATTTTTGAAGGCCTTGTCAGTGGGCACAAAGATGGTGTAGGGTCCGGTCTCGTTCAGAATGCTGTCCAAGCCCGACTGGCGGAGGTACTTGGCCATGGCGAAGAGTCCATTCGACTTCAATATCTGCAGCAGGTCCTCGCTCGGATTGGACAGGACGGGGGACACACCCGGACCAGCCTGGGCTGCCTTCTCTGTGTTCTCGGTCTCCTGGACAAGGGCGTCCGCATACTGCGGCACAGGGGGCTGCAGCTCCTGGGTGTGGGCCAGATCCGAGAGACGTTCGGTGACCACCGGCAGGTGGGTGGAGACGGAGCCGCCTCCCAGGTACGAGGAAGCAGTCACCGGCAAGTGGGTGGAGACGGAGCCACCTGCCAGGTACGAAGCAGCGGTCACCGGCGAAGAGCCGTACACTGGAGCGGGCGTGGTGCGGATCAGGCTCGCAGCTGCCGCATTGGCGGTGCTGCTCTCATAAACGGGGCTGTGGCGGGGTGTGTAGGGTGCACTGGTCGTTGTGCTGGTGGTCGATGTCCTGGAGGGATGGTACTGGCGATGGTTACTGGGCGTGCCGCGGGAAACGAATGGAGCCGGTGTGGTCGTTGTGGTGGTAGTTGTGCTGCTGCTCGTTGTGAGTGGGGCACGGGTGGTCTGGATGATCTTTCCGCTCTTGATCTCCACCAGCTCGTCGTTGGGCAGCGTCAGGCGGGACACAGAAGGTGGCAGCTTGATCTCACCGCTCCTGATCCTCTCCAGAATGCTCTCGACCTCCGTTCCAGTCTGCTTGGTCTCCTTCTCGCCATTGGCCTTGACGCCCTGGATCTTGAAGCTGCCATCGGCCTGCTCCTCGAGGTACACGTAGGTGGCCTTCTTCTTGGCCGGCAATGCCGCCGGTGCAGGCGTGGCCTTGGGCTCCGACTTTGGGCTCAGACCCTCGATCTCATAGCCATCGGGAATGAGTCCGCGCTGGGCCAGCTCCTCCAGGGAGGGTGGCTCATCCGAATCTGAAGTGATAACGGCCGAGCTGGCGATGCTGTTGGCTCCACTGCTGATTCCCTGTATGTCCCCGGCGCCACCACCATAGAGAGCTGCCAGACTGGACAGATCTACGCCTCCGGGCAGCGAGCCGGTCGGGAGGGTGTCGGACTCCTGGGGATCTGGAGAGCGCAGGATTTGCACCTTACCACCACCGGGCAGTTGCAGATCCTTACTCTTGCTGGGCGCCACATCGCTGAGGCTCAGCTTGGCCTCAGATCCGAGCGCCTGTTGGGCCAGCAGAGTCTGCAGCTGCTCCTGGGAATATGCTTTCTGTCCCTGCACGAGGTTGGGGTCCGTGGTGCGGATCACCTGGACTCTCTGGCCGTTGGGCAGCAGCAGATCCATTTCGTCGTAGGTATTGTTGCCCGTCAGGGGTTGCTGCGGGGCCTCTGAGAGGGCCGCCTTCAGCTGCTTCAACAGATCGTCCCGGGCAAAGGTCTTCACAGGCTTCTTGCCAGTTCCCTTCTGGCTGGGAAACTTTCCTAGCTCCGACTTTACCTGGGCGTAGATGTTCTTCTTGGGCGTGGTGGTGGTGGCCTCGGTGGTCGTTGTCGTTGTCGTGGTCGTCGTCGTGGTGGGATGCTCCTTGTAGTACTGCTGGAGGGCGCTGCTGAACTGGTTGTAATCGGTGGGATGGGCAACCGGGCGGCCACGTGGCGGTCCGCCGCCATAGGGCGAGTGCTGATAGTTGCCGTTATGCTGGGTGATGATCGTCGGCAGGATGTGCTGCTTGATCTGGTGCTGCTTGTTGAGGAAGTCCTCATGCTGTTGGCGCACCTTGTGCTGCGACTTCTCGTACTGCTTGGCCACGAACTGCTCGTGCTTCTGGATCAGCTTCTGCTTGTACTCCTGATCTGCTGGCTGGGGCTGAGCGGGAGCATTCACAAACTGGTGCTGGAATTGCTGGCCTTGGGGCTGCTGCTGCTGCGGCTGCGGCTGCTGTTGGAAGGCTTCTCTCGTGGGCTGCGCTGGGAAGGGCGTGGATTGCAAGGTGCTGAACAGGGGAGGTACAGGCAGACCCAGCTGGGGTGTCAACTGGTACTGCGGCAGGGCAGGCTGTTGCTGATAGTTGAACTGGCCGTGCTGCTGCTGCTGTTGCTGTTGCTGAATGGGATGTGGCGTCTGCTGTGGAATGGTTTGGAAGGTGGGGACGGGCGCCTGGCTGGGCAACTTCTGTGTGGTCTGCGGCAGAACCTGTGATCCGAATTGCTGGGGCTGCTGGAAGGCGAACTGCTGTTGGGTTTGCTGTTGCTGGTAGGTTTCCCTCGAGGGCTGTGGTGGAAAAGCTGTCGACTGCAAGCGGGAATCTGAAAGATTCGCCAAGTGTTCATTAGGGAAACAGTCTTCTAGTTCTATTCTCGATAGATCTTACCAAATTGCTTGTGGCGTTGGGGCAACTGTTGCTGTTGTTGTTGTTGGTGCTGCTGTTGCTGTTGCTGATGTTGATGGGGGAGCTGTTGCTGCTGGGAGCCAGCGTAGTTACGCAAGTCCAAGAAGTTCTGATGATGAAGATCCAGATTGCTGGAAGCCGAGGGAAGCTGCTGCTGCTGTTGCTGCTGCTGCTGCTGAGGGAACTGAGGAGCCGTTTGCAGTTGGCTTTGGGTGGACCGTTGGAACTGTTGATTGCCATGGGGCTGCTGCTGGGTGGGGGACTGTGGCTGCTGCTGCTGCTGTGGGAACTGGCCGAAGCGATGCTGCTGCGGTGCCTGGTGGTGCAGCTGGTGGTGTTGCTGCTGCTGCTGCTGCTGCTGGCGGTGGGGAATGGGCAACTCGACGCCCGCCTGGACAAAGTTTTGCTGATTGTACTGCTGCAGATTCAGCTGGCGGCGATGCGAGTTGTGAAAGGGCGGCTGCAATGGGAGCGGAGCGAGAGAAGGCAAAATGTGAGATTACTCGTGCAACTTTCCATCACCATTGCATCATCGCGCACTGCAGAAAACCAGCTTCAGATCCATCATCAGCTGGTTTCTCCTTCGCTGGCGCTGGTGCAATGAAAACTGACACAGAAAAAAGTAAAAGCCCCTCGACTCGCCCCAAAATAGACATGAACCAGTTTCAAGCGGCCGTAACAGCAATCTCTGCTCTATTTTTTGATGCCCAAAACGAGATAATGCGTCTCCGGATTGGTTGGCGGCTAATGCTCTGGGGTCCTTTTTGGGGGCCACTCGGTCAAGTTGAAGTCCACGCAAATGGCACACTGGCGGAACTTGTTTGCAAAGAGATCACATAATGATAGACCACAGATCAGGCCAACCTGCAACCCATCGTATTTACGGCTAATTTAAACATAAATCATCTCTGATTTGTCCTCATGCATAAGTTTTCTTTCTCCCAATTGAACTCTTCCCCATTCGCATGGTAACCTATTTCCATTGTCTCCCATCTGCAATTGTCATTAGCGAATATCTCCCATAGGGCCAGCCGCTTATACAATCTCCCAGGCAAGCACGCCCCTTGAACTGCCTGTCCTACAGTACGTATACGCATTACGCTTGGCCAAGAGAGGACTCAGTCGGACGGCGGACACTGATTATCCAACACAGTAGAAGGAGGAGCAGAGATGCGTTGCACAGCGGCAGGCTTAGATCTTGTTTGTTTTGCCGCTGCTTGGCTTGTGGCTAAACTGCTGTATGTACAAATTAATTGCACGGGTCATAAATCTTCGGTTTTTGCTGGGCTCCCTCGCCGTCGATGCGAGATTGAGGCGTTATCGGGCTCTCCCCAGACCATCCACAGCTCTTTCTTTTCGCATGGTAATTATGTTGTTGCCGCTAATGCCGCGCCTCATCATGCCGCAGCTGATGTTGGGGATGATGATGCTGCTGCTGTCAGTGGGGCGGTGTTTGATTATGCAACCTAATCGCAGTCCAATGATGAGCTTGGAGAAAAGTTCAATCTGTTTGGTGGAGGGAACAGGTGAACGGGAGAGTTCGGCTGCCTAACACGATTGTATTCCTTATATATTTTATTTTCTGTAAATGGTAAAAATCTTACAGCTGGCCTGCAAGTACTTTCTGTGCTTATGGCTTTGGCTTTGGCTTTAGCCTGTCCCATCCAACCTTCGTTGGCCAGTTTTCAGCTCGTACAATGGCTTGTCATGCATCTGTTTCATCAATTTTTGTTTTTCTGAAGTCACAATTTTCTTTTCTCAAACATGACTTTTCTTTACAAATTGCTCGTCTGGGGAAAACCTCAATCAATCATCCATCAACTGCCAATGGCGATGCCCAGGCAATCAACCTCCCAGCCCAAAAGCCACTGAACCCTGTACTCATAGGGTTTGTCACATTTCTTTTCCCTTTCTTTCGATCCCAGCCTCTCTTTGTGGGTCCGCGTGTGTTCGACATGTCAATTTCACGGTTTAGCGTAATCATTCAACATTTTCATGGCACTTGTGCTCGTATGCAAAACGCTTTCGTTTTTAAACGCCAGTACGAGCCAAGCCACCAATCAATGACCAGCTAATGCGCTGCGCATGCCCAGTCCCACTGGCTGGCTGGCTGGCAGGCTGGCAGGTTTTGTGGTTGCTGCTGTCACCAAATGCCACCACAACCCACGCTGCTGATGCCTCACTGCTCACTACTGGAGTTGAATGTGTCAAGTGATTGACGACTGGAGTGTTGGCGTTGTAGCAACTGAGTGTCGGATAGCAATGAGACTATCCAAACATTGGTCAAAACTATTAATCACCATAGCCAAATTATGTTGTATGTAAGCTCATTTCGGGGCTGGCCTTCTCGGGGGTTTATCTAGAAACAAATGGAAAATGCTCATTGATAAGACAATATTTTAGCATTTCTTATTGCTTGAAGAGGTTCACACGCAGTCAAATCTGTTCATAACTTGCATTCAAATCCGTGGAACGGCCTTAATTGATTAACAACTCATAGTTTTCTTGGGTTGTGCAAAGAAAGTTCCCAAGATGCAGCCAGAAGGGGTTTGGTCAACAGTCATTTAGCCGTCTACAAACTCTAATTCATGTCAAATACGTTTTCATTGGAGGGCCGTCAAGTCGAATGGGCATTATGCGAATGAGAGAAGATACGGCGTGCGATAGCCGGCAACAGGTAGAAGAAGTAGTGACGGCAAACCAGTTTGTAGATCCCGCCGAAAGCAACATTTTTCACAAGTTTGATGGGGCGTTGTGATCCGCGATGTACCTGTCAGTTACATGACTCGAACTCCCAGCTAATTTGTTAGTAATTCATAATTGATTTCACATCACACATCGGGTCCATCGCCTCCTCTGGATGGGATTCAAAATGAAAGCGAATTTTGGAAATTTCTTTTCGTTTTCAGTCTCGGTTTTGTTTTTGGTTTTGATTTTGTTTTTGGTTTCAGTTTCGTTTCGTTTCGCAGTGAAAGTGATTTGTTAGACATTTAGTCAGCAGCTAAGTTGTTTATGCTAATTAGAATTTAATAGTTTAAACCAGAAGATCTGCCTCACGCGCCCCAAGAGATATTTCGCTCAATTAAGAGTTACCCAAAGGCCGATGCCGTAAATTCTTCAAGTCCCCAGTTGCGCAACGGCATCGCGGCCTCTTACAACTGGCAAGATTTCCAGTTTTTTCGGTCATGTCGATGGCCAATGGCATCCGATTTGGCCCCGTTTCCCCATCGCCTCTCGGATTTCCTGTCTGCCCCGCACCCAACCAACAAACGCATGCCCAAGCTGCATTTGCCTTTGCGTTCTGCACTGAACTGAATTTGAGCTGGTAGAGTTTTTCCCGCTGGCTGTTTGTCTTCTTTGAGATTTTTTTGGTGGCCTGTGAAGTTTCAAGGTTGTTTTTGGTCAGTCGGCTCCAAAGAACTGAGGATCTTTTTGGAGGCGCTTGCAGACGTGTTTTGCAATTTGTGTTCTGGCCATAAAAAGAGATGCACATGTCAGATGTCAGTTTTGGCATCAATTCCAGCTGCTGGCTAATGGGGCTCTAAAGCTAAAGGTACTCCACTCGTATGCCGTTGTGTGCAACGAAGCTGCTGTTGTATTTTGTTTGGTTTGTCTGTTTGCAGTTGCAACAACTGGGCCAATTATAATGAACTTTTTGTGGTGACAAATGTTCTCGAGTTAGCCGAAAAATAAGCATCTGTTGTATGCTCAGTATTTGTCCCTGCAGCACCATTAATACACGGTAATTCAATTGATTCGTGCCTGCCTTTGGATTCTCTGCCACATTTCCACATCTAAGTGGGCAATCGTTTACCGAATCTGGGGCAGATCGTTTCCCAAAAATTGATTTATTGTTGTGCTGCAATCGGCATTTAACGGCTCATTAAATTGTCTTGCCTATCATCGCAGGGCATCATCTCAATCTAAGTCTGATCTGAGAGATCGTGCTCACATCATTTCAACATCAGCGTCAGCTTCAGCTTCAGCATCGCATCTATCCCATCTGAATACAGTTCAGAACTGACTGTGCATTTTGGGCATGGGTACACAGTCCACAGCTTCGGCCAGAACTGGTTAGCCCCTCGACAGTGACTGTTGACAGTTTCCACACGGCATAAAATGTGCATAATAAGCTTTTGATGGCATTTGATGGCTTCGTTTTTTGAGAGTTGCTGCCTCGTTTCGGGTTCCGTTCAGACTGTTGGTCAATCCGAAAATTTGGCAATTCCCTTTCACTTTTCCCGACTATCGACAAATGACTGCAGTTGGCACAGAGATGCCCCCACAAAGAAACAAATATTTTTGTGGATTTCCTAAAGGCATTTTAATTGCCAACAAAATTGTTTAGCGGCTAAGCAAATAAGTAATTAATTTGCGGCCGCACAAAAGAATGCCCCGCAACAATAGCCCCAGAAAAAGCAGCAGCAGCAACAGCAAAAAGTGAAATTTACATAAAATTGTGTAATTAACTGAGGTAAGTAAGAAATTGCCTCAAGCGAGGCTTTGGCCAACACCTACAACTACGAGTCCAGCTACCCAGGGAAAGGGAAAGGGGTGTGCTGCGGCATGTAGCCACTGGCCGCATGGAAGCAAAAGAAGCCACCCGACAGCAACAATGAAAGGTTCCAGGCAAATGCCGCCAGCACCACAATAAAAGCACAAACAAGCACAAATGTTATTTAACAATCGCTTTGCACAAAACAAGAAGGGGCCAAAAGAAACTTGGTCAGCTCCGTACTCGCACTAGCAGCGCACTCCTCGTTTTTACTGGAGATGCTATCGCTGCCCCAACTCCCAGCTAGCTCACAAAAAGAGAGGGAAACTGCTAGTAAAACTGTTTATAAATTAGCGCGATTTGTCTGCCAGACCCCGAAATCGGCCGAGTATGAGGCTGATGGGGGCTGTATGATTGTGACTGCCATTTTGGTCAGCCTAAAAGCTTTAAGATCTCCGATACTCGGTAAATGTGGGCTAATAAAATAAGAGTATTTATGTTGTATAATGTTTTTGGTAGCGTTTAACGGAACTCAAATGGAGTATTTTATGAAGATGGTCTCATAAAATAATTATTGATGTGATGTAACATTGTCTTGAAAATAATCTATAGATTAGGACTATTTATTTTGAGGCTCCCTGTTGCTGTTAGGAATGCATTGGTGTTATAAAATAAAATGTAATATATTTATGTAGCCTGAAAATAAAGAACTTCGGGACATGTGAAAACTTGCTTAATCATTGCCATATTTTTGTTTCCCAACTTGTGGCACTGTTAATTGCATCTCTTGCATCCACAAATCTCCACAAAGATTGCATAATCACATGCATATCCCACTGAGCTGAGAGTTGGTGCAATCTTGACTGTTTTAGCACTTCCAACTGGAGTGACACACAAGTTTAACGGGCGGGTAATTGAGTTCGCGAATTAGGCCGAGTGCCAATGGCAAAAGTTGCACAAACTTACTTCCTGGCAGATGCACTGCCACCTACGCCCACGCGACCCACACAGGTAGCTGCTATTTGGCCCACGGAGCGTGGAGCACCTGCAGCGGGCTGTCGACTCTGGAGCAGATTTGTGCATGGAAGCTCCGCTCATATACGTTTAATTTGACACACTCTGACACTTTTTACGAGCCTCGAAGATTTATTGTATCATTAGCACTGGCAGGGGCAGCATCACCAGCAGGCAGCCATGATGCTGGGTCTCGCAGAGGCTCGCTCTAAACTGATTCGAGCAATTGTAATTTGAATAAACCCACTTCTTTTTTCGGCTTTGGCTTGGCTGTGGGCATGAGAAATTTGGGTTTATGGGCCAGTTGCTTTTTGGACAATTACCATGTTCATATGGCTAATTGCAAATGGTTTTTTAAGTCAATACTTAAACTGAGCTTCGCTGTGATTTTCGGAAGTTAGTCTGGAAGGTAATGGACAAGACGAGAAATCTGTCCGAAAAGAGGAAGGTCAGCACTGGACTAGAGAACTTCAAATAGAAAGTGAGTGGAGAAGAGAAGTCCAATGGGAAATTCAGACAAAGACGCGAACAATACATACGCGTGTGCATGAGCACTCGGACGTATGCCCCCCTCGACCATTGTTGCCAGTGATTAGATGCGTCAATCCATCACTAGCAAGACCTTAATCATCTTGCCAAACAAACGACTCAATTTTCAACCTCAACACACTTTCAATTTCCAAACCGCGTTAAGCGTATCAGCCAAACAATATCATAACAAAATTATTATTGCGCCGACAATCGCCTGAAAGATCCTCATAATTATTAAACCCAAATTGCGTGTCAGTACCACATAAAATACAAAGCTCTAAAAATTATATTATTGCTGGAAATAAATTTAAATACGCTGCAATTTTACTTTCCAATTCAATAAATTTGGCGCACGCAGCTAAGCGAGTTGCGTGCCACAATATATCTTTGTACGAGTATCTCTGCCTTGTCTGGGCTTCGGCTTCGGCCTCCCCTCGATCCGGAGATTTATTTGCTTGGGCCCGCCTGTTGATGGACAGTAGTGAACAATCGGGAGAACCATCAAAAGTATTGTAATTTCGCTTTCATTGCAATTTTGGCCTGCCCACGAGATGAGTGCCCGAGAGATTTGCATTCATCGGATTTCGTAACTCAATTTCGCCGTGAAACTCCATTGACAGAGCCCCGACACGCCCAGTCCTTTCCACGCTCATCAACATCAACCCGCCGCCGTTTTTAACGGCCAAGTTTCGGACCTTTGTTATGCGAGTGCCCATCATCCCAGTCGCTTGTGATTTCTGTGCAATTTTTTTCTCCATTCATCCAACTGCCTTGTCACTGGGAATTTCAGTGGCGCGATATGCGGAGCACAACATCTTAGATATTTCCCCAAAACCAAAACCAAGACCAACTCGAACTCGTATTTACTTTAGTGACTTCAGAGCCATTGAGTTGGGACTGTTTGTCTTCTCATTTTCATGGGCTGTCACTTGAATTGATGCCCCTCGATTGCAAGTGATGCGAAGTATTAAGCTTTTGTCGCGTTCTGCGCTCGGAGATATGCACGAGTATGTGGGTCAGGCAGTTGTTTCGTTAGGAGTCTCCATTTATGTGGGTTTCGACCTTGGACAGCTCTTCGACTTGGCGAATTGTGGGAAAAGTGTGAAGGTGTAAGGTCGAGGCGTGTGTGATCGTGGTGGCAGATCTCTTACGAGTTAAGCGTTTGTCTCTAAGTTTGTCTCGTCCTACCACGCCTGGCCTAAGCTCGTAGATACTTATCCTCCTTGGCTATCTCAACTCTAACAAACCCAATTGGGCATTCCGCGACGCAACAGTTTCACTGTCTGCACTCCCCTGTACGTATCAGATCTTTCTTCGGAGTCCGTTTTAGAGTCTGTCTAATGCATTAATTACATATTAGCAATTCCTCGGCAGTGCTGATGCACTCGAAGCTCTCAGGCGTGCAACTGCATTTGGAAATGTGCCCCCTCCGGGCATATCATTTGTCAAATGGGCCGCCGCCATTGTTCGGAGTGGAGCGGAATGAAAAACCTTTTCATATTCAGCTGGAATTCATAATTTATGGGTTAGCAGTGCGCCAGCGCCAACTGAGATGGATTCGAAAGTGAAGTTCTTTTAATTAGACCTACTCCCGCCCCGCTCCCTGAATTTCAGAGGAACCAATTAAGTCATTTTTGAGATTGTATCCGCTGCCCCATCGGAGCTGAGCTGAGCCGCCTCGTTGGTCTTGATTCGCCAAATGCTCACATTGCTGGCTCTCAGGCTGGTCTCGTGCCCGTTTCTGTGTCTGGTCACGCAAGCTCTGCGCCAGAAGTCTCTCGGAGGTCTGTACATGCAAATTGCGGAGGGTCTCTGGCCTCCGGCCTCCGGTCCCCGGTCCCTGGTCTAAGGTCTTGGGGTCTATGGTCTGACAAATGTTTCGAGTTGCCACCGCGGTACCCAGAGCTCGGAACGGGAGTCAGTCGGAGTCAGTAAACTGTTTTGCTGCAGTTCGTGACAGTTTCAAGCAATTACCCGCACAGGACGGAGCGCGACAATGTCGTTAGACCCATCTGGCCGGCTCGCTGACCATTGTTCAGCGGTTACTAACCCTAGCCGGCGCTGGAACTTGAGGTGGGACTCCAATAAGCCGTCGGATGGGAGCCCCCTGCATATGTCAGTAATCTGAGAATATGGCCAAACGTTTATCGGTCTCTGAAATCTCCGTAGCTAGTTCTCCGGCTAGTCGGCGGATCAACTCTTGTGGAGCTCTGCACCTGCTCTGCGGACTAGATCGATACACATTCGAGATTTCTTCACCCCAGACTCATTGGAGTTTATGAAATCGAAAGCCGAATGCATCTTGCCTCGCATGCCCAAGTGATGCACTCAAATGCGCAGCCGGAGCCGCGGCGAAATGGGAAGGAGAGGAGAACCGCACAGCAAATTAAATTTTATTATTTGCAACAAAACGAAGCACTTTGGGGTGCCGAAGAAGACGCCGCCAGCGAATGGAAAATGCAACTGAAATGCCAGCGCTGGAACTTCTGCGGTGCTCAAAACCAGCGAAGCTTGCGAAAAGTGTTTTTCTTTTGCTTTTGATGCTGCTTTTGTTTTCGTTGTGTTTTCTTCACTCCACTCGAGTGCAGTGCAGTGCAGTGCAACAATAAACCGAAAGTGGCAGACTGGGGCTGCGGGAGTGGGGCCAAAGTTTTGGGGTATTCGGTCGGCCGCTGGCGATAATGTGCCATGAAGGAGCCGCGAGGGCAGATGGACGCTGGCTGCACCAGAGTGTGAAGTGGGTTGCAGCTTGTTGCAAGTTGGGGGCGTGTTTGGGCCTGACAGGTACTAACCAGAGTATCTCCTCTCGAGGGCTTTGACTTCCCCGAGCCGAGGTTTGATGCGGAGTTGCATCAGCACTGCCGCATCTACTGTTGCCATGATCCTTCACGTTGCACTATAATTTTTCTCCTTTTTTCCACGATAAGATATTTTATAAATCCTTCGTAATGCTGAAATCTAACGTAATTGCAATAATCTTTTTCATATTCAATGGCCCAACCCGAATTGGAAATGCGATCCTTGTCAATTAATTTTTGCACAATTCACAGACGAAAGTTAGTGCTGCTTTTCCACCAGTAATCCGTTGCACCACGAAAACCGCAAAAATGCCATTAAATAATTTCTTTTGTAAATTTTGTACGCTCAAAACAGAAATAAAGTGCAAATCAATGGACAAGTTTTTAGTTGTTTTAGGCACGGCGAACGAACCCCACAAAACTTTGACTCCCACCAAACAGCCGAGAGGGAAACACACAAATTATGCAACTCGTCGTCGACTTGCAACATCTCTCGGCAGACCAGACCAGACCGAACCAGACCCAACCAGGCCCCAGCAGCAGTTGCAGATGCCATTGCCGTTGGAGTCTGCCACTGCCACACCACCACCATCATCATCATCAGCAGCAGTGCAGCAGCAGCAGCAGCGGGCTATTTGAAATCTTGTTTTGGAACTGTGTGCCAGCAACAAACGCTTCTTCATTTTCGCGCAATAAAACTTTTCACCCAGACAAAAGGCAGAGCCACAATAAGAAAAACGAAAGTGCAACAGCATCGGGCAATAACGGGTTGCCCAGCTTGAACTGCCTCGGGAGGCTCGGGACGATCCCGGTCCCTGTCCGGGCCAGATCTTTGGGCTTGGCTATTGCATTACGTGTGGGGTAAGCGAAGCCTCGACGAGGATCGTTTGACTTTTGGCCATATTCGTGCTGAGTTATGGCGAGAAAGAAGATGCAGCTGAGGCTGCCACCGCCGCCACTTGTCGTATGAGTAATGCGGAAGTTGACACTTGCTGCACTGGGTACTGGGTATTGGGTACTGCTGCCTGTTGCCTGTTGCCTGCTGCATGGTGGGTGAAAATTGCCTTGATATATTTACTGCGCAGAGCACATCTAATTGCGGCATTCATCGGGTGACTCCGATTTCCAATTCCTATTTGTCGTAATTCGTAATTAGGCAACAATAACAATGAGAAAACCGATTTTGCTTGAACATTATCTGACATGGCTGCTTTTGGGAAATCCAAGCGACTTTTAATGGCCTCACCGAAGAGAAGCTACTCGGCCGCCTGTCAATAACAGGCGATGAGTTATGTCGCCGAGCCCTTTTACTTTCTTTTTCCTTCCCTTCCCGTCCCGTCGCGACCCATCTGACAGATGCTGTGCTTCATTTTAATGTCAGAAAGGTTTGCCCGCCATTGGCATGTGAAATTATTGCTTCCCCAGATAATGCCACCGATCGTTTCCATTAAATTACGCGGAACAGACGCTCCGTTTGGGAGAGATCACAGTTCAGGTTAATGACTTAATAATTGAGAAGTCGGAAGAGTAATGGGGAATCTGCGGGAGATCCGCCATTCTTGGATGTGATTCCCCTTCAAATTTTTCCCAGCCAATGTCGCGACGTTCTACTTAGGCTCCGATGTAGGTCACAGACTGGTGAACCTCATTCGAACAGAAAGGATTTCATAATCAAAGTTATATCACAATTCCAATTACATTTTACATTCGTTTCCTGGGCAGCCCTCTTACTCCATTTCCCCTTCCATTCCCATTCCCGCTTACTCCTCTGCCCAATCAGGCATGACATTCACTATTCGAACCATTTTCCTCTCATTCAAAGGCGAAATTGATTTAATTCTCAATCAGTTGGAAACCAGTTGGAAGCAAAGCAAATCAAATTAAATCAGACCGCACGGCGTCCAACGAAAATAAATAAAATTGAGAAAGAAGTAACTAATGGTGGGGCAGACCCACAGCCAGAGCCAGACCCCAATTGGACCTCCTCTCAGTGTGTGATTAGCGTTCAATTATTTTATTTGTTTGTGGTCGGTTGCTGAAAGGCGATCTCAATGGGATTTGTTTGATGCGAATCGATTTAGTGTGGCGCCTGGCTAATGGCAGCTTGTTACTTTCCTCAAGTGGAAAACTGCAGAGACGCCATCAAAGGCGATTGAGGTGCGATGATTGGGCCCTAAGCGTGATTAGCTCTCGAGCCCTGGCAAGTGCCATCATCCTCACTCTTTCGAGCGGAACAAAACAACTTTCATTTTTCAAGCCAAATCCATTAACAGTTTGTCACTTCACCGAAATATCTTTCAGATAAATATGCAACCGAACAACAATATTTATAAAGATCTCTCGATTGACCCACTTTCCATGCCTTGAAAACGACCAGAACCAAACTCGCAAAAAGAAATTACAATGAAATGCGGCGACTTGTTATGATTGTTACTGTGGATGTTGCTGGTGCTGTTTCTGGTGCTGCTGCTGTTGCCGGTGGTGCTGCGACAACAAAAGCGAACCGACATTGGGCAGGTTGTAGGGCCGGCCGAGGACCGGTCAGATATATAAAATGATTGTCAACCAGTTTCCGTGAATGCCATGCCCCCAGGTAAATCAATGGGAAATGTCTGTCAAATTGTTGGCCTCAGGCCACATTTAATCGAAATTGATAAGCTATCCCATTAGTAGGTACAATTTTAAATTTAAGATCGGTTGTATAATACAATGGATGGCCATATTGGCTCATTTGGATCGGTTATCTATTAAAGACAATGATTGTTCCCCTATATAGTTTAAGGTATTTTTAAATAAATATTTTGCATCCATTGTTAGACGATGTGCAGCCAAGGGAATCTTTTTCTAATTTGAGTTTTGTTGTTCGGGTCAAGCATTTATCTCTTGCTTCTATTTATTTAATGGTTGTTGTTATTGAACTCCACAAAAGTGAAAGCCCAAGAAGCCCTGTTAAATAAACGCAAAATATACGACGAAACAAAAAACTTTTGCAAACAATTTGGCAGGCAGGCAGGCAGAGGCAGGCCCAGCAAAACATGTTCGGCGACAGCAAATTGTTGTATCTGTCTGGATGCGGATTTCTGTATTGGGGACCGCGACTGGGCCTGGGACTGGCACTGCCACTGGAGCGCATGCGCAGTGAACTCTGGACTGGATGGACATGGATGCTGGGCAACAGATGTTGCTGAGCAGACGATTGCCATTGCCTGGCTGCCAAGTTGGCGGCAATTTCTGTTTACACGACACAGCAGCCCAACTGCAAATGCTACGTGAGGCAATATAAATGTACAAAATAATAAAAGTTAAAATAAAATTAAGCAATAGCAAAAACAAAAACCGAATCGCATAAAGGAAATTGCAGAGCCACCGAAAAGATGCCAAGTCCCAAAAACAAAGCAAAACAAAAGCTCTTAAGACAGGCCACTGCAGCTTCGAATCCAACTTTGGCTGCGACCAGTTCCTGCTCACTGCCAGACTGCCAGCCTGCCAGACAAAAGGAAGATGATGATACGGCTGAAAAACACTTTTTCCCTCTTTGTATTCGGCTTAGCCTTTGCTGCTGTTGCAAGAGCAATCGCAATCGCAGGCCATTGGCATAGCAAACTTATGTCAATGGTGAGAGATGATGCTGGCAGCTATCTGGTCCAAGACACGTTTTTCCAACGCTTTGGAAAAATGTTCAAGTTATTGAAAAGTTACTGAAAAGGAAATCGGCAAGTCAATGGCTGCGTCGAAAGGTTAAGGACAATGCAGGCCGGGATGGGATTCATCTGAAGAAATTTGTGGAGGGCTAAAGAAATTTAAGCGATACAAAAGCGAGTCTGTAGTTTAATGATACACGTATTTGTCTTCTTGTGTTTATCGTACATGCAGCCAAAAGCCAGCTCAGCTGCGATGATCAATGTCTCTTCACCTTTCTTTACATTTACCTTCAGCTCCAGCCCATCATAATCGTGTATCAAAATATTGCCTGCAGCTTTAACAATACCGAAATTAATCTTTTTACGTAATCCAAGTCTCAATTATAGGCATTAGTTCATCCTATCATAAAACTTAGGCAACCGAAAAAGAGGAGACAACAAAACTGATGATTTCACATCGTAAATTGTTGTGGCTTTTGGCCACAAGTTTTCGGACTAAGCCATGAAAGTCAAACTGTAGCAGCGGATGCCAAACATGATCGGCTTGCATCAACATGAGCTTGAAGCCGAGATCAACTCCCAATCAAACCTAAAGATAATCAATTATCTAGGTGATAACATAAATGTCTGCAGAGACCTTCAACTTTGCACAGCCCCCAGAGTTACTCCATAGGAAATTCTCAAACATTCACATGACTCTGCAGTTTGCGGTTCATCCGCTGTTGGAAGAGGGTTTTCTTTTTGTATTCAGTTTCTTGACCACTCCAAGCGAACAGGTTTCAGGTCTCAGGTCTACACCGGCGATGCCTTAAACGTTGTCTCATGCCTTATGGCTCTCGCTCTCAGCCAGCCCGATTCGTGGCGCTTTGCTTCCTTTGCATCTTCATTTAATCAAGATCCGTACCCCCCGTACATCTCGCCAGGCCGGTCAAAATATTTTTGTGAAAAGGGAAAGTTCATTGAGGCGTTGAAAATCGTTTCGTTTTCGTTTTCAATGCTGCCAGCACACATTCTTCCTCAATTAATATTGAAATTTGAATACAAATATTTGAATAATTGAATTGTTAAATAGTCGCTTAAGATCGGACCTCAAACTGGGCCTCCGTTGGGCTGCGTCTCATCTATTGATAGAAAGTCTTATGCAAGTCTGTGGAATTTTTGGACTGGGATTTAGGCGCAGTCTCTGAAAACTTGTCCCACCGAAAAAGTGCGGTGTTTGACATATTTATGCGAGTACTGCCCAGCGGCAGGGCAGGAAACTTTCTTTGGGACTCCATTTTGGCCAAGAGTCTGGCGAACAATCTAAAAACTGTGTCAATTTGGTGTCCACAATAAATATTTGCATAACATTCAATGGAAATGCAAATTCTGCGTTGAATATTTCTTTCTTTTATTTATATGAATGCTTGGCACACATTTGGCTTGGGTTGTTTGGGACGATGACGTTTATGAGGCACAGCCATTGTCAATGTGATCGAATGTGGAACATCGTCTGAACTGACACAGATTTGATAGATTAACGAGACTCGAAAAGCGATAAGAAATGTTATGTTTTAACGTTACATAAACAAGGATGTATTTATTCCGGATGCAAGACTTACCGCATTATGAAGCCCCGCATTGGGTGGCGGAATAAATCCCTGTGCATTCGCCGTGACCACCCACAGGCACAGAGTGCCCCACAGTGCCAATGAGACTCGCATGATTCACCGAAACACCGAGTCCAATATCTTTTATGCTGGATCAATCCAATATCGTTGCACTATTATCTTATGAAACAAACACGATGGAAGGGCGCGCGAGAAATGTCTGCTATGCGACAGGGAAACGACAAGACAACCAAACGAAACACAAAATCAAAATCCAAGTCAACTTTTGCCAGAGTTATTTTCGTTTCGATTCGTTTTCTATTTGCTTTATGCAAATGATGCAGTTTGTGTTTCTTTTTTCGAATCTGTTTAAAATTCCGTTAACGTTTGAGGCGCGCTGAGGAACTGGGAGCTGCAGGTGGAAGCCACAGACACGACTGGTCCGGTAAAAGTTCGAAGACTAACTGAAGATCATTAAACGTTTGGTAACAATTTAAGCCAAGCTTCGCGACGAAGATGCCAAAACGAAGACTGCGACTCAGACGGTGACGCTGACGCTGACGATGGGGCTGGCGCTGGCGCATCGATCGCACACCGGCAACATGTTGCCAGAGTCGAAGAGGGACTGAGCCGAGCTACGTTTTGGCCGGGCAAATACCGAAGAGAAAGCAAAGAGCGCAGATGAGCGCTCGAAAGAGAAAGTGTTGCTGAGCAGAGTCGGCAACATGAGGAAATGCCATGCGGAGAGCTTGGATTTTTCGCGTGAATCATTGTCGGAGCGTCGGAGCGCTTATCGAACCCAGAAGTAGCCCATCCACATCTAAAAGCCATCTTCTGCGATTGCCATTGCCAGCCATCACGTAGCCGACTCGGAAGTGCAGCTAAGCACTCGGATGGGGGCGTCCGAGAATTCGAGTTCGCGCCAAAAAAATGTTGTACTTACACCGTTTAAAGCATCATCGTGGCCCACAGACGTGTGTCTATGATCGCTGCCCTGTCGCTGTCCACAGTAGCCCCTGAAAGCCGAATTCCATGCTCATTGCCGCATTAATTATGACTTTATGGCACTTTTGTTGAACAAACCATTCATCTGCAGACTGATTCGTATATTTATGATATGGCCATGATTAATGCTCTGTTTCCAGTCCAGTTTCCAGTCCGGGGTATCCCGCTGCGATCACAGAAGGCGATCACTACCGACTTACATCACATCACATCTAGTTGGAAGGGGATCAGCATGTCATTATGCTTGATTTGATCACTTAATGGATGGTCACGCCACGAGTAGCTCGGGGATTTGTTTGCGGGTGGAATTGTTTGAGTAGGGAACTAAAAGTATTAATTTTTGTACCATAATATATTCTGTTGAATCTACACAGAAACTGCCCTGACTCTTACCTGCTCATTCAAGCTCTTGAGAATATTTCAGTTTTCTCAAATGATATTTAACGTTGAATGTCTCTCTCGTTTGAAGTTATATTTTTCCCTTTAATTCGGGAATTCGGTCATTTTCCCTCGAGATAATCTCTGTAAAACTTTCCCAATTCTACTGACCTACCCAACCGATCGAGTAAGTTTAATTATTAAATTGATTTCCTCTTGTATAACAAGTCATTCATAGTTACAGACACAGAAAAACGCATTTCTTATCAGAAAACATCGTTCAACAAATTATTGCACTTCCCGCTTTCCACCCAATTATTGCAGCAATTTTCCCAGATCCCCAAACATTTCAGTGGCGGGTACAACGTCTAATCAACTAATCCATCAATCAGTTTATCAAATGCGCATTTCATCGCCGGCTTCAAAAAAAACATTTCACTTTCCGACCCCGGACGGCCAATTATCTGAAGCCCGAAATGCAATTCTAGAAAATACTCGTAGTCGAGCTCCATTCAAGTAGCGATTGCATAATCAGCAAGCGCCAGAGAGCTTATCAGGTTCGGCTTTGTGCCCAAACAGACAATGATAATGGCCCATGATGATACTGGGGTTTCGATTCGGGGCTTTCTCGCCGGGCGGTTGTCCAAGTCATTGACTGACTGCCGTCCGGCTCTCCTCGGGTCTTTTGTAGCTTTTGTGTGCTTAAACTTTATTTGATGGCTTTCTTTGTTGACCGATCGGGCTGTGAGAAAAACCTTTACACAATATCCAAATCGGTGGAAAATATTTTCACCTGCTAGCGGGCTGGATTGAATTGTTTGCACAATCCCAAGAGCTGTACGAGCATTCAGGAAGTTAACCCCTTGTCAAATCAATTTCTAATTACTCGATTGTTAATTTCTTTTTTCATAGTTTCTTCGTGTTTACTTCTCTCTCTCTTTCCCACTTTGCAGATTCAGGTTCGGGTTTTTGTAATTACTTCCCACACACAGCGCCAGTTTTGATTGATAATTGCCAATTTCGCTGTTGTTTTAATGGGATGCCATCAAAATTTGGCTCCCAGGGTCAGACGCAAATATAGATACAAATGTCCAGTGGCAGTTGGGATGTTGACTGCCATCAATTACATCCATCCGAGGGTAACTGATTTGCGGCTCTAAATTGGTAGTGCCTCCCAGCATCTGTCTGCCCTTGTGGACAGTCATCTAAGTTTCTTTATATGATCTGCAAAGCCTTGCCCTCGCTACATCCTAAACAGCCGGGCTGGCCTCTGGCAAAGACATTTATGACTAGCTGCAATTTATTTTACGGCAAGCGATATAAAATATTTTTCGAGCCGCCGCTCCCTCTCACAAAAAGTGAGGATAGGTGCCATGAATGACCTCATGAAATGAATGAAAGAAAGGAACCATCATAAATGTAACCCACCGAAAAGCCATGCGCGAAGATCAGCGAGAAAAGTTCTCAAGCGGCGAATAAATGACCTTAGATTAGAGCATGAATAATTTGCACTTTCAAAGACTAGCTCCAAATAATGATGAATGGGTAACCAATGGACAGTCATATATCTGCCGAAGATTAACCGAAAAACAAAAGCCAGTTGGCACTGGCCAGATAGCCAGACAGCCAGACAACAAAAACTGAAACACCGAAAAAGACTAAATGCTTTACAAATAGCAACAACAAACTGCTTGAGGGAGAAAGACTTTCACCTTGCGACGAATAATCACAAGAAGAAAGAAAAAATATAAAAACACAAGCCGGAGAGGAGAGGCAGACAAAGTCGAAGCAGAAGCGGCCTTCGAGAGAGGAGAGCCTCCATCTCCATGCCACGGACGCGAAACTCCCAACCAAACCGAACACAGCCGAACCGATTCGAGCCCGGCCTGCGATGGCCTCACCTGGCAACAAGTGGGCAGGCAGGCACCAGTCGACGACAACTGTGAGGGAGGGGATCATGATCGCCGGCAGAAGACGAAGAAGGCGCTGAAGAAGCCACCGCAGCCGTGCGTCAATAAACCTTTGACTCAATGACGCTTACGGCCTGTGCTTATCACTCGCTCGGCCGGAGCCCCTCATGGGGAATCGGTTCGGTGTGAACGATCAGCGCGGGATCGTGAGCTGGCAACTTTTACTTTTCATTCAAGAATGAGGCGGGTTCGTCGACGCATCTGGGGATTAAGTCATATGGCTGATCCGAAGCGCGTACTTAGAATTTTACTTTCCCCGACATCTTGCGCCTGGTTAAGCCCCACGCAGCACTTACGAGTCAAAAGTGAAAACAAAACGCTGCGCATTTGATGCTGTCAAGCTGATGACAGGCCGAAGATCTTCAGGTACGCTACAGTACAGTAGGGCTGTGTGTTTCTAGCTGGCCTCCAGCCGATTGCTCAGAGTTTGAAATCACTTTTTGGATAATTGTCTAATCGTTGCAGTTTATTGAATATCTTGTGAAATGATCCCCTCAAGTAATTACTAAGTGCCGCTTTAAATGCAAACACAAACATAAGAAATATACAAATCTTAACTTCACTCTGAAATTGGCAACTCTGGCTAGACGCGGTCGGAAATTGCATAATAACTCACGCAAACATCAAAAAAGATACAACAAATATCAGCGAATCAATAACAAAAACTAAATGAACCAACGCGAAAAGCCCTCCGGGCATCCCAAATGGTGTCACGTGGAATCATTATTACCGACACCATCGTTGGGAAAGAAGAAGGCGGCGCTGACACAATGGAAGAAAAATGAATAATAATTTGTGATAACCTATTATTGCTTCCGTTTGAATTAGATTGATTGCGTAGATGGAGTTTTGGCAAACAATGCACGAAATATATTAATGTAGCCAGGGTACCCTACATCAAGTACTTACTAAAGGTAAATAGGAACCAAATAATGTTTATTTAAATGTTATGGAAAACTAATTTGTTCATTATTGTTTTCAATTTTAGTGGAACACTTTTCTCTACACTGAGAAGTCGACTGTTAGTTGCGTCTGTAAAATATTCGTGGGCAGAATATTTCCTACATGCGCAAGCCGAAAAGTATGCAAAGGGAATGGATGTATTTTAGATGTAGAGTTCGGGTACTCTACATCTGTGCACCACACAGTGGGCGGAAATGCCGTTTCCTGGGCATATCCCAGTCGGACCTTGTAGAAGTGGTTGCAACATAGTACTGGTTCTTCACTACTTCCCTGGCAGGCTTAGTGGAACCGATTCCACAAAGAATGGTTCTATCATGCATATTTTTGCACAGAAAATATGGAATGAAACCCAAACCGATTCCCGATCGTTCGTTTTTTTCACGAAGTGGCCTATGCATTCTTTATGCCTTCTAATAGAAGCGAGAAATTCATGCATCGAAAACGTTCGCGGACAGACGATTTTTATACATGAATTTCTCGCTTCTATTAGAATGCATAGAGCATGCATAGGCCGCTTCGTGAAAAAAACGAACGATCGGGAATCGGTTCGGCATTAACTTCGTCTTTTCCCCCCTTACCAAGCGTACGAATTTGTCTTCGAAAACATTCTATATGCCTTCCAATAGAATTTCGCAGGTAGACGTTTTCGAAGCATGAACTTCTCGCTTCTATTAGAAGGTATAAAGAATGTTTTCGAAGACAAATTCGTACCCTCGGTAAGTCGGCAGGACAACAACAAAATTACAAAAGGGAACATGCAAGAACGCGTGCGGTTTTTTCTTCTTCTTTATTTCATCACTTGCTTTTGAAGCCGGGGAAAATTGTTCGTTTATCTGTGCTCTCTGCCAAAATTGTGAAAAAGTGAAACTAAAGTGCATAAAACTGGTCATTTTACCACGTAAGTATTGTCAGATTGTTGTGGCAGTTCGACCTGCCCCTTAAGAATATTAAAATAATCAATAAATAATGCATAATATACATATTTCTCTTTAAACATGTACATGCACATGAACATAACCTCAACCTCATACTCGGCCTCCTGCCTTGCAAGGAAACATGCAGACACCGACAGGAACGACGGCAACAACATCCCCGAGAAATGCAACAACTACAACCACGACATGGATTTAATCATAGACGGCAATTATTTAAATTTTGTATTTTATTATTATTATAATTAATTTTCGTTTATTTTTTTCATTTCTTATTTATCTATTTTCAGTTTTTTTTTTCTATATATTATTTTTCGTTTTTTACTTCTTCTTATTTTTCTTATTTTTTGTATTAAATTTTAGTAAAAAAATATATAATGAATCAAATTGAAAATTTATAGTTTTTGTATTAATGGGTTAATTTTGCGTTCTTTTAGAACGCTCTTTCATGCATGCATGCATGAATGCATGCATGCTGCATACCTTCTAGAGGTGGAGAAACATCGATGTTTGTGGACATCGATGTTTTTCGATGTTTTAAAAAAAAACATCGATGAAACATCGATGTTTTAAAAAATAGAAACAACATTTTTGTTGCTGTATTTTTTAAATTAAATTTATTTAATTTGTAATTTGGTTAATTTTATAACAAAACTAGCAGACCAGCGTGCTTCGCTGCTTACTAAATGAATTAAATGTTTAGGAAGACACAAAATTAAATAGGCGTTCAAACACACATTTTTAGACATTCGAGATTTTTTTTGATCATTTTTTATTTTTGTTTGTGCAAACCAGGTCACATTCTCTGGCTATCATTTAAAAAAAACAGCATGAAATTTGGTGCACGCGTTGCGGAGATAGCCACTTACACACATCTTTTATCCTACAAAAAAAAAAAAAAAATTTATTCAGACCAAAATAAAAAAATTATTCCATAAGTTTAACAGAAAATGGTTTGGTCCTATTGATACATAAGATTATCTACGACATCAAATGTAGGTCTTGTGCGACGGTCCGATATGATCTGTCCAGCCTTGCTGAAGGACCTTTCTGACTCGGACGATGATCATACACCATCAGTTTAATACCTGAAAACATCTAAATACAGTTAATAATTCAATTTTGTAGTATATTTTTACAAATACTTCTGCGCTTCCTTCACTTTACTAACCTAGAAAAAACATCGATAGTCACCATAAAACATCGATGTTTCCAAAAAATGTAAAAACATCGATGCATCGATGTTTTCATCGATGTTTCTCCACCTCTAATACCTTCTCAAGGAACGGTTCTTGATACATGCCAGGGATGTGATATGGAATGATTGCATTGGAACAGTTCCAGAACGGTTCTTTACAGGTTCCTAGGGGAACGGTTCTCGATGCATGCCAAATATGTGTTCTGTAATGCTTCTTTCGGAAAGTACAACTGGAAGCGAAACCCGAGCGTTTCACGAAGTTGAAATTACAACAACCACCAGTTCCCAATGCGTTCTAAAGGAACGGTTCCTACCTACTTCCAAATGTACCGGTGCTGGCGTGTTTCGCCCTGTGTAATTTGGAAACCAAAACGTCATGTATAAATCACTGGTGCTTGCAGGAAAAAGAACCGCTCTAGAAGTGCTTCTTGGAACGTATAAAGTCCGACTGGGATCCCTCCAAAATTTGTGAACAAGAATGTTTTTCGTCTTACCACAGTTTGGAAATTTTAGCTATTACCCTGTTTTGCTGGCAACTCAATTCATAGCATATCCAAATATATAGGTATAAAGACGTTTCCCGGCATTCCATTAAAACCTAATATTTTGAGTACATAATTTTTTCATTTATTCCTTTTTTTGTTGTAATTGTAATTGATTACATGTCGCTTTCTCGATTTATACAATTAATATGTTTCATTAATTTAAAATTGATATATATGTACGTATGTATATGTATTTTGTAATTATAAGTAAGTTTCCACTTGCATGGTTTGCTTCATTTAGTTTAAATTTAATACTAAACGTTAAATTCGAACACACTTTGTAAATCAAGTTTTGCTGCTGGTTTTGCTGCTGTCAAAATCCATAATAAAACACATAATACATTGAAGAAAGTTCATATCGGATATACATACGAGTTACGACGAGTGGCAGAGAAAACATTTATAAATAATACGAAACAAGCTCCAGGGATCGCAGCTCTGTGTATAGGGGGGTTTGGGTATGGGGTATGGGGTATGGGTATACATACTATACGAGTCGGGTGAGTACATGCTACGTAAATTGTAAATATTAGATATTGTAGTCTAGTGCAATATATCCAAAAGTCATGAGCAGAAGTTGCAATTTGTTTACAGTGTTTTTTAAACTTACGGTATTATGGATTACAAACATCGCTCTAGCGACAGTCTAGACTCGGCTAACACACTTTCAGCCAGCTTTTAGCCAGTGGCTGCCAAACCGTTTTCTTCGTTTAGTGTCTATTTTAAAATGAACAAACTGTAATTTGAATAAAATTGTATTTATTTACTCGATTTGCATCCACTAATACGGTTTACATATGTATGTAGAGGTGGCGCTCTATAATTATTGTACGGGTATTCGTTTCGTTTCTGTTCTGTTCTATTCTGTTATATTCTTCTGAATTCTTCTGAATTCTCTAGTTATTGTGGTATTGGCCAGTTTTGTTGGTTTATCTGCACAAAATGATTCTATGCCTAGGGTTATAGTAAATCTAAGGTTTATTGAATATGCGTTTTTGTTAAATTATGACATGTATTCCGTGCGGATGGGCCAGACGGGCCGGAGTGGGACCTCATACCTCATCCTTGTGTACACACGTAGGTAGTGGTACTTCATTCATTCTCATGCAAAACTTATCATGCAACTGCATGCTGATTGGGGGCTCGCTGTGATGTGTGGGTCGGCCATCGGCCACCCCCGCCGAGCTCCTAGCTTACGAGTACAATTACAGTTAAAGATATATAGATACATTTCTGTTTTGCATATGTAACTAATAACAGCCTTGATACTGTTGCAAAAGACATGGAAGCTGTATGAAATTGTTACCCATTTGAGTCGCACGCAAGTGACCCTAAAAATACGAGTATGCATGTGTGTATGTGTATGTGTATGTGTATCTCTGTGTGGGCAGGGGATTTGGGGATGCGTTGGGTGAATCGTTACTTCTATGTTTAGTATATGCCATATCTTATACACTATATATAGGGTATGTTGTTCCTTTGAGCTGGCTTCTGATTCGTTTTGTCTGAAGGTTTGTTTTGTTCATTTTGAATACACTTTTCGTGTGTAGCGGACACCGGGCAACACCTTGCCACGGGCCGTTCTAAAATGGAGGGAAGAGAATACTTTCGGGGGAGGTTTGGAGAATACGATTGGTGTTGTTGTTGTGGGGGGAATACATTTGGCTATGGCAGTAGCGAAATAAGATAGTTTGGGGAAACTTAGAGAATACTGCAAAGTGCTGCAAGGGCCGCAAGGGGGCGACTATCCTAGATGTACCTACATACGTATTTCGAGTGGGGGATGGTGCTTGGGAGAAAGTGGGAGTACAACAGCATTGCGCTCACAGACAAATACAAAACGCACATTTACGTCTTCCTATGTAGCTTATATGACAGATACTATAACTAGCTAGGCCAGGACTGGACCTTAGTCCCTTCCCTGCTCCTGATCCTGCTCCTGCTATTGCTACTGCTTCTGCTCCTGCTCCTCCTCGCGCTCCTTGACGGCAGCGCACTGCTGTGGACGCCACTTCTAGCTCCAGAAGTCCATCATGTTGACCAGCTTGCACTTTTTGAGCTCCAGCTTGGTGGGGCGGGCTCGGAGTCAAGCCCTCCCGAAGATGGCTCTGTCGGAGACATCGCCAGTGGACTGAGAGTGGGACATGGCGCCACTGGCCGTTCCGTTGATCACCGGCTGATTGACGCCTGTGTGGTGGTGGTGATGGTGAGTGGCCGTGGCAATCGTGGCCGTCGACGCGTTGTGGTGGCTCACATTGTGATGATTGTGCGCCAGTGTCGAGCTGCCGTACTTGGAAGACGCGCCCACATTGCTGACTCCGTTCAGGTGCTTCCTGGTGGCCGCCGAGGAGACGTGGTGGGTGCTGCCGCTGCCCACGCCCCCGTAGATGCGGTGCAGCGAGTACTGCTGCACGGACTCCAGGTCGGAGACGCTCGAGGTGATCTTGGAGCGCACCGCCACCTTCTGCATGCTGTTGTACTTATCGCCGGCGCTCAGCTTGATGTCGGGCAGGTGCCCGTTCGACTGGGCGTGACTGTGGCTCGTGTGGTTGATGTGGTTGCTGTGGCTGTGACTCTGCTGCTGCTGCTGCTGCAGCTGCGGCTGTCTGGACTTGGTGGTGGTGATGGCCGCATTGCTCACTGCAGTGGTGCTGGTGATGGAGGCCACCACGGGCCCACCGCTGCCCGGGGAGATCTCTGCGAAGTTGTAGCAGGAGGACTTCTGGGAGACGCTGTTCAGGCCCGAGCTGGAGGAGCTGCTCGACATGCGGCAGCTGCGATGGCGACTGGAGGTGGAGGGCTGTAGGAATTCGTGGTGGGCCGCCTCGTCGGGCGTCATCCGCTCCGCGGGATCCCACTCCAGGCAGCGCTGCAGGAAGTCAATGAAGTACCTATCCTGGCAGTGCAAGATCTGGGCCAGCGACTTGCTGCCCGGCGCCCTCTTCCGCCCCTTGGTGTTCGTGATGCAGCGCGGCGCATCCCTCGAGTCGAAGAACAGTCGCCGGCGCCTGGCCACCGAGATGAGCACCTTCGGCGGCAGCCCCAGCACTTCCATGATGCAGGCCAGCTGCTCCACCTCGTTCTCGCCGGGGAAGAGCGGGAATCCCGTGTACAGCTCGGCCAGAATGCAGCCTGCAGGAGAGAGAGACAGAGAGTCAAATTAGTATTGATTTTGGGTGCAGGCCATTCTCTGGGGGGGTCTGCCGCAGTTCGCAGTTTTCGGGCGGTCCGACAAGCGCATTGACCTTGACTCTGTGCCGGACACGTGTCCTGTCCCTGTCCCCACCAACATTATTTATTTCCACTGCACTTTCTAATGGACTGCCTCGAACGACACTCATTGACGGAGGCTGCTGACTCATGGGGCGAGATGTCACCCAGCAAAATTGCCAAATGAATGACTTTGGTTGTTTCTGTACCTTCTGACTCAACCATTTTATTTGGAACTGCTATTGCCAGTCAATCTATTGAACATGTAATTGATGTCGATTGCCTCTCGAGCTATTTTCATGGCTGCGCAAGACAAGAGGGAATCATTTTTTGCTCTAGTCAGTAAACTGGCTTCGAGGGCGACCTCCTGAAGCTCTTCCCTGTGCAAACAGAGCGGCATCATCTGTGCGTTTACCTCAGCCTGCGACCTCATTTATCTAATGAAGCTGAAAGCAATCAAAGCCCACACGGACTCTCGCTCCACTCCGTTACAGTTGCCTCAATGGACCCAGAGAGCAGAGGAGCTCAGAGCGGAGACCACTTGGAATTTGTTAAGAGCTGACATTATTCAACACGTAACCCATTTCCCTTCGCCACTCCGCTGGACTCGGGTGTATGCTCAGTGCACAGCAACTCAAATAAGTAAGCACACGGACACGGACACAGGCCACACCGCAACACACACGTGAAGAAGCCCAAGACAGCGGATAAAAATAAACCGAGCTGGCTTTTATTAGGCCCCGGCTTCAGCCGTTCAACCTCTAGCCAACCTCGCTGCCCACGTACCACGTCCCACGTCCCACGTCCTGCGCACATTTAATGAGTCTTTTGTTGTCGCTTCTCTCTCTCTCTCACACATTCTCTCTGGCAGGAGTCCACGAGGTTCTCTAACGCTGACCGGACGTCGTTGTGGTCGGAAATGGGCGCTAAAAGGATGTGCGGGGTGGCCAGGAAGTGCCATTCCAATGGGCTAAGAGCGGTGCTGGGCTGGGAAAATTATTGTATACATAAACTTCAAGTGGGGCACTTGTTGAGTGTCCATGCGGCCCTTTCTGCCGCCACCTTTGCCGATATCTCTTTGTTCCGTCGTGTCTGGAGGTCCTTTACAGGTCCTTTGCCTGTTGCTGCTAATTGGCGTAGTGCGTGTTGCTACACTCGACTTAGCTCTGAGCGGGTTTCGGCCGGCCAGGTCGATTGAACGGACGGAAATTCTTCGTGGGAGTGGTCGTGGGAGCCACCTCGTGACCCACAAGCCCACAGCCACGTGCAGTGGCAATGGGACCATGGAATGCTCAATATTTAATCCGTTTCCCACAATATCCCCGGATATTTATAGGGCCAGAGTGTGTGCAATAAATTTGACTGCCAAATGCAGCACAGCGCTTAAACTTTCATGACGTTCCTCCCCCGATGCACGACATGGCGGCAGAACGTTTTTAATTAAAAGTGGACCCAGGTCCCGTGCACGGTCCCTCACACTCACCCAAGCTCCACATGTCAATGGCCGTGCCATACTGCAGGCCCAGAATCACCTCCGGGGAGCGATAGAACCTCGATTGGATGTACGTATAGATTTTGCGATCCACATAGCAGGAGCTGCCGAAGTCGATGACTTTGATGGAGCTGCTGCCGCGCTGTTTGAGCAAGATGTTTTCCTACAGAGAGAGAGAAGGATGTTTTGTCAGTCCGGGGACATCCAGAGATTATCCAGTGGTTGTATACTTACCGGCTTGAGATCACAGTGAATGATGTTTTCCTTGTAGAGCAGTCGCAGGCACTTCACAATCGAGTTGCAGAAGCGTCGGATCAGACTCATGCTGAATCCATTGTAGTTGTTCTTCTTGATCAGCTCGTACAGGTTCAAGCTGCAAAGACAGAGCGAAAGAGAGAGAGGGATTGGGAGTTAGTGGAGTTCGTCTCTTGTTATGGTGCAATCTCCTCTCCCCGACCGAGCATGGGGGCAAGTGAAATGCCGGCTGTGCCGCTTAAAGCCCGCCCCGGAGCACCGACGACACGGGGCAACATGCATTGAATTAATTTCCATTGCATGTCGGGCACAAATTTGGGCATTCAACGTTTAGCCGTTCAGCGTCAGCAGGTGAGGCAGGAACAACCTTATGGACAATGTCGGAGCAGCCAGTACACAACGACAGAACAGATATGGTGGCAGTCGAGCCAAAAGAGCTGCCAAAATACTGACGGCTAAGGCACACTGGCACAAGCAATCGATTGCAGATTTAATTGTGCAAACAAAAAAGATTAGGAAATCGCAAATTAAAGATCTCCTCCAGCAATAAATTTATTGATAGAATAATAATACCCCCCGATCATCGTGTCCAAAGAATACCATTTCTTAGACGTTTCAACCACGGTACCTGCCGTCCTGTCTGGGCCAAAATGTATCTTGTTTTGTCAAGCCATTTGCTGTGTTTTCTGAATAGGTTTTGCATTCGCAGTTACTGCGATTTCTGGCGATTAATTAACTGATAACAAAGGAGTTTCTTTGGGCGCACCCAATGTCAATGCAACCAAATAGACAACCAAATCACCGCTCACCACTCACCACCCGCCTGGGTGCGATAACCAAAGTTGATCAATGGGAAAGTTTGGTCAATTTATGGCACATAATGGGTAGGGGCAAGGATGATTGATGAGTTTCTGTGGCAACCACAGAACTCATCTCTTTTCCTACATACACCAAATATTGCTGCAGATTTCCCCTCATTCATCCTGTCCTCCAGCTAATCTAAACTCTTGAAGTCGCCTTCATTTCCGGTTCCCCTCGAGCTGCGCATCTTATCGGAGTGCCTGAAACGGCCATCAATAAGTTCATCGCCTGTTCGTGAGTGCTCCCTTGACAGGCTTGACCCATATACTGTATGCAGAGAGATTGCGAATGCCGAAAGTAATAACTGGCGATGGCATGAAAGGCGAATGTGTGTGGGTGGGAGGTCAGAGTTGATGAGTGCGAAAGGTTAAAGTTGCTGTTAAAGAGAAGGAACATGAACGTGGCTGAACACACTCATCCCACGCAAAGAAACTCGTTTATTTGTACACATGTATTGCAGACATTGAGGCTTAAAGCCCTGTTCTACAACTGGTTCATGGGGTAATCCAATTAAAATTTATGTCAGCAGACACTCAGCACTGTTCCTTGCCTCCCAGCCCCCACCCCTTTTCCACAGCACACATTTGTATCTACATACGAGCTGCTAAGTGCGCCTAAAAGCCCGCTAAGCTGATTGGGTTTAAAAGAGGCGTCAAGGCCGTGAGTCTTCCCCCTTAAGCCACATAATGGCATGGCATGGATGGCTGTCGAGAGTTTGAGGGGGAAATAGAGTAACGGGAGCGCACCCCAGACCGCAAAGGTCACGGGGCTTTTAATTTGAAAACTTTCCCCAATGCACTGGCGCCTGAAAGTAGGCAATGCGAAATGCCAAAACGGCAAAATGGCAAGGCTTAAAGTGCCGCCCGGCCGGCTTTAAAGCATGGACTTGGACTTGCCATTGATTTTACGAGGAGCGGAGTGGTTATTGCTGGCCCCACTACTGCCAGACAGACAGGTAGGTTCGGCTCGGCTCGGCTCGGGTCTATAACAAACCAATAAGAAAATCATCAAAATGTCATAATTTCAATCGGCAAATCGGGGCCCAGTACATGCTCGTATGTGGGCGGACTGCCTGGTGGAATGCGCCTTATAACTGCATTATGACATGCCACATAGAACCAATGTCAAAAGTCCGTGAGTCTGCCATGAACTTGAGAATTGCTGTGGCCCCAACTGGGGCGGGCTGGGCGCTTTTTTTCGTGCCGAAATTCCGTTGGTAATTTGATTGATTTGCTCGAGCGCCCTGCCCCCAGCCCCTGCCGCGATGCTACTGCAGCTGCAACATGCAATTGTAACGAGCCACTAATGCCTGCATTTAGCACACACAAGGGTGGAGGAGCAGAGAGGAAGCCCCCACACGAGGGGCGGGGAGAGTGAAAGTGAACAGAATGGATAATACGCCCACCATAAACAACATCAAGTTCGAAGGTCTATCCAATATCTTCTCCTCAATCTGCACGACGAGTATCTGGGTATCTGTGTATCTGTCACCGTCGCGCCGGCTTGGGACTGACTGCGGATAGTCGTGGGAGCATAACACATTTTTCATGGCTTATGGCTCAGGGCTGTCAATTGGCCACAAATGAACTTGTCGCCGCACCGAGAACTGTGTCACCTTTTGTGCGGTTCGGCAAGGAAGGGAAAACTTTTTGGCAAGTTTCAGCATAAATTCGAAATTGGTTTTCTTGGGGAAAGTGAAAAGATTGCCTTGGAATTGATTGACAAGCGAAGACTGCGACCGGACGGGGCGCCTCAATCTCTGCTGTTGTCCTGATTTGCATAGTAAATTCCACCGCGTGAGTGGAGCAGTAGGTGGAATACATTAGGGGACGCGTCCATGTCCTCAGGACGGGGCATATCGATTGCCAGCGAAATTTCATTAAATATTAAGGAATACTTCTGGAAAAAGATTGAAAATAAATCCTATTTCAATTCATTTCCACTTAAATATCCATAAATATTCGAGTTAAGCAGCTTAAACACTGAACCACTGGCAAAAAGCCTCCTGAATTAATGATGCTCTGTCCCTGGGACTGTACGGCTGTGGGACTCTGTGCCGTGGCTCGACCTTGGCTCGACGGCCCAAGGCCTTAATCCCAAACAAAATATCTCTCGTTTCTATTCGTTGTGTGGCATTTTAATTAGTCGACGGTCCTGTGACAGTTGGCAGAACCGAACCATTAATAATCACAGAACTGTAAGAAACATTCCACCAGAGAAAGAGAGTGAGAGCAGGCGAATTGGAAGAAGAGTCTACTTTACCTTTCATCAGATGGCAAATAGCTTGGCCTTGGCCCTGCTCCTGTTCCTGCGCCCCTCCCGACGGACGGGCAAACAAACCCTATGCTCGGGAAATGTCAATTAGCAGTAATTACTGTGCCATGGCACGGCATAATAATAACCTACATCAACATCTACGTACACAGCCGTGCTGGCTGGCAGGAAGAGTGCGACGAGCATATTTATTCTCTTGGTAACTCAATCCACGGATCTCTGTCTCTCTCTGTCCTCAGTCTCCTCTAATTGCAATTTACACGCGCACTAAGTGCAAAAATTAATTTAAAAAATAGACTTGCAGGACTCTGCTTATTTGCATGACCACGCCCCAGCACAGGCCGTGCACACCGACACAAGCTGCATGCCCCACGCCCTACGCCGCATGTTGCATTTTAATTAAAAATCATTTCAGTTGGTACATTTCTTTTCCCTTGGCTCTCGCATGGCCAACTGGATCCGTAGTGGCAGCGATGACGCGTCCACGTTTCCCGTCAGTTGTGGATGTCACTGCCACACGCAGTGAGGCAGGCTGTCAGAAATAGTCAATTACATGGGCGACGACAGGACCACAACCAGGACCAGGACCAGGGTTAGGGCGGCATGTGCCTGCATCTGTTTGCTATTGATCGGCTCTGAGGCGGATGGACTGTTAGTGGCAGTGGCAGTGACAGTGTGTGTGCGGCACCCATAAAATGGGTCACAAAACGCAAAAGAAAAAAAGGGAAATTTCCAATTTAATTTAAATGTTCGCTTTGATTCTGCATATGGTGCAGATGCGAGTACAAGCGCAGGTGTTGTCAGCACTTTACAACCACAGGAGGCCCATTCCGAGGCTGTTGAAAGCCTTCCAATCGTTTAATTAACTTTGAATTATGCGACGAATTTAAAAAGAGTTTTCGATGAATTTATAATTTAATTGCCATTTCCATTTAAATGCAAATGTTTCATTTCCCATAAATAAGAGCAAAATTAAAGGCTTTAATGGTGTTACAGGGAAACCTGATGGATCGTTTCTGGATTTAAGGGCACACTGAGCAGAGATTTATTCACCTTTAAAATGGCAATTCTTGGGCATTATATTTTGTAGCATTCGCTCGTGCGTATCGAGCATCAATGTGCCATGTGATGTGGGAGCGATGAGATCCATCTTAGGGCTGCATCCATCGTTAAACAAGGAATATTCTTCTACCGAATAGGAGCTATCAAGGGAGCTATCTGCCATAATACCTTTTGTTGTATTTATATTTAATTTCGTGGCTAAAACGGTTTTCGAAGGCAAACAAAATTAATTCCCCGATGATTATCCCTGTCCCGATCTCGTTATGGTCCATAAAATGGAAATTAAATCTTGACACATGACATGGCCAACAACCGACGAACAACAACCGCCGGGAGAGCGGGTATGGGCTCCTCTCTCGTTTCGCCCCTCCCCCAGGCAACATTAGGCTGCAATTTATGTGCCTTCAGGCACACACCCACACAGTGTCAGGGCCAGAAACTTGGCCACATCCACAGGGCAGCAGGGGCATGTTCTCGGCCAGAAACACAAACGAGTAAGCTGCGTCATCGTCATTGGGACAATATGCTGCATAGTTATGGGCGCTCCGTGTGTTATGTGCCGCCCTCTGCTCTCTGTCTTTGGCACTTTGGCAGCTCCTATTTTATCGCTGTCGCTGTGAGTTATGTGGCTCATAATGCTAAAACAAGTCCCAGACGGGCCTGAAACTGCCACCTGCCAGGGTCGAATGGCAGGAAAGCCATCCAAATGTTTCCCAGACATTGTGTGTGTGCGAAAATGTGTCACTTGGCGTCAATTTAGTTTTTACCATCTTCTCCTCTCCGCTACGCTGCGCTGCGTTACGGTGCGCTGCGGTACGGTGCTGCTGCTCATGGAACTCACTGTCCTTTTTGCGAAATTAAGTCCTTGAATGAGTGAGCGTGTGTGTCACTTTGGGGCCACAGTCACAGATTAGGTTTCATATTTGCAGAGGCACTCTGCACAGACCTCGTGCAAGGCAGTCTGCTAATTAGTTAATCAGCTTGGAGGAGCTTCCTTGCCATTTAGGGATTTCCACCAAACGTGAATTAGCTTTTGTTAGCCGAAAAAACAATGCCTACACCCGGCATTCGCAGAGTACAAGGGGGTTATATTAGACTCGTGCAGATCAGAGCTGGGAATCTGCCTGGTGCCTGTATAAAGCAGCCATTGGCTCTGAGAGAGCCAAAAACCAAAGGAGAGTTCAGCTATTGAGTTCTAAGTTTAGCCACACATGAAACGTGCACGCGCATAGTCAAGTAGAGTTAGAGCTAAGCTTCATTCAGTTCAACATTCTTATAAATAAATGTTAATGTTGGCATGAATCAAATAAAATTAACACATCAATGCCAGGGGACCGCGCTTTCCATTGCATACTTTTAGGCAGCATACGCAGGAAGAGCTTCGACATCCATAAAGAAGTATCTGCGTACCAAGTTGCTACTCTTCTAGTGTCAAGGCACGCGTGCCGCTACTGCAAGCGTTAATTTTTCTTCTTTTTTTACCATACTGTAACATTTTTAATGATTCATTGCTTGGACTTATTTTCTTTGATCTTTGAATCTCTCAACGAATCCCTACCCTTGAACACTTCTAGCCTTTCCTAACCAAAAATTGTTTCTTTGACCTAAACCACTAATCCAATAACCCAAACTCTGTTTTCGCCTCTGCTCGCTTTGGCTATGGGAATTTTCCGTGAGGGGCATGCAAATTAAATTGCGTGCACGTAAATTTAATTACGTAAAACTTACGATACAATTTGTTTACTCGTTCAAAACAAACTTTAAAACTTGCCGCCGGGTTGTCAATGCGGTTCCTCCACCCAACCATCCTGTATTACCGCTCGGACGTCACTTGGACAAAGTTTTCCCATTGCGGGAAAACTTCTTCAGGGCGAAAGTAGCAAAAAAGAAAAAAAAGAACAAGTGCGCCCTCGAAGAAACAAACAAAAACAGTGATTTTGCGGCTAATTAGTCGCAAGGCAAATAATTAATTAAATTTCCGTCCAGGGGCTGGATGATGGGTAAACGATTCAATTCGACTGCTGCATCGATGTGCCGAGTGTTGTCTGCAATTAGGAGAAGATGAAGGGGCGAATGGGGGCTCTTTTCCGATGGCGTGCCACTAACCCATTCGAATGTAGAGACCCCCCAAAATCCCCCAAATCAGTGCTCTAAAATGTCAACTGGATGGAGCCTCAAAATGCAAAAAGCGAAAAACTTTCGCAGGCTGGCAATTAAGACAAATTAGTCACCGGCGACTGACGGAAATGTCAGAGGCTCCGGAGAGGGAACACACAACAGCAACAACAACAAACAACAAAAACAGGACGACCTTCGACGTTCGCTTTGCCCAACTATGGCTGTTGCATCGCGTGCTGCTCACAATGTATTTGCAACGAGTATTATTTTTACCATATTTGCGTTGCTCGCTGTCTAAACTTTGACATGCCCGTGTGCAGTGGGTTCCGGTGCCAGTACTAGTCTCAGTTCCAGTCCTGCTACAATATCAACACCTGAGGTTCCCTGTTCAGGTTCAGGCATGCCAATCAATTAGATTTCTACGCCACGAACGGCAGGGATATACCTATACGTATACCCCTGCTGATCCACCTGATCCCATTGCAAGGGTGCAACAACAGGTCGGACCTACATGTGGCACACACTCGCATGCCCACAGGAGGCGTGCCACACGGTTGTGCGCCTGCAAGTAGGCCACACACAGCACACAACATTCAACACTCAAATTGAAATTGATAGCCGAGCGACGCCTGCGGTGGGTGCACCACTTGATTCAGATTGTGTCTGCGTCTGGCGCTTGTTTGCGCTTTTGTGGCATGTAAAATTACGGGGCAGGAGCAGGGGCCGGAAATTAAATAGAAATTTATATTGTTTACACGGAAAATGGTGGGACGAAGGCGCATTAGTGCGGGAATTGCGATCTGAGGTAAAGCCAAATCTGGTGACTCCCAATAATTCTGTGAATGAGTTGAATACACTCGTAAAACAAATTATGAATGCCACTTGTGAGCATTTATAACTAGACCATAAACAAGCAGTCAAAATTTATGGGCCAAACCAAACCAAACCGAAACTGAACCGAACCGTATACGATACCAATAAAACTTAACTGGAGAACAATGAAGCTGAGAGTAGACATTGGTTATACACATGTGAATATGCTGCGGGCAAAAGGACTTGTTAAAGTTGGAGCCAACATCCATTCGACTGCGTGCTAGGCACTTGGAAGCATGGAAATTAATAATAGCCACAATTTTATGGCCAGGCAACACGCAACGAAAGTTTCCACAAATAATTGGCAGAATGTTAATAGAAATGCGAGTTATACGCGCTTTTAATTGAAGACTCCACCAGAGTCGTAAGAGTCGGCTCTGATATACGAGTCTTGTGTGGAGTTTCGTGACTGGCAGCCGAAAAGCCGAATGCAAAGACTAATCTGCATTGACGTCAGAGATGGATGGTCTATCCCCAGATGGTCTTGGCAATGAGGAAGGAGCGTGTCTGGCACTCGACTCACCTCATCAGCTCGAAGGTAATGCACAAATGTTTGCGGAAATATGTGTAGTCCAGCATGTGGATGACATTGTGAGATCCATCCGCATCCTTCTCGCGCAGCTCATCGAGGATGTTCAGCTCGACGACGGCCTGGTTGAGGAAGCGCTTCTTGTTCCTAATGATCTTTATGGCCACGTGTGTGTTGGTCTTGTGGTCCAGCGCCCGGATCACCTGCCCGAAGCTGCCCTTGCCAATCACCTCCAGAATCTCGTAACGAAAGGCTATGTGATCGTGTTCGATCTGCGAATAGAGAAAAATCGAGTAAGTAATATGTATCGGAGGAGATGTGGACTCCACTTACGATCTTGTAGTTGCCATTATCATCGTCATAGCCCAGGTTCGTGGAGTTGGCTGTGGGGGCGGGCTTGTTGTAGTTCTTGCTGGCGTGCTGTCCGAAGTACCAGACCTCCTTGTACACCTTGAGCTCCTCGAACTCCAGATCCGTCAGGTAGTTGCGGAACTTCTTCACCAGCTCTGTGTTCCCCACGCAATCCATCAAGCAATGAAAGAAAAATATACAAATATTAGGAATATTTTTGTTTGTTTTGTGCCACAGGCCAAGCCTGATCGATCAAATGAGGAAATTTTAAATAATGCCAGAACTATCCTATGCGGAAAATGAGCTTTAGTTTAGTGAAACTTTCCCTGCTTTTCCATGCATTTTTTCGCCGAAATGGCATTCTCTTTTCGCACTTGTAACTGAGTGAAAAGAAAAATGTAATTGAGAATTTTCCCATGTGGCAAACGCCGCACTCCAAAATCCCCCATTAACCCTGACCTCAATGCCAGTTTCATTTTCTAAAAAATTATATAAAATTAATTAGTGAGCAGAAGAGGAGGGGCGGCTAGAGCAGAGCGTATCAAATGGCTGTAGGGCATCCTCATCCTTTACTAATTGGCATTGAGCTTCAGCCAGGCATTCGGAACCCCCGAGTCCCATCCCCAGATGGCTTCTTCCGCACTCCCCATTGGAGGCTATCCTCCCACACTCTGGCACTCCCCATTGGGGGGCTTTTGCCTTACTTACCAGATGGCGTCATGGGCGTGTTGCACTTGAGCTCGGCGCTGCCGGTGCTGCTGGCCGAGTTGCCGGAGCTGCCGCTGCCGCTGCTGCTGTTGGACTTGGTGGAGGAGCCGCGCTCGTTGCCACCGTTGCTGCTGTTGGTGGTCGACGAGGAGACGGGGGAGCCAAGTTGTTGTTGTTGTTGTTGCTGTTGCCATTGAGGGACGTCGTTGTGGTGACCGCCTCACTCACTGCCACATGGTTGTTGTGGCCATCCAGGCCGCGCCGCGACCCATTGCAGAGCTGAGGCAGGTCCAGGCGGGAGCTGGAGAGCCGCACATCGCGTCGCAGCTTCTCGTTGTCCAGCTGGATCTGTGGAGCAGACGAAACGAGTCTCATCAAACATTTGCATTCTCTCGAACAGCAGGTACTACGATCTTCCTCCTGTAGCAAATCGTAGCCCGAGAATCGATGCCACAAATGGAGGCACATAAAGCGCTTGCTCTTCATACGCTTTCGATGCGAATTCCACTTCATTTTACAATTGGAATGAATATATTTATTGTACATATGAAACAAAATTCAAATGTTGTCCATGTTCTGAGTTTATTTCTACAATTGTTTTTGAATGGCAATGTTTGATCTGTCGCAGATGAAGTTTTACCTCGAATGTGAACTGAGGTACACATTCTACATTTTACTCTTGAGTATTTAACATTTCAGAAACTTTTAGATGGAGGAGATCTGTCATACCGTATGCTGAACGAAGTAATCCACTTACCGGCATTTCGCATCGATCCAACATTGTGGTGACTTTTGTGTGTGGTCGATTCTATCCAGAAGAAGATACTTAGCCAAGTATTGCAGCCCGCTTAACCGCTTAACCGGTTGAGTTCACTCCACTCTCCACTTCTCCACTCCTTCAATGTTCTACGATTGATAACTTTCGGGGTGATACGTCTCTGGGGCGCACATTTGCATTTGTTTTGGTTGTTGGGGCCAACTGCAATAAAGAAGAACAAAAGACGAAAATTTATTAAAATACGGTATCAAAAGAAAAGGTTGTGAATGGACTCCGGAGGCACGATTTAAGCCCTTGACATTTAACCCTTTAACCGCCGCGGGGGCTGCGCCGGTAACCAGCGAACCAACCACAACGGGAAGTCAAAGAAATATCATTATAATAAATAATAAAGCATCGGCGAGCAGTGCGCATTCCAAGTGCACACCATAAATAAAACGCAAAGCACTGTTCGATAAATGGCAGAGAGAAACGCCCCCGAAATATCAATGACATGTCAGGGCACAGACCATGAAACGAACCCAGCCCAAACACCAGACCAGACCAGTCTGTCAGTCGGAGGGACAGCCAAAGTCCATGGCAGTTAGCAGATTTCATTGTCAAGGCGCGACGCGACGAAAAGCGGCGTCATCAAAAGCCCAACAACTTTGTTCATATTTCCCCCAAAGGGGTCGTATAGAGTCTTCCAGGTATAACCCCTCTGGAACCAGCACCCCCAAAAAACACCCAACCCAACCCCACCCAACACAAACCGTTCCGTTCCCTGTTCCCATTCCTGCAAGTGCAACGGCTGACAGGCATAAAAACTTGGAAACCAAAATCATGGCCAATTATGAACCCTTTTGCGTCCCCTCACCTGCTCACCTGCCGGGCTCGTTGTGCATTTGCCAGTCGACTCGCACTCCCATTCCCACTCCCACTCCCGCTCCCACTCGCATTCAATATGCATAATAATCCTCCCTAAACCCTTTGACAGACTACACTCGTGTAGCAACCCCTGCGGGAGGGTAAGTGCAGCTAAAAGTTAAGTTTGTTTGATAAGTTCCCTTATGAATAGAGGCATAATGAAAGCGTACACTGTACGGAACTGTGCAGTATGGATGGATAGGAGGTAGACTAGGGGATGGATCGCTCACAAATAGTCGATGGTTGAATAGTTTCTCCCGGTGCACCTCGAACAGGCTCCCACATTTCAAGGTACGAGCACCATCGACAGTTGTAAACCACTCGCCTAGGTCCTATATTCCTATGCCATTTTCTTTTCCATTTCTTTCTTCATGTTTCTTGGCTGGCCTGTGGTTTTCCATCCGCAGTTAAATTTATTGGCTTTTAAAACTTTTCTGTCATAAAATGATAATTTACAGCATTCGCTTTCCTCATCAAACTCGACAGTTGCCGGTTCACGGCAGTGGGAGTGGGAGTGGAGTGGAGTTTGGCTCCGTTCAAGTTAGAGTTCAGTTTGGGGCTTTCTTAGAGTTTTCCCATATTTCATAAAGTATTTCGGTGTTGTCTGCTTGTTAAGTCGTTAGCTTTGCCCTTCTTTTTGCTGCAGACTCGGGCAAAGTTAGCTCTTAGCTCGGTTTCAGAGTTGTGTTGTCGCTGCTTGGTTTCTGTCAGTCAGTCAGCCTGTCTGACTGTCATTAAATGCACTTTTCGGGTTTGCCATTTCTCTGTCTGTTTGACTCTTGCAATTTGCGTAGAAAGCCAAGAGAGTTGAGAGACAGAGGACCCAAAGAGTCGGGCCACGTCTCGGGTTAGGTCTGGGTCTGGGCGTAATTTGATAAGCGAAAGTTTTTTGAACCCATCAAAGCCCCCTGCAAGGCTGTGACTAAATTTGTTCTCTCTCAGATTTAAATGACAAATCAATTGAGACGTAGATACAGATACAATTGGCGACTGTGCGCTCGGCGTCAATTGTATTGTAATTCATTCCAACAATTACACGCCTCGGAAACCGATTGCTTGGTTTTGCATTGATTTCAATTGAAAAAACCCCCAAGATCTTTTGGATCGTTTGTCATTGCTGTGACACCCACCCGATATCTGAGATATAAATATATCTGCAATTTCTATTAATGACATTGAAATACAAATGTCAGACTCAATGCTGTGTGTTTCTTTTGGCTCTCAAGTTTACGAAGATGTCTTTGGCCGAGCTCTGTTTGGGTTGCTCTGGCCTCGAGATGGCTTTCGTGATTTTGCCCTGAATAATTGTGCTGTGGGTAAGGCAAGTATCGTACTGGAAAACCTCCAAATGGCAGCTCAATATCATATCACATTTCAAATCGATGTAGCTGTCTGAATCGCACTGACTCACAGACGCCCAAACTAGAGAGGATTTTTTGACAATACCAAGGGAATCATTTTCACTTGAAAGAAGAACATACCAACACCTTTTTATTGTATACGAAATTATTGTCAGTGTACACTCAGATCATATTTATACTTATGAATGAATAATTAAAATGATTGATTTGCACCGAGAGTGAAAATTTTAAATATAAAACTAGTTATTTAAATACGACTGTGTTCTGCTGTCAACATGTAATCACATTAATTCGCATTACGTCCGAGGTCCGGTCCGAATGAAAGTCGACCCCAGTGAACTTTAAAAACCAGTAATTTAGTTACCGTTTTTTATTGCTCCCCATTGCATAATCCAACCCACTCGAGCTGACTGCTCTGCTGACCCTCCGCATTAAAACACAAAATATGAAGCCATTAATTTGAAATTTCTACGTCAAGTGTCGGCAGACCCCCAAACATACTACAGAAGAAGGAGAAGAAAATTGGCCACTCAAAGTAATTGAGTTGCACTAAACAGAAATTTCGTTGCTTGTCTTCGGAATTAATGATCCCCAGATGAGAGGGGGAGAGGACGGAGATGCGATGGCAATGGCAATAAAAGTGTCGAGAAATTTATGGGAATAATTTGTCAATTTATGGGCCAGTGTCTTATTTTGACAAGCGCGAGAAAATAATTTCAATCTACAGCAACAATAGCAACAACAGCAACACCAAAAAGAGTCCGAAATAGTATCAAAATTTGTGCATTTATTCCGTCAAGTGCACTCCTCCAAAAGTTTTTTAAGGTCTGTCTCTCTGTCTGTCGTTTTTGTTGTTTAATAAATGTCAATTGCTTACTGAGGCGGCGAATCTGTTTGTGCTTCTCTTTTCGTTATTGAAGAGGGTTGGCGGGGGGAAACGCAGAAATAAATAAAATAAAAACAAAACAACAAAACGTGACATTTGGTTGTTGACTTTTGACACTTGCCATCATTTTGGGCAGACCCGATGCAAGATTTATGTACGAGTACATACGAGAGCCCTGCTGACTCGACAGATCTTCGTGTAAATAAACTTATTTTTTCCGCTTTTTGTTTATTTTCATTATACTTATTTTGCATAGGAAAATGCACCCTCGACCACATCTGCAAAATGTCAGACATTGTCGGATGAAGGAGTGCTGCTGTGGCTGCTGCTAATGCTGCTGCTGTTGCCATTTGTACATGTCGTCGGGCTGCAGGGAAGTGTCATCTCCGAGCCCCAAATTTGGGCATTCACCAGCGAAATGCCAAGAGGAGAGATTCCATTTGGCATTCTCGATGGCCTCAACGTGTCAATAAGCTGTCCAGAACTCGATTGGGCAACTCTGCCCATTGTCATTGTCCGGCTTGATTTATTATTGAAATGTTTCCCTTTGATTTCTTGACGCCTCAAGTGCCGTCGCCGGCCAACAGTCCGAAACTCCGAAATCGTACATTACTCGTTAAAATTATTCATATTTTTCGATGCCACGTCTAGGGTTTTTATTCAATAGATTTACAAGCGGCACATGCATGAAATTGAAAACGTTTCCAGCCTATTGTTTGATCGGTTTTATTGATATGTCTGCCTGCGGCCCAAAAATGCCAAACAATTTTTGACACTCTGATGCGTTTAGGTGTAGAAAAACACTTTACAGAACTTTGATCTTTTGATTTTATGATTTTGAGGAATGCCAGACAGAATCGGAATTCGATGGGGGATCGACAGAACATACGAGAACCAGGCTAGGCTCCTTTGTGATACCAATCGGATTCCATTCTTCCGTATTTTTCATTGTTCCGCCATCCGTGAGATGCAATTCCACTTGCAATGGCACCTCTGTGGCACACCCCACCTCCGCGCCACACGAGTGTCTACCCAGCCATAAGCAATTTCATAATCGCTTAACACATAAAGAGCCCCCACCATTTGCATGCTTTCTTTGCCCTCCCCGCCACCACCCACCATAATATGCAGTAATTTTTGAGCACAGACAGTGATATGCATGTTGGGGGCATATTTCTCATGCAAATGGCACCATTCCGATTCGCGGGGGGAGGGACATTTGGCACACGTGACCCACTTTCAGAGCTCCGTCCAAGGGGGAGAGCGGGTTACTCCATTTAATTATAGGGCAGGGCACACCCGAGAAAGGGGCAAATAAAGCATCATTTGTCACTAAATTTCGGTTAACTATTACCTCGCGTGGCCCAGAAGCGAGTGAGCCCCCACGAAAATAGAAAATAAATAGAAAATGAGCACAAAGAGAGTGCCAGCCAAGAGCCGAGCAGAGCCGAGACGAGCCAGGCCAGGCTGGGTGACATGCTATAAACATTTTTGCTACATTTAATTTCGCGCAGACATGAAACATAAGTAAAATTCATTTATTTTTCATTATTACGATTATTTTCGGATGCCAACAGCAGGCCGAGGCAGGGGCAGAAGCAGAAGCAGGCCAGCACCAATCGACGGGGCATTAACCAGCTAACTAAATGCACGATCCGGGCAGAGCCCCCGCCGCCCCTCAAGTGTGACCCCATAAACCATTGACCCACTAACCCCAACCCTAAGTAATGACCTCAGGCACAAAATGTCAGCTAATCCCCCCATACATATGTATATATTCCAGCAAGAGGGAAGCCCAAAGTGGGGAGCGGAAGTAACCAACGTACGGCTGTGGATTCGAGTACCACTGACCGCTGCTCACCGCGAAAATTTTTTGAGCTGGGGCATGCCACAGTTGGGCTAGGTCGATGCCAGATGGGATTTTATGTGCTCCAGTACTTCCAGCCAAAGCAAATATGAATGCAGGAGCACTCCCTGAATGCTATAGATCTCAAATACCACATCACCCATGGAAGAGCATTCAGAGAGCCAGCAGGCAACAGATGTCACTCGGTCGCCTGACATAGAAACCCTAATACCGAAACACCGACAAAATACTGTGGCGCGAAAAGCGTTTACCTTCCCCAGCTACGGCATGGGGCAACGGTGCGTATGTGTAATGGTGGTCAATGCACTGCTTAAGTCCGAATACGAGTAGAAGCTTCCCCTGCCGACAGCCTGGGGAAAAACAATAACAATTTTAATAGCTTCCGTTCTAGAAACACTTTTCACTGTCTATCGAGCGGTTGTTCGGTTCGGCTGCACAAAGACAATGGGGAGAGATGGCTCGCATGGGGAGGGAGCCTTTGCCTGTAACAAGTGCAGCAGGTTAACGGTTGCTGGTGCAGGGGCCACTACGAGTGCGAGTACGAGTACTGGAACTGGTAATGGAACTCTCGTAGATGCATTAAAAATCGCACAAAAATCGTAAAATACGTACCCCCCGTTTTGGGTGAAATGAAGTGCAGTTGAGTTGTCGCTTTTGTTGTCGGAAAATGACAATTAGCTGTCTCTGCCCCTGCTTCGGCTCACGTCTCACTCATTTGACAGTTGACTGCATTTCTCTTTGCCCGCACAAACACAGACACAAATGAAAATTACAAATGAAAAACACACAAATGTAAGTGGAAATGGAACACACAAAGAAAACAAGCTCGAATATAGATGCAATGCATCGTCGCGGAAGTCTTCCACTGTGATTCCAGATTGAGTAATAAATATCCAAAGTACTCGCCGTCGTAGTCTCTATGCAACAGCTGCAGGCAGGCAGCGCATTGTATTGCAAATTTTGGTTAATGGGTCTGTCGACTGTGTGTCTGGGGGAAATGCAGGAAGCGAACCCAAACGAAACTGTTACGATCTGCATCGAAATTAGCCCCCGGCCTCTTATTTGTTTTCAAAATAGAGTCAACGGCAATGATGAGAGGGAGCTCCGCAGTCCGACGGGTGAGACGCTGAGGGAAACGCTTAGAGGGCAGACTGGGGGTGGAGATCCCAAGTAAACTTTCGACTTTGATTGATCCGAGTACAGGTGAGAGGTGCAGTCGGCCTCTCTTTCTCTCTATGTCTCTCTCTCTTTTGCTACGATGAAAGTCCAGAGTTGGCTGATATTTATTTTGTATCTGCTATCTCTGTATACGCTCTCTGATATGTGCTATCTGCTCTCTCTATTAGCTATTTCAGGATAGGGAAGCGCCGATGTCATCCACACTTTCTTTTTACATAGATATGTACTTATCTGAAAAGCCACACTTTTCTGCTAAGCCACACTGGGAGAGAAAGGCAGAGAGAGACAGGCAGAAAGATGTTCCAGTCACTTATAGAAACTTCTAAACCGCAAACTTCGTTAAATTTAAATCAATTTATATAGCAGCTAAACGACATATGATATATAAACATACATACGCATGATACGATATGGTGGTCTTATATAAATACAAGAAGACTATCAGAGATGTGCGATAGAACTTCTGGAGAATTTTAAAGTACCCTCTGGAAGGGTATAATACTCGTGTAGTATAGTAGACCCAAGTTCAAGAGAACACTTGAAAGCCAAAGTCAGTAAATTGACACAATTCTTGTCATATCACAATATTTTTATAGCCCTTTTATGGTTTTATAGCACACACACTCTTTATTACATTCTTCAGTTACATTGTGCCATACCCATGTATGGGTTGAAAACAAAATCTTTGCCACTTATTCAATTGGCGGTTAATGGTCTGCGCAACCTTGATGTTCATTAACCCACCGCTAGAGCGCCTCAAGTTCAATCACAAAACTCTCTGGGCTCAGCAACAACTACGGAAAAGTATCAACTAATCAAAATGTCACACTTTCCATACAGAAGGTGGAGAAAAAACACCCGACAAAATCTGCTGACAGCTGACAAAACCAAAGCATCCAAAACCAAAAGCAAACAAGAAAGAAAAAGTAAACTTCGTGAGCCGAATCATGAATACTCTCATAGATCGATGAAATCATAAATGTTTTTAAAACTGGAGGACTCGATAGAGACGTCTGTTGATTATTCACATTTATTCTACATATTGTACATACATATATCTAATTCCACATATCCGTAGCGAAAAAAGAGTTGTAGCCTTTTCGAGGGTATAGCAAACGGGGCTTGGAAGGGGCGTTGTCACTTAACAATAAGCCATGGAATACGTATGTATACCCGGAGCAATTGCCAGCTACAACATGAGACAGCCACAACGCTCAGATTACGGCAGAAAGCGGAGGAGGAGAGCAGGCAGGCGCAGAGCGACGTTGACGACTCGCGCGACAATTGCCTCAACTTTGGCGTTAATGAACATGAGCACACTTTGCCACAGCCGAGACAAGATGAGAGCTTTTCACGGCTCCAGCCCCATCCCACATCCCCATTCCAGCCCGATTCCAAAGCGGCATAATGAATTGATGTGGCCACTGATGGGAAGCGATGCTGGGGGATGGAGGAAGTCGTACATAAATTGTGAAAGAAGCGAACAAAAAACATTTTAACATATAATAATATGAAAATAATTGAAGCAATTAACAAAAGAGCGACACAGTCTGGCGCAGAGTGTCAGAGTGTCAGAGTGAACGCATGATCAATGCAATTAATGATATTATATTTTCTATTATGACCATCTGAGCATATATGTGACAATAGTTATATAAAGCCAAGCAATACAGTGACAGAGACGGAGAGAGTTAAACAGAGAGGGATTGCCAAGTGAATGAGATACCAAAGACACTAAAGACCGCTGAAAATGAGCTTCATTGGTGTATGTATCGTTAGTGTATTTGTGTTAATATAATTGTTATCTGCTATATCCATTATCACTAATTTCTCTCACTTATTCTATTCTATTCTATTCTCCATTTTCAGATAGAAATTGAACCCGTACTCTTTTGATTATTATTGATTATTCCCTTTCTGTAATTGATATCCCAATACCCCATAGTTCCAGCTCAACTTTCTGTTTCTTTTCGGTTAACACTACTCTTGGCTCTTCTTGGCACTTGTTTTTGCGGTCGATTAGTTACCCGACTCGTCTTACCTTTCCATAACTACGAAAATAGTAGGTTGCTGGCTTCCAGACTGTTGCCCTTTGGCGTCTTCACCGCAGAACAAGCAATGGAAGAGAGGAGAAAACCAACAGCTGGGTGAAACAATTGACATTTGATTGACTGACAGTTGTTTGTCAGTTTTTTGACAATTAGGCGCCAAAGTGAAATTGCTTTCGATTTCATACGAATACGAGTACGACTACGAGACCCATTGATTGAGGAAGAGACAAATGCCCTACAATTGCCTTGAAAATTTATTGGGAAATTGTGGAGGGGGACAACGAAAAGACGAGCATTCAATGGCCATGGAACTATTTTTAAAACGAGACGAGACAGTTTAATACTATTTTTGCTTCAAGCTTGCTCCGAGCCGAGCCGAACCAAACCGAAGCCGAGGGAGAAAGACATTTCAGAGAGAATGCTTGTCGAAATTGGGTCAAAACTCTCCCACTTGGCATGGGAAATGATGGGGCAGAAACCCCAGCGAAGAAGAGGGAACAAATGCTTTAAATTTGAATATGAAACTAATTAGAGGGTTGCGCAAAATAATTTCTAATGATATTATCAAGTGGTAGCAGTGGCATGGCATCCCTTCCGTCATCATCATCATCATTCCAGATCACTCTTTGTGGATGTGGATGCCCCATGTTTGATAGCTCAGCGGGCGACGAACAGCAGGCAGCAGGGGCTCTCGGGAGTCTACTTTTCATGTAAATTACTATGGCTTTGAACCAGTTTTGGTTGCTGTATCGTGGATGGAAGATAAACACATCAATTGGCCAAGTTCTATGGCGTTTATTTGGTCATCGCATACATATTTTTATTGCTAATTTTCACAGCTTGTGCCTGTATGACACACAACAATTTGCGGTTCACTGAACTCCGCATACAGAGAGGGGTAATTAGTGATGGATGATGCGATTATGGGTTGTAGAATGAATCGATATACATTTTCCCCCTTCTATGCATCCATCCAATCAAGCTAGGAGCCTCACTCAATAAATGAGATACAGATACAGATCCCCACATGAGATTTACTTCAAATCCATTGACTACGTGCCTGGCATACAATCCACAGTCAAAGTGGAAGCCCCAAATTGCACTAAAACCCATTCACTGCACACTGCACCCGGCACAGAGAAACTCTCAAGTGGTTTTGGGCGGTAGGTGGTTTCGGTGGGTGTTGCGGTGCAGCATCAGCGCAAAACAACTTCTCAAGTGTTGCTCGTACCTGAATAAAATCCCCCCCATGAAAAACTATTTGGAAATGTATTTTATTACACTCTTCAAGGCACACACACACCACTCCACACCGCACCGCTTCTTCCACTAAGCTCAGGGACAAATAAAATTGCTTTTAAGGGTCTTTATTTTGGGGGCTTCTTGGGGCATGGCATGGCACCCATTGTTTCAGATGTGTATTTTCTCCGTAAACATTTGCCACCATTAAAAATGCTCTTTTTATCGCGCTTTTTATGGCTTGGTTTGGTTTGCTTTAGCCTGCCGTTTGAATATCTGGTCCATTGCGAGAGGCTTTTTCGTTGAGGCTGGGCAAGGTTTCTGCTCAGTTTTTTTTGGGAGAGAACAAGCGAATTTCTTTGTTTGCATTTTGTGTGCACTAGCTAAAGAAATCATTAAAAACTTGACCCACTTTGGGGCCAGTCGAACGCGTGCCAATTTCTTGAACTTTGGCTATTGCATAACCCGCACCTGGCGTGCACCATTCGCCCGCCCCGATTACTATGCCGATAACCGCCTTTTGCCATTGCGATGGCGATTTCTTTCCGATTCCGATGACCAAGCCCCCAAGTGCTGGGTTGTACATACTGCAGCTGGAAAAACGTTAGCCAAAACGTTAGCCAAGGCTGTAACAAATCCATTCACTCGTCTTACCCTCAGTCCCAGCACCAAACCAACTCCAGTTGCAGTTTCGATTTCGGTTTCGCCTTTTCGTTCATCTCTTGAACAATGAAAAATTGCCAATAGTCATGAAAACTAAAAGCTAAAAGCTAAAAGCCGAAAGCCGAACGTTGAACACCGAAAGCACCGCGAAGCGCACAGCAATTAGACATGCAATTCTCGAAAGTATTGTACAAGTAATGTCAAAGTTGTAATTAAAACACGTCGTCCATAAAGTTGTTCACTTTTCAACAGTTCAGCCGCCGCGGCCATCGCGGTAGGAGGTTCATCTTCGTTACACAACTCGATCGCAAAGTGACAGTCATCTGCCGCATTATGCATGCAAACTATCCATCCATTTATCCATTTTCGCGCCCATATATCATCTTAAGCGACTCAACAGCAGCATCAGCAGCAGCATCAAAAACCAAAGCACCGACAAACCAAAAGTCACAAAAGAAATGGGAAAGCCCGTAAATAAGAAATGTCACACAGCATTTCCATATGAAAGGCTTTCCTGTCGCAAGCAGAAAGTGGAAGTCAAGGTCTGTCTCTGTCTCGGCTTTTGGGGGAACAACTCTTGCGAGTGAAATAAATAAATTATAAACCAATTGAAAGAAAAGCTGGACTAAAATGGAAAGTAAATGACTCAGAAATGACAGTCCACTCCAAGGAAAGTGCAAGTCTTTCCCTCGCTCGATCAATATTGATCCAGTCAAGATCTATCAAAATTTTTCCACATTTCTTCCAACGAAATCTCACTATGAAGTTGTCAATCAATGCGGGGGTAAGCGGTATGCAGTATTGGGCATTTGGTATGGGGTATTGGGCATGGGGGCACACGGAAAGTAACAGAGAGAAACCTTTCCAAACTTGGTAAATCAGCTATGGCCCCACTAATTGTACTTGAGAAACGGCTAAAAACCCTAACCAGCCGCCAAGTCGGGCCCCGACTTGAGTCTGGTGCTGTCTGGGGTCCGAAACTTGCTAAACTGGCTTTCGAGGCTTTTGCTTCTTTCACATGGAATGGACATGGCCTGGACCTGGACCTGGGACCTGGACCTGAGCACTCTTCGGTTGCAGGTTTTTGAAGATCATGGTCCATGGTCCAACTTGTTGCTGTTGCTGTCGCCAAACGCAATGTCTAGTTTCTGGTGTTGGCGATGCACTTAGCCTGGCTAAAGATTGCCAGGGTTAATGCACTTGAGTTCGTTGTCGCTTCTTTCCTGACCAAACATGGTTGCACGATGCTCTTGCTGTTGCTGTTATTTCTGTAGCTGCTGTTGTTGCTGTTGATGCTTTTGGATTGTTTTTGCTGTTTTTTGCTGCTACTCCTATCGTGATCTTGTCGCAATTTACATTTTCATGCACCAATAAATGCGTAAATAATAATTACCCGTTAGGCTCTGCTCTGCACATAAATTGCCATCAATTTGCTTTGGTTTCTTTTGCAGTTTTCACTTTGCTCTCCCTCTCTCTCTCTCTCTCTCTCTCTCTCGCTCTGCATCTGCCTCTGTGTCTCTGCATCTCTCATTTTTTTTAGATGTTTTTTGTTGATTTTGACAAATATTACGCATACGCAGCGATGCACGCCGCGACATCTGCAGCATGCAGCTTGTAGTCTGGCACTTTCACTTTCCCCACTTCGGATGCTTAATTTAGGAGACAGATTACCTAACCGACTAATTCGTTACGGCTCTCTGGACAGCGGGCGCTGGAAAGTTAAGCAAAGTTTATCGACTTGTCTGCATTTTGATGCAGAAAAAAACTGCAGGGCATCTAAAAAATGGGAGAACTTCTTGAATGTCAATCCAATGTTGAATGCCTGTGACTGGGCGACTGATCGATGAGGAAGCATCTCTAAAGCCTTCGCCTTTTGATAGGAAGCAAGTCGGAAAATTTTATAAATTCCAAATTACATTTCATTGATTTTTCGTGCAAATGTCATATTTTAAAAAATATTCCTGCACAATTTCATTTAATAAGCCCCATTTAACCTCATCGCTATTTAGAGGGATTATTCATGATGTCAAATAGAAAACTTTCGTCTGAATTCTGCATGATTTCCGTTTGTTTATTCATACATATCTATTAGATTCAAAAACCACCACGACGTGAATAAAAATGTTTTGAATTTTCAGTGGTCGATTGGCCAAATGGGTCAGTGTTGTCGTCGTTTACCGATTTGGGTCAAATGTGCCCAGAATACAAACAACCCAAAGAACGAATAACAAAAAAAAAAAAAACAGAAATAATGATGATAATAATTATTACCATTCGCATGGCAATAAAAAGCAAAACACAAGAAGTGTAGAAGCAGAAACGGGGCCCGAGAGGATGTCGTTAATTAATACCGAAGACAAGAGAGCTGGAAAAACTTCTGGGGATCGAGTCTGGTTTTTTTTTTCTAATTAAAAACTGGTAGCCGTAGCCATAGCCGTAGCCATCCGTTCTGTCTGGCCACAATTTTATTTTATGCACGAGTGAGATTCGGTTACTGCTCCGTCGAGGGTCATTTTGAGGGCTGGAAGTGGCTTACCCTAGGGTGATCCCAACAAAAGCGCGGGACCCCCAAATATATATATGTATGTATATAAATCTGGTGGGAATGGCACGTGCATATTATCATCTATTACTTACAGCTTAGGAAATCATTCCAGTCTCATTGCTTTTGCCTGATTTGCTTACCTGCAAAAAAAGAGAAAGAATTTGGATTATTTTAAGTTTTATTTCAATCGAAAGACTTTCTTTTACAATGGGAAATAAGATGCAGAATCGGCATTGAATCTTCAACGAATCACTAGGAAGTCGTTTTTCGAGCTACTTTCTATTGATTAACCCGACCTGCGGGAAACTTCCGCCCATTTCCTGTCTTGTGGCATCTTTTATCTGGCAAGTGTCTCCCATCGCGATGCTCTGTCTGTCTGTGTGCCGATTAGGGGCCTGTCCCGCTCCCTGCCTAACAGTCTGGCCGCATAACTCGAACACCTTCGAGAAGCCAACCAGAGCGTACTGCCGGCAGCATTTTAAGGGCACCCAGGGTCGTCTTGGCTATTTATAAGAATCTGTGGCTGTGCCGTGCAGTGCGTACGCGTCCACTTTTTTGTGTGCTCTTTTGTTTGAATTGGGTTTTTGGCATGCAATAAATTTTGTGTATTTTCTGGTCACTTGTATAGCACCGCACTGGGACCTGACAGCTGTCACTGTCTGTATCTGTATCTCAAAGATGGCCAGTCCAAGCGTGAGATTCGAACTTAAAGCAGCAGAGACAAGCAAACATTGATTTTCCTGCTCTTCCAGCGAATGCGACAAATGTTTTCACTTTCCATTTCACAGAAGAAACAATCCCATGGACATTTAACAGGCACGCCCCTTTCCTTGCCAATCAACTTCAGCTTCAATCTCAATTGATTGATTGCCTGGAACCGGGATAATCAATTACTTATTAACTGTCATTGTCAATCAGTCGCACTTACATCATCGTACATCGGACATCGGACAACGGGACAGAGCTGCATTAATTAGCAAGACGAGCCGTCAATCAGGTTGCAGCCTGATGCAACAAGCAACCATCAGTACGCCCAAAGTCAATGAACCAGCAGCAAACCCCGAACCGGGCCCCCAACCCAATGACAGACCCAATTTCCCATCAATTGGTTGGCTCTGATTGTTTTCCTACGACAAGAAACTCTTTTAATATACAACGAACAGAGATCGATCGGGTTGGAAAAACAACAAACCCAATGAAAAAAAATTGAAGCTTTTGACTTAACAATCGCCTGCAGGCCACAACAAAACACAACACACAACAGCCATGGCCAATCAATTTAAGTTTCTTGTTTGAAGCTGAAACTGAAGCTAGAGCTGGGGCTAGAGCTGGGGCTGGGGCTGACCATTGACCAGCACCTCGACATCATCGATTTGGAGTCGCTGCTTAATCATAGTGGAGCACAGTCCAAGGCGAAGGAGGCCAGACCCCTTTCCCCATAATCCTCCACTATACATCCATCTTTCTCTCTTTGTTTCTATGCATCTATCCGTGTGTGTGTGTGTTTGTATCTGTTTGTGGTGTACCGCTTTCAGTTCGATTCGCTGTCTCTGACCTACGATAAGTCGCGCTTTCCGCCTGATTATACCCACAAGACCCAAGAGAAGGCATTTTGGGTAGAAGAAAAAGGTCTCTGTTTTCTGTGGAGGTCGCTATGGTTCAGTGCTTCGGATGTGGCTGATATTTTCAGAATATCTAATTGCAATTGAATGCAAAACATTGTTAGTGGGGCGATCGTAACACGAACTTTGAATAAATCGAAGCTCAAAGAAATCTTCAACTAAAAAGTCTCATGTTCGAGGTATATGTCGACCTATTTTCCATCTCACTGCAGTTGTGGCACACACCTCTAAAACCGTCATCAACATACTCAATTGGCCCACTTAGGCGCTGCCACCTGTTGGCCACAAGCCACACAAACATTTCCCAATAATCAGAATAAATTGCTCAAAGAATCCACATCCACGAACTGCATTGACTAAGAGGTGAGGCATCTCCGGATAAGCACAAACAGATACAAATCAGGGGCGGACTGGATTTTTCAGTGAGAAAAGCAAGCAAATTAGGCAACAATCAGAGAGGTGGTGGGGGAAAGTGGACGTGGGGTTACCTGATGTCTAAGTAAATAAATAAAAAATCAGGAGAAATACGGCAACAAGAACAGCAGGGAATCGCAGCAGTCTGGGATCGTGCGGTTGTGGCCCCCAAAAGATCAGATCGGAGATCCAGACTGAACCAGACGCCATCGAGACCGACCCAGTGACCAAGATATGGCAGACAACCAGTGGATGATGATGATGATGATGGTGGTGATGGGGAAGAACATGTGGAGAAAGGAATTCACATTCCCCGCAGAGGAAGCGAGGCTGGAATTCATGAGAAATGTGTTTCTTCGTTTGTGTACCAGAACACGTAACGCGAATATAATGGAACGATCATCGCTCATACCAGAGGCGGGGAGAGTGATATGGATATAGCTGGATAGATAGATATACTAGATGTAGAGACTGCGAGAATCCTCCAACTAGAACGATCGCTAAATGGGAACGAAATAGGGGGTTTGGGGCCTGGGGCTTATGGCATGAGGGGGTATGGGGGCACCTGGGGGTCGAATTGTCATTGCATTGAAAATGAAAAGCGCAGAAGCGCGCGAACCAGTTTCCACCACAGCTTTTCCGCTGTGGAGCTGTTGCTTTCCTATTTTCGCAGTGAAATCGATATCATCGATGGGGATATGTGTGCACGTTTTATATATTTTTGCTTTGCTTTGTATTTCCCAGTGAAATTTCCCTCGCTGCAGATACTAATACACGTAGCAGATGCATCTTCGAATCGTTCATATTTCGCTTTGTTTTCGCTCTGTTCGTTAATTAGCGCTTCTACTGTCTAACCCGTGCCTCTTTCTGTCTGTATGTCTGTGTGTCTGCATCTGAACTGCTTTCCAATTGAATCTTATTTCGCTATTTTTTCTCTTCATCAAACGAAACTATTTTCACGCGCCAATTCCTGGCATATCTTCGGTTCGTTTCGAATCGTTTTAATCGGCACGTAAGTAAAAAAGTGATTTGTATTTTTAGAAAATAGAAAAATACTGAAGAAGTATTCAGGCACTTAAGGGATTGCAGGAGATGCGACACTGCACCCATACATCCAATTTAATCGATGGCGATTCGTGGTGTAGTGTCGCTCGATTCTAGCAGTGATTGCACCACTGCATGAGCATATTTTACACTCGAAAAAACCTCTCCCAGAACAGTGGGAGAAATGGAAGCAGAGTCGTGGGCACCACCGATACTTTAGAGGGAGTTCTGTTTCTCTTCAAACATTAAACATCAGCAGCTCCGCCTTCTTTAGGGGGAGTCGTCCGAACATCTGGTCTTTATGTTTCCCCAAAATTTTCAACACGAGTTCAATCCATCAGCAAGTCGTTCCATCAATTTACAACGAATTTGTCCAAAATGCCATTAAATTATTTAAGACACCCGAAACACATTCACATCTGAAGTGAGAGTAGACCAAAAAGCAAAAGAAATCTCCGACAAGAGGCCACACACAACAGCAGCAGCAGCAGAAACATTCGAGTAAACAAAACCGCCGCCAATTTATGACACTCCACAGAACAAGACAAACCATAACAAAAAAAAAACGGAAAAAAAGCAGAGAACCCCCAAACTAATTGCATTTCCTGTCACCAGTGGAGGCGGGGAGCAAAACGCATAAATTAACAGGAAAAAAAAAACACAACTTCCGATCGGCAATAGAATACAGCATAACATGGAATAAAACAGAACAAATGAAGCGTACGAGGAGCATACAATGGCACGGGCAATGGCAGAGGTATGGTTCGTGGTTCGAGGTGCTGGGTGCGGGACAGGGTAGGGTTGTCAAAGGGTCCAACTTGAATTTCATTCATCCCATTAATAATGTACATGAGGGGGAGTGGGTACTGGAGAGTTCTATTTGGAACAAATTCCATTCTACGCGAGAGTAGAGTGGAGGAGCCGTCAAAGCGTAGCGAAACTGCAGTTCCCAGTCCATCACTGACCGTCAGTCAGTGGTGTAGTCAGGGAGGAAACCACGGGGGTTTGGCTTCCCCCGAAGTGAGTGTTGGAATCGGTTGATTTTCAGAGATGAGATTAACCAGAAACTGTCCCATTTGAAATCTTCTAAGCCCCCTTCCGCGGACGATTCTGCCTACGCTCCAGCACAGAATCGTCAACTCCTCTGGACTCGACGGCGTAAGCGGACGGGACTCGACGAGGGGAGGGAATGTTAATTAGTTCTGGTGGCTGCTGGGGCTTGTTTATGCTGCTGCTGTCAGTTGCCTGTTGTCTGCAGTTTATGTTCCCTAATTTGTATGCCCAGTGTAATTAAATTCCTGGACACTGCAGTGTGGAACTTCTGACAGCTGGCCTCCTCCTTCGCAGCAATAATAATAAAAAGAAAGTCGAAAGTCTCAGGAAAACTCCAACAAACATACATTATTTTACGGCTCTGGCGGGGCTAATCAACGACATGGCATCCAGGAAGCCCTTAAGGGGATGCTTTTCCAGTTAAAAATCCATAAAGTCGAATATAATTTCGAGTTAGAAGCTAGAAAGTCGCTGAAGCGTACCCAACTGAGAATTTTGCATAAATTACAACTATTAGTTGGCGGAGTGCGAGGGAGATTCATTAAGATCTGGTTATGCGCTCACTCAACCGCATCCCACGATGGCGGGAGGAAGGAACTGTTGACTTTTCGTCTTTATGGCAGTATTTAATGTAGCTAAACATCACTTTGTGGCATTGCACAATAAGTACATATTGTATTTATTGCAAGTACTTATGATTTTCCCTATGTAGTTTTCCATTTAGTACGCAAACATATCCGCAGTATAATTTTCAATCGCTACGAATCGGACGCCACCACTTGCCACTGCGCGAGACCTTCGAATGCAGTTGCAACGTCACTTTTTCAACTATTAGCTAACAATTGAAAATCTCTCTGCCTTCTTCTCTTTCTGTATCTTCTGCTCTGCGATTACCTAATCTCAGGTCGGTCCCTCCCATCTGTTCTATATAGAATTACGCGTGCCACAGATCCACAGCAGACGTAACGTACGAGTACGAGTACGAGTATTTCGTAATCTTCTGACAATAGACCCAGCCTTCAGTGAGGCGGTGGTTGGGAGGAGAATGAGTAGTACTGTTGGTCCGCCTTCTGCCTTCTATCTTCTATCTTTTGTTCAGTGTGTCAGTCTAAATATACAATATATTCGCCCGTTCCCTCATTGTTTCGTTGCATTTCAATTGTAAATTTCATTAGAGCATTACAATCTCAAGAGATCTATGCCAATTGATCAAGTGTTGGCGTTGTCGCTGTCACTGTCGTTGGTGCAACCAGTGCCTCAGACAAACGTCGAACTCTTTGAGTAATGTGTGTCTATAGGGGGGAGATGGTCTCATGTGGATTTAGATCAACTTGTGGGAATAAAACTGAATCCATTTCGATCCATTCCGATCCTACCTATCCCTCATGATCTTTACAGCTTCCACGAGTGCACACGCACACACACACACACACACACACACATAAACCCGACAGAAATGAAGATAGTTTCCATGTGGTATCTTTAGCTTAATTGTTGCTACGTGTATTTTTAGATAAATGTTTGCTGTCTTGAAGATAATTGTTGCTTATTTGCCTGCCTGCCTGCCTGGCTGACTGCTCGACTGCCTGCCTGCTCGTTTGACCGATTCTCAAAAGCACACGGCCGTTCCGTTGTATAATGTCAATTACTTGTGATTTACGACAGTTTAATGATAGACGGCGATGCCTTTAGGTTGATTTGACTGTCTTCGGGCATGCATGCGTTGTGCGGGATCTCGATGTCGGGGAACACTGCATTCACATAATAGTCGGCACATGATGCGGACTTCGCATGTAATGGATGTGATATTTGAAGCTCAATGTTCTCGGGCCCACTCTTGCATGTAATTGGCTCATAAAACTTTTCCAATTTGCCCAACCAAAGAGGAGGGCATATCCTCTTCTACTATTCAGAAAAGGGCACATGAACATCGATTCTCAAGAACTATCCTCATTAGCTGCCAGTCAAAGTGCCTGTGTGTGTGTGACGTAACCTGAACCTCAGCGTGCCACTTTTATGTATGTAGATGTGGTCCATAATTTGATTATTCATGAGAGAGGTCCAAAAATGCAGGTGTTTGGAGTCGGTGGCTCTTTCGGGCGCACTAAATAACAATTAGCCACATAAGGCAAAATGATTTCGGTGACTTTTTCTTCTTTCTTCTTTGTTTTACTCGAGTTTTCTTTTTGTGTTTCTTACCTTTCGGTTGAGAGCTTTGCCAAGCCATTCATTTGGATAACGAGTTTTTAACTGGTGAAGAGGTGCGAGACATGAATGGATAGGTCAAGACGATAAATAATCGAAAAAGTTTAGTTGCTAATCAAGTGGAAAATTAAATGCCATTTTGTGGAATAGGAAATTAAGAGAGTAATTCTTTCATATCGAATTATAGAAAATTAAAAAAATTGATAACGTTAATATCGATAAATATCGATTATGGTTGTTCAAAAACACATAGAGGTTTCAAAGAAAATAGGTAAAACACATTTAATGAGCACAATATTAAATCGATTAGTTATCGATATTCTTTCGATCTATTTGGCATTTTATTTGGTAAAAGAAATCTGATGCTTTTACCAAAGATATACCGATTCTTTGCCAAAATTCTTCAGTTTTCGCCCATTGTGCGAGATTTAAAGCTAAATTTTTTAGATCACAACAGAATGAGTAACCTAACAGGTTCTGCTTTAAATGCCTGCATGATATTCCCACTCTTCTGTGTGTCTTTCTGTTCTAAGCTGAGACACCGACACCGCCACCGCCACCGAAAGAGCGAACAAACCACCGATTGACTACCGAAAGGGAAACGAACTCATTGAAATTCTTGACAGGTTAGGCCCGCGAATTGTGTGGAATAACAAAAGAAATACATAAAATAGAGATAGAATAGATAGGAAAGAGAGGCGAAGAAAGACGTCAGTTGTTCCCTGTTTGAGGAAGAGTTCTGGGGAGGGGGGGAGGCAGACCACATGTGGCGAGTTCTACGTTGAGCCCCTACGTTGCCACACTTCCAGGGCTTTCCCTCTTTTCCGTTTAAGACGGCGCCAAGCGGAAAAACTCACTGAACCAAGTTCATTTCCAACAGGGGCGACTAATAAACACAATAAACTTTTGATCCCAGCAATACCAGGCGAGAGAAGGCTTTAAAAGCAACGGAGGACAAGGACCTGCAACAAAGGCAAGGGCTCAATGACAGCGGCCATAGAAGCGAGAAAGTACGAGTATCTACAGTTAGGAGACAATAAGGTTGACACATATTGGAGTGCAGCCATTGTTTATCGCATACAGGAAGCCGGGAACTCGTCCCGCCTCGGGGTTATTACACTCCCCAGCAGACAGCTTCTGTCAGGGAGTGCACTGATTTGTAATTGTTTCTACTTCAATCTGCAATCTGTTTCGTTTTATTTGCTTTCTCGTGCATTTAGCATTTATCAAGCCGCAAAGTTTATGGCTGATTAGAGAGTCGCGTCGCGTTGCCGCTGCGTCGGTGCCACTGCTGTGGAAGTGGGTCACAAAGCTGTTGTTGACTCAAAAGCGGCACTATACAGAGTCTCTGTTCGAGGCCCATATTGATAAGTTTCTGTTGCAGTTGCAGTTGCATTATGCATTTGCCGAACGATTGAGTGCTGGCGGATGGTTTTGTGAAAGAATTTACGATAGCTGTGGGTGCGGCGGCGGCCACTATCAATCAAGAGTTTTGGGTTAGGAAAATGTAGGTTAGTGGCGCACTTCAGGTGATATATTCCCGATAGCAGCTAACAGACAGATCTCTGAGCAGCTGTCCGTCCAATGACCTGTGGCTGCTGGTCACTGCTGGTCATTTCGAAACACGCTCTTGCATAAGAACACTTATCGGGCATTCGATACGCCCCGCAACCAAAGTCAATTAATTATTTTGTTCGATGTTACCTTTCGGGTGGCAACATGAGACGGAGCTCGACTCACCTTTTCCAAAACAGAAATGTTTACGCAACTCTTGGGACGTCTGCAAAGACCAGAGACAATGGTTAGATAAATGCCAGACAGTACTCGTTTACGTATAATACTCGTAATAATTATTAATTATTGCCAGGGAGACACAACTTGTTCTGGGGGTGGGAAGGCTATTAAAATTAATCAAAGTCGTTGCATTACAACCCATAGCCATGTAGGAGCTAATAAATTGTGGTACTTATTGTACCTGAACCACATAAATACTCGCAAACAGCCGCGGAACACCCACTACCCTACCCAGCAGAACCAGAACCAGAACTTGTCAACTGTAACGCAGACAATCAACCAAAAATGCATAAATTAATAAGAGAAAATGTTACAAAGCAAAGCAAAGTAAAGTAAAGCAAAAGTTCAAGCTGTAATGATATCCAAATGCGATGACGGGCACAACAACTGAGCGAAAGTCAGGGTTAGTCCACAGGGGGGGTGGTGGTGTGCGCGCACATGTGCGTCGAGAGAGGGAGCCCAGAGACAGGGCCAGGGAAGACTTTTGTCTGCTGCACGCAGCTAATTTCATGCCCAGTGGTGCAGTACCTCTCATAATTGATAGTCCCTGCCCCGACAAGGGGTGGACGACCAACTAGAGTCTGAAGTGGTTACACGATATGACAACAAAGCAAACCAAAGCCGACTCTGTCCAAGGACAAAGGAATAATCACGAAGAGGCAGGAGCAAGACCCAAGAACAAAGTTTGAAAACTTCTACCAATTAACTTTGAAACTGCAAACGCGAACATTAGAGAAGGTTAACACGACATGGGTTGGCGGATCTGTCGGACCGCGAGATTATGCTCAGTGTACTGCGAAATTATTCTCAGCGTATGATATTCGGTTCTGCTATTGGGCTCCCCGTTAATTTGCCCATTTCATTGTTGTTGCTGCACTCGTTTCGGTAAGAGAGTGCTTAAGTCAGAGACTCGCTCAGAGAGGATCGTAGGAGCGAAGCGCCAAGGTGCTCCTGAGTGCGAGTGAGAGGGAAATGCATTGTGTCAACATTTGCCAAATGAAGAAGGTGCAAAATCGAGTAGAAACGAGAAGGAACGTGTGAGTCGCTTCTGGGGACGCGACTCTACTTATACCCGTACTCAGTCGGTATACATTTTTGAGGATATGATTTTTTAGAATTTTGGAATTAAAAAAAAAAATTTTACATTTTACATTTTTTTGCTACATCTGTTATCTACATCTACATCTACAATGTATATTTTACATCTAACATGTAGATTATAGATGTACCATTTATATTCTGCATCTCCTCCGCTAGGGGTTGCTAGCGCACTGAACGTGGCAGAGTGTGCGAGCGAGAAGGAGATATAGTATCATGTCACTGGCTGGAGGAGGCGGGGGAACCAACAGAAAATTAATTTCTTCATTCTGGCTATATTTATGATCCGATCTGATTCATATTCAGCAATCTGGTAGATATGGTCATTCTCTACGATACTGCGTTTTTAGTTTTATCGTATCTTTAAAAATGTGCCTGCCACAGATTTTCGTCCTTTGTGGGGGCGGAAGGGGGCGGGGCGAAATTTTGAAATACACTTGTAGCAGTGTGATATCACATGAGTCTGGAAACCAAATTTGGTTGCCCTAACTCCTATAGTCTCTGAGATCCAGGCGTCAAACAAGACGGACAGACGGACAGACGGTCAGACGGACAGACGGACAGACGGACAGACAGACATGGCTCTATCGACTCGGCTATTGATGCTGATCAAGAATATATATACTTTATGGGGTCGGAAAATTTTCCTTCTCTGTGTTACACACATCCACTTTTACCACAAATCTAATAGACAGTTTTTTACGCGATATTTTCGAGTGCGGACGCGCCACAGAGCGGCTCTGCAGATTCAGCTCCAAATCACGGAAAATACCTTCGAAAAAACACAAAAAATTAGCGCAGGCGTACCTAAACACTGCAAGCTCACCCGGGATAGCAAAGCCACACACAGGGAACGGCTCCAGATCCAGACTGCTCCTCGGACATCCACAGGGCAAGGGGAGGCAGGGGACCACCCTGAGTGCGCTCAGGCATTTCCACTCAGCGCCTGGCGGCTCCCGCCTTTTTCTTTTTTCTCTATTTTCTTTTCGGCAAGTAAATTCTTGTTTCCACTCGAGGCAGCACAGCTGATCGACTGGTGTACCAGGGCTGGACAGTGCAGGCCACGAACCAGCTGATCGGCTGAAGGGTTGTAAAGGGTTTTCAGGTCCCAGATCAGCGAGCTTCTGACAGCGACCGATTGCCGATTGCTCACTAACTCAAGTTAGTTAATTTCAAATAAATTCAATTTATTGTCCACAAGCACCTGCAAAGCAGAAAGACCGGCTATCTGGGAGGAAAAAAGGCAAAGGCCAAGGAACCGGCCGCCAGCCAACCCCTCCGCCCAGGCGGCGCCAATCAACGGGGCTCTGGTTACCGAACCGAAGCGGTATAACTTCCACCGAGGATCGCCGCAGGGAAACCTCTGGCCGCCGAGGGATCCCAGAAGCCGCTCCCCCTCATCTGAAGGTACAATGCTGGGAGGGTCGAACTTAGCCCAGCTGGCTGACTCGGACGACCTCCAGGCGTTCGCTCAAAGAGCCAAGATCGCGAGGTCTCCTACTGGAGCTGCGCTCCCGAGCGCCCCGATGAGGGACGGCGATACGCCCAAAAGAGGCAGAGATCTAGAGAGTAGCCCTGAAAGCATAGAAGCAAAGACCAAAAGAAAGAAGGTCACTAAAAGTCTCCAAGCGCTGTTGACCGAAATGGGCGAGATCATAGACGGATTAGTATCCGTAACGCTCGAGAAGAGGCCGGCAACGCGTCACGGGAACCAGTTAAAAGACACCCTAACCAACCTGAAGGAGTTGCACTCGGACATCTGCGTGAGAATCCAGGAGCAGAAACTGGAGGACCACAAACCAGAGACGATGGACCAGCAGACATCCCCGATCCCATGCAAGCTGACGGTGTCATCGTCACTAATCTCGGAAGCCCCACATGGAGATGCATGGTCCACCGCGACCCGTAGGCCCAGACGCCGACCATTCAACGCGTCTGAAGAGCCAGAACAGAGACCCAAAGCGACAACGACCCATCCACCCAGGCGACAAAGGCACGACGCAATCATAATTGCCACAAAAGGTGACCTTTCCTACTCCGACATCCTAAGGATGGTGACGAGGAGAGACGACGGGAAGCTGAAGGAAGTTGGAAAAAATGTTGACAGAGTCCGGCGCACAGCAAAGGGAGAGCTCCTGCTCGAGCTAAATGGCGCTCAGAAGGAGAATACTGCCCAGTTGAAGGAGGAGATAGGCCAAGTCCTTGGTACGCTGGCAGGCGTCAGGGCGCTGGTAAGCGAAACTTTCATCGAGATCCGCGACATCGATGACCTTGCCACCAAAGAGGAGGTCGCTATGGCACTGTCTGCTCAGGTGGACCACCAAGTGGAAGCAGAATGCATTAGGGCTCTACGACCGGGATATGGAGGTTCCCAGGTGGCTGTCGTCGGGCTTGCGGACCCGCTGGCAAAGCGGCTCTTAGAGGCTGGAAAACTCAAGATCGGGTGGACAAGATGCAGGATCGTAGAGCGATCAGGACAGAGGCGCTGCTACAAATGCCTAGAGTTTGGGCATATCGCAGCCAGGTGCAAGAGCGACGTCGACCGCAGCAACTGCTGCCTCAAGTGTGGCAAGCGTGGCCACAAAGTAGCGGAGTGCACAAATGATCCTAGATGCTTCCTCTGCGCCGTAAAGGATCCGGCTGCGGCGAGCCACATAGCTGGCAGCAAGAGGTGCCCGAGAAGCAGACCAGAGCCTAATCACCACATAGCGAAGTGAGGATCCTGCAGCTGAATTTAAACCACTGCGAAACTGCCCAGAACCTACTCTGTCAGTTAGTCCGAGACGAATCAGCGGATGTTGCACTCCTCAGCGAGCCGTACCGCAGAACCAGTGACAGCCACTTCACGCTAGACGCAACAAAAACAGCAGCGATTTGGACATGCGGGCGTTCGGGTCATCAAGCAGAGTTGGTACGCAAGGGAAATGGCTATGTCCGAGCCAAGGTCGGCCAGCTCTGGCTATACAGCTGCTACCTTGCACCACGACTGTCGCTCCAGGAATTCGGCGCCATACTCGACGAAGTAGCAGACGACGCAAGGGGACGGCCAAATGTCATCCTGGCAGGAGACTTCAACGCGTGGTCAGAGGATTGGGGGTCAAGGTTCACCAACGCTAGAGGTCACACCCTCCTAGAAGCCTTTGCCACATTGGAGATAACCCTTCTAAACACGGGATCAGAGGACACGTTCTCCCGAGCTGGGACAGGGTCAGTCATTGACCTGTCCTTCTGCAGCAGCACTCTCTTGGAGAGTACAACGTGGACCCTCAGTACCGCATACACCGCTAGTGACCACAAAGCAATTATCTGCAGTATCGAGTCCCGCAGGCAAGGCTCAGCCCACCAGCCAATGACGACCTTCAACGCCAGATCTCTCAGGCCAGAGATTTTTCTAGAGGAGCTGATCATACCAGAGCCCCAGGGAGACGCAGAAGCCAGCGCTGCCGAACTCGTCCGCTCGATAGCATCGGCTTGCAGGGCAAGCACAAAACAGACAAGGAGCCACTCCCGACACCGCGAGCCGGTATTCTGGTGGACCACGGAGATCGCCGAAGCCCGCAGCGAATGCATCCGGGCTAGGAGGCGCCAAACACGCGCTAAGGGAACGCCGGCCTTCCATACGAGGTCCCAGGAATACGCCGCGAAACGCCGAGTCCTCAAAAGGTCCATCAGAGAAAGCAAGAGGAACTGCTTCCTTGAACTCTGTGACTCTGCGCAAAATGACCCCTGGGGTCTCGCATACAAAGTCATAGTAAAAAAGCTAAACGCGGCAAAGCCTTTCACCGCGGCCGACCCTGCCAGGATGAAAGAAATCGTCGAATGTCTATTTCCCACTGTCACCCCAGCTGTCAGCCCGGCACGAGCACCGTATCGCCACATCGGATGGACCGACATAACGGCAAGCCAGATCTTGGAAGTGGCAGCAAAAACCCCGACCGGCAAGGCGCCAGGCCCAGATGGTATCCCCGATACCGCAGTGAAGCTGGCTATGACAGCGCATCCATCGGCTTTCGCGCATGTCTTCAACATGTGCCTACGCGAAGGAGTCTTCCCAGAGCCATGGAAGCAGCAGAAGCTTGTCCTGTTGCCAAAACCCCACAAGCCTCCGGAAGAACCATCATCCTATAGGCCCATCTGCCTGATAGACACCGTGGGCAAAGCGCTGGAGCGATGCATCTGCAGGAAGCTCCAGGAAGCTGTCGTAGAGGCAGGTGACCTGTCCCCGATGCAGTTTGGCTTTAGGAAGGCAAGATCGACGACGGACGCGATCCGCGTAGTCAAGGACATAGCGGCAAAAGCTATTGAGGGAACCAGGTGGCTTGGAGGACGGAAGCAGTACTGTCTCGTGGTCACTCTCGACGTAAAGAACGCCTTTAACTCGGCGAGGTGGGACGTCATCCTTAGGGCTCTAACCCGGTTAGGAATCCCAGACTACTTGGTAGCCATCATCGAGGACTACTTCAGAGGCCGGATGCTGCTATACAACACCGATAGCGGCACAGTGCAGTACCAGGTGACATGCGGCGTTCCTCAAGGCTCGGTCCTGGGACCAACTCTGTGGAACGTTATGTACGACGCCATCCTCAAGCTCCAACTACCAAGGGACGCCCAAACAGTAGGATTCGCAGATGACGTCGCGCTGGTGGTGGTAGCCAAGCATCTCGGCGACGTGGAGGCCCGTTGTAACCAAGCGGTGGCAGTAATCCAGGAGTGGTTGAACTCTGTGGGCCTCAATCTGGCTGAGCAAAAGACGGAGGCGGTTCTGATATCCAGTCGCAAAAAAGTCGAGGTAGCGACCGTCCGTGTCGGCTCAGTTGACATAACATCATCAAGAGCAATCCGATATCTCGGAGTAATGCTGGACACTCGTCTCTCATTCCGCGAGCACCTCCAGGCAGTCTGCAAAAAGGCAGCCAACCTAGGAAGAGCACTTTCTCGCATGATGCTGAACGTGAGGGGACCCAAGCAAGGCCGCCGACTTCTTCTGCAGTCTGTCCTTAAATCGGTAATGCTGTATGCAGCACCAATCTGGGCAGAGGCGGCGAGGACGAAGTCCTACAGGAGAGGGTTAGACGCAACTCACCGACTGGGAGCTCTGCGGGTCTGCTGCGGCTTCCGAACAATCTCGGATGACGCGGCCTTGGTCATAGCAGGAATGCTCCCAGTGGCGGACCTCGCAGAGGAAGCAAAGGAAATCTCCTCAGAGCTCGACGCAGCACCACAAAATCAATCACCAGCTCTAAGGAGACAAATAAAGTCGGCAGCGAGGGAAAGGAGCTTAAACAGATGGCAGGAACGATGGGCCATCTCAACGAAGGGCAGATGGACATTCCGTCTTATACCGGACATCGCTACGTGGGTAAACCGAAAGCATGGAGAGGTGAATTTTTGGCTAACCCAGCTACTAAGTGGACACGGCTGTTTTAGGAGCTATCTCCATCGTTTCGGGCACGATAGCGACGATAAATGCCCGACGTGTGGCGTCGAAGAAACCGCTGAGCACATCCTTTTCAGCTGCCCAAGGTTTGCAGAACAGCGTAGCGGCATTGGCGGTGACACGCTGAACGCCGAAAACCTGATCAACAGGATGGTTGCGAGCGAACAGTACTGGTCAATGGTATGCGGGTTTGCGTCAGATGTTATGCGGAAGCTGAGAGAGCTGGAGCGGAGTCGAAACGGCATAGAAGGAGGGGTCTAAGGTGACCCGCCCGTTCTTGCGAAGCAAAGCTTCGCGGCATTCCCGCAGGAACTCGGGCTCTATTTTATTTTATTTCCTATTATATTTCTTTACTTAATAAACTGATCAAAAAAAAAAAAAAAAAAAAAAAAAAAAAAAAAAAACCACAAATCTAATATACCCCTTAACTCTTTTTTGAGTACGGGTATAAAAAGATGTAAAGGGATTAAATGATGAGAACCTATCAGGTGATAATCTAATCGGACAAATACCCTGGGAAATGCAAATAAAATCAAAACCTGAGCAGTAAATCATTCCTTATTGACACATGTATTTTAGTTGAGAAACCGACATAAATTATATCTTTATGGCGAATATAAAACAATCCATGGGCTATTTTATACACTTTCATAATTCCTGAGTACACTTTTAATGGCCGGAATATTTTATGGAAAATCCAAACCAGGAATACCTTGAAAAGTACCAAATATGCATCATAGTTTACACTATCATTTTTTCTCGCCTTGTGCAGAACACACCCAAAGCCCACTCCCATCAAGATATCTATTTTATGCACTCCATAACAATTTCTTGCGCATTATCACTCCCCTACCCACACACCTTCCTTGGTATCTATAACCATCCGTATCCTCAAGTTCATTAGCACCCATAGACTCGTAGAGGGGTCTAGCCTTATCCAACTACTGGAAATGCTCTGGTAGTTACTACAACAAATTGCCAATCAACATTCAGTCTTTGTCGTTTGTCGTCTGTGACTTTGTAGTTGTCCTCGTCGTAGTCGTAGTCGTTCGTTGGCCCCACCCAGGCGGGGGACATAACCTCTGGTCCCTGTCTCCTTCCGTCCCTGGTGTAGCAGCTGATGACACGCACTTTGCGTGTTTATTTAATAAATACAAATTTGCATAAATTTGCCAATGTGCGCGGCACAAATTGAAGAAACTCTCTTCGGTTCTGTTGATATTTCCTCCCGCTCTGCCGCCCAGCAGAATCTGCGTTTGAGAGGCGTTGAGGCACTATGTCGAGTGGAAATGCAAACAAATTTATTCAGCCATTTGTTACGGTAGCCATGGAAAAAGGATTCGTTGTGGCAGAAAATAAAAGGGATAATAAATTGCGATAAATGCATACTTTTGTCATCCTTTGTGCAATAGTCAACGTCTTCGACTTGAACTACTCATTCTCCAGCCATTCTCCAAAGTACATAATGTGGAATTATCCATTATCTCGGCTTAGTGTAGCACTTCCCACAAAATCGAAGCTGTTCTCGAGCACTCCCCGAATCCACGCGGCAGTTGCCTTGAACCCAATCCTCAGTCTAATCCCCAGCCCAGCCTTATGTCAGACACTCATCATGTAAGCCATCCATCCATCCATCCATCCCACTGTTTTGCATCATAACTCTGGCAAACTAATAACCCAACATCAGATTTCTGGGCGCCCCGCTAAAGTGTAACTAATATGCGAGCGGAGCCCCCGAGAGAGATGGTGGAGTGCCTTTTGATTAATGGATGCCGCTACTGTTTTGGAGGGGCAGCAGCCGTAGGGAGAGGAGATTTGCAAAAGCATAGAAATTTATGCGCGTTTTGATTCGAGACGCACGACGATCGGATAGCATCGAATAGCATGAGATGGGATCGGATGGGATCGGATAGCATCGAAATAAGAGTCACAGAGCCAGAGGCGCCAAGTACGAAATTATAGAAGTCGCGATCTGCGGCTCTCGGGGCTCGGTGTGGGCTTGCGCATGGCTATGGAGTTAATCGACTTTAAGTGATTGGTCAGCGGTCTATTGGCTTCAGCATTGAGCATATCATTTATCTTTTCTCGATATCTAAACATAGAACAAGAACAAAGCGGGTTGGTTTCCTTCGGTGCCTCTCCTACTTCATTCTCTCCGACCAGTCGCCAGCAATTAGCGGCAATCATTTTTCATTTGTCAGCCATAACATACAACGAACACACACATCTGTATCAGTATCTGTGTCTGTGTCTTAAGTGCAACTGGTTATCCGCGTTCATTATCCGCGACTCTCAATGTCAGCTCTCGGTCCGAACTTCGAGCCACTTCCCAAGTTTCAGTTCTGCTTTTTTGGGGCCGATTCTCAGTGCATTCTCGTACTACAAGTAATAATTTGCGTTTGCCCGCTTGTGAAATATTCGTTATTATAATATAGGGGGCGAGGGGACATAATTATGCCAAATATTCAAATAAATTATCAAGCAGAACAAAAACGACTGCGGAGTGCAGCGTCGACCAGCTGCACAGTAGCCGCGACTTTCAGGCTTTTGTTGTTCGCATTGTTGCACAAAAGTTTTACATGATAATAAATTTGTGTGTTCTATTGCCAGAGAGAAAGAGGGAGATAGAGAGAGAGGGCGTATGTATCTGTATCTATGTGCTGCTTCTGGAGGGGGCTTGAGATTCTTTTGTTTGGATGCTTTGGCTTACAACAGAGTTAGACTGCACATTGCGGAGGGTGTTCCAGTGCCTGTCAACCCAAACAAAAGCCAACAGTGTATGTAAGTAGTAATGGATATAAATTGGTTTCTATCAAAGGAATGGAAAAGCTTTAGAAAGATGCAATTCTTTTAGATTTTAGTCAGTTTTATACACTATCTCTCTCGCAGTGTGGCTTAGCAGCCGAGAGAGAGGTGTACGCGAAGACATATTAATAAAATATCTCAACTTTTGAAAAGTTACCAAGTAGATTAAATGAGTAGAGGCTTAAGGGAAGCTCTCTTTTACGAAAACACCATGTTAACTTTTCTAATTATTTCTCATGTGCATAATAAACCCAAAACCCCCGGTAAAGATGTTCAACCCATCGCCATTTCCGCACAATATCTTTTGCCTTCAAGGCTGGGGCATAAGCGTAGATAATTATGCATATTCATTATGGACATTAGCCATAATGCTGGGTGAATGGAATAGTTTGCTCTTGCCGTGTCTATCCTTCGATTTCCCCATTTGCGGACAGGCATTTTCCGAGTGTGACCAAAAGAAAATGCAACGCGTTTGAATGCAAATGCCAGCCTTGAGATGGGAATTGTGGACGGGGAGACTTGGCGACTGGGGAATTGTTGTCTTGGCACTAATTTAATATGCAAAGTATAGCCATAAGTACGGCTGCAACTACGATTTATCAGTGCTATACTTGTGATATATCTTAAAGCAAACTCTTGCGGAAGTTTCACTTTACTTAACACTCGCTTGGTGGAGAGCGGAGGCTGTGGTCCACTGTTCCAGCTCTGAGAAATCTACGCCTTGTTCCAGCCATGTTGCTACCTTTCGCAAACCTCACTCTGTGGTCCTGCTTTTTGTAGATTGCCGACCAGCTGACATATCAAATATTTAATCAGCGCATGCTGTTTTTTCTACCTTTAAATTATTATTCTTTTGCGGTTTGTTTTGTGTGTTTGCGGGCACTTCTCGTGTTCAATAACCTTGCCAGAGCAAAAGCTCAACAAACTTGACATGGCAGCCTTTTACATACGACCAAAAATACATACATATGCATGTATCTCCTCATCACACAAAAACGGAGCGCAACATCTTAGATAAGTCGAAACAGACGGCTTTTTTTGGGCAGTCTTCGCGTCAGGCATTAAAAGTGGCTCATTGAATGCGCTGTTTTGGCTCGGCTTGTTTTATATCGTATACTCGTACATGTCGTATATATCGCATATACATATCGTATATAGTATGCGCAAATGTACTTTATGATGTTTACATTTCACTTTGTTTGCTCGCTTGTGATTTATTTCACTTCCTTCCTTCCCCACAGCCCAAGGCTGAGGCTGAGGTCGACTTTCACGCATCATGACCGCACGGCGTCTCCATTTCGAATCACTTCCCCTCCATTCGCAGTTCTGTAATATTTTGTAATTGGAAATCGATTTCGATTTGCGATTCGCGATGTTTGTGCAAGTGGCGGAGCAGCAGCAAGGTTGTCTGTCCGTCCACTCATCGGGCGGTTTTTCAGCTTTGTTTTCTGCCACAAAAGTATCTTATCGCGCAGGGGTATCAAGTGACACAAACGGGAAATTTCAAAATGTTGGCAAGGGTTGCAGATAATTTAGAGTCTCTACGTGCGATTCTCAGGGAATGGATTTCCGATTGGAACAAAAGTCTGGGTTGAGGCATTTTGCATTTTTGTATTCTTAGGACCGAAACTAGGTGCCAGTCTCGAGGCGAACTGCAATTTTCCTCGTCATGCACAAGACATGCAATTTGTTTTTTCATTTTCTTTGTGGCTTTTCGCTAGTGCGTCTGGCTCAGATGTCGAAGAATAACTCTCGGAGTAATGTGAGCAGTTGCCCAGAAGGGATGCTAAGAATCTTGTAAGTTGCTAGAGCCATTTAATGTAGCGTCTTTTTTAGTGTTTTTTACAATTTGAATGTTTAAACTCTCATTATTATTCCTGCAAATTCACATTTGTTCCATCTTGCAGCTCTTTATGGAAATTGTATAAAACACTTCCAACAAATAGGTTTCCGCTTCTGTGGACAGCACGCTTATCAAAGCGACACCCAATGAAACACTGCCCTGTGTGATATCCAGAAATAATCGAAGTAGAAAAGCATTTACAAAGCTGTGATTCAACCTCCTCCAAGGGTGCTATCATCCGATAACCGAGAGCATGGAAATGCGACGCAGTCGAACAAACCAGCGAAATGCGTCTCTAATTTAATATTCCTACGGATTATTCATAAACATTTGAATGACTGAGATGAATGAGTGTAGAAGGGGACTGAATTTTCACTTGTTATTCAATTCCACAGCTGTTTGCATTTCATTATGGAGTGCATCTTAATGGGTTGCTCAGGAATTTGCATAAAGAATGTGGAAACGCACCAGAAACATTTAGAAATTCCATTGGAATGGCAAACAAATTGGAATTCTCTACTGAATCATTGGGTCTACGATAGAACACTAAAGGCAGAAACTTACCTAGAAATCCTTGATGTTTAAGAGCTCTAGTTTCTTCGATTTGTTTTGCTGACAAACGTTCAGATCTCTGCAATGAAATAAATTGATAACAAATATAATTAGCGCTGTCAAATGTTGAGACCTCCTGCCATTTATCGATAATTCCATCGATGGTTAAACAGAGCGAGCTACTTGATATTACAAAATCAATCAAATCGAAATCTCTATTAATTCCTCTCGAAGTAGTAGCCTCAATATTTGACCCACATTTCAAACCACCCACAAGATGACCCATTTCCCACATTACGAACCTCTCCATCTTATCTGTAATTTACACAATTTACGCGGTATAGTCCCTCATCTAGCCGAAAGTAAACAACAGCCGAAGGAATCCTAACATTCAGAGCGTAAATATCGCTCGTATTTCCACATTCTCGCACTCTGGATCCAACTCCTTATCGCGGTGCGTGTCTGCAACAGCGTAAATACAATAATATTCCACTGATAAGCCACCCACCATTCCTAATCAGCAATTTGGGGGCGTCTGTGAATCAGTTCCTGATGATAAAATGGTGGTAATTCAGTAAGGTCTTTTCCATAAAAGAGCTGTATTTCCAGATAAATTTTTGTGTGTGGAATGGGTTTGATTTGAGCTATATTTATCTATAACAAATCACGTTGATTAGGAAACTATGTAGGGCCAAAAGATGGCATATCCATGCGCTCTCTTGTAGAACATAGCAGATATTTAATTCTAAGCCACACTGCGAGAGAATAAAGAAAGGAAGAGAAAACCGAGAGGTCCTAAATGTGGCATGGATCAGAAAGAAATCTGAAGTGCAGGAACTAATTTATTTGCCTTCAGTATTATTCTGATGTATTCCTATCGTAACATTAGATCCATTCACAATGCCCCAATATGAACTAATATCTTAGAGATAATTTATCCGTCGAATAAACAGTTCTTCTCACATATTTCATCTTTTGAACATTCAAATCGATTCATAAATTCAGCGAAAACAAAAGCTAATGACAAGGCGATATATTAAGAGCTTAACTGCAGAGATGGCCCCTCCTTATGCGTCGCAGAAATCGAAAGGTTCGCAGGTCTTGGGATCGTGTTTTGTTAGCCGTGAATCACGTCCCAGATGCAATAAATAAATTTTGCTTTGTTTCGTTTAATAATTTGCATGGTTGGGCAATTTTTCACTGAGTATCGAATGGGGGCTTCCTGGGTTTCTTCGTTTCCGCGAACAATCCCCCGAAAACGGGGCTCTACCCATTTAATTTATGATCTCCTGCAAGTACTTATGCTTTTCCTCAGTTTAATATACTTTTAAATTGCATAAAACAATTAAGACTCTTCTGTTTTCCACTCACCAAATAAACAGACAACAGGCAAGAGAAAATCACAAAATGTTGGCAAGTGAAAGCGTCAGAGAAATATAAAAAATAAAAAAATTATAATGCTGCTCTGCTGGTCAAATATTTTGCAGCTGTTTCGGATGGGTTTGTAGCTTTTATTGATTCCCGAATGGTTTTTCGGAGACTTAAGTGGGCCACGAAAACAAATTCAATGTTTGTGGAGCATCAAAATAATAATAATAATAATAAACCATTGGCATCCATCGGAGACGTAACCAAAGACACTTTTTATAGTAGCTTGGATCATTAAATTAATATTTTTATTGGGGATTTCAATTAGTTGCCGACACACCCGCACTGCCCCTCACCACACCACCTTTCCCCATAAATATCTGTTACGATGCAGTTCTCAAATCCAATTGACACTATTGACAATGCCCGAATCAGAGCGTGGACGGGGAAACAATGTGTGCTAGACGGAAAATCCAATTAGGATCGACCCCCACAATGCCCCTAGAAGAGGCGGCTATTCGACTTATCTGCAGCCCCACAGGCGGCATGGCACCAAACCAAAAGCTGGCGAAAATCTCATTCATCCTGAGAGCAACAGCCACAAAAAGATTTCTATGTGCAGCTGCTAATTTAACTGAGAGACAGACAGACGGCCGAGACGGCAGAGAAATATGATTAACCGCACGAGTAACGAGCCAACGGGCCAGCGAAAGATACAAAATGGGTGTTGCAACCCGGCAATCCGCGTATCCAAGTGTGCAACTGTCAGATGCAAGCCGAGGCCTAAGCCAGGCGGCCGTTGCATGATTTTCCACTCATAATGAAACCGAAAGCAGACAACGGCACCACAGCGAAATCTACGAGTATTCAACAGTTTTGGCGTAAATTAACGTAAATACTCGAAAACAGTTACCCCAAACAGTCCCAGCCCCGGCCACAGCCCCAGCCAGACACCCGAATGGAGAGTGGAGATAGGTCCGATCGGTCCAGCCGTCCGAGCACACCTTGATTTACCTGCACAGCGCACAGTAGTCAGGCATGCGCTGATCTCAGTCTTCATCTGAGGCTCAGGCTCACAGCCAATCCCCCAAATCTTGGCAACACGATCATTATGAGGCATATGGGACAGCATCTAAACGGTTATGGTTATGGCCAATGGCTATGGCTATGCCACTGGGGTATCTATGAGGCTTCTTTAGGTGTTTTCTATACGAATTTCACAGAGATTGAGATTGATCTTTATGGAGGATGAGAAGTATAAGTTGCTTTGAAAACAAATACTCCCTATTTCTGGCATAAATATTTATTATTTCATTTTAAAAATACTTAACAAATATTATCAATAATATTTTTATGGTCTTTCAAAGTCAACTAATTTAGCGTGTCGAAAGACGGTAACGTGAACGTCAGATGGAACAGATTTCAGCTAAATCAGATGTCTATTATTCATTGAATCGGCTCTCTGCTCATGAGAGGAAGTATCTTTACCGTTTTGCAACCCATCTCTTGCATAATTGTGGCTGAAAAATGCCTGAAAGCCACCATGCTTACCATATAAAAAATATATAACATAAGGAGTGGTTGGATGCTCATTAGTCGAGTATTTGATTCCTCATTACCGACCGACCAGCAAACCCGAAAGAAAGAAAGATTGCCAAAAAGAGTTTCGAAACTCATTATCAGCAAATAAAAGTGTAATATTTTGTGTAATTATTTTATAGTTTGAATTTCTCTTCCACTCCAGGCCTCCACTCCACTCTTCGCCCACTCTCCACCCACTTCGACGCCTTTCGATCGGTGGCAGTGGCGGTGCGGGGCCTACTTTTTACATCATTTATTATGTGGGCAATCGAATAATGGACCTACGCTTCGACCTGCAACAGCAGGGGGAGCAGGAGGAGGAGGAGGCGGCATGTGTTGCATGTGGCTGGTGTGGCACGCTCCGTTGAGTGCTCCCTGCGTTTGTCGAATCACTCGGCTGCAACCGAATATTAAAATGCTGGCCCAAGCAGCCATAGATATTCGCACACAGCACAGCATTCTTCTTGCAGATACATTTGTATCTGGCCGTGGGCGTTGCGCTTGCGCCCCCTCTGCCCATTCCACTCACACTGCGAGTGAGTGTCAAGAACTTGTCTTGGCCATAAAGAGAAACCGGCAGAAATGTGCACCAAATGCAGCAGACAGTCAAACAATTTGATTTGAGAGTTTTTTTAACCAGTTTCCAGCACCGCCCGCCTCCGACAGTGGCAGGTCCACTTGCAAGTCTTTTTATGGCAACCTGCAGAATGAGTAGTAATCTCAGAGGCCACCAGAGAGAGGGAGAGAGAGAGAGATAGAAAGAGAGATCATGGACAATGCATCCATGAGATACTCTTGAAGACAAAGTCAATAAACTCTTGATCGTCAGGGGTTAGGGTTAGCCATCCCACAATCAAAACAGGTCCAAACAAGTTTAATTTATAACTGATTCTTTTCCATACTGTTCCGAGAGATAACTAACCATCACAATGGCACAAACTGCAAGTAAAGTAAGTTCTAAAACAAGAAGTGCAACAAAATACGCGAGAGACCAGACAGAGAGAGAGAGAGAGAGAGAAAGAGAGAGAGAGGGAGAGAGGAATCGCCTATGAACCTGGCAACCGGTTTCCTCCTCTACGACAAACAAATATCAACCTCTCAGGCCATAAACCAAACAAGTCTCAAAGGGCAGTCAGCAGAGAGATACTCGCACTCGCACTTTTGGGGTAGATACAAAATCAAGTTTCCAGCCAAAGTCTTCTTCGAAACTCGAGAATATCCAGGAGCCAGAAGCCAGTAGACAGTAGGAAGGCGCTTTTTGGTCAATGACTGTCTCTGCGGAGGGAGCACTCTCCACTCTCCAGTCGCCACTCTCCGCCATCCCCTCCCCACTGACTGAAACATCATCATCATCATTCATTTTTCATGGCTGAGTGCCTGGCAGGCAGTTGGCTCTGATTGTTTACAGCTGCCGTAGGTACAAGTTGAGATCTAAACGGGTTTCGTACCTCCAGACGCAGACGCAGGCACACAGCTGTTTGCTGTAGATCCAGAAACTTAATATTCCCCACAACACAGGATGCAGACGACAGACGACAGGCGACAGACCGACAGACACTCAAGTGGCTTGGCCAGTCCAAGGAGTCACTGCGCCCAGGCACAGACCAGGGCACAGACCAGCGCCCAGGCGGGTGCGGTTTGACCTAAAACGTTCCTCGAAGAACACGTCTGCCGCCTGACTGAATGATGAAATTCTCTCTTGGCCCAAAGCTTGTCTTTGGTCTTTGTTTTTTTTGTTTTTCGCCACAGTTCTCTTTCTTCTTGGGGCCTGGTTTTTTAGTGCTGTTGCAACTCATTATTTTGCGGTTGAGGCAACAACTTTTGTTGTGGCTTTCAAGTGCATAAATATCTCCTCCTTTTTAAACGGTAAATGATATACGCTGTTGCTGTAGTTGTTACTGATGCTGTTGTCATGGGCATAATCTCTGAGGCATTAATACCACTCCAGTCCAGTCTCAATACGAAGAAGTCTGAGTCTCAGATCTCCCCCGCGATAAGCGATGAAAGGCGGTTGCTGGTGGGAGGGGGCTCATGTGCGGATGGGTGATGAAATGCGATGATTCTTTTTGCGGTCAGCGCAGAAGAAGGAGAACGAGGAGTAGGAGAATCAGAAGACTAACGGAACACCCGCTTCGTGTATAAGTTATGGATAAGGATACGTGTGCAAGAAGAGGAACGGAAGAAGACACAGTGCCTGTCAGTACTAACAATCAGATAAACGATGTAATTGTTTTCGTTTCTGTTTACAACTAACTTTAGTCGGCTGTGTGTATCAGTTGTCGAAAGCAATCGGCCATTAACTGCGATTAACTATCGATTACTTCCATCGATATTTACTTATATTATAAATATATAATTATATATATTAATATTTTTAATATTTTTTAATATTTTTCGCCATATTATCGATTTTAGTCATTTATCTATGCGTAAAGTGGAATAAGATTGGTTTATCCTCTTCCAATCCTCTCAGTTTTCATTCCATTCTGTGGCTGCAACAGCTTTATCATTTTGAAACGTACTGTACTTCAATTATATTCTCATATATTCTAGGGGAATGGAGTTTCGTTTCAATTGAAGTTTGGGCCATGCCAGGAATCGCTCGTGCAGCATCATCACATTATAACCATTATGCCCATTTCCATTTCTGTCAGTTTCAATTAAATTTAATTTCACTGCCAAGCACACGAAATATCAAGAAGAGAGGTTAATTAATTATGAAACGTGTGGATAGTGAATCAGAATGAATGTGTAATTTCCAAATCAAGCCATCCACTCACAACGCCGAGTCATGGAGGAGGAGTTTCTCCATCGTTTGGGAAACACTAATTAAATTTATTGAAGAAATCTCGTTGTGTAAATCAAATCCAGACCGGGCGCTCACTCGTATCGACTCAAGCCCACGAACTTTGTAAAAATATGCAATTTTTCAATTTGTTTTCTGCACTTTCCATATTCTCTGGGTCTCTGTGTGCCTCTGTGCCAAAGGCGAAGCCTCAGTCTCAGCTGCAGCGACATGCACAAAACTTAATTAGGCGTCTCTCTTGCGTCTCTGGTGCGCGAATGCAGGTGGGCTGGCAGCCCCTCCATCGATAACGCCTCGTTGAGTGTTTGTTGGCCCGGCTATCAGCCCCCGGCCATGTTGTATAATCTTCTGAGCCAAACTAAAAACGAACTTGGGCCTGACACTGCACTTTTGTTTGTCTGCCACTAATGCCAATTTGCACAGACAGGACAGAAAAGCATCAAAAAAACGAAGGAACATCAATAAAAAAAAAATCAGCAATATTTATAACTACATATCTGAGAGCTTCGGGAAACCTCTACTCTCGGAATGCAGCAATGGATGTGACTTGAAATTTCTATAACTGTAAATAATATTGAATTCTCACACTGTGATGCTGGTCACGCTCGTGCTCGTTCTCTCCCAGTGTGGCTGAGCAGAAAAAAAGTTCCCTGACTGACTACCGCTCTCTCTCTCTCTTCCAGAGTGCCTTAGCAGCAAGGAGGAAGTGGTTTTCGTGCACTCGAAACACAACACAAACACTCCCAGTGATAATAAATATTTCAAATAATATTAGTTTAAGTCCGATTCGTACACATTTCCGAAATATTCACATCTTCAAACGCATTGGTATCTCTTGTAGCAAAGCCAAAATCAAAGTTTCTACCCAGTCATTGAATAGGTATTCCTCGCCTGCCGTCTAGACAGATCGCCCCAATGCCAATATCTCCATTAGCCACTTGTCAAGGTGTTAGCACTCGTAATAGAGTGAAACAACTTATAAATATAAATAATTAAACTCTAATTACGACATTCGATGGAGCGACGGGGAATGACAGAAACAGAAAATGCAAATCACAGATGGAGAAAAAATGTTGGCTAATTGCAAAGAATCTTGCGACAAAAGTGCAAGTGATAATTCGAGAGGGAGATGCAAAAGAGAGAGAGAGATGCAAACACGAATCAAAGAAGAACGAACAAAGCGCCGATGATTAAGAGTTAATTACAGCTTTTAAAATAAAAAATAAACACTTTGCGATTTCACTTTTTCTAAGGCAGAAAAAGAAACAGAAGTTGCCTTCCAATTTGGACTTGACCCACATATCAAGAGAGCGACAGAGAATTGAGAATTTTTGAAAATTTGAAAACGAATATAACGAAAGAGATTGCTCATCAAGTGCGTTACGCCCCCGTGCGTGGCGTGTGGCTGTCTATGGCGTCTCACGACCAAGACCCAATTCGCGATGACAAAAGGAAAACGAATTCTCATTGAGGCAGCAGCGTATTGAATATCTCTTGAATGCGTGGTCTCCATTACCGGAGGCAGATACAAAGAGACAGAAATACAAAGCCGCAGAACAGAGATCTAGCCACGACAGTTATAGCCACATGCTCGCTGGCTGTGGGCAGTGCACTTGTCACTGTCTTGGCGGCGGCACCCACGAAAAGCGGAAAGTCCGATAGCCAAAGCGAAGGTCTCCTTTCTCTGACAGGGAAATTCCTAGAAACCCATTCAGCATTGAGATTTGTATGCCCAAAGCTCTGCTCCAAACATAATTGGTCGTCAAGTGAAGATCTCTGCTTGCTTCTGCCTTATTATACCCGTACTCAAAAAGAGTTCAGGGGTATATTAGACTTGTGGTAAAAGTGGATGTGGGTAACGCACAGAAGGAAGCGTGTATATATTCTTGCTCAGCATCAATAGCCGAGACGAAATAGCCATGTCTGTCTGTTCGTCCATCCGTATCCATACTGCTGTGATATCACACTGCTACAAGTGTACTTCTTCCAGATTGCCGAATCTGGATCAGACCGGACAGACCGGACCGGAGAAGAAATCTACATTTTAGATGTTTAATCGACATTGTAGATGAAAAAAATGTACAAGTGTGAAATTTGTTTAAATTTTACATAAATCAAACAAATTTATATACTGATTGAGTACGGGTATAAAAGTAGAGTCTCTTTTTTTTTTGTATTTCGCGTTAATTAAGGCTGTGCGTGGATGAGATGATGTCGTCTCCATAATCAATTTCAATTGAAGGTGTCATGCTTAATTGTTTGACAGCTCGAAGAGGCAGAGTGCAGAAGGTTGTGTTGTCCCCCAAGAGGTTAAGCCATAGAGTGGATTAGCAGTGGATATCGGAGACACTGTGAAAAACTCCTTTCTATTGTAATTTTAATCGAATCTGGTTTGTTATTTAAACAGAAATTCGATTATGCACTAATTCTGTTAACATTTTTAAAACAAATATTGAAACATATAAACAGAACCTATCCAGCACATCCCTCGGATAAACAATCGCCTTCTGTGACTGGATAAAACTTCATAGAAAATTATATTAGTTGTCCAAATAACTATTGCATTTGCATATTTGCAATTCCATAATGGTATGGGAATCCTCGATGATTATTCCAATCCTAAAAATTTTATCAGATCAGCGTAGTATCTATGTATCTCATTTGCGTATCTAAACATGCTCAGAAATCAGAAATCTCATGTTGATTAAACGTTTCATTTGCATAGCCAGTTTCCAAATGGGGGTCGGGCCTCTATCTAATATATTCGCAGCGAAACTTCCCACCGACACATGCTACCAGAAATTAGCAAATTTGCGAGTATCTTTTATCAGTGCCACAAGCAAAAAGATAAGGGGAAAATACTGGCTGATAAGAATAATGAATGGTCAAGAGAGAGAGGAGATAGGGGCAGCACCTCGTATCAGCTGATATTTCCAGCTGTAGTTTCGTTGCTTCGCAGCTTAGGCTAGATCAAGAAACCCTACAAGTACCCGCACACTCATACGAGTACTCGTGCTCGTGCGACGTATCTCTAGACGTATCTGTAGAGAGTCAATGTGACGCACTTGACGGCTATAGCCTATAGATCTCTCGCTCTCTATAGCACTGCCTGATCTGATGCTAAATTTAACAATACAAAAAACCACATTTGGCGGGCATCAATTATTGTCTAGCTGGAGAGTATTTGTTGCTGAGATAGATACTATACTCTACTCTCTACACTCACAGAAGCACCTGCTCTTTCTGTCTTTTTGTCTCCATCTTCGTGGGGCTTTCTCAGTGGGGACTCTCATCTGGCATTTCGTTGGAACCGTAGTCTTTGTCATCATATTTAGCAGGAAGTTATTCACGACTTTACCCTCGCAGCCCAGCTCACATTTTATTTTCGTGATAATATACAAACTTGATTCCCCATCAATGACGTAGAGATCCGTCGTAATCGGAGGTTTCATTGCGGCTGATAAGCCTCGCCGTATGACTATCTACCCAGCGTATCTTTCCACACAAAGTTGTACGAGTAGTTCCATAGCACGATGTTAGCTAGAACTTTGGCACTCGAATTCGGTCTTGGGTTTCTGTTCCGTTCTGATAATTCTGATAATACTCGGAAAAGAGTAGACAATTATTTACTGGAGGACTGCTGTTCGATTTGAACTTGAGTCTAACTATAGAATATTCTCTTCTGTTTATTTTAGGGGATACAAAATACTCAAGTGTTTCGATCAGGTGAAGGCAATGACCTTAGGCGGAGTGGTGGGGAAGGGGGAAAAGCAATTATATTCTTTGGGTAGGTCTGTTTATGTAAAGAATGAAATTGTGGGAATAGTTTCAGATGCGTAACGAGGAAGAACAAAATGCCACACAAAAACTCAATTTAATACAAGCGTAAAATTCAGAAAATTATAAAAATTAAAACAAAAATTATCTTAAATAAAAAGTGGGCAGCAAATTATTGAAATCTCTTATGTTGAACGATACTAGAGGGTATGTTTAATCCGAGAGATGTTCTGATAGTTGCCACATTTCATGCAAATTGAATGGGTGGTGGGGGCTCATCTAACGGCGCTTTTATTGCGGTTTATTTGCTCGGACCGACCCACCGAAAAAAACTCCACTCCACACGACGAACGACTCCCCTGACGGACTCCTCTCGAGACGAGGCCGCACTCACACACACCAACACAAAACTTTTGCACACTTCATAGAAAGATTGCGCAAAGCAGAGCAAACAAATGAAGAAAACTACAAAATAAATACTTATAGTAATAACTTTTCGGGTCCGTTAGGAAAGCCAAAGCCCCCAACACTAACCCCAAGTGGGGGCCAATGTGGGTTACTCTTTTACGACTCTTCACCCGAAGCCCGCGAGCGGGGTATGAGAGATACATTTTGTAGTAGGAAGATCCCATATGCAAATTACGAGCCAAGCCGGCCACACCTGAGGGCATCGCATAATTGTGTCACTGTGAGTGAATTTCATTAGAATTTTATTTGTTGGAGCAGCAGCAAGAATGGAGACTGGAACATAAAATTCATTTAATTTGCATAAAATGATGAGTATTGTAGCATCCAGTTGGCGCTGTTTTCCTAGATATATTATTTTCGCTAATACTTTACGGATCTGTAGTTTCATAGTTTTAAAAGTTAGTAAGTCAGAGGTTTGAGACCTAATTAATTGCATTTCAAAACCCAATTAACACCCAAAACAAACTTTCCAATGTTGAAATGCCCAAGATCACTCCTCGATGGATACCCTTCTCATGGAAATGAGAGATGAAATGGAAGCACCCAGGGGGGAGTTGAGGCAGAACACGAGTCAATCGAGTGAAATGGAAAGCGAACAAAAGACACAAAAGACAAGACACCAAACGTGTTGCAAATTGTATGCAGGCCAGAAAAAAAACGAAAACAGAAAACTCACAGATTAACCGAAAGCCGAAAAGATTAATAACAATAGGGGCAAACGGCTGGAGGGACAACCTCGCGTTGATTAGAGCCGGCCCTGAGGCCCCGAGGCAGATCTGTAGAGAAAAGTATCTTCGAAATACACTGTCTTTCGTTTATCTGCGGCTGTGAGTGCAAAGAAATTCGATTCATCGTTCATTTGAATCGATTTTGGCAATCGAATCGATACGTAACATTTTCCCTCAGTTTCATTCACTCATTAGCTATTATTTTTCTCTTTTTTCTATGGATTGTTCTTGAAACATGTTCGACTTTGAAAAGAAGAAACAACAAACCACAAATCGGTTTATGTCTGTCCTCGGAATAATATCATTGAGTGGATGGATGGTCAGGGCAATAAAAAGCCATGCAAATTCATCTTCTGTTTTGTTTTGGGTCGATACAGAAATAATTCATAAGTTAAGAAATAAAACCTAATCGGGATTCAATCAAAAATATCACAGATTCTCCCTCATGCCTCCTGTTCTACACATATACATTATCTCTATCTACCATTCAATAAACTATGAATAATCTCATTCGCCGGTTCGATGCCTGAAACAATTTGTATTTGTTTATAAACAAATGAGAGAAATCCTCGCATGGGAGGAAGAGAGAGAGAGAGTGTGTGTGTATGACAAAGTGTCTGAAAGTGTGATATAATACATAATTATACAATGTTTTCAGGCGATTATTCGTACGAAAAGTCATTGTACTCGACTGACACTCGTACAACAGAATTAATTGAGAGAGAATAAAATGAAATAAAACAAAACAGAATCAGCAGAGATCCTTCCTGATAACGAAATATAAATTACAAAACGGATTGTAAGAAATAATAATAAAATAAAAGAATTATACGGAATTCTCCAATGGGTGGGTGAGTTCTGAGGAAAATACTGTGGAACTTATACTTTGTGGATACAATTAATTCGGGTTATTGGAAAACTTTGTACTTTGGCTGGAACAGAAAATAGAAATCTCAATATACTACTTAAAGATCATTGCGTTACATTTATGTAAGAGGTGAATTTTTGAAGACGATTTATACAGCTAGGTTTCCACATTTATATAAATATCTGTAATTCCTACTACACATTTACTTAAATCTTTTTAATTGTTTGCAATTTATTTATTTATTTATTTATTACTGTAATCGTGTTCAAATGCAAACGATCTATCTTTTCCATTTAAATAATGATATATCTATAATTCGTCATAAATTATATGTAGATTTTATTTATATACCTCTCTCTCTCAGTTTTCTAACCACACAAATACATCGTATTCATATCAACCAGTAACCTCTCTACCTGGGCTATAGAAGAGGTAGATCTTTACACGGTACTCATTCAATTGAAACTCAATATTTTATCCACTCACTCCATCCCCTTTCCTACTGTACTCTCTCACACAACTTCAGTTGAGAAGGACAAGGAAGGAAGGATGGCAAAATTTCTGCAAAAAAACACACACACACGCAGGCTCATGGGATGCTGCACAAAAACAACTTCTAACTTCTGCTCAAGTCTGGCTCTCACGTACTCTCATTCTCTCTTCCAGCAACAACAAACTTCGTTTTGGGAGTTTTGGCTCATGGAAATATCTCTCTATCTCACTCTGTCTCTGTCTTTTTGTTGTTGCATACAAGCCCCACTGCTGCAGCATCATGTGGGAGATTGTGAGTGGGGGCAGCGACGAATGTGTATACCTTTATGCCAGACCAAAAATATACACCGTTTTGCGTACCTTTATTCAACAATATTGAATGTTTTCCGGCTCTCAATAGTAATGCACACCGAATCACCTGGATTCTTGATTATGATTAATTCTTTAGGGTTGTTGTTAAACTGTTAAACACTTTAGCATCGATATAATACTAATTATGAATTGCCTTTAATTGGTAGATTAATTTGTGATGGGATTGAATTTGTTTCTCTTTTGCTTTACTTCTCCATTCAAAAAATCACCTTGCACGTCGTCGCGTTGTGTTTGGTTCACCGTTCCACGAATTTCACTTTCGATTTTGAGCGTGGATTGGATTCGATTTCTATATCCGACTATTCCGACTCTTTGGATAACATAACCCGTCGTCGTCCCGAATATTCAACAAAACGCCAAGAACGCGGAAAACAAAAACTGAGTTTAGCCTCGAATTTGGATAATTTGAATTTATATCGAATCAAAACGGGCACGGCGTCCGCTACACAACCGCTCTGCATGAACAAACTTGTGTTTTTGCTTTCTGGACAAGTCTCGACATGTTCGTGCTCATGTGGGTGCTCATTTTTGCGTTTCACTGCTGAGTTTTGCGTAAAAATTCGTTGAATATTCTAAGAGTAGTTGAGCACCCTTAATAACTGTCGAGTGCACTATTATTTATGTAAATTATTTTATATTTATTTATATGATATCAATAAGGATAGTTTCAGTGCAGTTTACCATCTCCCATGAGTGACAGCAAAGCAACTCCACCTTGCTGCGCTAACATACCCTGCAAACCCAAGTAAAACCAGAAAACAAACGCACCACAAGAACAACAATGGCTGGAGAGAGAGAGAGAGCAAAGTAAATAACATAGAGCAGACAACATAATTGAGCTGGTCGTAAGAGCAAAAGAAACGAGGGTGAAAGACAGAGAGAGAAGCCGAATATGAGAGACAGAGAGAGCAGCAGAGTTTAGAGCTGTTGCAGGCACAGTGGTTCGGGAAGGGAAAATAATGTAAAACTATTTTTTCGTACAAAATGTAAACCAAACATACATACATAGGCCAGGATTTAAAAAGAAGTGTTAACTTTGATGCCACAGAATTAATGATTCGATTTAGGTACACCAAAAATATAACATCGAAAACTTTTTATTTAACATTAAAATTATGAAATAATATTAAAATTAATTATGAGGATCGCTAGTATCTGGGGATCCATCGAAAACTAAATTCCATAGTGAAAAAGAAAACTCTGGAGCATAAAATAATAACTAATATAAATGAAAAAATACCGTAATAAAATCAAATCACCAAAAATGTTCCATAATAACCATTTATCACGAATTTCATCTGTGAAAGTTCTCACAAGCTAAAATTCCACCCCGAGCCGAAATTTATTTCGATTACTGCCAACAACAAACCCAGGCCCACATTAAATACACATTACCATTATACTGACCGATCATGTTGCATGCTACAATAAAAGCACCCTCAAGGGCTCATTATGAGACATCTGGCGAGTGCGAAACATGAAACACTTCAAACAAGGCCCGCATATGACCGATGGCCATCGAGACTGCATTGCCGGTCTTTATTTTACAAGGGTACCATCTCGGTAGAATTCCACACCCCTCCAACTGATGACAAATTGGCAGTTTCCACTGTGGATCAATGATCTTGGCATATTCATGAAGTGCATCAGTCTAGCAGAAGGAAAGAAAATGAATGCAAGAAAGGTAGTTAGTAAGAATCAACACTCTGACTATAAAATACCCTCCACTAATAATGACAATAAATTCGGAATAAATTTTAATTGAAGTTGGACAGGGGCAACATAACTAAACAGTTTTGTTTGATATGTGCCTGCGTGTGCTGATGTGTTACATACATCTACAATTAAACTATATACTAAATACGAGCACTGGGTACTAGTACTGAGTTTCTTCTGCACACGTGCGCCTCTTTATACATGGCTCTCGTGCAGCTGGCTGGCGCTCTTTTCGCTTCCAAAAACAAACACAAAAGTAAAAGCAAACTCATTCGCTCTCTCGGTCGCGCTCTTTTGTCTGCCGTTAACGCTGCGTGTGGTGGGCTGCCATAACAGAGCACTGTTAACTGAACATTAGCCTAGGCACAATAAAGCATAATTTAATTAAGGAATTAAGAGTACTTTACTCTGACTTTAGCAATCGCCTCCATAATGGTGATAATGTGTCAACCAGACAAAGACGCAGTCCGACTCTGAGGCAATCTTCTGCGGGCACATTCCACCAGCTCTTATCAACCCACAAAAGGCACAACAGAAACAACAAAAAGCAACACATGCCACAGCTGTGGCCACACAGCAAAGACAACAACAAAGCCAGCAAAAACAAAAGTAAAAGAGCAAAACCCGAAGAAAACAAGAAATGAAAACAAGCTCAGAAATCCAGAGGAAATAAAGAGGCCAGACCAGACCCAGACCCGCTTCGATCCGATGGAAATTGTCGTTTGGGGCTGTGTCTGGAATATTTATCGATGATAATACGCGATGGAGACACACGGGCTCCGGCGACTCCCAAATGGTGTCGACATGGGTGGAACGCCCACTAACAAACGCAAGATCTGCCTGGGCAGAAGAGAGACCTCAGATCGCTTACCATAGTGGTTGTGCAAGAAGAAATGGTTGCAGATTTCATGAGGGAGGGGTAAGGGGGAGAAAATATAAGAGTCATTTCTGTTATATTTCATACCCATTCATTTATTTGATACTTCCACAATTTATTAGTTCCAAATACACCTACAGATGCACATTTGAATGTCTAAGTCCCGAGAGATATACAAATGGCAATAGATTTGATTTATTTAAATTTCTTAACTTAACTGATGTGCCGGATCTAAAAGAACAATCCAACTATGACTTGACCTAACTAAATCATTTCAGATTACACATTTCTCACGCATTTTTCCTGCTCCGAAAGCAACCCACATCCCCAATAGAGCCGCATTCTTTCCAGAACTCTCCCACACTGCATATACCGCCTCGCTACCGCGATTTTCCGATTTGCTTATCCGCAACCCAGCATCTATTTTACCACATTCACCCGGACCGAAAACGCATCTTGAATGATAAGTCAAAGCTGCGAAAAACCAGAAAAACTTCCATTACGGAGACAGAGTCGGGGGCCGGCTCCGGCCCCTACAGCAATGCTGAACGTTTTGGACATATCTTTTGCTTACAACATTTACGACAGGAAGAAATCCATCAACACGATTCTTTGGGCCGGGTTGGGCCAAGCGGGCCAAGCGGGCCAGCCTAGGCCTGCCTTCGGGCCAAAAGACTTTCCATCAAAAAAAAACAGCGCGGCGGAGAGGAAAAAACATGGAAAAAGTTGCATTCAACACTCGCTTTCTTTGCGAGTCATGTCGTAATGGTCGCCCCAGGCCGTGCAGACGACTGGCCGGTCGACCCTTCAGCATTAGTTGGATGGTGTAAGTCCCTGCTCTCCCCCATTCTCCACGCCACGGTTCCCTTCCCCGCCTTTAAACACATTTTACACTGTCACGGGAAATTGTTTGTTTAACATGCGCGGCGCGTTTAAAATTACATGATGAGCAGCATTTATCAAAAACCATAAAGAAATCAAAACAGCCACATACATGTACATGGAACGAAGGCGATAGCTGCTTTGTCTGGGCCCTCGATCTTGCAGATCCTACGCAAGTCTCTTCTGTTGCTACTTCTGCTGCAATATTTTTATTTTCTTTTCTGTTTTCTTGATTGCAAGTAAGTATATTTAGCTGCCTGCCTCGCCTCTGAGGTCGTCGACGGGGTCTTGATTCAATAGAACGAAACGACGAGACAACGACCACCAGCTCCAGGCCCAGCTCCCTCGTCCAAGAGCAGCCCCTCCTCGCTGTCTGGGCAGTCATTGGGCTTTGGTGGCTGGTCTCTTGTCTGCCTGATCTGTCTGGCGACCTATGCTGATTTCTTGGAAAGAAATTATGATATTTCTTGTGGTCATCCGATGATGAGTGGCCGTTGTCTCATCTTTGTTGAAGAAAAGAACTTCTGGTTTCTTCTGGCTCTACCACCCACACCACACTCGCTGAAATGCTGGTAGCCATGGGAATGATTACTTAATTGGACCGATTTGGGCGTGCACTTTGCTTATGGGAGTGAGAACACAATGTATAATTGACTAGAACGAACTGACGTCGGAAATCGTTGGCAAGGAAGCTGAAGGTTCGGCCAGATATAGCAGAGCATGAGGCAAGACTGATCTATGAACTGTGCAACCAAAGAATATGCCCTCATATGATTCCTAAATGGATTCGTACCAGTTCAAAAATGCTAAATCCCTAAAGAATCTTCAGATGGGGCTTCCTTAGATTGCTATATGTTTGGTTCGAATTTTAAACAATTTCTAATTGAAGGCATAGTCTTAGCACTTTATAGCTTAGCTTAGCTTTAAATATAGTAATAAATATTTCTTTTGGTTCAAGAAAGTTGTAAATATCAATACAGTGCTAATTATATTATGATTTATGCGAAAAGAAGCGTACATTTAAATTTAAATTTTAACGATCATAACCTAAAACGAAGGTAAAACGGCAAATATCGTATCTTGTTAAGTGTGGCCGAAGTCGACACATTTTATGTTATTTATGATTTAAGACGAGTTGGCAGTCATGACCCAGACGTCGATAAAATAGTGTGTGAAAAAAAAAGAAAAGACGAGAAGAGAATGCAAAGTTTTATGGAAATAACTTGTCGATATACAATTAGATTTACTGCTGATCGCTGAAAGGTGTAACATTGATGATCGCAGGCAGGTCGTGCTATCTGCGGTAACGGAATTCGGTCGTTCGAGCTGGATAACTAATTTCCAACTGCCTCTGCGGTAGGTTAATACATATAAAGTAAAACAAACATGAGTGATAATTACGAAAAAGCAAAAGAGAATGAGTTTTGCCAAAAGAGTCCGCCTGTGGTTCACTTCCTTGGATGTGGGTCCATAAATATCCAGCCGTATAAGCCGTAAATCTTCATTTGGAATCATTTGTTCCCAACTTTCCCTTTCAGTGCAGTTTTACCCGCGCCACTCCACAAATGTTGACAATTAATCACAATGAGTACCAAGTATTGTAATATGTGCAGATAAAGTGCGTTTCATAGGTGTAAGCCAGATTGATTTTATGGCTCCATCACTTTATGAAGCCAAAGTGGGTGTATGTCATTCGATTGCAGCCCTTTGACAAATTAACAAAAAGTCATAAGAGTGTGGCAGCATTCGATACACTGTTTAATAATGAACTGTGAATTCAACGGCTAATCGTAATCTATATCGTAATTCCACAATTTTGTACCTTCGATTATTGATATATTTCCGTGGATAAATATAGCTATAGATTTTTATTTTTGGCATAAATTTATTCATATTCGATAGTTAATTACCTGAAGTTAATTTATATAGTCGAAAACTAATCGATTAATTCGCGAACACTTCTTTTGATAGTTTTTGGCTTGAGTTGTTTTTATAGATATGCACCGCACTGTACAGTGTCTGGGGGCTCAGACCATAATTACCAGACTGGACTGGACCCCCTTCACACTTTGCCCACCATCCACACAATCCCTTGCTCTCCCCCCACGCTGCCACACCCTGGCTCCAGGCCCGCGCACTTGAAGACTCAAAGTTAATCGGCTTTCACAGACCCCCGAAGATAAGAGTTGCCAATGCACCATACCACTCTCCGCGTGCGCACTGCCTGCCTGGACCCCGCTGGCTCATTATCAAGTAACGGTCGATGCACGCATAAATTAATTACTGCACAGGGCGAGCCACGAATCGAACTCGAAACCCGAACGCGGACAGAATGTTAATTACGAATCCAGAACCAAGACCAAAATAGAAGTACGAATGGAAATGGAAAGAAATGTTGTGGGCAATGTAAGCAACTGATCAAATACTAAACGATAAAATTTTCGACTCTTGAATCTGGGTTCGGTTCCCTCCGCTTCTCAAGTACTCGGAACCCGTCAAACCCCCACCAGAATTCGGTCAAAGTCCATCCATCTAGCCAGCCGTCCATCCGGCAGTGTGAAATTAGTCGAATAAATCAAATTGGAAAATGGTTTTTAGGTTGATATATGGAATTGCTCTGTGGGGTAATGAGTAGGCTCCCCCCTACGTCAAAGTGGTGTGAACTCTTTCAAGTGGAAGACCGGGGTAGACTCCGTTATGTGTGGCAGGGGGCTGATTAGTACGGAGTCAAGTCTGTGGCGTGGCCCCTCTTAAGAAACGGCAATCAAAACGCTCCAACTCTGCCTTTGTCTGCTGTTCAAGAGCTATGCAACATGTAATTCGATATGACGCCTTGCCACACACAACGTGGGGAAGCAATTGTGGTAGAGGGAAAGGGGAAGGCCATGAGCTAGAGTCCCTAAATGAAAATTGTTCATCAGCTTCTAGTCAGCGTTGATATGATTTTCTTACGACTCGTTGCCATTTCAAATTGAGCGAAATAAGAATAAGAAATGTAAAAGTTGTTATGTGCAAAAATGAGTTAAGGGATGTCTAGAAGTATGGGGCTACACGTGAGTGGGGATAAGAGGTGTGCCAGCTAGATGGAAATGAAGCAATGAAGATGATAGCATTAGTAACCAGAAATCCCCTAAAACTAGACTGAATATAGGGAAACAAATGTTTACTTGCAGGGAAAAGTAGAAGGAACAGATTGAATACTTACTCAGACAAACTGAATTCATCCTTGCCATGAATGAGAGTGCTGTTAGGGACAACTACAGACGACAGATATTGATGTAAGAGTACGTTTAATAAATACTTCACAAAGTCAATGTCAAAGAATGTTTCTAAAATTTGCTGGAAAAAAATGGGAATAAAATGCATCTTCTTCGAAAAAAAGATTATTGTCTATAGAAAACATTTGCTGATCTTAAGCTATGTATGTATTAGTTACGGAAAGTGCATAGATTTCTTAAAGCTAATGGAATTTGCAGGCTGACCAAAATATCCGTACAGATAGGAAGTTGCCCAAGAAAACTAGGAAAATTTCAATAGCTTTATTAATCAGGAATGATTGAAATTCTCGAGTGGAACTCCCAAAAATGATTTAATAATAAACGACTTAACTTTAAAAATAGATTTGAATGCAATTTTCTGTAATGGAATTGCCATCGCAGATCGCAGACCTTGAAATCGTTCCTGATCTTGACTAATACAGAAATTCGTGCATATGTATATTCGTATGTGAAAATAGAAAAACCAGCTCCCCCACTTGACCTACTCTCCATGCAATTGCCGTAATTAAAACCTTCAAATAGAGGTCTTCGCATTGCCATACTCATAGTTTACAGTCCAGAAGGCACGAACAGCCAATGTGAGCGAGTGGAAATAGCGACCCAGGCATAGACCTTGCACAACCACCGAACCAACGGCGAGATCAACCAACCGATCCCCAGCGACGACCCACATGCCACATAAAAGGCCGAAAATATGAAAATGGGAAAATTACTACATTTTTGCCGGCACAAGTACTGTAATCGCGAGGTAAGTGAAATTTTGTTTGTCTGCCCAAGACGATTTGCGTCATCTAAAGGTCGCTTTCTGCACACCCTAATGGGTTAATTAGTCGCACAGTGCAAGGGCTAAGCTCGAAAAGGTTTTATTTGGCCCATGTTGATGGAAATTTGTTCACTTACTTGGAAATTGTTCAATCTTTACAGCTTCAACGGACTGCATTCCCCCGTCTGACGGGCATAAACAAACGCAAAATAGAACGCCAATCATAAATATCCACACTTTTTGTTTGCGTTCTCTTGCGCTGGGGAAAACAGCATGAAATTTGCCCAAAAGTGCAGGGAAGTCTTTGCTTTACTCGGCAACTGAAAAACTATAAAATGCACGAGCTGCAATCCACCCAAAGCGGAAAAAGGGAAAAGCATTTTCCTTTCGCTGGTCGGGGAGGGGGAGTGGAAACCGTGAAGGCAAAATACAATTTTGAGGCACGCACTGGTCTATGCCAGATGGTTCGGGAAACGTTTCCCCAAGCAGGAAAAGTGTGGAACTAATGGCGCCATATATGGGGAGGGGCTGCAAAGATCTACACAATCTCTGGGAAAAATTGATTTATGGGCTAAAACGTACCAAATATATAAACAAAGAAATGCTTCTCTTGAATATTTAAACGAATTTTGAACTGCTAATAAGAGGAAATCAAGGACATTTTACAGTAAAGGCTTAGTTAGATCTAACAATTTGTTGCTCGCGTATTCGAGGAAGAAATAAAAATCGGGCGAGGTGCGCAGCCGCATGAGCGAGACAAATATAACCGAGCAAATGCTGAAAAGGATAGAAATTAGACTAATAAGAAAATAAAGACAAATTATAACTAAACTGATCTAAAAGAGGAAACATATGAATTACAAATAAATGCGGTGTAGACGTGTATGTATCAGTATTTTAAGAACAGAAAGATATTAAGTATAATTAAAGGGGGTGGTATTAAACACCAATGAGTTTTAATCCCTGGAGGTGCTTGAAGACTTTGGCAAGTATTTCGCGTCTTTGTGTAATCATTAATATTATTCACGCACAGTCTGAGAAGAAAAAGTGCAAAGCAGTTCTCCCATTTAAAAGTGAATATAGGTATGTGTGCATGTGTGGCCCAGGGCTTTTGCCCTGATGTGAATTAAAGCCCAAGACTACGTTAGTTTTTGTTGGTAATTGTAGTTGTGGTAACGTTTATTTAATATTATATATATTTGGCTTATGATTATTTGTATTTGTATTTTCCATCCTATCGAGACAATTAGACAATTAAAAATTAGGGCGCTAGTCACAGCAATTCTAATAGTTATTAACATTTAAAAATTCAGAATACATGTTAACATTTAAGAGTAATTACAATATAATTCACAAAATATATTAATTTAACTTCTATAGGTCTCGCTCTCTCTTCATCCATCCCCACTATTAAAAGGCTTAAGTTATTGAGTTAGGCAGTGCGCAGATGTTCCTCCAGTACAATCCTGAATTGCTTCGCGCCACTTATGGCCTTAAGGCCGTGGGAAAGTTGGTTCCAAATGCGAACAGCATACAGAAAGAATTGCCCCATTGTGCAGGAGTACTTGTATTTAACTGTCATAATGTTTCTGGTCCTTTGACGTGCTAAACCTAAATCTTTCATATATGTATGTATTTAACAAGGTTCTTTGGTTTATAAAATGTTCTGCAATAATGTCAAGACCCTATGGTTTGTCTAGGATATAAGTGGCATATCGAATATCTTAATCAGTTCGGCAGAAATAGGTCAGTTCTATGTCTATTATTAATATATCTAGCGATATTATTAAAAGCAACTTGCAGCTTTCGTTGGCTAGCGGAGTTACAGTCACTAAAGACCATACCATATTATTGTGTGACTATGCGTGTGGTTTTTGATTTGTGTGGATTAATGTGTAGTTTGTGTGAAGCTCGCGAAGCAATGGCACAGACTGACGCTGATCTTCGTGCTCTTAACCCTACAAACCTCCTGCTCTAATTGATCTCTCTCCCGTTGCTCAAAAAGGGCGTTACCATTAACCATACAGTATATATATATACATATAGTAAAAATGCGAAAGTCAGTAATTAAAAGTACTTACACGTGATCCACCTATTGTTTTGGAATTTTTTTAACTCTAGCTGGCTACAGAAAATTACTCCATTGTTTGGATACAGGATACAGGAGAGAGTGCTAAGATATATCAAGTGGATTGTTAAATGATTTATGCGAAAGAAAAAAGAAGGAGTATCTTAAATGTAGGCGCAAACTGGTTTAATGTCTAGTATTCGTATCCCAATTTATTGTCAATTCATTTAAAAGATTCATCTTGTACATTGCCCCATGGACTTGAAATATTTCAAGAATAATACATTCCACTTCCGTAACACCACACCGATAAGAAAAAATAATTCCGCTGTTAACATCCGTGTAATGTTACATTATCTACACCTTATAAGAAATTAGCACTGATATGGATTGGTCACTGTTGACAGTCGATTGGAGGGCATAAGTGTGATCAGTCATGGAAATGTTGCAGCCCCGACTTTGGCTGGTTGTCTTGGGGATTATCTATATGCCAGTCCTAGTACACTGCGCTGCTAATCGATGCTTCCCTGTTGTAACAACCGAATGCCAGGATACAAAAACTGACGAAGAGAATGGTATACCCCCAGAGGATAAACATGGTGTACCCCCATCCGGGGATATAAATGATGTAAATCCACTAGAGAATGAAAAAAGTTTACAGTCAGAAAAGCATAAGCCTGGTATACCAAGAAATCAATATCATATACCCCCATCAAAGGATGTAAATTATCAACACCCAGTAGTGGATGAACAGTTTGTGCTCCCATCAGAGGATATGTATTATGAACAGCCATCAGAGGATATATTCTATGATCAACCCTTAGAGGGTAAGCAAGTTGTACCCCCATCGAAAGATATATATTATGAAGAGCCCCAGGGGAATATACATGGTGTACCCCCATCAGAGGATATATATTATGAAGAGGCATCAGAGGATATATTCTATGAACAACCCTTAGAGGATAATCATTTTGTACACCCATCAGAGGATATACATGAAGTACAGCAACCACAGGGTAAACAGTGTGTTAATGTGAATTTCCAAAAGAACTTTAAAGATCCACCAAATTATCCGGAGTATTATCTGCCCGTTGATAAAAGAGCACAATATGGCAAACCGGTTCAGATGCCAATGCCAGACTCCTCTTGGATTCGGCAGAAGAAACTCCCTTCTAAAGGGAAACCGCCAAGTCGACAACAGAAAAGGAGCTTCAACGGCAAAAGGAAACTTAGGAGAGGAAAGACAACCCATATACAAAGAAGCACGAAGTCACGTAGAAAATCCAAATCAAGGATTGGTTCGACTGGATAAAGCGGAAATATATTATCTGGCAACGCTGATCTGTAAGATAAAACACACAAAAAAACACAAAAAGAACGGTAAACAATGACTTTGCGGGTAATAAAGATCCCAGCGGACTCTGAAATATATAAGTAAATATATTCTGCATATGAACTACTAGTATTCACGGTCTAGGAGTGTATGTATGTAATGTAATGTAATGTAACTCTGATCTACCGTCAGCAAGGATTGTTCCATCTCGAAGTCGTCGTCGTTCGTGTCTCAGCAAGTCAGTTGGTCAGCATATGTCAGCAAGTAAAGTTGAAGAAGTTGTTTCAAAAGTCGTCAAAAGCCGTGTCAAAATCAGCAGTTCTGTTCTCTTAATTTTTCATCATTCATATTTTTCACACACAGTACGCAAAGCTGTTCTCCCATTCTAAAGTTAATATATGTATGGGGTAATGAGACACCGATCCGAATGCTGACCCATTCCATTGTGAAGATTGCTTGCTAAATGCATTTACAAGTTAATCCACATATAGTTTTGGCAGCCTTCAACTTAAGCCAGGTACAGCTCAACGGATGGGATGCAGAAACACCACGTGTAAGATTAACGTAGCTTAAAGGGTACGACTGTGCTTCCAAATCTATCTGACTGTCTGTTGGTGCGTGCACTCAATCACGTGCAGAGTTCCAAGGCGCGACATGCTAAATGTGGCAAATTGAAGAGCAGACAGCTGCCATGGCTGCGACAACCCTGCGCGTCATCTGTCCAAAGGAGTCCTAGGGATCTAAAAATGGTTTAAGGTATGTCAAGCCATATGTAAATTCAGTGCCGATTTATTTAAATAAATGTCTTGAAATGTCTTCTCTTGAAAAAATATTTCCTCTGTCAACATCCGTGAAATGTTACATTATCCACACATTATTAGAAATTAGCATTGATATGGATTGGTGAATGTTGACAGTCGATTGGAGGGCATAAGTGTGATCAGTCATGGAAATGTTGCAGCCCCGACTTTGGCTGGTTGTCTTGGGGATTATCTATATGCCAGTCCTAATACACTGCGGTGGTAATCAATGCTTTCCAGTTGTAAAACCCAAATGCCAAGATAAAAACGAGAAGGAACGTGTGAGTCGCTTCTGGGGCCGCGACTCTACTTATACCCGTACTCAGACAGTAGATGCATTTTTGAGAATAATTTTTAAAATTTTAGAATACAAAAAAAAATTTTACATTTTTTTGCTACATCTGCTATCTACATCTACATATATTATGTATATTCTACATCTAACATGTAGATTATAGATGTACCATTTAAATTCTACATCTCCTCCGCTAGGGGTTGCTCGCGCACTGAACGCAGCAGAGTGTGCGAGCGAGAAAGAGAATGAGTAGCGTGTCTCTGGCTGAAGTGGGCGGGGGAATCAACTGAAAATCAATTTCTTCATTTTGGCTATAATTATGATCCGATCTGATTCAGATTCGGCAGTCTGGTAGATAGGGTCATTCTCTACGATACTGCGTTTTTAGTTTTATCGTATCTTAAAAATTTTGAAATACACTTGTAGCAGTGTGATATCACATGAGTCTGGAAACCAAATTTGGTTACCCTAACTCTTATAGTCTCTGAGATCCAGGCGCTCAACAAGACGGACGGACGGACGGACGGACAGACAGACATGGCTATATCGACTTGGCTATTGATGCTGATCAAGAATATATATGCTTTATGGGGTCGGAAAATTTTCCTTCTCTACGTTACACACATCCACTTTTACCACAAATCTAATATACCCCTTAACTCTTTTTTGAGTACGGGTATAAAAAGAGGATAAACATGTAGCCATAACAAAGGATAGAAATGTACAGCCACCGAGGAATAAACATCGTATACCCCAATCAGAAGATATATATCATGCACAGCCACCAGGAATAAACATCGTATACCCTCATCAAATAATATATATCATGCACAGCCACCGAGCAATAAAGATCGTATACCTCCATCAAAGGATATATATGATGTACAGCCACCAAGGAATAAACATCGCATACCCCCATTAAATAATATATATCATGTACCACCAAAGGATACAAATCGTATATATATTGGTGAGCCGCCAAAGAATAAACATCGTATACCCCTATCAGAGGAAATACATGATGTACAGCCACAAGAAGAGTAATATATAAGTCAGTGTCTTAAAGTCCGTTACCAAGAGGACTTTAAAGATCCACCTAATTATCCGGACAATAATCACCCTTCCATTTTCGGAGCTCTGATGTTGGGGCACACTATGGCAAACCTGTTCAAATGCCAATGCCAGACTCCTCTTGGATCGGGCAGCCAAAACACCATTCATATGGAAATTTCAAACGCCAAAGCGACACCAAACAAGGCGCACCAAATATAGGAAAAGAAAGATAACCCATAGACTAAGAAGCACCAAGTCACAAAGAAAATCTAAACTAAGCAAGCTACGGAAATATAGACAGACAGACAGCCATGGCTCTACCGACTCGACTATTGATGCTGATCAGCTTTGCACACATCCACTTTTACCACGAATCCAAAATACCCCTTAACTCTTTTTGAGGACGGGTATAAAAACACAAAGAAACACAAACAGAAGGGTAAAGCATTAGGGCTAATAAAGACCCCAGCGGACTCTGAAATATATAAGTAAATATATTCCGCTCAAAATATTTTGAAATAATTTATTTTTAGTATGATTGACTTTTCACAAAACCTGTTGGCAGGCGTTTAAGTTTTTGTATATGGGTGTGCGAAAAATCATATGCAAATATATTAACAACTATCAGTTCTTAGAAAAATTTTAAGGGACATCCACATCTTTCCATATATAATTTATTTTCAACTGAATTTTAAGACACGCATTTATTTCAACGTCTCATTTCTGTGGAAATCTCATTTATGTTTAATTTTCAGCGAATTTATATGTTGACAAATTGTTTTAACAGTCTCTTAATTGAGTCACTTTCAGTGAGGCAAAGAGTATTTCGTGGAATGCCTCTTACACCTGAAAAACTGTGAGAGCAACGAAAATACAACGAATCCATTGTGAAATAAATGAAAAGCCGAAAGAAATTTCTATAAATTTGTACAGATATTGCCTTTTGTTTGCGTTCAGTATACCGGAAGCCGGTTTCAGATGGAAATAGCCAACAGAGAATGATATCGGACGGGTATATTTGGCATGAAATAATTCGCATTACCCAATTAATTTGGCGGAGAATTGTACAGGGAGAACGGTACAGAGCCGGAGACAAAGCACGAGGAAGTGGGAAAATACGGGAAGGTCAGCAACCTGAACCGGGTGCTGGAGAGAGACTTCTCTCTCGCCTATTAATCAACAGGTGTCTGTGACAGGTCCAGACAGGCGTGGCCTGGCCTACACATTGCGAATCGACAGCATTGTGAGTAATATGCTTTATATTACATATTTCAATCCGTGTATGTACAACTCTCACATGAGATTTCTCAAGTCACGCAAATGGTTTGTTCAAGGCGGAAATTGCACAGAGCTCGATACAAAACGGAAGTCCCCGCGTAGCAAAGGATAGCAAGTAAAAGTCTCTTATGGACAGATTGCATGCTAGGCAACTACTGCAAGAAAAATGCCTTGTTCAGAAGTAAGAAATGAGGATTGGATAATGGGATGATCGGATGATGGCGTGGACTTGCGTGTTCGATTTTCACAGCAAAATTAAATTATTAAACGAAAGGAGCTCGCTTGTGGAATAATAAACATCAACACACGCCGAAGAGGGGTTGCACTTTTTTAATATTTATACAATTACTTGGCACTTGTGCAGTAACATAACTTGGTATCAATTCCAGAAATGTATGGGGTTAAGTTGATGTCTTGTAGAGGAAAATAGAAAAAGAAATGAAACGATGTCTTGTCATTTGTTATCTCAGACTGAAAAGGGTTACAATTATAATCGAGAAAAATATTGAACAGAGGTTCAATGAACATTTATCTACCCGAAACAGCTCATCAGCTTTATTAAATCGCTCATAAAGTATCCTCTCACTTACAACAAAGTCAACATACGCGAAAGTCTTCCCTAAAAAATGTTAACCAACTCTGGTTTTTAATTGTCCGGCAGCCAAATATATTTAATGGCCAAAATTGCCCGAACAGCGTTTATAAAAGTTATTAGAGTGCGTCAAACGCAAACCCGAACCAAAACAACAACAAAGGCCCAAATGATTGCCTCTTGTGGGACGGACCCGATAGATGATCAAATTTGCTGTTGCCGCCGCAGTCGTTGCCCAAAAGTGATCATTGACCGTCACGCCCGACGCCCGAAAGCGCTTTCCAAATTCGTGGGCCGCCAGATGAGTGGGTGGCTGGGTGTCCGCAGTGGTGGATGGACAGGGGGTGCCACACGAGATTATCGCTTTCATTGGATGATATGTACATACAGATGTATGTACGGGTTACACAGAGACTGTTACAGATAGAAACGTTCGCACGATGGGAGTGCGCCGCGGATAATTAGATTATGGAACAAAAACAAGAACGAACCCGAACAAAATCGGCCGCAGTGTGAATAAACTTTTGCTTTGCATGGGTTGTGGAGCAGCAGCACACGGCACGGGGCAGGGGGCCTATGAGTGACGATGCTGCTCGGTTATGTTTAGATTAAAATAAATTGTTGGAGGTCGGCGCTGGGGAACACGCTTCCGAATGGTTGCCATGTGTGTGAATTTACGGCCACGTTAATAGACTGCCTTCAAAATATATCACGAAAACACGCGCAACGGTGCCTGCTGTATTCGATTTTGATGGATTACAATAGGAATATACGGCAATGGGTAATGCTTTCAGTGTGGATCATAATTGAGATGAAGTTACTACTCGAATAGAACCAAATCAGTTACATAGTATGCGATTATAGTTAGGTATCGCATAAAGTAATAAACTAATAGAGATAACTAACAAATAAAATATGACACCAATGCCATAAGTAGCTTTAGAATATATGACAATTTAAGCCCACAATTGGAAATTCTTTGCTTATCTGTTTTTTGATTGTGAGCAGATGGTTTACTGATTCAATCAGTTGTTCTTTCAAAGAACTTCTTTGAACTGTTTACCATTATCCCTTCTTATCGGTTATTTTCCTAGTTAATTCAACAGTTTAAAGTCCTTAGTTTTAGTTCGAAAAGTAACCCTCATGTAACATTTTCACTCCACAAAGTTGAATAGACTGTTGCCAAGCATCAAGCTTAATTACCCCAGGCTCAACTCAAGCCAAACCAAAGTCCTGCACAGTCAGAAGCCATTCCAGATATATATATATGCATGTATTACTTATGTGCCTGTAAACTGGTGTTTTATGTATCACTTTCTCTTGTTTGAGATTGAGTCTCTGTCTATGTATCCACAGGCACAGCCAGCACATAAACCGGCAACAGGAAAGGGAGGAAAATCCTGTCCGACAGCCTCCGTCAACAGCATCCAGGCAGACAGCGACGGGTGCCTGAATGAGTCATCATCACCGCCATTCGTTTTCAAGCAGGCATCATCCAGACAAGTCATCCTCCAAAATGTGCTTTTGCCTTTCGCTTATGATACAACATTTTAGCCTAATTATGCACTTACTTGGCAACACTCTCCGTTTCACCATGCAACATCTAGCTAAACAAACGAGAAACGGAAACGGGGAGTCCATTTTCAATGTTTTCATTTGGCCAAAACCTCAGATTCGTTGCCTTTTCCCTTTTGCATTTCAGCTGTTGATGCTTTTTCGAGGCTTTCCCTCTGTCTCTTTCTCTCTCTCCCTCTGCCTGTCTGTAAGGACTCCCTTTGGTATCCTCTGTGGACTGCAGCCTCTTAATTTTATCGATTTCCAACTGCCGAAATGTTGTTCTTGCTTCGGTCGTTTGGCGGCCGTTGCCAAATGGGTTTGGGGAGAGGTTGAGGTAGGGAGAGGCTGTTAGACCATACAATGTGTTTTTTATTGGTCAGGCGTGGTAAGAAAGAGAGAGAGAGAGTGCGGAATAGCCTTGACAACGTGGAGATGGCTATTCAGGTTTGGCATTTTATGTGCAGATTTTCCAAAGAAAAAATATTTGTTTAAATGGATTCTGCTTGATTGGATGGGATTGAAATTATTACAAAATTCTACTGCATCTTTGGCATGTTTTTTACTTAACCTATAACGTTAAGCTGTACACTTTCAGCCATCCAAAATCCATTTCCTAAAGCTTATCATTTAAGAAAGTGTTCGTTGGTAAGTTGGGCCAGCAGATGCAGAGTAGTTGGCCACGTGCAGAGGCTTGACCTTTAGTGGGTTGGTAAATATTTAAACGTCAACGAATGAAGGAAAACGCAGAGCGGCAGCCGACATAGTGGGAGGCCAGGGACAGACAAACCATGATAAAAGAACCAGTTCCATTGTCCACAGACGAGTAGAGTGGGAGCATGGTATAGCACAAAAATATGTACACATGTATACTGTATACAGACAGGATACTGTATCTATGTATCTGCCATTCTCTCTGTCCAATGGCGAACAGCAGTGGCCACGATGGCCTCCACAAATGTTGAGTTCAAGGAGACGTCACTGATGGAGTTGTCGCGGCAGCAGCATCCACATAACAGCTGTTGCCCAAGAGCGAAAGACACCAGCGCCTCTCACTGCGAATGCGCAGTACTGCCTCTCCATCGCAATTTATCTCTACGCGTACATCTCTATTGGAGCTGCATCTGCAACACTCAACAGTTATGCAATGCTGCCCGGACTTGGGGGCTGCTGTGAACCGAGACTCTGCAGCACTCATCAAAAGTCCCTGCTCTTATATTCACCTCACCTCCTCGACGATGACGTCAAATGGAGACTGTTATACGAGTAGACTGTTGTACACAACACAATGACGTCAATATGAGGCGACGCCACTGTTGGTGCTTTCCTTCCTGAGTTGAGGTGCCACCCCAGCATCAGTTGGCCAGGACTTGGATGGGAAGTTTATGGCAGCCCTTAGTGTGGCGGGGCTTTTGATGAGGCTGAAAGAGACTCAAAGTGAAATTGAAATAGGATAATAAGTAGTGAAACCGATTGAGCAACACTTGATGGGACTCTCCCAGTGAAAAAAGCACTGAAATTTAATATTTTCACTTGGATTTAAATATTTATGCCATTGCTTTTGGACACTTACGTTTTTATATTAATATAAAAATAATTTAATTTAATATATATAATATATATAATTTTCAAATAAATTAGTTATTTATTTTCCTAAGCGGACCACATTTCATGTCCTCATGTCGTGAATTGGCTAAAGTTTTCAACTAGCAATAATGTGCTAAGATAATTTTACTGCCACTGAAAAATTGGAGGGACATCAAAAATAAGTATAAACATAGTTAAAAGAATTTAAAAAAAACATTCAACTACAAATTAAAAATATTTATACTTATTTTGAAGTGTTTTGTATTTATATATGACCGCATTAAAACAGCCGTTTTAATGTATTTATTTGCATTTAAAAATCATTTATTAAATTCAAATATAGTGCTGTTTTTTTTACTATCCAATTTTTTTTTATAAGTGATAAAGCATTTTCAAAACTAAAATAATATTTAATGCCCTGAACGAAACCTTTTTTCTAATAATAGCCATATAACTTACATGCATACATATGTACGTATATTCCCTAATAAGTATTTATTTCATGCTAATAAGAATCCTTCTGTGCTTCCGGTGTTATTATGCTTAACGTTCTTTACACTGCACTTGGTAAATAGTTTGAAATCCGTTTAGGGGATTTTCATCAGCCTAGGACATACGGATATAGGACAAGTTACCATATAAATAGTGCTATTATTATGACCCGTGAAAATGTCTACTTCCATTTCGATCGAAAAGAGATTTCGCTGCGTTTTGTTTATTTGTTGTTTAGTCTTTCCTGGGGCTGATTTGGTTCGAATCGAATCGTTCAAATACAAAAGTATATTTTTGGATGTCTTTATCGCTGGATCTGTAGATAGGCGCCATTTCGGAGTCGGTTTTATTTTCGATCGTGTAAACAAAAGACGCTTGCAACACAGCGAGATTGAAATTCAATTTGAACTGAAGTAGCAGTCTTGTTTCAGAGTTCAGCCATAGACACAGACTATTCGAAGCGGTTGTATAGTGGCCAAGGTTCATGAATATCTAAATATTCACGAAAACGTTATACGGAAGATGTGGGCGGCTTCTGATGGGGCGATTTGAATTGCAAGGCAGAGCCTTAGATTGGAGTTATGTTAAGCCCATGGACTGGCTTGATTGGGTCAAATACTCACAAGCTAATGAGGGCATTGAAATGCAGTTCAATCTGTACCTAAGAGATTTGATAAGATAACGTTTATGATTGGGTAAACACATAAAAAAATACGTGAATATTTATTATTACTATCATATTACATAATAATAAATGTATGCATTAAAGCTTCCAGCTACTAACGAATGCGCAGAGCTCTTCACAAATATAATATTAAATTATTTACGGGTGAAGAGCGTAGGAGGTATGGGGACTAGAGGTGCACTGAAGTATTTTCTTTAAATTATATATCTGATTAAATTAATTAAGGACTATAAGTTGTGTCTAAAAATTTAAAGTTCAAAGACCACATCCACGCAGGGTGAGGCACACACAGACAAGCGGAGCTGCTGCATAAATCCCAAGCAATTTGCCATGGGATGGGTTGGGTTTCTTCTGTTTATTGCATTACTGGTTAAACAATAATAAATACAAGTCAGGGCTCACAGCAGCGTGTACATGAAAAGAAACCTTGCAAATGGAATATAAATTTCACAGTGCAATCAACATGTTCTGCCATCCCCAGTCACTGGGGATGGATGCCGATGCCGTGCGGCAGGAGTATTAGTATGTGCATCCATTTGAGCATCTGTGCGCCACATGCCGCTACCTTGGCCCCCGTTGGCCAACTGGCGGCATCTGCATCCGAATGTCAGCGCAATGGAGTCCAATGGCTTTAAATGCAAATCTCTCAGATTGTGTTCTGACAGCCTCCTCCTTGATTATCAGCCAATCTATTTATTAACTATATAGAAACATTTCCAGTATATTTGCGAAATGTTTTCTCCCAGCTCAATAATCAATTTTTCTACAAATGCAAGTGCAACCAAAGAGCACTCCAAGTGTTTCTGTCAGGTCGGAATTGACTAATGGGCTGCTCTACGCATCGGGGGCAAACGATTTATGTGTGGGCGTGGCAGCTGTCAAACGGCAGCGTGTGAAATTTGTTAACAAATTGCGGCGTCGAAAAGTTTTAGGAACCGAAATTTCATTGATTTTATATTTAGAAAATATTTATAAATATTTTTGTTTCGTTTTTCTTTTGCTTCGGGATGCATTCGGGTCGGTGCACTCAAAAGTGAAATGTGTGAAAAATTGGTGTTAATTTTTCAAAATGTTTGTTGATGCTGCTTTTTTAGCCTTTTCACTTGGGCTCTTCAGTGTGGGTGGAAATGGGGCTTTAATTGACAATTTACTTGGCTCCCTTTGACTAATGGCCTGTGTTCCTGACATTCTAAATAAGTGCAGAGGGATAGTCAGAAAGCATTGATATATAATATTTTCAATATAAAATGGTCAATTGATGATAAGCAAGCACGCCTAGAGTGGGCCAATTATGCAACATCTTTCATTTCATTTCCATTCTATCGCAATTGCTTTGATAAAATACGTAAATATCTGCTTTGGCGAGAGCCGCTGGAGTCAAGCCTCATCACCAAAATTATTAACGCGATTAATGATGGATCAGCAAACGAATTCTGCCTGCTCATTGAGCCGCATTTGGGTCACCCTCTGCCGAGAATTGATTGCAATTCACACCTGAATCTGAGTATGGAACACATTTCGAGCAATTAACCCACTTCGGAGGCAGCTATCTCTGTGCCTGGAGGAGCGATCCTCCTGCAAATCATTGCCAATTGGGATAATTTCTGTAAATTACTGCCCCATCAGTCGAGTCATTTTATTGTCGTCGCTTTTGGTATTACGAGTACATATATTGTAGTAATACTTTCGCTTTGCCGTGCTCTCTTTTTGTGTGTGTTCCCAGCATTGCTTTGTGTTTAATTTGTGCTTTGCCTCATTCGCATTCTACTCACACGCACTTTCTTTTACGGCAAGAGCAAACCACATTGAGAAGAGGGCAACACCGTTGCTTTAGATACCCTTGCAGATTGCTCTTTGCCATTTATTTATTTCAGCTAAATCTTTGTGTATTGGGTTCCCTTCTGTCAGCTCCAAATAAGGAATAAGCTGCAGCTGGGGAATCAGCATCCGCCCATTAGCTGCCCCTACTTAACCTACTTCTCTCCTTCTCAAGCGTCTGAACAAAATCAAAACACCCAATGCCAGTGTATAGCAACAATCTTGACTTGGATTCAAGTGCAGAAACGAGACCCATTACAAGACATGTGCCACTTCACTTCGGTCCGCCTCGCACCACAATCATCTTCCGCTCTCTCCCCCTGTGGGGTGTGCTGTAATTTCGCAAGATTTTGTAATTTGTGCGCATGCGTCAGGGCGCTGAGACCGAACCGAACTGAGCCGTTAGCCGGCTGAAAATGCTGCTAAATTCAAAAATAAACAGCAAATGCGCACGCGGTTTGCGTAAAGCATTTCGCGCCCAATGAGTAATGGCAAACTGATTCATAAGGCCACAGTGGCCTGTCAATTTTGACAGCTTGGCCCATTGTTCGGCTCTCCGTCTCTGTCGCTCGACCGCTTTGTGGAGCAAGGACGTAAAAGCCTCCGATTTGGCCAGACCTTGTATTTCCTGCTTTCACCCGCCTTCGGGCCCCCGCCCACGACCACCCCCACGTGCGCAAGACGCCCAAATACGGTTGGGCAACGCGAGAGTGGTTCGCGGGTCCGACCAAAAGAAAGCTCCATTAAAATAAATCACCTCTTTTATATGCCCATGCGCGTGAGGTGTGCCTGTCCGACTGGCAACAGCTGGGAGGTGTCGTGTGGGGGGAGGATAGGTTGGCGCCCATGGCTGGTGGTTGGGGCTGCCAAATCCAATTTGCATTGAAATGCAGCGAACCAACCTGGTGATCTCTCATGGAAGGAACTGCAACAGAGTTCAGGGTCAATGACACCTACCGTACAATTATAATGGCAATGTATTCTAATTTCAGCAGAGACGGAAACATTCAGGGGTACAATAGCCTATCGATTTCCTCAGGGCGGCGGGCGACAACAGTTTCCAGACAAAGGCACTTGGACGAAGCTCCGACTGCAAACTCGAAATAATCCGCTTAAGAGACTCGATTTCCAGCCAGAAGCAGGAACAGAGACACAAGCAGAACCAGAACTAGAAACTTAAACTGAGCCCAGACGACAAGTTAAACGTCGCCCAGTCATTTGCCGTTGAGAACTAAGCTGCAGCCATGTGGGATTGGAATAGATATTGATTTTCACCTGTGCAAATAGACGAGAGCCACTAAGATAAGAAGATGGAAGAGGGGCTACGGACAGGGACGGGACGGGACGAGACGGACACGTGACAAGGCAGGTGCCAGACATGTGATTGCGGCTGAGTGGCTGAGGCCTAATGTGACTATTTTTATCCCCACAGCGGGTGCACAGTAGCCTGGCCAGAGTGGCCAAAGATACCGGATAATCAAGCCCAAAGCCAAGTGAAGTGCAGTGTAGCAACCGTGCCCCACCCATCTGTCCAGCCCACCCTACAGAGGTGACCCACTTGAACATGCACCGCTCGTGACATTCGACTGGAAAACGTGCAGAAGCGACGGGAAATCGACAAACGCGAAACAAAGCTGCAGCAGAGACAAACAAAACGTCGAAACGTGCAGAACGTCACTTTTGGCCACATCAGAGCGACAACAGCCGGGCCCGAACGGAGATGCGTCACAGCGGAAAAGCAGCGTCAGCCGACAACCGACAGCCAGCCACCGACAACTGCGACGGCGAAAAGTGTTAAGAAAGAAATGCACTGCACTGAAATAATATGGGAAATCAGGAAATGTAACCAGCGAGAAATGCGCATCGAGGCAACCGGCAACACGCACCACAGACAACACCAAAGGCACCACCAACAACAACAAAGTGCACACGAAAGATATTCAAACTTGGGAGTCGAAGCTCCAAATACCCTTGCGATATAACTTGCCAGTTACATGATATTTAGATCCATCACTCCACGTAGCGGATGTACAATAAAATAATGTACGTCAACGGCTCTATAGAAGGAAGAGCTGCTCGAGTTTGCTTGGCAAACATATCGTAGAAAACGTAATCCCCCATGGGTACACAGGGTATACATTCAAATAACAATGTTGACAGCTGTTGAAACTGACAGTTTGACGTTTCGACTCACGCGCCAAACGTCATTCAGCAGCAGCAGCAATCCAAGCGATTCCCGCAGCCGCAAACAATAGACAACTCAATGATGACTTTTGATAGACGACAAATAAATAATATCTGACAATTGTTTATGCTTGATTTCTTCAGCATTAACAGATCGGAGACGAAATCTGTGTGAGACTTCAACATATAATAATCGCAGAAATCAGAGGTCATCTACATATGTTAAGCTGTCAACTGGAATCGGAAATAATTGTAAATACTTGATATAACTATTTTAAGCTTATATTTTACCTACTAAAGAATACTATAATATGTAATTAGTTGTGGAATCCAAAATATATCAACATTTCAGCTGCTGGAATGGGGTAGATAATTTACGAGAAAACCGAAACACACAGAATCATAAAGAACTAGCAGACCCGCGCGCTTCATTGCTTACTAAATGCATTTAACGTTTAGCAATTCACCAAAATTAAACAAATTAAACAATTAAACAAAACTTTTGGACCAAATTTAAGAATTTTTTGATTAATTTTTAATTCTTGAGGAACCTATTTATAGAAAAGTACAAATTTGTTTGTGCAAACCATGCCACATTCTCTGGCTATCGTTCTCTGGCTACGCACAGATTTTTTCTACAAATTTATAGTATAGATAACCATATATATCAGATTGCATAATCTGTATCAGGTCAGATCATTATTATGGCCAGAATAAAGAAAGTAATTTGCCATGGTTAGCCTAGCCCTTCCCCTACCCATCAAATCGTACGAACACACACTCTGAACTAGGGTGTTGGTGTGAAAAGAGAGATTGTATATGTAGATGAAAGATTTAGCAAGAAAACGGAAACAGATAAAATACTTTTAAGCTCCAGATATAACATAATCTTAGATACAATATATACTGACTGAGTACCGGGTATAAAAGTAGAGGCGCGGCCACTGCAGCGGCTCACAGCGTTACGGTTCGTTTTCAATTAAATTGGGGAAAGTCACACGTAAATGTAACGTCCATATGGAACGAAAATCATTATCGAATTTGAACATGGTGCCAATCGCCAGATTATATAATTTTCTGTGCTTTAATTTAAATTCAATATTATACTTTGTACGTCTATTAATTTAGAATATGCTGCAATTTCTTGTTTCTTGCCCTTTATTGGCACATGGTTATATTCTTGTATTGTACAACTTTTTAATTTGATTTTATAACCATAAAATTTAAGCCGAAAGCGTTTTCTGATCTATTTCCACACAACAATGGAAATTGTCTCTGGATTCGGTGCCTCACATATAAACTGGAATAAACTGCGATTATCCTCATTGGCGCAGGGACGATCATTCAGTTCAAACCCTGTGGAGTCTTTAAATATGTAGCCCAAGTGAATGCAATGCTCTCTTCGCCTAAAGTTGTCGGGCTGTCCTCGGGCCCATCTCAGACTGTTTATCCGCTGGGCATTGGTGAACCATTTGTGGGTTCCAGTCAAGCCCAGGTCATTCCCTGAAGTCCAGTAGTCGCCACGCTCCTGATTGGAATTAAGATAGTTGACAATTTCATCGACTTCTTCGTCTGTCTCGAAGGTAACCAATTCCGCGTCCAGCTCCCGGCATTTCTCGTAGGCCACATACCAGTTTACCCTCTCGCTACCAAAGAAGTAGTATCCTTTGTTGATCTTGGTAAATGGTTCCAATTTTAGGACATCACCGATGAGATTACCTGGATATTAGTACAGAGATTTATTATTTCTCTCCGTTTTCGTAGTTTACTTTAGGTGCATTACCATCATTCACCTTAATTGTGAACTTCTCCCGGCCCCAGCCCTCTCTTGAATTGGATATCAAAACGATGAATAGAACCGTATACTTCAGCATTTCTCTGACCAATGATTCAAAACGTGACGTGGGGCTGCTTTTAAGAATTTCCGTTCAATGTATTTTGTTTGATATAGCCATTAATCGAAGAGTTTAGGGATATATTAAATTTGTGGTCAAAGTGTGTAATGTACAAAAGGAAACGTTACCGACCCCATAAAGAATACATATGTATATAACTAACGTTTTGGTGTAAGAAGATAGATGACAGGCGTAACAAAAAAATGGAAACATAAACATTCCAAAATTCTTCATGAATCATGAATTCACATATGTACAGGTTATATGTATATAATAACTAATTATAATATCAGGTATAAAAGTAGAGTCGCGGCAACTGCAGCGGCTCAGAACGTTCCAGCTCGTTTTCAATTTTATTGGGGATACTTGAAAGTCAAGCGGAAATGTAAGGTCCATGCGGAACGAATATCATTAGCGATTTGTATACTTTTCTGTCTTTTAATTTGAAGTCAATATTACACATTGTACATCTATTAATTAAGATTATGTTGAAATCTGGTAATTTATGTTACTATTGGCCACATTTTTTTGTTGTACAAGTTTTTAATTTGATTTTATATCCATAGAGTGTCATTCGAACCGAACGCTTATTCTGATCTACTTCCACACAACAATCGAAATTGTCTATAAACTGGAATAAACTGTGATTATCCTCGTTGGCGCAGGGACGATCATTCAGTTCAAACCCTGTGGAGTCTTTAAATATGTAGCCCAAGTGAATGCAATGCTCTCTTCGCCTAAAGTTGTCGGGCTGTCCTCGGGCCCATCTCTGACTGTTTATCCGCTGGGCATTGGTGAACCATTTGTGGGTTCCAGTCAAGCCCAGGTCATTCCCTGAAGTCCAGTAGTCGCCACGCTCCTGATTGGAATTAAGATAGTTGACAATTTCATCGACTTCTTCGTCTGTCTCGAAGGTAACCAATTCCGCGTCCAGCTCCCGGCATTTCTCGTAGGCCACATACCAGTTTACCCTCTCGCTACCAAAGAAGTAGTATCCTTTGTTGATCTTGGTAAATGGTTCCAATTTTAGGACATCACCGATGAGATTACCTGGATATTAGTACAGAGATTTATTATTTCTCTCCGTTTTCGTAGTTTACTTTGTTTCCATTACCATCATTCACCTTAATTGTGAACTTCTCCCAGCCCCAGCCTTCTCTTGAATTGGATTTCAAAACGATGAATAGAACCGGATACTTCAGCATTTCTCTGACCAATGATTCAAAACGTGACATGAGGGCTGCTTTTAAGAAATTCCGTTGAATGTACTTTGTTTGTTATAGCCGGTAATTATCGAAAAGTTTAAGGATTTGTGGTCAAAGTAAATATGTGTAATGTACAAAAGGAAACGTTACCCACCCCATAAAGTATACATATGTATATAATTAACGTTTTGGTGCCAGAAGAGAAATGTAGATCACAGATGTAGCAACAAAAATGGAAACAGATGAACATTTTAAAATTCTTCATGAATCATGAACTCTTCACATACATATGTACATGTTATATGTATATAATACTCTGAATATCAGGTATAAAAGTAGAGTCGCGGCAACTGCAGCAATTTCATGATTTATGTTACTATTGGTCCTTAGTGTTTTATTGTACAAGTTTTTAATTTGATTTTATAACCATAGAATGTCATTCAAACCGAACGCGTATTCTGATCTACTTGCACACAGCGGTCAAAATTGTCTCTGGCTTGGGTGCCTCACATATAAACTGGAATAAACTGTGATTATCCTCGTTGGCGCAGGGACGATCATTCTTCAAACCCTTTGGAGTCCCTAAGTGAATCCAATGCTCTCTTCCTTGAAAGTTGTCGGGTTGTGTGCGGGCCCATCTCAGCCTGTTTATCCGCTTAACCATTTGTGGGTTCCCGCATTCACACGCATTATATCGGAAACACAAGATCTGTCATCTCGGGTTTTGTGTTAATTTAATGTTCGTATGCCATTGGCCTTGGTTAAATTCATTACACATTACATATTATGGAAGATAAACTCTGGGTTATCGTAAACTCTCCAATAGTTTGCCCGGACCCTAAAGGTAATTAATTCCAGTTCAAGTATAATTTATATCTATTTAGTGTTCGGCTGTACCGCTAGTCTTTCCCCTGAGCCGCTTGACTGCGAGAGTATCGAACTATTAGCATTAAAGGGAAATGCATTTGGAATGCAGCATTGCCCCAGTTGACCCAGCTTTGATCATCAATAAGTGAGCCACCACCAGGAATGGGGCAGAAACATGCACGTATCTTGTACGAAGAGTTTGACATCAGTCGCGTGCGATTCATGTTGCTGATGTGCAGTAGGTTGTTATCTTTGTATATGTATGTCTGTAGTTGGCAGGCAACTGACACTCTCAGCCCAGAGCCCACAAATTAATAGCAATTGGCGCAATATGCAGCTGTAAATTGCTGTTGACCAGCAGAGAAAAGATCGAAAGAAAGAACGATGCAACGACCCGATCTCTGTGTGGGTTGCCTGACAGCCGCGTCCCGATAAATAGAGGAATGACATGGGATAGAAAGGCATGCGCTTCAGCACTTGAATACACATACTCGCACATTCATATAAGTAGTTAGAAAGAAAGTCGAGTGGAAATTAGTCGGACAATAAATGTCCCGAGTGTGTGAGTGTGTAAGTGTGACCAGGAAGAAAAGTCTAGCACTTTGTCATGCTCGGGGCTTAAATTATTTAATGGGTTCTATGGCTAGAGTCGGAACGTGGTGCGATGTGCAGAGAAAACTTTCCTTATTGATAGTACTAGTATCTGAGGCAATTTAATGTCTAATTGCTCGTACCTTTTGGTTGTTTTATTTCAAAGATGACTCTTTAATGCATTTTTTTTGACAAAGACAAAAACCGAACAAAATTTTACTAGCCTTGGTTACGCGCATGACACTGAAGTTGGAGCAACTGGAGACCAGATCACAATTAGCTGCATAAATATATAGACACAGTTATGCACTACTGTTATGCGAATTTTTCGGGTTCGTAGGGCTCTGACGACAGCAGCGACCTAGAACAAAACAAACAAATTCCATGTTATTTTACAAGCGTGTTATTTATTACATCACACAACAAAATTTGCATACGAAAGGAAAGTGGTACAGCATGGTAGAAGGAACAACAAGTTTCCCAGATAGATATTTCTATGGGTATAATCCAGGCAGCGCTGATGGAAAAGAGCAAAGAAAAATGTTGTGCGTGCGCCAGCAAAATTTAATTTGATTTATTTTGCATAGCGTGTAGGTGTGCTCAACGTCGTAGAAGTAGGATATTAAAGGCAGGTACTTTTTGGATGCTTTAGAATGTGTTCAAATATCCTGAATCAACGCAGAGCCCAAAGTAGGGAAAACTCGGACTACTATCGGGTGACAATTCCTTTGTCCACCGATGACAGAACGGGGATTTGGAGTGCCGAAGCCAGATCCGGAAGAGGAAGCCACACTTCCAGGACTCTGAAACTTCTACATAGTAGTCTTGAGGAATTGGTTTTACAAATTCAATCGTGTCTCTGACAAGAGCAGGCCATGCCGGTGGCTACAGTTGGCACACACACGCTAAGATATCGTTTCCTTTATCTGTGTTTTTTTCTGATGTTTTTCCCCACACCCCCACCCTCGCGCAACATTCATCACAGCACTCGCAGTTTGGAACGCAGTCGTTTGCCGGCAGGTGGCTCAATTTTAACAGTTTGGAAGAGGTTAATTTGTGGCATACTTTTGGGGATATTAAAAAAAGTGTATTTTTATGTAGAATGTATGTACAAATATCCCTAAAATTTCATATAGGTTTAAATTAATTGTTAATCAAATTATTAATATTTTTAATTAATATATTTAAAATTTTAAATTTTCTCTATATGATGCATTTTGTACAGTGCATCCATATTGCATTATATACAAATAATTGTTGGAGTTTAAAGGGAAATTTATTTTAGCATAATGGAGCTATCAGCTCTCGTAGTTAGTATCTTCGTACAGTGGCTTTCAAACTGTATACGTTGCGTAATCGACTGGGTACTATTTATTTATTCATTTTTTCTTCCAATCACTTACGTCATGCAGTACACAAAAAGTAACCGTCATTTTCTCACCTAATTTGCATGTAATTTGTTGTTGTGGCATCCCAGCCCAGGCCTCGGTCCCTTCTTATGCATATTTCAGTGCATCCATAAGAGACGAGACCGCAGCACAGCCAATATTTCGTAGCCTGCCCAGTGCCTGAAAGATGCTTATCGAGGTGACAACAACAACTGAGCCAAATTGGGCTGCGACTGGTGTCGGTGGTTGGAACGGGGATCCTGAGACAACACTTTGCATACACACGAGTACACATACGAGTGCAGGAGTACGGACTCCAGCACCAACAAATACATATCATGTTCATGCTGTACTCTGTTTTGGGTAACGTAACCCGATCAGCATTGTTGCTGCTGCTGGTCTCTGGGATCATGTCTTCTTGTGCAAGATCATTGGCCCAGTTGGCAACTGTTTCACTCGATTGCCAGAGCTTCTGGGATGAGCCTGCGCTCGTCTTGGCTCTTTGGCTCTTGCTGTTCCCCGATCTGGTTTTTGTAACGCGGAAGCTTCTCTTGGCTTCTACCTGTGGAGGTGTCATTGTGTGCATTTTGGCCATGATTGATTGGATGCTGTCAGAAGCTGTTTATTTGTGTTTTTCTTTGTCCCAACTAATGCGAAATCTTTGTTGTTTGTTAGGGTAATGAGGATAGAACTTGTGGGAGCAGCTATGCAGCAGCAGAATGGTGTGTCAGGGATCTGTAATCTGTCATATATCAGCTGCAGAAAGCCTTTCTTTACATAGCCTTCTCTTTGAGTCAGACAGCTCCAACCACTTGTGAGTAACTTTTGCACCAATTTCCCTCGGACTTCTCTCTTATCGATAGCAAGACTCTCCGCTTTCTCCACCTACTTCACACTAGTCGAACCGTTCGTTCACACCAGCCCACGTCTTCAGTCTCGGCTCGGAGAGTAAACGGCCTCGCTTTCGGCCGACACTTTAATACCTTTAATTACGCCCCAAAATATTACGGTTCAGACTGCAGCTACTACCTCTTCATACCCGACACCCGATATGATCTGGTGTTTAATCAGAAATGTAAAGAAAATAACGTGTGCCCGACGGGAGAGGAGGTAAGTGCGGTGCGAGGATACGGGATCCCCTGCGAAGAAGACTGGAATGTTATCAGAGGCGAGGGATCAGTGGCCAGCATTCAGCAGCCACTGCAAAAGCAATTACTTGCCACATATGTGCATACGTATAGCACATATGAGTGTGCAGTACACCAGTTTAGCCAGCTTGTGCCCGCATTACACCTGACAATGTTGCATGCTACACACCCTGCGTTACCCTCCCCCACCTGCTGAGTCTCAGCTTACCTTGAACTTCTGCCACTTGTGGCAGCCTGCCGTGGCAGGCTGCCCCAGCGACTGCTTCTGTTTCGACAAACTCAGCGCCGCATGCAAATTGTTTGGTTAATAGGCGATAATGTACGAGTACGTATACTTTGTGATAATTTACGGCTTACATTTCGCAGCTACTTACAAACGCTGTCCCCGGGACCCAATCATATGTAACCAAACCCCAGCCATATCGAATATATTTTTACGATTTTGTAATGGTTCACTTTATGGGCAGCTGGGATGTAATTTATTTTTCTTCTGATACGTGCGTTGCCTGTAAATATTTAACATACTGCTGACTACACTACAAATACGTATGTCTCAAGAACTAAAGAAACCATTAAATTCAAACCGTAATCGTCTTTATATGTTGCCACCTTTCAGTATAAATTATTCAACTGGTCGCTCCTAAAATGCACCCTGCGTCCTGTGTACTGAGAGATCTCCCATTGAATTTCGTTTCTTACAATGGAATTTTGTTGCTCAATCATCTCCACTCGCATCTCTCCCTCAGCTATAAATGATCTCTCAATTACTATTTGCATCTCGCTGTCTTCCCATCCGACTGCAGTCTCAGATATCCGAACCGTGCAAAAGCGAGAAATGGCGAAAAGCAGATGTTAACCCATTTATGACCCCGTTTCTTTATTGGTGTGTCTAACAATGGCAATTAATGGACATGCAATACAGCGAGCAACATTTTCTATGGCATACCGAACACAGCACACAGCACAGAGCACAGAGCAGACTCAGAACAGAGAACAGACAACTTTATTAGCTTAATTAAAACTCTTCAAAAGGTTCATCAAAGCCTAGGGGGCCAGAACCGATCCAAACTGAACGGAGGTCCATTGGTTGCGCTTCTCTCGGAAAGAAAATGTGCGTTGAATGCCGGCAATTTAGCAACTTTACAGCTCTCCCGCTCTCCGACCAGACCTTGCAGCAAATAATGCAAGCCAATCCCCAGCACAAAGCGCCCAGCAACCCCAGCACCAATCCAGTCCCAACTCCCCAGTTGAATGACGTTTTACTTGATTGCAGTTAATTTTTTCTCTCTTTCTCAGCTGTCTGCTGTCCCCCGGTCCGAATGCAAATTCCCCATTTCTAGGCTTCCTTCCAAGTGGCTTTTTGTGGTCGGTCTTGGTCTTGTGGCGCTGAAGCATCTCAAATCCAATTGAAGCCACAAACTTTTGATTGTTTGTCCCTGGCCAAGTTGGACCGTGGATTAGAGGGATCTGGCAGATCTGTGAGACTGCGAGGTAAGTTGTAACAAAAAGAATTAAGTTGTAAAAGGTTGGGAAAAGCGTGTTGAAAGATGTTTGGGTCTAAACGAATTCCTTGGTTTGCTACAATTTGCATGTGTTTCTGTGGGGTATGGAAATTGTATGGATTTTTAATGGGGAATTTGTTAATCATGGCTAATGGAATTCTTAATGTTCGCGTCTGAGTCTGTTATCTGTTGCTAGGTTTCTTTATAATTGGATTACGTGGAGATTAAATGGAGAAAATTAAGTAAAATATTGATCTTATGGAGGTGTTCTGTGAAGAGCAATTAATTTTAGTAAAATGAAATTGTTTCAACTATTTATATATTCTTCTTATTCTTAACGCGAAGGAACGTGTGAGTCTCTTCTTTGGACGCGACTCTACTTTTATACCCGTACTCAGTCGGTATATAAATTTGTGAGCTTATCATTTTTGTATAATTATAATATTATGTAAGAGTACGGGTATATAAAAACTCGGTCCTTTCAGAACAAACGAATAAACCCATAGTCGCATAGGGCACTGGGAAATGCAAGTTTCATGACTCTTTTATTGTAGCCTCCTTCACCGTTCACAGTTCACCGTTGAACTGTTGACCTGAATAGTTTCACAAACTTGCCCACGAAGTCGTCATTTGAATGACGTCGATGCTGACGATGCGGTGGATGATGACTTGTGTTTGATTTGGGCAGTCCCAATCGCCTTCCCCGGCATGCCTGTGGATTGAAACATTTCGCCAATTGCCAGGGGCAAAGGTTGCAGCAAAGGTCAGCCAGGCGAATGAATGGAATATGAAAACTGCTCGCTGATAAACCGGCCAGTCTCAGAGTCTCTTAGCCATTTAATACGGCAATTAGAGGGAATGACAACTTCCGCGAAGAGGCGCCAACACGTTCGCTGGGGCCATGACAAAAGGAAAACTTGTTCTCTCCGACCAATATCAATTACACAATGTGTGGGCTTGTTCAAACTGAATATCGGTGGCATGGAGGAGCAAATGGGCCGAGTCGCTTATCTAATAGAGTCATAAAATACCCACACACATGTGGTGTCATGAGTGACTTTTTCAGCTCTTTTTCGCAGATTTAATAAAAATGCTAAAGGGGAAAAATAAAAACTTGAGTGCCATTTATGGACGACAGCATTTTTGTGGCAATTAACAGCGTCAGTTTGGTGCACAATTAAACGAAACTGTCAACAATTTATCTTCAACGACGTGACTTCCCAGGAAGACTTTTGCGCCTCCTTAACGGGGCCTAGACGCGGTGGCAATGAGTCTCTTCGACTCGAATGGAGGTGGACTGCATCTGCAACTGCAACAGCAGTTGGAACTGCAACTGGAACTGCCACTGCCACTGTCACTTCCACTGAAAAGTAAAAGGGCCTGCGTCGTCTCGTCTCTTGCCATCTCTCTAATTGGCACCAAATAAGGTGCCGGGGAGCTTGGAACTAAATGTCGGCTCAAGGCTGAAGGAATTTCCCTTGTCCATATGAGTTATGTCAAAATGTGACAAAATGCGTGTAGTCGAGCCTTTCTCCTTTCCCGATAAATCCCCGGCACATTCCGATGAGTCCGGCGCACTGATCGCCATTTAAGGTGTTCATTAGTCGCAGGTTGCGCTCGAGAAGGGACCTAGAGGCCAAAAATGGTTATAAAATCTCATCAGCTGAAGATCACAAGGAAAAGATCATCATTATCTTCGCCATCGGGATCATCACGATGGGGCACACTGATGAACGCATTGATAATGTCTGGGTCTGGAGCATCTACCATCCGTCCATCCATTCCATCCATCGATCAGAGAGGCCAATCAACTGGATCTGTATGTACATACATACATGCATGTATGTAAGTATTGTTCTTTGTCTGCTTTTGTTGTCGCTTTCGGTGCGCATAACTGTAACTTTTTGTGTACCTTTAAATGCCAAAAGTAGCCCGAAACTTGTCCTGTTTTGGGAACGAAAATGAAGCGATTTTCGCGTAACATTTAAATTTTGAACTGAATTTCAATTATTGTCTCTCGATCGGGCTTCGGTTTCCTGGAGGTGTTATGCCCAAAAAGAAATCCGATAACCGACGAGCAACTTTCACTTGTCTGGCAGTTGACATGGGCCAGGAATGGCCCAAGGAGCTGCTCCCAGAGCTGCTGGTGTCTTCTGCTCTCGTACTCTGGAATTAAGTGATTTGTCTGGAATTAAAGATACATATCCAAAGGTATATTGATTGCCTAAGCTCCAAACGAAACCGAGAAATTAATGATCTTTCGGTAGCCAAAAGGAGCGAGGCGCATGTCCATGCGTTGGTGTAGGAGCCGCACACTCCAGCTGCAAGTGGCGTCTGGTTAATCAAAATATTCAAAACAGCTTCCCTTGGGGCACAAGACTGGACGTATAAACAAGTCGAAGGCTATAAATAGCTAGCAAAGGCACAGGCAAAGGATGAGCCGCGGCGTCCAGCTGGCTTCATCAATTATGAACAGAGAAGAAACTCCACTCCACTCACTCCTCTGCATTGCAGCCCCCTCTCTATCTCTTTCTCTCTCTCTTGTGAACATTTCATAATATTGCATTAAACAATATGCAACTTAACGAATGCGCTTAATCATTGCAAGTAGGGGGAGAGCCCTGGGGAGAGGGAGTGGGAATGGCTTTGTAATTGCGCATGCGCGACATGCCCCAGGCGGCGACAACAACGAGATGGCGGCCCCTTTATATCTGACTCGAGCTCGCATTATTCGTATTGATAATGCCTTTTACGCGAGCTGCATTGATTGGCCTCGAATCACAGCTCCCCCCAGCTCAGACACATCTCGGACCAGAGCTGGGCGACGGTGACCTACTAAACGCAAAAAGGTTGCCCGCTCTCGTCACGCAACGGCGAACAGTTCTGGGCGTGATCTGGCATTTCCCTTTCGTTGGACGGAGTGGCACCGCAGCAAGCAGGAAAGTGTATGTTGGCTCCAAAGAATATATATATATATATATATTTCTGGAATTAATGGCTGTGCTAGAGTGTGCTAATCTCTGTGTTTAGCGGGAAGATTAGCTGAACCAATGAAATCATGGGGTAATTGAATGACCGAGGCACAGACCCGACAGCAGACAACCGACGACCTGAGATGGCAGCCTTGGGGATACTGTAATTGAATTTTAATGAAATGATATTAGAAATAACTGTCTGTACGATGTGCAAAAGGATCAGAGGAATTCTAAATGAAATTAATATGTTCTTTTCCCTGTATTCTCTCCAAATGTTCCTTGAAGTTAGCATATATATAGCATATCACTCGCTGAGTCCGAAAGAAACATTCTGAACACGAGAAGGCGTGACCTCAGAAGAGAATATATAAAAATCCACCATCAAATCTCCGACTGCAGCCACTTGTGCCCCCGCCACATGACTGTGCATACCAAACATCTCTTACGATGTTGTAACCCCATAAAAAACGAATAACGAAACTCCTTCAATCCAGTTCAATGTGTTATGCGCAAACGCAACCTGCCCCAAAATTTATTCTCAGAATTTCCTTCGAAATGACAAAATTATGCGAGCCGAATTCCCAATCAACTGAGGGAAGACGCAGGCACTTCTTAAGCAGACACTCGAGTGGTCAGGCTCTTGAAAAACAGAAAACCCCGACCACCCTGTGAGAGGAAAATGTATTTACTAATTTTTCACTGACTCCACAATAAGAAGATGTTAACGCCTCTTTTTACCCAACCGAAAAAGGGTTCAGTTCGTCCAAAGTTTATGACCTTTTAAGTGTTATGCAGCGCATTTGGATATTGACACTTGGCTCAGTGCGGTTCTGTTTGGTGCGGCGGGCAATGGATGGTGGATGGATGTTGGGGTTTATAGCCACCAGCTGTGCTCCTAAGCGGCGCTTTGAATGGAGCTACTAATTAGGGAATTTGATGGGAAATTAATTTGACTACGCCCCTTCAAAACTGTTGTAAAATTAAGTTATAATTGTGGGTTCTTTCTGGTTTCCAGGGGTTTTCGGACAGCAAGAGACAGAGCGCACAATCGGGAAATCAAAGTCAGGGGCGTCACTTAAGGTAATTTAATTAGGCAATCCAATTCCAAGTGGAAGAAGTTCGAATCGATGCATGTTCAGCATGGATAAGGATAGGATAATGCTAAGGAAGGAACACTTGGGAAATGGAAAAAACCATTTACAAATTTAAAGTCTTTCAAACGAATTTCTTTCTTTTAAAAAATTACTTGCATGTTTATTCATTAAGAAACTACCACAAATGTGAATTTTTGTTTTTAATAGATCCATCATCCTCGAAGCAAAACCAGCAATTGGCCCCCAAAGGATATGTTCCCACGCCGTAACCATTAATTTTCAGAGAAAATGCATAAAAATCCTGCCAAGCATTTGCATTTAACCAAAACCACCGGCAGCACTAGGCTATGGTCTTGATCGTACTTGACTTGCCTTGTTAGCACTTGGACAACACTTCACCCACGAGACCGGGACCGAAACTCGTCGGCAATTTACATAACAAGACCAGTTCCCAAGGCAGTCCCAGGCAGACAGACCGACAGGCAGACAGACAGACAGACAGACACACAACGGGGAAAGACAATCAGTGGCGCTCTACAAAACTCCCGAAGCCTGTCAACGCATAATCCATCAAAAACACAAACAATCCGAGGGACATGTGAGAGTTAACAAACCGGGAATAGTGTGGTGGCAACTACTAGAAACAAACATTAAGAGGGGGCTGCGGCTGGTGCTGTGGAGGGCCTGGGACGAGAGAAGACCCCCTCTGGGCGATCGAAATCAATTTGGCGCTTTACCACACGAACATGCCCCACACATGACACGCCCACCCGTCCGTCTGTACGTCCATGCGTCCGTACGTCCGCCTGTTCGTCTGTCTAACTCCACTCGGAGTCAGTCGCACAAATGCCCCACAGGAATAGCTCGAACCAGGCCTAGTGGAGACTGAAAAGCGTATTCCCAGCTACATTCACAGCTACGGCTAGAGCTACAGCTACAGAGCCGCAGTCCGATTGAGAGTCGGAGACAGAGCAAGCACCTAGCTCTAATTGGGCATAATTTAAATTCCGCTCGTGAGCGCCATGAATTGTATTTAACGTTTTGGCGCTTCCCCAACTTGGACTGCGACTCTCTTCGGGCTTTTGGCATTGGCGGTAAATTTCATTTGATTTTATTTGGTTTTGCGCAGTGTGGCTACCGGCGCAACGCGCACAGCGTAAGGAGCAGAGATCGCAGACGATGATCCTCATGAATACTTCCTTATTTGTTTCCAGCTTCTTCTGGTTTCTTCTGGCCTGGCCCAATGTGTGTTTGTTTTCAGCTCTCTGCTTAATTGGTTTTGCGCCTCGAGCTGCCCGAGACACACAAACACAGACAGAGAAACAGAAACAGAAACAGAGAAGATATAGAGAAAACGTTTTGGATAAAGTTTCGATGCCTTAGTTTTGATTAGGAGGCGGCTATTAGAAAATTGAATATATAAATGTGTGTGGGCTTGGTTCTGTTCTGTGTTTGCAGTGTGTGAAAGGTTGGGAATGCGATTTCTATCCAGTGAATGGTATGCCAGCCAGCACAAACTGGCCATGGTCGTGCACCTCTCTCAGTGGGTCGAGTGGGGAATGGATGGGTGGGTCATTCATTGCAAAACAATTGCCGAGCATGACGCTAGTGCTTGTAATTTTCACTGTATTCCACATTTTCTTGGGAAAGTTTAATTGCGGACTGATAAAACTTAAATTGCAGACTCGTTAAAATAAACTGAGCACAGAATATGAGAAGAAGGACCAGCCAGGATCAATGAAAACATATCCAACCCCTACAACAATTCGAATTTCTTTGATTGCCATGTCCTCCATTTACCAGATTATTTTTCAATAATTCGTGCAACATTCCGACACTTAAAGAGCAATTTCAGTGGAACTGCCAGCAGGAAGTCCTGCGCCGCTCTTTCAAATCCCAAGACATCCCTTTCATTCCAAGATATCCTCCTCGATTGGCATCCGAAGGCCAGAAGTGTCCTCTCACCATCTCTTTCGGTGGCTGCCTCTCCGTGCCCGTCTCTGCCTGTTGCGCACTTGCGCCAAACAATTTGTAAGCCATCATTTCAATTAAGATGCATAAATCACGCCGAAATCAGCAGCCTCATCCGCGGCAGCAGCACCAGCAACATCATCATCCCCGTCATGGTTATCCTCTGCGTACACATCGTTATCCTCAAGTACGTTGGGCACTTAACCCAACGCTGGGCATGCGCACAGCCTCCAGAAACCCATACATGCCGAGAGACCTTTTTCCTTCTCTCCAGTCGCGTTCGAGCTCGTTTCATTTGATGCCGCCTTGGGTTTGGTTCTCGTTTTTGGTAAACGAACCAATTTAAACGGCGCAACGACAACGGATGAGTGGGGGAAGGAGTGGGCGGCAGGTTAGCTCAATCCTTGTCATGGGCCAAGGGATTGGATTGGGATTGGGACTGGGATTGGGCTTGCGCGGCATTTCCAATTGCAGCTCTTTTAGCGGGCTCGTGAAACTGCTGTTTCACGCTTCGACAAATGCCCTTTGTGCCGAAGTGCAGCAGCGGCAACAACAAATTGCATCAGATACAAAAGGGCCTCAGCCCTGCCCTGCTCTGCTGTGCTCTGCTCTGTTCACTTGCAGATAATCGTACATTCGGATGGAACGTAAACTTATTAGGAGCAACGAGGTATTTATGTAAGTGCCACACGATTGGGCTGCAAATAGCCGCGGGCAACATGAAACGTGCGCCACCGTAAAGCGGCGAAGGATGAGCCCTCGCATGAGTGCAGCAGCCGGCATTTGTATCTTTCAGATACGAGTACGAGTGCCTTCGAGCTGGCGTTAAGTGCCACAATTCGATGCGCACCTTGAGGGCCTGCCTGGCTCCTCTTCACCTGCTGCTACGCCGACGAAGACAACAGAATCACCGCAAGGATAATCAGAAACGACCGTAGACCGTCCAGGCAGCACCAGGGTCGTTCAGACCTTCGAGCTCCGCTAAACTGTCAAATCGCCATGCCCGAAAAACAATACATTGTACAAGAAGTGACGAAGGCAGGCAGAGAAAACAAGGAGCCGACAACAAAGACAAGGGCTTCAAGGACCACAAATATTTTCTTTAACGCACCGGGAGTTTCCCCACGGCTGAGTGCCGGATTTGTTCCCTAGTTAGCCGACACCATGCCCCGGGTAAATTCAAACGAATTGTTTATAACTTCTGGAACAAACAGGTAAAAGAACTGAAAGACCAGAACTTAAGAGAACTGGCACTGGCCAAAGAGAGTGTGACGGGAGTGGAAGAGAATGGAATTATGAGTGGATCTCAGGCTGGTATTAAATGTTTACAAATGGAAAGCCGAAGACAAAGCTGAAGATGACGGAAAACTTAAAGTAAGTAGATTAATTTATATAATTTTAGTAACTTTTTCCAAAGGAATTTCATCTAGGATTGGTGTTTTAATTTGTACAGATAAATCCAAAGCTATGACTTTGTTCAATGTTTTAAATCCTGGGCTACCTGGCTTCACCTCAGCGTCATACTCGAGAAAAACATGTATCCGTGCATCTATCCGTATTTCCACTTTCAGTTAGCAGCAGATCACATTATAACACTACTTCGGCAAGATCAATGGCCTACCCAATTATGATCAGAGGTGCAAGATTTCTCAAAACCTTTCGATGTGTGTTTATTCTTTCAAATGAGAACTAAATCTACCAGTCACAAAAATAGAGGTTAAAGTCCGCTGCACTCACTATGATTCGACACTCTGGCAATCTTGTTAAATAAATAATAAAATACGTCCTTGCGGATCCGCTGTCCTCGGAGAATACAGTGGCAAAGGACTCTCAGGAAAATCACCAGCATTTACCTCCTCTGTAGCATGGCTGGCCCATCCGACTCGCCGTCTGTTTCGTCTTCTCTCCTCCAGTACAGTGCATTTCGAGTGCAAGTCTTCCCGAATGCGATCGTGTCGATCTGCACGAGACGCACACTCACACACACAGCCACACTCGCGCAGAAACGAGCGAGCGATCGTTTCGTTCGGCCCGAAGTGCAAGCATTCGAATGAACGAACGGCATCAGTTCGAATTTGACGGTCGTTTGCGTAGGACGGAGAGACACGCGCCGGCTGCACCTACTTATGGTTACGTTTCGTTCCGTTCCGGTTGTGATGGGTGAATTCTAGTTGATAGTGCTGAGAGCTCTGTGCCATGTATGAGAGTGAAATAAAATAATGTGGAAATAAGGCGATAAGCCACTGCAAATAATCATAAAGTAATGAATGCAAAAGTAATTTATGCAATTCCCGAGGGCCTGCCACAAGATCGAAAGTGCTGCTGTTGAGTTTCGTTTCGTTTAGTTTCGTTTCGGTTCGCTTTTTTTCCGCCGCGTCCGACCATCGGGGAGGATAGGAGGAGAGGATACCGAAATAGCTGCAGAAGAAATTTGTGCCTGTCGCCGAGCAGGAAAGTGTCAATGTGTCTGAAACCAAAATAAAATTAAATAGCGCAAAAATGTTCGAGTAGCGAAGTTGCAGCAAAATAAAAGTGAGAAATTCGCAAGAGCAAATGTGCCAGAAAAATCGAAATACAAAAAATCAAGCGGAAATCGTAAATGAGTTGCCAGCAAATAATACAAAAAAATTACAATCAGTGTGCTGCGGTGCATATACTCGCGAATCAGATTATGAATGAAAAGATCAAGCAATGTGAAGCTTGAGGCTGAATAAGCTTTCCGTCGAAGAAGGAAAAATCAAATAATTGAAAATAGTTCCAAGTTCAAAGTCGAGAGTGGTGCAATGTGTTGCTAGCTCGTCGAGAGTAGAGTGTTGTGCCTTCAAAAGATTGAACATGCAAATGAGACGTCACCTCATCCAGGGGTCGCTGGGCTTGGTCCTGATCCTGGTCCTGTTGGCCATCGACTGCCAGGCCAAGCGTCCGGGCAAGCGACTGCCTGGCCTGTCGCCCGCCCAAATGCTCAAGGAATACGATCTGCCACTCAACGACAGCTCCCAGGAGCTGCGGCAGAGCATTGTCTCCTGGACAGGGGCGCGCATCCAGCAGAAGAGCCAGAGGAAGCAATCGACGCAATCACTGCGGCGGCGGAAAACCAAGAGTGGCCTCCTCATAGAAAGTAACATTACAGAGGAGGAGTCAACGGTGACTTCATCTTCATCTTCAGCATCATCATCCTCATCGGAGTCCCTCGCCAAGAAAAAGTCATCGCAGCGTCGCCGCAACGGGCGACTGCAGAGGCCAGGCGGAGCGGCCAGGCCGAATGCCAATGGTAAGTGCCCATAACTATGGTCAAGTCTTCTAAATATGGTTCTCTGATCGATTTGCTCGAGTTGCTCGCGTTTGGCTTCCTGGTCCGATCTCCGATCTCTGATCTGGTCGTGTGCAGCGTGTCTCGGCTCCATATTTGGTCGCTCAAGTTGAAAGAACTTTCATGTGAAAGTTGTGACAGGAGGAAGAGATTCTTTAATTTTTTGCTTTTTGTCTTTCTTTATACTTTTTGTAATTCTATACGTTATTACGTGAGAGGTCCAGTTATGGTCCAGCAATGTTGTTGTCGTCGTCGTCGTCGTCGTCGTCGTCGTCGCCCCGGTCTTGGCTTGTTAACTGCCCCGGCCCTGTGTTGTGTTTGCTTTGCCGTTGCCGTTGCCAATGCTGTCCGCAGCAGCTCCATGGAATGGAGGAGCTTTGCTTTGCTTTGTGCTATGTGAACTTTGCCTATTAGGCGGAATATGAAATGCATGCTCTGGCCTGGCCTGGCCTGTCGGGGCCAGCAACTGGGGATGGGATGCAGATCGATCTCTGGCCATGGCCCTGTGAACTCTGTAACCGTTTTAGCGGAAAGGGTAACGGTTGTGGTCTAGGGAAGATGTTTCTAAGAGCAACACTCCGAAATGCGCTCAAACGGGGATAGAAAATATTAAAATACTCGATTCACCTCCCATTAGGGCGCTTCAAAATCCAAGCAGATGCCAGCAGTCAAAACAATTTACAGTCTTACCTCGGTACAACAATTGGCATGGCAAGGTATGGTAATTGGCATGGTAATTCCAGAACAAAAGCCATCCATAAAGATGAATAGGGAAACATTCCACAGACGAGTAGTTGTACGGACAAAATGTGTACTCTGACGATTAGATGTTCTATGCAGCCGCCCTTGGAGACTGTCTGCGAGACCGAGACGAGCCCGTGTGGGTTTTGAGCACTTTCAGCCAGCATTTGTTGTGTTGCACACATGACCCCGTGCTGCAGGCGGAGGAGGAGGAGGAGTGAGAGAACAGATTGAGGACAACAATAGCGCCAGGGACCACAGTTGTTGTCGCCGTAATTGTGGTCGGGAGAGTCTGAGAGGTGGAGGCGCTGGGAGACGCCGTAACTAGGCAGCAACAACAATGGACAATTGTTAGGTAGGTCGTCGCTGCAGAGTCTCCAGAGAGGATAATTGATGGAGGCATGCGTATCGCATACGGGAAAACCTCACGCGCTAATAGGAACATATGTTCTCGGGCCCCTTTCCGACGCGTCGGAGCGGGCATGGAGGCAGGGATCGACCATAACATAACCCACACACATGCATGCCATGGCCTGAAAAAGGGTTTATTAAAATATCTTCTCTTCTGGACGCATGTGAATGGTTATAAAAACTAAGTGGCTTATCGTGTCTGATGCGGAAAAGTTTTGTCGTAAAATTTTTGTTTAGAATCGAAAATTTGTTCCGCTTCGAATGTTGGCATTCTTAACGAATAAAAGCAGGGAGCTTCCAGGCTGCGTGTCGAAATATTTGGAGAAATTTCATTGTTGGGTTATTATGATAATCACTCCTTAATGCCAGAGTGTGGTTAATACAAATGGCCGATGATTAGCCCACAAAGATGGGAATTAATATTATTTGAGAAAGAGTTTAAGAAGCCAAAGCATCTCTGGTATTATCTGCGGAACGGTATTCGGTATTCACAGGCAATACAAAATTCCTGCAGCTACTTTCAGGTATTATGCATTCACATTCACATCCATAAACTAATACAACTCCTGGAAAAGTGTTTATTAAGTGGCAAAAAACCTCCACACTGGGGCAACTTTTTAATTCCGATTGATTTCCGATTCGATAATGATTGCAAATCAATTCCAAATCATTAAACGGTAAGTCGATTCAATGCAACACTTTTCAACGTTCCACGTTCAGTGTTCATCGTTTAAGCCTTGAAGACATGAATGCGAATCGATCGAGCAAATTACGAGTATTGCCGATTACTTCGAGCTGCGTTGAAACGCATTTATAACGCCCAAGCGAGACTACTTACTGGCATTAATTGATTGATTGATTGGCCCGCTCCGTCTGGTGTTTGGAGCTGGATTAGAGAGAAAACGAAAGTTTCCCCACGGCGAAATGGGTCACAGATACAGACCAGATAGATACAAAAGATACGAGTGGATTGACCCACGCTGCATTTCCGCTCTGCTCCGCACATATCGGCTCGGGTGTTGTTCGGTTGTGCTGTCCATTAAGCCATGCCCAATCAAGCACACAGATAGATACCGCGGACACACACTTTATCAGCTCATTAAGCATCTTGTGGATACATTCTTAACACTGGCAGCCATAAGTCACGGCCAAGCCGTACGCACATATGCATATTTATGTACATTATGTACATATGGCCAGCCAGAGGCTGTTGGCTGTTCGCCTGGAGAGTTTGGAGAGTGTTTGGGAAGAGTGCATTCTTCATTGATTTTCCCTCATTTCGCTTCGCTTCGCTTTGGCTTGTTTCTGTTTGTTTCTTGTTAACTGCATTGCACAATGCCCAGCACTTGGGGCAGAGCTCCTTCTGTTGCTGCTGCTTCTGGAAATTTAGATTTGTGGGAAAAATGCTCGGCGGTAGAGCTCGTCCCCCCCCGCAGGGGCCTGGTGACTGACCCCTGCTTGTCATTCGGTTTTATTTGCTTTTAATGTTTTATTGACATGTGAAGTTCGTAAAAGTTGAGTGAACTCTGCTTTATGGTCGCTTTTCTATTGCTTCTCCCCAATGCGGATTCGGCCAGTGCGTGAAAAACAAAAGTTTTCAACTTGAAGAGGCTTCCCATAGCTCATCGATGGCAAAAGATGCATCAGTCTGTTTATGATGGAATTAATGGAAATGATGTGCTAAGATGGGAGAGTGTTCACCGAATCGCGGTCGCTGCTGACCATGATCAATGGCTCGTATACGCGTATCGCTCCCTTTGTAACTGGGACTTGTTTATCGCTTATAAATCTCTCATCTCTCACCTGCCCAGGCCCCGACGCTAGCCCTTTGTTGTGATCATTTATTTAAATGCACTTTATAGATCCGTCGAGTGAGCAACACCTGGTTCCAGCTCCCCCCTGCACGCACCAGCGGATGTGCACAGAATGATGGATGCCGAAGACAGCCGGCAAGCAAAATAAATGCAACAGTTGATGGAAAAAGTGCACTGGAAGAAATTCCATATCCAGCCCGGAGTCCCCGGAACACATGTCAAAACTTGCCCCAGAACAAAAGGAAGGATTCCCATGATGGGAAAACAATTCAATTGCCGAACTCATTAAAAACAAACAATAGGCCCTGCTCTTGGATTGTTCTTGTTCTCTGGGTAATTCGATATCGAAACTTAATATATCTCCGAGCTGAAACGGTTCTGACAAAGCCTTTTGAAGTCCCTCTGTAAATCAAGCACTCCCGCCGCCACATAAAACTGGAATTGAGGAGCATTAAAATATTTTTATAGACCACAACACCGAACAGAATAGAACCAGAATGGAACAGAACAGAACAGAGCAGAACAGAAGGCTAGGGCTAGGGCTAAAAAGCAGAAAACTCCACATGTACTCCTAAATATCCAAAACAAAATACCAATGGGCTGAGGGCGTTTGTAAACAAACAGTTCTGCTCTGTGGACCAAACAATAGGAACTTTAACACCAACTCCGGCTGACCAACAGACGCCACAAATGATCTATGGAAATTCTTCAACATCAACATCAGCAACAGCATTAGCAACAGGCGAAACAAAACGAATCGGAGTTTACACAAATGAGAACATTTGCCCCGTGTTATGCTTAATTGCGGGACCGAGATTTTTTGATGGTAGCTGGCCCATGTATCCCATGGGATACCAGGTCTCCCCGAAGGGACTGGACTTACTTTGAAGTGGCCTGGAAACGACTCTCCACAGCCAGAACCCCAACTCCTCTGCCGACCACCTGGTCCCTGGTCCCTGTGTGTCCGTCCACGTGTGTGTGTGTTTGCATTGGCTATAAATTAATGTTATAGACCAAGTTTTGATAAGACATTGACGCCGTCTGCTCGGCGGCGACGACAACCGCCGCAGCAACAGCAACAACAACAACCACGATGACGGCCACCGGAACATTTAACGGGTCAGCGGCTGTTGATGTGCAGTCAGAGTCAGAGTCCGAGTCGGAGTCGTTGGTGGGTTAAACGTACGGGTAATGCTGGGGCACGGACGGACGGACGGGCGCAGAGAGTGTATAACAAATTCGAAGCTCGTTAGTGCAGACACTTGAGATAAGAGATGGGAGAGCGAATAAATTGTTTCTAGTTTCCAGATTGTTTTCTTCCCGAGAAGTGGGTCACCGTTCGGGAAAGAAACCATTGTGCGGGGAGCAGCCGTCGCTGGTGGAGTTTATATGGAAAGGAAAGGTTTTGATAGAGATGACCATTGAATAAAAGTGGAATGAAAAGCTCATGGAGATGGGCACTGGGAGTTGATTTTGTTCCCCTTTTGATTTGCAGAACATATCCCCTAAAAACTGAAATATTCTTCACTTTTGTCTCTTTTTCCACGCATTTTTCTGCCTCCTATTCTGAAATTATCTTAAGTGAGCTGAGTTAATATAGCAAGACACATTCTAAAGTTATCCTTAATTATCTAAATATATTAAATGGCAAGTGGGGGTTCGAATCTGCTATGCATCTGTAAATACTGACAGCTCTGTGATGACTAGCCCAAGTATACCCATCCTCGATACTGATACTGAGTGTCGGGCTCAGCTGGAAGTCGTTCCAGTCGAGTCGATGTAATGAATATAAATACAAAATATAAATAAATATAAATCAATGATATCCAGCAGAATACTTGCAATTCTTGCACACATTTTAGTGTATAACTTCGATCACCATTCGATTTCCTTCTTTACTTTTATCATTCACAAATAAACTTCTCAGCGCCTCAGCCGTATCGCAGTGTCACCCAATCCCACAACATATCCCCACATGATCAACAGGTTGAATGGAACATTTTCGTGTTCCTCTTGGTGCGATGTCTCGAACCCTCTGCCAAGAGCGGTCGTTGTCTTTATCAGGCTGTTTGTCAGTATTCTTAGGTCTGATAAACGATCGTTGATCGAATGCCTCGACAACTGTCATTGAACTTCATTGATAAATGCCCGAGGACTGGAGGACTGGAGGTCTGGACTGCTTTGGAGAGGGACCAATCAACTGCCGAAAAATATCGTCTTGCGATCCAAGTGATAAACTAAACACATACCATCCCTCCAGTCCAGTCCCAGTCCCAGTGTCAGTGTCGGGTTACAGTTTCTACCTGTTGTGGCCACTGGGATCGGGGATCGACACTGTGCCCCTGTCGTCAGTCGTCAGTCGTCGGACGTAATGACCTTAAATCGTGGCAAATATATCAACATCACAAGCCTCTGCATGTCAACACATCCAACTCCTACACTCCCCCCGACTATGGAAGATAAAACGCTTTGGTTTTCTTGAAACGGAAATTCATGATTTCTTTCGCCCGAATCGCTTCTCCACGAACTGCGGAAAGCACTCGAAAGTGTTGTGTAAATATTATAGGTAGTAAATCGAGGGAGCTGTCAGGGCCGTGGACTAATTATGCTTTATGTTCGCGCTGAAAGAAGTTCTTCAGCTCATCCGTTTCCACAAACTAATCAAACTGATGAAAGCCCGATTGATCTTCCTGATCTTTTTCTAAGAATTGTGGCACAGGATGTGGAAGTGGTAGCGGCCATCCGATTTATTATGATGCAGTGGCAGTTTTGGTGTTCCTCCGACTGCTATTGATACTCATACTCCTCTGCCTAGATCAGGGCTAGCGATGAAAGTGTTTCGCTGATCATTCTTGTCGATATACTGCCGCACTGACTCATCCGTCCCTCAGGCAGACCCAGACGACCTCCACACGATTGTGTTGCAACTTGCAACATCTTCCTTGTCACTTGTCTGTGCGCGAGTATCTTTTACCCACTTGCGAGGCGAGTACAAGTGCGCCGACAATCAGCGACAACTTTTGGCCAATCTATTTTGAATGTGGTAGACGACATGCGAGCGAAGGCGCAACGGTGGCTCATCCATCAACAGACAATGCCCAGGGGCTGGAGCTAGTGATACATGGAGGATGGAAGATGGTGGCTGAAGGATGAAGGATGGAGGGGACCAACTGACAGACAGCTGCCGAAACGTGCCTCCGAACATGAGTCACGCATAGAGTGTGAAAATCTGGAGGCCTCTCCTGACGATGCCCACTTGGCCCACAAGGGAGGGCATGATATACCCCTGGAAATGGCGGTGACGCCCACGCGGAGTTGGTGCAAAATGTTTTCAGCGGACATGAGTAATGGAAAAGTGCTGCCTGGAAAATAGGTTTGCACACACACACACACGCATAGTTTTCCCCATTAAAATGCCAAAATCCAGTTGGAGTCTGAAAAGTAATGAAACGACAAAACAAATTGTCGGCAGACACGCGTTCCCAACACGCTGAAAGCCGGTAGAACCGAAAGCCGTCCGGGAGCGGAGTGGATCGCAGAAGATCAGGTTCAGGCTGAGGCTCAGACTCAGACTCAGGCCAGGCTCTGGGTTCAGGTTCAAGTCTAGCTGTCGCCTGCCGTTGGCAGCCTGTCTTCTGGCTTACGGCCTCCTGACAGCTCTGGGCAGCATCTCCGCTGGCATCGATTGAAACATTTGGTATTGCCATTGATTAGTGTTCCAAATAACGCAACTGTCGTGTAGCCGTGGGGAATTGACACGGCGCATGCAAAGTGATCGGGAGATGAGATTTGAGGGTTGGGGCCCGATTTGGAGCGGGGGGAGCCTTTTGGGGATTGGGATCAGAGAGACTCCGCTCGACACGACGCCTGACAAATTGCTTAATTAATACGACTCGAAGGCTATTTTTTGCTAAAACCAGTTATTGACATTTCTTTAATGAACATTCGAGTTCCCCAGAAAATACTTTTTGTGCTTCTTTTTTGCGGGAATTACTCTTAACTTATCTGTCTGTCGGGCATAATTATTTTGCGGTTTTTTGGGGCATCCTTGAAATATGTACATTTGTTTGCGTGAGATGCTGGAAAGGTTTACCCCACAATTTTTGGAATACGTTCATTAGCAAGTCATGGCTTAGATTGCCATGAACTCCGTCAAGTTTTCGTATGCCCAGATGGGGATTTTGTTGAGCAAAACTGTTGACTTTTATAGCCGACTCGTTGGCTCATTGGCTTAACAGTTAGCCCGCTCAATTTGGCTTGGAAATTCTTCAAGCATTTTCGCATTCAACTTAGGAGATAATTCCCCCACAGCTTGTTCAATAAAATCGTTAATTGCCACTCAAATGGACAACATTTCTGTGACGCGGACGCGACAGGATAAAGGCTTATCAAATTGCAATAACAAAAACTAACAGCATCGGGGAGGAGTGGGGGGAGAACTGGTTAGCTGACTGTGCCGGAGACAGGGCGATAAAAGAGAGAGATACGAATCATCAACAGCGTCAGGCGACATGCGACAGGCGACGTAAACAAGCCAAATTAATGCAATTTCTTCAATGTATGCAGCTTGAACAATTAACCAACTCCTCAGTGGCGGTGATGGTGGCAGGGAAGGAGTTGCCTGGTAGTGTGGGGGCCCGGACAATTGGCCAACATTTGGCGGCGCCATCAAATGGTTCAAATGGCGCCTACAGCGCGATCGTGGGCCTACTGCTCGGCTTCGTCGGCGCCTTTTTACAACCAAAACTAACGCGCTTACAGACCATGTGCTAATTAAATAGTTTACAAGTCAACTCTGATTGCGGGAGGTTTGAGTGCACAGGCACTGGCACAGGCCCAGGCAAACACCGCCAAGATTTATTGAAGCCTGTCCGAAAGTCGGGGAGTTACGGGGCGGGCCAATGGGTTTATAAACTTGTCTCCGACAACTCTCTTGCGGGTAAATGATTTGTTTATTGCCGATCGCATATAGCGTGTGCCATTAATGGCTGCCGTTTCGGATTAACAGCAGTTCCAGTCCCAGTCCCAGTTGCAGTCCCAGTGGCAGTCGGAGATGACCGAGCGACCCAGTTAATGTTGACTGAATCGCCGGTTAACTCGTTAAAAACCCACAAAACATCGAACACACTCGTAAACGTAATGCTTTTATGGAGCAGTTTAAGATTCGGTTAAGGAACACCAAAGATTGTTGTGTACACTTGTACATACACGTACTTTCGCGGAAGTCCAGGATTCACTTGGAATATTTCATTTGGATCTCTTTTATTTCAATTGAAATTCGATTATGAGTACGGATTTGAACAGATTTGATTATGGTGGTAATGCTGGTAAGCCACCAAGTGGTTCGTTCATGCGAGTATACCTCTCACATATTCTACCTCACATAAAGCTGAAGATTATTATAATAATCTTACGTCATCTTGCAATCAGACTTATGCCTGTGTGTGTGTGTGTGAGTATCATATCTCGTTTCGTGTCCTTTCTTCACTTCGCTTCAATCTCCTTTAGTTTCCCTTTCTTCTTATGGCTTTTCCTGTGACTGTGACCCATCCGCAGACATAATCTCAGCCCGTCTAGACAGACCACAATGTCGGCGACACAACTTGTCAGCCCCTGTCCAGGCCTCAGACCGGGGGAGATGACTCAGATTTTATAAATTTAATTATGACATTACTTATTATGCGGCACTCGCCCTGACTCGCCCCACGACGCGATAGGGGGGAATACTCGAATAATGTGGAGATATGCAGTATAAAAGTAGAGTTATTAATAAAATCTGACAGCTCTTGACAAATTAACAGTGCACCGAAATCTTCGAGAGGGACACGGATACCCCCCGCACAAGAAGTGTGGGCGACTGACTCGTGTCTCTCTTCCAGAGGCTTAAGCCTGTTCTCCTGGAGATATCGAGTATCACAAAGCTCGGACCCAGAGCCAGACCTACACCAACACCGAACCCACTCGGGCGAAACTAATGACTGCGATACGAGTATGAGATGGATCTCAGAGACCCCAAAATGAGACCTCGTTTGCGGCTGCGCAGTGCTGGTAAACAGTGTTGGTAAACACAAGACAAATGCATTTCGAGTGATTGGCAAATACTGCCAGGCCGGCGGGCCATCCATTCAGCCAATCCCCATTCATGCCCCTTTCCTTTCCCCATATAATGGCCGCAATGCTCCGTATGGATATGGATAATGGCTGAATGGACACTTCGACGCCTTTTCGTGCACTTTAAGACGATTGCAAGTGGTCGATAAGAGCTTTTGGCTCATAAATCGTGATAATTATCGCAGTACAAGTGCACCGAAGGTTGCATTTGCCCCTCGCCACCTACCCTGCCACCATCGCCAAGTATCTGTGCATTTTCATGATTTCGTGGCGCTTATTAAATTATTAAATGAACCGCTACACGAACAGACTTTGCTGGTGGCTTACACAATTCCGATGGGCGATTAGATAAAAGTCTCGCCAGCCGTTGCAGCTCAGGCGAAACAAGTCGCTTAATTAAGCGCCGACAGCTTATTAGATGAGTGGAAAAGCCACCAATTTGGAGGGGGATGTCGTGCTCATTCGGGCATTAAGAACATTTTGACAAAATATTTTATTAGCTGAACGAGCAGGTAGGATGGATAGGGCACGAAATTTGGTATATCAGGGAAGAGAATCCATGGATTCATCCTTAAACCAGAGGAAAACTTCAGTGAAGCAATGCCTGCACGTGTGTTTTAAAATCAAATCAGATCAGAAACTAAAGCGACGAATTCCACACTTCATTAGGAATGAAACCACACACTCACACACACACACAGAATTTTCAGCAAACATTTTCGTTTCCTTTCGCAACCAAAGCAAAGTCCAAATCAAACATCCGCATGGGGGGAAATACTCTAAGAACTTTGCTTCGTCTGCGGCTCTGCGGTGACAACTGCAGCAAAAGTTTTACGATGCCCGAGGGATGGGCGGGTTCTGGAACGCAGCTGGGGGAGAGGGCGTGGCGTTGCAAGTCTGGGTACAGGTACTTGAAAAATTAATGTACCCGGTCGGTGTTGGCAGCCAAACGCTTGACTTGTCCTCGAGGCTCGGGAAAAATGCATAGACAAATGTCAAATATTTATTGAAAATAAACAAAACTGGCTAACAAATAAACAAACTGACAAACAAGACGCCGATGACGACGATGACTGCGACGACGACGACGACGACACGACACGACAAAGATGGGTTTGCGGATGGGGAAGTCAACAGATTTCCAAGAAAAGAAATAAAATGAAGGAAAGAACAACATGGGCATCAAACTGACCAGAACTGAAGATGTTTGGTCATGCATCGGTGCGTCGCCGCGTTAAAAGCCGGGAAACAGTGGGAACCCGAACGGGTTACTATTGGAGTTGCAGTTGCAGCCAAGTGGATGGTCGGATGGATGGATGGATTCTAGACGGATGCTGCTGCATAGTTCGGTTCTTGTTGGGTCTCGTCAGTGGGTGCTTCAAAAGCCGCTGACCGATGGTGAGAAGAACACATGCTCTGTCCACCACATCCACCACCAACATCAACATCAACATCTCCAGACTCCCCAGACACCAGAAACGAACTCCAACCAGAATGTCTTCCCCTCAATGGGCTACCGGCATTTTGTGACGCGTTCAAGTGGCATCCAGTCCAGGTTCTGGGTCCCAGCTCCATGTTCGCTTGTCTTGGGCTCTGTCCGAGTTGTGCTTTAGAAAAATATTTATCCATGCCCGGTCTGGTCTGGTCTGGGTCTGGGGCCCGTTGATCGCGATGCAGATGATGATGAAGTTCATCATGATGCCAAGCAATGACTACGGACTGGTCGATGTCGATGTCGATGACTCTGTCTGTCGGGTTATGCAAGTAATGCTTGATTTGGTATGGAAGACTGGTAGCTGGCACTCGATTGCACTTACTGTTGATGCGATTGCTGTGTCCATGACTCACAAGACACACTGATAGTGTGGGGGTGATGCATTGGTCTCCACTGGGCATCCACAAGGGGACACCAAGGGGAGCCTGATAAAGCAAGTGGCATAACTTCAATCAATTTTGAACTGAGTTTACCTTTGGCAATATTTGAATATCAGATTGATTGGCAACGGGTTCTACAGTTTAGACTACTGAATATGTACCCCTCATATCTGTTTCATATTAGTCCTGAATAATTACTAACCGCAGTTGGGAGAGCTGGAGGAAGTTTTTCGATCCGATCCGATTTAAATCCAGCTGCTGCCGCCACCTCAAGAAGTTGAAAGCATTTCACTGTTTTCCAGCATTTCAGTCATATCAACATCAACGTGGCGCAAGAGACACGGAAATATTTTACTATTTTTGGATAGACTGCTTTGGATTTGGCTATCGTCCTCCGACTGGTCCAGAGTCCTCACGGCGGCAGTGCTTGTTTTCCTTGTGGCCAATTATACATACAAACAGGCGGAGAGACGGGACAGACGGTGGTAAAAATTATAGGGGAATTACAGGGGGTGTGCAGCCCGTGCTTCTCTCCCCTTTCTCTCATTTGCATCTTCCTGGTGATGCTGCTTATTAAGTCGTTCGAATTGCGTTCCAACTTCAAAGATTGCACTGCAATCCAATCCCAATTGTGGGGCAGGGACAGACAGATGGACATACAGAGTAGACAAGCTGCTGTTAGGGTAATCTCCAGTTAGTTAGCACTGGCACTGGCACTGGCAATGGAATGGAATGGAATGCTTCCTGTCAGAGCACAGTTCTCGTGTCCAATCAATTTTGCAGCACTCTTTTGCATAACTAAATTGCGTTCAGTCTGCATATAAATAATGACTCCAGTAGCCAAAAAGCAGCATATATACATACATACACACATACACATATCGCATCGCAAACTTAATAAAGAGGAGTCCAAAAATGGCAAGTCAAAGTTGCCCCGCTCTGAGGCGGCGTGACGCAAGCAAACTGATGCATTTTGACAGTCAGTCCCGGCTACCGAAAACGAGAATGAAGGATGGATGGTCGATGGATGGATGGATGGAACGATCGATCGATGGAGAAGTAATCAAAATTGTGGCCATAAATAGGCTGCACTGGAGACTGAGTTTGTGGCTGTGGCTGTGCCTGTGCCTGTGTCTGGGTAGTGAGAAGGTTTTCGGCAAACGGCTCAATTACTTACAAAAATGTGGACAAAGTCCACATCATCACGAGGGTGATGATGATGAAGGAAGAGGGTAAAATTAATGGAATATTTGCAGCATAAACATTAATCGAAAGCAATTAAAATTTGAGGACTTTTCTCCATATCAAATAACAGACCCCAAGAGCAGCCATTCGGCTGGGAAAAACATATACTAATGTTCCAGTGCAACCTCTTGGCATCCCAGCTTCGAAGTCATCAATAATTGACACAAAACACGCAAGCCAATACGCCGCAACAAAGTTGTATCACTTTCACTTCGAATTCGATCTCTGAAAGCTCCGCTTAAGAGCCCCCAAAAACTATTTATAAGCGATCCAAACAAATGTCTTTTGGTCGAGATAAATGGGAAAAGCCTGCCCTGGGCAAAGTTCAGGCATAAAGTGTTAAAAGCGTGAAAGAAAAAACTTATCGACAGCTGTCAAAATCACCGCCCAACTCGAGAGGAAACCGCCAAATGGCATTTAAATGTTTTGACAAATGACAAATTTGCGGTAGCCAAAAAAAATCGAAAAAAGAGAAGTTAAATAACTGCTGAGTGGACGGTGTGGACGGAGTCGAGTGGAGTGGAGTGGAGGCTGCGGGATGCGGGCTGAAGGTGGCCTTTTCAACGTGTCTGCACGACACCCAAACATTCGTATATTCAGAGACCTGCACTTCCATTGCCACCACTCAATACTCTCCGTGAATATACCACCTGAATGTACGAATGTATTCACGTTTTCCAGGCGCTGACAACTTAAGTGAGAAAAGTTTTGCTGATTAAATGTTTTGACAAATTGAATGCGCCACAAAAAATGAAAATATTTATAAATTTGCAATGAAACCTTAGCAAGCCTGAGCAGAAACAGCAACAAAACGTGAACGTTTCGATATGGATCCAAGAAAAATGCATTAAAAACAAAGTGTTCGTTTTCTTTGGCCGATTTCCCGGTCTCGCCAACAATATTACTTGACTTGGTTTCTTGGTTTCGACCCCATTTAAGTGGGTGAAGTGACCAGTGGAACTTTTCCCATCCATCCATCCAAGTTGGCTCGTAGTCCTTCCCCATAGCTGGCGAGTGTATGCAATCTTAGAGCAATTACGTCAACAACTTTGTGTTGTTCGAAAAACTTTTGGTTGACAATTGCCAAAACAGCAGCAGACTGCAATTTGGAGCTACCAAACATGCAAATGGCATACCAGGTCAACATTTGGGTCCGCTCCCGACATCGCAACTGCAACGGAGCGCTGGCTGGCCCAGCTGCTGGCTCTTGGCTGGTCAGCGATAAAGTTTATCTCGAAAGTTGCGGCCTTTATTGGTAGCAGCTACGAGTATCTGTGCACACCGTGAGATACTTACTCGTTCATTTCGCAGGCAGGCCAATCAATAACGCTTCTGGTGCAAAGTTCAGAGCAGCCTGGACTGGTCTGGCCGCCCCCTGGCCTGCCACTGATTTATTGGCAATGCTCTCTTGAGGGCTTGCTTGTTCTCGACTTGTTCGCTGGTCCAATTTAATTGATTGGCACGGGAAAAACTGTCAAAATTTGAATAGTCTACAGGAGTGCATGAACCTGTATTGGGGTACCCGATTGGATTCCAAGACGTTTGAAGCTTGATTATCTCTTAATAACTTGATCGCTTTACTTTCAGCACTCCGCTTGCTCAACAGCCAGCAAGCCGATGACGTATCCGCTGGCGTCGGCTCATCATCCAGTTCGGGAGGCCTCTATCCACCGCTCTTTAATGTGGCCCCTCGGGCTTCGATCACTGTGAATGCCACGTGTGGTCAGAACGGGGCCGAGGAGTACTGCAAGCTGGTCGACGCCTATCCCCACAGGAACTGGGCCAAGCAGTGCGGCACCTGCAATGCCCACTCCTCGGATCGGGCCAAGCAGCGACCCATCGAGTCGCTTATCTCGGCCGGCTCCGGCTTCGAGGAGATCTGGTGGCAGTCCCCGACGCTTCAGGGTGGCCGTCACTTTGAGTATGTGACCATCACACTGGATCTCAAGCAGGTGAGTCTGATCAGAGACCAGAGAGCATAGATCAGTCATAGATCAAACGCCAGATCGGAGTCTTACTCGTGCCGTCATCCTACAACCCGTCGATAGGTGCCGAGGAGCCAGGGCTAAGCTCTTGTGACAGACGAGAGATGTGATCCAGTTTGTAATTAAGCCGCTGAGTTGTCACTCACTTACAAGCGATTTAACGCCAGCTCCATGATCCATCTATGTATGTGTCGTGATCCCGTCCCATTGGAACTTTGAAATATGATCATCGCGGCCAGTACGGGAACTGGAGCTGGAACTGCAGCTGAAACCAGTCCCAATGCCCATTCAATTCTAATGCTTGAATTGGCCAACATAAATTGCTTTTGATGGAGTTTCGATTGGGCCATATTAGCTTACATATAATCCACAAGACTTTCTCTAGTTATGGAAGCGGGAATATACATATGTACGTTGATTTCCGGGGTGGTTGACTAGTATGGGATGCAGAGATGAAAACCTATCTGAATTTCAGGGGAAAATAATGATACATGATGGAGAGATCACACTCAATGAATTTTAATGCAGGAATCGGAGGCACTCTTCCTTTCCAATTTTTTGAATACACATTGAAACTGCTCCTCGCCACCCAATCAAGATCAGCCCACCCAGAAAATATTGGTCGGGGCCCATCGGTTTCTCACACTTCCAGCGGATATTTAAAATTCGATCGAGTGCTAATAGTTCTTCGATTGTGTTAATTGGGACTCACTCACAACGACTCGCTCTGCCACCCTGCCACAATCATTCTCATCAGCATCAGCATCCCCACCCATAAAGCGATAATGTGCTGAAAAGAAAGGAAAATAAAAGAAAACGAAAGAGAAGAGTGAAAACAGGGAAAAATGTACATCTGGTTAACATCAGCCGACACAAAGTTGACATTTCAAGTGCAGCTTGCACTCGAGTCTTCCGAGAGATACATATTTCAATGTTTTGATATAATTCTTTCACTGCCATATGCCCCGGATAGGCATCGGCATCGGATCGGGTCGGGTCGGGTATACCGAGGCAGACAAAGACGCTGTCTTGCGAGGGATAGGGAGAGAGAGAGAGAGAGGCCAAGGCAGAGGCATCGAGTGTACACTTAATTAAAACGAGAAGCAGCCAAGAAGGAGGAGCATCCACATCCACAGACTGGAAGTGATTTAAAATTAAAAACATTATTTCTGCATATGACTCAAAGTATGAAAGATTTATGACAGCCATGCGTTCCGTTCCTCTCCAAGATTATAAATAAGTTCCTGCACTCAACTCCCCCCTCGCAAAGAGGGAACGGAACTCTGACAACAGCCTCAGTATCATTTATTTTCAGCCCTTCACTTAATTAATTGTGCCTAGCAATACTCTTGGATGGAGATACCCAGCTTAAATGTACTAACCTTTTATGGTTCCAACTCGACTGTATGTAGATGTCAAGAGTTTGGCAATTTTTAAGCGCAATTTGGTCAGACATAGACAGCAGCAGATAGATTTATGGGTTCCCATGCTTTTCTCGTATGTACTGAGAGGAAGCTGGGAAAACGGAGTCAAATTAGGGCATGTGTCAAAATTTACACGCTCTCATTGCGTCGCTTTGCTTGAGCGACTGCAACAAAAATGCTGTCAGAATAGGCTTAGCATAAAATTCATCATTTTTATTCTCTGTCGACTGATAGAAAGATCGAAGTCGAGTCAATGCAGCCATATACGTCCTGCAGATCACTGGAGTAATATAACATTATTTATTTAAATGGTTTAGTACATACAGATAATAGATTTTATAATAAATATAATATAACATAATATAATTAACAAAATTATTATAATAATTATTATTATTATAATTATTATCTATTATCGGTATTTAATATAACATTATACATGTAAATGTTTTAGTACATTCAGATAATAGATAATAATAGATGCAGATAATAATAACATAGCATATGCACACATATATATAATAGGAAGATAGAGGAAGATACGTAACTTCCAATCTACGGGTTAATCGAGCAGCTCGAAATTGTATTTTTGACCTCATCGATCCAAGCTTGAATGTATCCGCTAGTTATGCTGGCGGCTGTCACCTCGTTAGAGCATATTGTGTCATGCTCCCCTGCTCCAACTGTTCTGCTTATCACACCAACTAAACAGTAGTCTGCGGCTCTACACGGCACGATCAGCCCGGCTCCACTGTCGCCAGGACAGAGTGTTTGATTAGATAATAGGTTAATTGTTACATCGCCAGTTTTCATTGTTGGCTCAGTGATCGTGCCGGTAACGGTCTTCAAATATCCATCGGCCGACCAGGAATGCACACTTGAAAACGACTGGTTCAAAAGTAGCGGCAGGCCGTATGGCAGACAAACAACTTGCAGATCTTGTCGGAGCTTTATACGCTCATGCAATATGATAATTCCCACATCATGGTGTTGCTGCTTTGGGGAATACGCTCTAAAAGCAAAGCATTTTGAAAGAAATACATAATAGGATAAAAAGTCAAGTACTTACTTGTACGATTCAGCATATTTAACCACATAAAAACTTTCATGAATTGTCTGGGATCTGTTGCCGGTGTGTCCGACGCGTATTAGACCTGGTTTCAGATCATGCACGCAATGGCCTGCAGTCAGTACAATGTTGAGTGCAATAAAATTTCCAACACATGCGAATCTGAATTCTGTCTTATTTGGATTCGTATAAATGGGTACGACCCACGAAGCATGATGTGAATTGGTTGAAACGCCATTTGCGCTGTACGGGGTGGCGGTATTTCTTCTGCACTGATATGTGCACAGTTTATCCTGCTTCAAGCACAGCTCCTGCAAGCCTTCCCATATGCCATTTTCGTTGCATCTTGCATAAGATTCATTGTCGGTCAGGTGCATGAAGCCCGCGGTGCACCTGAATTTCGCGGTGGTATTAGGAATCAGAGAGTATTCGTCATTACATTCGAAGCTTGATCCATCCTTGCTATTGAAGCACGTGGGAGTCAAAGAAATAATTGAATTCAGATCCTCTTGTCTGCAAAGCTCTGCAAGGGTGAAGGGAAAAGCTGATACTGTGGAGCAAACACCTTACACGACGGAATACTTACTGGTACAGCGCGGATTAAAGTTATCCACTGACCACTTCCACGTTTCATCGAAATCGCAAATTAAAGAAGAGCCCGCGTAGATGTGTGGCAGAAAGGTGTATTCCTCCTCGCATTCGAACTTCACTTCTCCAACTGTGATGGGCACGATTGGTTTGGTCTGGTCGCTTTCTGGAAGTTTATGGATAATCATGGTCGAACTGTTGTACCAGTCCATTCGACAGCCGTTTGTGCCATTCGTGTCCGGGTCTCTGTTTACAAATTTAGGCATGGTCGTGCACGAGGGAAGTTCGCGGTTCCAGGACCCGTCCTTCATGCACACATTCCAAGCTGTTTGCTTGTTGCTCTGGCATTGCAGCTCGGCAGGTTGATTGGGATAAACAAAGCGTATTTCTCTTCTCATATAGAACTTTGTATTGTTGGTAAATCTGTACTTCCCGCCTGGCGGCTCTATGCAGATCGCAGGCAGGGTCTCTATCCAGCTATTCGAATTTCCCTGACAGACATTGAGCAGCTCGTCGGATCCGTCCAAGCAGTCTATTGTGTTATCGCAGACGAGTTTTGGGTCGATTGCTACGCCATTGGCACACTTAAAACAGTCTTGGCAGCTATCCAAGCAGAGCTCCAGGGACTCATCCCGACCATTGCTGCAGTCGATTCTGCCATCGCATTTCTTATTCTCAGGGACGCACTCCCCAGGTAGGCATTCGATTTCTGAACTTCGACATTTGCCCTGAATGTTCAAGTCCTTAAACTTCAGTCCACCAGGCTCGTCTTCACATATTTGTGGCAGCTCATCAGATCCATCAGGGCAATCCCTTACATTGTTGCAAAGTTGTTGTTCGATCATTAGTATGCCAGTGGCACAGTAGTACATGTTTTCCATCATGTCCCTCATGTGAGCCTTGCACTCCGCAAAGGATTCGTCGCTCCCGTACTTGCAATCTGCTGTCCCATCGCAACGACCCATAATTGGGATGCACTTTCCATCTTCTTCACACTGGTGTTGTGAATTTTCATCGCAGACTTCCGCTGAAGCGAGCCTAAATATCAGCAGCAGCCACACAAAAGTCTTCCAATACAAGTAGAGCCCATGGAGCATTATTATTCGGTTTTTTATTTCGAAACGCGCTCGAGATCCGCGCTTCGGATCCGTACTTCTTTACTGTCGCTGATGCACTGACCAGCGACTCGCGAGTAATGCCTTCGAGCGTGGAACTCTCCCGTTTATCTGAGTTTCATTCTGTTGAACAGCAACGGAAGGGAGAGCCAAACCACATGCGCTGCTCTCCCGTTACTATGATGCTCTTATCATCATGACCGTACTCATATTACCCGGAAATTTATTTATATACATGGATAAATTAATTAATCATTTAGTCTGAGTTCAATATTCAATCCATTTTGGTGGTATCCTATTAAATGTTGAGCTGCGTTACAGTTCCACCAGCAGCATAGATTAAATTCTATTTTGTACAATGAAGTGTTTTGTTTGTTTGCGTGCTTGGGTTGTGGAAATATCTTGAACATTTGTCTCAACTGTTTTGAAACGCATTAGAGAAGAGATCTCCGTTTTTCTGCTGTTCCCCGCTACACACCAACCCGAACAAGCCCCGAAAAGAAACACAATTTATGACCTCTGACGAACGTTTGACATTGACGTTGGTATCTCTGTGTGTCTATTCCCGGGCGACAAATCCGTTGGGACTTGCCGCCCATGAGTAGATTTTAACAATTAGACTAATCGAGTGATTTACAACAACAACAGCGGGCAGAAGGCAGGAGAAACGACAGACATGTGTCAACGATTTGACAGCTTAAAATATTTTCCGTCGCTGGAAACAGGCGACAGTCTCTGACAGTCCTCAAAAGACCGGCCGGTCAGAGCTACAGCTACATACGACCAGACCAGAGAATTCCGCCTGTCTGCCAGTCAGTCAGGCATTCATTCAGGCATTCAGTCAAGCAGTCATTCAGTCAGTGTGGCAGTTAAACATTCTGTCAGGCTGTCTGTTCCTACAACAATGTCTACAATCTAGATTTATGCTTGAATTGCTCTGGGGCGCGCGTGACTAATTGAAAGTCTAGCGAGAACGCGGGGAATCGCGATTATAGGAACTGCCCGGAGGCAGGGTGGGACCATCAAAATGCTGGTGACAAATTCCATTCCAAATGCCGCGCCAGACAACGCCTCCAAATCTGGGGGCCGTCGATCGTTCAATAATTCAAATTTCTCTATTCACAGGTGTTTCGGGTGGATAATTATGAGTAATTAAGTTCACAAATTACAGTGAAGGGATCTATTTACAGAGAGCTAAAAAACTTGTACCGCTCTTCAATATAGCTTGAGCTGCGTTTTGCTCTCTCTAGTTCCCGCGGCTTAACCCTTTATTCTGCTTCTGTTAGCGCCGCTGCTGTTAGGTGCAAAGTTCTTTCGCGCTGCCATTTAGGTTCATGCCGTAACAACGACAGTATATTTTTCAAGGTCAGCTTGATCTGTTTCTGTAACATTAATATTGCATTCTTTATTATTATAACAAGACCGAAGGCGTATAGCCTTTTCCCACACAAACACACATCTATGAGGAGCCGGTGGGAATAAAAATCCACATCCACCATCCCTGAAAAACATCCGATGCACACAATTTGGTGCGGCGGAAAATTTGTGTCCTCTTATAACACTACTCGACAAAATTGAACCTTTTTTCCCGCTGTGGCCCAAAATGACTTCTTCTGATAGATTTCGGGATTACGCTTTCAAATTTGATAATTTGCTTGCGGTATTTTTCCGCCAAATTTTGAATTTAAAAACTCAGGAAAATTCGAAACTAAAATATTTCTTGGCATGAATTTTATGCTTTAAGATAGACGCATTATTTAGGCGTCGTTTAAGGTATCGTTTGTTTTGAATCAGTAATTTCCGTTTTTTCAGTAATTTTTAAAAATTAGTGATGAATTAGTTTTTTTCAGCTTTTTACTATTTTGAAATTGGTAACTTGGCTCTCTTCCTTTGCCATTAGAATCAGATTCCCTTATGAGAGTCCACACATATTCGCCCAACATATGCTCATTCCAAGCACCTTAATACCGTCGTTCCATAGCTCTTCATTTTTGGTGAAATCTCTCTCCGTGTTCGTCACAAACATTCCCTAGGTTTGTAGGAAACAAGTCTAAGTGGGAGTGCAGGAAATGGTTAGCTCCAATTCTTTCATAATTCTTAATTAGGTTTTGAACGATATTAACGTATCATCAATCTTGCTGTTACGAATAAAATTTGTTGTAGCCAGTCGGAATGAGTTATATTTTCGAATCCATCATCTTTTAGTAGTTTTCGAATTTGGGGGCCATCAAATACGCTTTCTTTAACTTTTTCCAACGACAGACTTGGCCTGGATCCCAGAGACTATAAAAGTTAGGGCAACTAAATTTGGTACCCGACCCATGGGATATAGCACTGCTACAAGTGCATTTCCCCGTGCCCTTCCACCAACACAAAGAACGAAAATCTGTGGCAGCCACAATTTTAAGGATACGAAAAAAGTAAAAGCGTAGTGTCTTAGATAATGACCATGCTACCAGATTGCTGAATCTGAATCAGATCGGATCAGAATGAAGAAATTAATTTCCAGTTGCTTCCCCCGCCTCCACCAGCAAGAGACCCGCTACTCATTATTTTTCTCGTTCGGAGGAGATGTGGAATCTAAATGGTAAATGTATAATCTACATGTCAGATGTATAATTTACATAGTATATGTAGATAACCGATAACCGATATAGCAAAAAATTGTAACATGTAAAATTTTTTTTTAATTTTATAATTAAAACGAGAAGGAACGTGTGAGTCGCTTCTGGGGCCGCGACTCTACTTATACCCGTACTCAGTCAGTAGATGCATTTTTGAGCATAATTTTTAAGAATTTTAAAATTAAAAAAAAAAATTTTACATTTTACATTTTTTTGCTACATCTGCTATCTACATCTACATATATTATGTATATTCTACATCTAACATGTAGATTATAGATGTACCATTGAAATTCTACATCTCCTCCGCTAGGGGTTGCTCGCGCAATTAACGCGGCAGAGTGTGCGAGCGAGAAGGAGATAGAGTAGCGTGTCTCTGGCTGAAGTGGGCGGGGGAACCAACTGAAAATTAATTTCTTTATTCTGGCTATAATTATGATCCGATCTGATTCAGATTCGGCAATCTGGTAGATATGGTAATTCTTTACGATACTGCGTTTTTAGTTTTATCGTATCTTTAAAATTGTGCCTGCCACAGGTTTTCGTCCTTTGTGGGGGCGGAAGGGGGCGGGGGGAAATTTTGAAATACACTTGTAGCAGTGGGATATCACATGAGTCTTGAAACCAAGTTTGGTTGCCCTAGCTCTTATAGTCTCTGAGATCTAGGCGCTCATCGAGACAGACAGACGGACGGACGGACAGACAGACATGGCTATATCGACTCGGCTATTGATGCTGATCAAGAATATATATACTTTATGGGGTCGGAAAATTTTCCTTCTCTGTGTTACACACATCCACTTTTACCACAAATCTAATATACCCCTTAACTCTTTTTTGAGTACGGGTATAACAAATCATTAACTCAAAAATGTATATACTGACTGAGCACGGGGATAAGAAGATTCGCGTCCCCAGAAGCTACTTACAAGTTTCTTCTCGTTTTAGCTGCATTTATCAGCTTTTCCGAACTGCAAAGTTCTTTGCAACCAGATATAAGGCAATTAAGTTATTTAAAAAAAAATAGAAGCAAATAATATTGCAAAAGTTGTAAAGTGAATGTGATTCAGCACCAAAATATATTCTTGCAGAAACTAATCATGTTGCTGGACACGAAATATTAGAATGGATATCTGTTTGGAAAACACTAAAGCGTGGTCATTTGTGACTGCTTCTACTAAATCCAATCAACGTTTTACATACAAATATATATACAATGTTTTTAAGAAGCGGGTTCCAGACTTTTTGGGAAAAATATGTACCCGAAAACAACAAGGCGATTTTGAAGAATAGTTTTGCATTGTCTACAATTTCGCAGTGAATTGCACTTTTTCGTTTTGAATGTCAAATATTTATAGTTGCATTTGAAAGCTATCGAATAATTATCGCATAGAAACGTGCTAATTAGGAACATCCCAGATGGATGGTGGAATAATTGGGAAATTTTCGGAACGGCAAATCCTTACGGACCTTCCCCGCAATGGATAGTGGTTGGTTGCCTGTGTGAATAGGCTATTAGAGTTGATCAATTAAGTGGATATGATTATGCTTTATAGCTCTACCTTTTCGGATCTATACGATCTTTAGGATTATGGAATGAAGAAAGGCAAGTACGAGGTTTAGATTTATCGTTCAAATTGATACATTAACGAAGGCATAAAATAACATCACAATTGAAAATTTTGCTGATATTGAAATATGTTTTCTTCATTAGAAAGTTTTGGAGCAAATCGATCCTGATGACCACAATTCTTTGGAACTCTTGTACGAACGTATAAAAAAACGCCATATATAACCGTTTCGAATACTTACACAAATTGTTTGTCGGCAAACATCTGATCAAGCTCAGAAATACGAGTATTTCCCATTTTCAATGTTTGATGTTAGTCGTTTGTTGTTGAGTGTGTATCTTTTTCTACAGACATTTAATTGCTTCATTAAATTTAGCCAAATTTGGGACGAAACAAAAAAAAACTACAAAATACGAGTAGTTGGCGGGCACTCGAGGGGCCGGTCATTTGGCATCGGTATTGGTTTCGTAACTGTAATTCAAATGTTTGACAAGTTGTTGCAACATTCGCTGCACCAGCAGCAAAAAACAACAACAGCAGCAACCAATGCAATTTCAGCAAATCCAACTGCCGCCACAGCTACGAAAAAAACAAGCAAACCGTGATACAAGCCACGTACGCGACGCATTTTAGGCGCAGCAATTATTTTAATGGTCAATTTATTTATTTGTTTTGGCTGCGATTTTCGTTTTCTTTCCTTTTTTTACGAATTTACCTGTGAATTTTTAAAGCCTTTTAAAGAACGCTTGCGTCTGTCGTCGTGCGTTGCTTCTGCTGCTGCATCAAAAGACTCCTGCATTTACATACTTTGCGTGATTGAAGAATCGCTTGAAATATTTTCATGTTATTTACCAGGAAGCGTACCCCGTGGTGCCGCCGGTTTGTGGAAGTCTCCAGAGCTCGCAGAGTGCACTGCGAAATTCATTAGAGCTATTTAAGGTCTTTTGTTATATCAATTTATTAATGTTTAGCTACTTTGTTCAGTGGATTTGTCTCCAAAACAAAAACAAGTAATCAATTCATATTCGAGGTGCAGCCACAGAACCATTCAAAATTATTCAAAGCCAAATTCCTTTCCATTTGGAGCAGCCCGCTTGGCCCCACCAAAAGTTCAGCTACTTGTTCAATTCGGATGATAAAAGTATGCTTTTTGGTGGAAGCCCAGAGCCAGTTATACAAAACTTTGCTCATTCTTGAGCCGCATTAATGCGCCAATTTTCAGAGATAAAAACTGGCAGCTGGCAGCTTTTCGATTACTTTGGAGCGAACACTGAGCGTGTCGGAAAGTACGAGCATGGGAGGAAGATGGGAAGAGGAGAGAGAAGAAAATGCACGAAAATACACGGGATAAGAAAGAAACATGTCTGCCATGTGGGTTCATTCACCATCGCGTTGTGTGTTATCTAAAAACGTGCCGGCCCAAAAAAATACCGCAAAATAACGGATTCTATGTAGTATTTCTTCAAATGGGCCAGGAAACTTTATAATTTGCCAAAAAATATGCCGAGATAGGCCGAGAATGGTGTCTATCAGACAAAAATAAAACTAAGACCAAAGCCCCAAATTTGTTGTCTTTTATTTGTGGGGTTTCAGTCTGTCTACTTCAATTTTTCGCCCGTTTATTTTTAAAATTTTACGATGTCATGAGTTTTCCGTTTGGCTCCCTTCTTTTGGCAATTAACTGAGCAGCAGACGAGTCTAGGGGGTGGGGTCCTACGGGTAGCCAGAGGAAGTTTGCTGTCGGCTATGCCTGATGGCTTTTCCTCATTGAGCGATAAATATTTGATTGCCATAAATGTTAATTTAGGTAATTTACGACATGCAATGAAATATTCTCTCTCCTCTTCCAATTACTGACCGACTCCCTCTGTCTGACCCTGTCCCATTACCAATTAAGTTGTCTCGGCTGAATAACTTAACAATTTCGTTAGACTCTCTTTGACTTGGCCTTATCAGTGGACAAGCAATCACACACTCCCCTCCCCGACCAAATATTTATCCTACTACTAGTGATCTTCATCGGTCCGCCCGTCCATTGGCCTAAACTGATAAAAACGTCAGAGCGTTACCCTTGAGGCCGTCAGCTTCACCTGCCGCCGATTGCAATCTACAACGATTTTCACATCTCCACATGGCAGGAGCAGAAGGAGTCCATGTTCTCCGTCTCTCTGTTATCTGGAACTTGTTTCTGTTCGACAGGCAGAACGAAGTTGGTTCGCAGTCCCAGAAGGCCAGGCTCTCAAGTTCTCAATCTGATTGCGATCAAGGTCTTGGGCAGCAATTTGAGTTGGACAACATAATTAATTCAGTGCAGATAACTGTTCGATTTAGTTGCATTGTGTCAAGTGCAGAGCAACAAGAGAGGAGTCGGCATTTTCTGGGAATGTATTATGAAATTAAATGTTGAGTGTTAATAACTAATGTAGATCCAATGGACTCTATTTATTGGCAAAGAAGGGGATTCTCAACTGAATAAAGTAAGTTTGCAGCTTAAGTTTACGATCTAAGCTACTTCGTTATCCTGTAATGAAAACAATGCATTTTTCACACACCTTAAACTGTTTCCACTTCCACAATCAACAACATTTCTCACTTTTCGAGTATTTTTGTGATACGAGATATACAGTTTATGCCTGTATTGTGCGACTGCCATTTTAGCCGGACGTTTCTTTCGGCTGTTTGCCCATTTCTATAATCTTATCAGCCGGACAGCTGCTGTTGTTGCTGTAATCGAATACTCGTACGGGCGGCAGTCCAATGGAGAAGGCACGCATGCGCGCACTGGCTACCCACTCGACTCCTTGGGTTTTTCTGCACCTTATTTATCGCCTGGTCACATCTGCGGGAAAAGTGTGACGAGAAAAACGCTGTTGGCGATGCCATTAGCTACTTAGTGAGTTGGGGTAAGCAAGAGGCTTTGAAATTTGATAGAGCTGTTGGGAGCTTGGCAGGATTGCTGGCTGCCGCTCTCAGATATCATTGAATTTGGAATGGCACTTGGTGCCGGGTGCCTGGTGGCTGGTTGCTGGCTTATGATGACCAGCGAAAAGCCGATACAGAAAAGATAGATCGAAATATCTCGTTAAATGGCGCCATGTGGCCAAAGCCAGTGAGTCGCAATCAATTATACACCTTGCCACACCTTCGCCACAAGTCGCCCGTCGAAAAATTCAATTGCATGCCTTTTATTGATTTTGTTTCCCTCTTCTCGGCCTGGGCCTGTGTGTCTCTTTTTTTGGTCACTGATCCTCGATAGGCGCAACATTTTCAGCGTCTCGCACACGCGACGTTTTTGGCATTTCGCTTTTTGTTTAACAATTTTCCGAATATCGTTTGTCAGCCGCTGCTGCCGGCCACGTTGAAAGAGCCAGGAGGGTCGCGGCATCGGCCTGGCTTTTGCTCTCTGGGCCTGCGGTTGGTGGGTTGACAGTTTGGGAAATTTATGACACGACGATGCCAATGGCGGGTTAAGAGATTTCGCTAGCGCTGGCAGCACTGCCAGAGATACAAACGCAGTTTGTTGGTAGTCGCAGATGCAAAGATATATGTACTTGTACACAACACAGCCGAATAGAAACATCAGCCAGTGACAGAAGCAGTGACATTTGGGTGCGTAGATAATTTATAGTCCATTTGCTCAGTGGCTGTAAAACTACAAGGCGGGCCTTAGCGGTGCAGAAATTAGTTAATGTTAGCACAAATATGTGAGTGAATATGCGCATATACATGCAAGTAGCGGCCTCAGATTGTGCCTCAGACATTCCTACAGGAAATCGATCTATATTGACTTTGGCCTACACCGTTTCTATTTGCAGACCTATCAAATCTTCTTTGTGATGCTCAAGTCGGCGAACTCGCCGCGACCAGCCTCGTGGATACTCGAAAAGTCCCTGGACGGCATCGCCTACGAGCCCTGGCAGTACTTTGGACTGAGTGATGCGGACTGCAGGCGTCGCTGGAGTCTATCCGGACAGAACGGCAAATACGTCTTCCAGAACGACACCGAGGTGATTTGCTCGACGCAGTTCTCGAAGCCGCTGCCCCTGGAGAACGGAGAGCTGCATGTTTCACTCTTGAAGAACCGTCCCGGGGCCATGGACCAGAGCCCGGAGCTCATGCAGTTCATTACCGCTCGCTATATGAGGATTCGACTGCAGGGAATGCACTCCACCGCCAATCTGGACAACAGCGTGGACTGGCTGCTCGACTCGCTGTCGCTGGAGAAGCGCAGCTTCTACTCGCTCAAGCAGCTGCGGGTGAGCGCCCGACTGGACTGCCACGGGCACTCGGACCGAACGCACGAGGTGGCGGGGAGCCCCGTGGTGCAGTGCGTCTGCCAGCACAACGCCTGTGGAGTGCAGTGCGAGGAGTGCTGCCCCCTCTTCCAGGATCGACCCCATCGACTGGGCGAAGAGTGCGAGATCTGCCAGTGCCATGGCCACGCCGAAAGCTGCTCATACGACTCGTTCCTGGACACGGGCATCTGCCAGGGCTGCTCGAACCACACGGCCGGCAACGAGTGTGAGTTCTGCGAGAGTGGATATTACAGGGACCTCGGCGCCGGCCTCACGGAACCTTGTGTGGCGTGCAGCTGCGATCCCTTGCGTTCCACCGGCAGGTGCCATCCGGAGGGCGGCCATTGCCAGTGCCTGGAGGGATTCCAGGGCAAGCAGTGCGAGGAGTGCGCTCCAGGCTACTACGGGGAAGAGTGCAAGCCCTGCGAGTGCGATGAGAGGGGAACCCTTTCGTCCGACGGCTCCTGCTCCGGTAAATGTGAGTGCAAGCTCCATGTGGAGGGGGAGGCCTGCTCCGAGTGCGCCCCCGGATACTTTGATCTGAGCGAGGCGAACCCACTCGGCTGTTCCAGCTGCTGGTGCTCCGGTGTCTCCGATACCTGTCACAGTGCCAAGCTCCAGACCCTGGCCTTTGAGACACTCAACGACTGGAAGCTCACGGACATACAGAGGCGGCAGTGGTTCCCCATATCGGTCGATGCGGAGAAGGGCCTGACCTTTGGCAATGAACCGGACGAGCTGGAGGCCATCTACTGGCAGGCACCCTTGGGATACTTGGGCAATCGGCTGACCAGCTACGGGGCCAGACTGCAACTGCTGCTGTCGTGGGTGGTGATGCGGGGTGACACCTCGGGCAAGTCTTCGACGGGACCCAATGTGATATTGTGCGGCAAGAACGGACTGAAGATTGGCTATGCCGACGAGTCGTTCGTGGGTCTGCAGGCCAGCCTGAATGTGACACTAACGGAGGAGGGCTGGTACCATGTGCCGCCCGCCATCAGAGACATTAAGACCAGACTCAGGCGAACCGAGGGCGGGGAGTATCATGGGGAGTCGGTGACCCGGTCGCAGTTCCTCTCGGTTCTCGTTGCCCTGGACGCCATGCTCATCCGCGCGGCCTTCCACACCGACCAGGTGGAGACCTCGCTTGTGCGGGCCGTCATCTACTCCGGCGGAGTGGAGCTGGGCGCCCAGGCCTCCACGCAGGTGGAGCAGTGTCTGTGCCCGGCCGGCTACACGGGCCTCTCCTGCGAGGGCTGCGCCTTCGGCTACAAACGCATCTACGAGAACTCCACGGAGCACCAGCTCCTGAGCAAGTGCATCCCCTGTCCCTGCAACGGCCACTCCAACTCCTGCGATCTGCAGAGCGGCAACTGTGGCGATTGCATGCACAACACATTCGGCGAACGGTGAGTTTTAAATCGATTTTCCACCTCTAGCCAGGGCACGCACCGTGGAAGGTTGGCGAACTCGCTAACCCATCACGAAAGCTCTGCATAAAAAGCTCTTTGAAACGGTTTTCAATGATGTGGCAGCGCTGTCATTTGCAACGCTTTTCAGTGATGTGGCAGCGCTTGGTTATAGAAATTAATTTTAAGCATAATGCTAAAACATAAGAAGAACCTTGGCACGGGTCGTAAATGTACTTATTTATACGTATACATTTGTGTTGTCTTCTAGCTGCGAGCGGTGTCAGCTTGGATTTTATGGGAACCCTCTGCAGGGAACGCCCCACGACTGCAAGCGGTGCGCCTGTCCCCTGCCCGAGGAGTCGAACAACTTCTCGCCCAGCTGCCAGCTGAAGAGCTACAACTACATGGATCTGAATCCGCAGTTCGAGCTGATCGAGCACGCCGAATACATTTGCACTCAGTGCCCGGAGGGATTCACCGGCGACCACTGCCAGATGTGCGACGACGGCTACTTTGGCGATCCGCTGCAGATCGGCAGCAGCTGCCAGCGGTGCGACTGCGCCGGCGGACCGTGCAACGTGACGACCGGCGCCTGCATCACCTGCAAGGGCAACACCGAGGGCTGGCACTGCGAGCGATGCAAGTTGGGCTACTGGGGAGATCCTGCCGTCGGGTGCGAGCCCTGCCTCTGCCATGCCGAGGGATCGGAGAGCGGACTCTGCGATAGCACGGATGGGCAGTGCCTGTGCAAGCCCCGGTTCGCCGGACAGAAGTGCGACGAATGCGATTCGGGCTTCGCCCACGTGGACCTCCGGTGTCCGCCGTGCAGCTGCGATCCTCTGGGCACGGCCGTCCCTGACACGTGCGACCAGCGGACGGGTCAGTGCCAGTGCAAGGTGGGCGTCCTCGGTGTCAAGTGCCATGAGTGCCAGGATGGATACTTTGGCATGAACGTGGATGCCCAGCAGCTGGAAGATCTGGCTGCCCTGCGACCGGCCGAAGACGATGCCGACTGGGAGCTGGTGGCAGAGACCGATGATCCAACGGATGCCCCCACGGTGGCCTGCGAGGGTAAGTACCCAAGACTATTACGCTTCCCAGCCAAGCGCCCAAGAACAAAGAAATTACTCAAAATGATAAATCGGGTGCACCTATGAAAAACAGATGTGGAAATTGGGCGGCCAGTGCGGGTCGGGTTTGGGGTTCGGGTCCATCAATAACTTGGAAAACATAATTGAATTTCTGCTCTACATTCGATGGCAAAGTGAAACGCTCCGGTGCTCTTTATTGGCCCCAATTTAAAGAGCCTAATGCACAAATCAGTCAAGTTCTCGGTGGGATCGATGCATCTGGTTGAAAGGCCCAAAGTGGAATGAGACTCCGAAGACTGTTTGTGTTCTGAAACCTAATCGGCAGAATTAAATGGAATATGGAATAGGGAATTACTATTCAAATAACATTTCTCAATTGCTTCAAGCGAACACACAGTACGGGTATCATCTGGGAACATTTTGTTGTACACGAAAATCGAATATCTCACTTTTGCATAATCCAAGCATTAGGCAACCAAATTACCATTTCAACTCAAGTCTTCATTGCTTCAAATTCAACTCATCTATCATTCGAAATGCATTACAGGCCCATTGCTCGTACAAGCCCATTGTAATGGGATACTCCATGGTAGCTGGTTCTCCTTGAAGTCGGCTTTTTCATCATTTTTAACACCATTTACAGAACGGACAATGGGCAAAAAGCCGTCTCCGCCGCCATGGAAGACGACTCTTCTCGAATAACCATTTGGTGCTTTGGTTTGGTGTTTTGTGAGCCAGTCGCGGCAGTCGCGGCAGCCCAGCCTGAAGTAACGCCATGAAGATGGCTTAGTGTTTTCATTGAGTTGCACTTGAAGAAGAACTCGGATTGCATAACCTTTTGCTCTTATTCAATTTTACGCTTGTAAGCCAGTGCTTCTGCGGTTTTTGCCCAGGCTTTTCTGTTTTTCTAATTGTTTGTCTGTCATATCTTCATGCTTCGGCTAACCTCCCTGCCATGCAAAAATCTTGTAGCCTCGGCCTGCTGCTGTATTTTCATTTGTCGGCAGTCACTCTGCTGATTTTACGAGTGTGTGCAACCAACTAAGACTAATGTTGTGTGCAGCTACTTGCCTTTTTTGTGGACCATCTGAACTGTGTATGGGGAACATAATTGATTTTCTAAGGAAGCTGGACACTTCAGGAAGAGAAAGAGCCAGAATAACTGAAATTTTCAAGAACCAATTTTATTTTGTTCTATTCCATGTTACAATAAGTTTATTGCCTTGCAGATAAAAGTGCTCGATGCAAAGATCATTCACATCTTACGCTTTAAAATTAGTTAGGCTTAAAGCCTCCATAACTCCAGCCAAAACATACAATCTATAGAATGGGCTTTCAAGCAGCAACAACAAATTGATTTACAGCCAATGGCCAGGAAATCTAAGTTATGACAGAGCATAAATGTCAAAAAGTTATGCAAATGGCCTGGCCACAGCCCCACAGCAGCCATCTCCAGCCGCCATCCACACTCCGCCCAGCCCCACCCCACGCCCCACCCGATCGGACCAAATGAATAACGAGACTTCCCTGGAACAGGTCAAAAAGTGTCGAAAGACACGCCAAAATCTCGGGAGGAGACCACCACAGATTTTTGTTGCCGTATTTCGCAACATGTTGCAGGCTGTCGTTGCCGTTTGTCTACAATGGCCGAACGTTTTGGGTCAAAACATCAAGAGTCTTAGGTGGAAAAACCTCACGTAATACTTAGTGGCGATATATTTCAGCGATGTGGATTTTCATGGCACAGTTTGACAGCCATTGGCAGCACCACTCAACTGGTTCCGGCAGTGACGGGGGTCATAAATCTTGGACTTCTGTGTGAGTCCGTCCACCAGATACTCAGATCACTGAGAAACCACCAGGAAAATGGCAAATGGCAGGCATAGCCACAGCCAAAGCCAGTTTCCAGTCTTTCTCTCTCTGTCGATGTCTCTTATCGATGCATCGAAAAATCTACCAAGTGGAAAGACAAGAAGCTCGAGACCGAGACCCTGACAGTGAAGGCCAGAAAGAACAGTCAATGGTTAAGGATAAGGCCAAGTCACCCACGCTGAGAAAGAGCTGGAGCTGGAGCTGGCTGGAGCTCCCAGCTGCAGGTGGGAAAGCGCCTTTCCTATAATTAGAAAGTACATTTTTGGGGGAGGAATAAGAATTCCTCCAACTGGGACACCACTGCAGTGGTACAGCAGTGCACTGCTGCTACTACACCTACTAGTTTATTTTTGCACTGCCAACTCTGACAGGCACTTGGTCATTAGCCAAAAACAAAAAGCTCGCGAGGAACAGCAACAATTACCATTAGCAACAGTAGCACGTGCGTTCGGGTCTTAGCCTGGTGCAAATTTATGGCCCACGCATAAAATTGTGCAGCTATCTGAGAAATTAAGCAGCAAGCTACGAGATACATTTAGCCGCTGGTCATATTTTGTAATCAGTTCCATTTGCCGCTCACCGAGCCACAGCGAAAACAGACACACTTCTGTGTCGGACTCTGTCTGTGGGGAGTCTGTCCACACAAGCACAAACTCAGACTCAGACTCAGTCCGAGTCTGGATCAGACTGCATGGAGCCACTATGGTGCGGTGTCCAGTTTTAAGACCAAGCCCAGCCCGGCCGGGCCGGGCCTAGCCACTTTGGCAATTCGAGCCAAGCGGCATATTTTCATGTGGCCGTTGTTGTTGCTGCGTTGACATTTTTATGGACATCGGAATGCTCTCGGGCCCCAGACTCCTAAACAGAGCCACCAAAAAACAAAAACAAAATTTAAAAAAAACGAAACAGAAAAACGGAAAATATCGCAAACAAAATCCACTTCGGTTTCCACTTTGACTTTGCCCCCTTTCCGTCGCCGCAAACTGATTAGCGAAACAATTTCAAATATTTGTGTTGAATAACTTGACAATTAATTGCATTTTGTGGATGCGGTTGCGTTTGTTGTGGTTTCGCTGCTGCCGTGAAGGTGCTTCAACTGGAGTCCGGCCTCAAACAATCGCAGCCAAATTAAGTTATACTCGTTCAATTTGAGAGTGAATTTTGTGGTGGCATTGGCGGTGCCTTAAAGAGATCTGAAGGCTATTTCGGGGAGATAATCGGATTAAGGGAGGATGAATTGTAAGTGACTTTAGGAGGAAAATGGCAAAGCCACAACGAAACTACTCCACCATCTGCAAACAATTCGAAATGCCATGCCTCGCTTCTCAACTAGGCCAGACAATTGCAACAAAATTATACTCGCACTCACAAAAAAAAAATGGCAACTGGCGCAGTATCTTTTTCATGATGAGGCTGAAAAACTGGCCGAAGAAAAGCTGCTTTATAGACAAGACAGGCCAAGACGGACTCCAAGGTAATCAAGAAGCGTCTAAATGGACAAAATGGAGCAGCAACTGCTGATGCTGGGGCTGCAGCTGCTGGCGCTCCACTCTCGTTGCAGTTGGATCTGTCAACGCATCACTCGAAATGGGGCAAGAGGATCCTCGAGGCAATAAATCTCAAATAATTTCCAAACAAATGTGACATAAATCGTCTGGCTAACGGTAGCGGCAGCATGCAAACCAAAACATCGACACTAATGAATGTGGCCAACAGAGTGTAATTGTCAAATGACAATTTGTTAACAATTGCCAATTCGAAGCCAATTCCAAGCCAGGCTACAACCAAATTTATTGCCACTAAGAAGAAGGAGAATGTCTGGAGGCAAGAATGAAAGCACTAAATACCCTTTCAGATCTTCAGATGTGCAGGAAAGCGAAGGGAGCTAGTTGACTGAAGAACAAACTTATGAGGAATGCGGCAAGTATCGTAGTACCCTCTGCCAATCAGGCAATGCATTGGCTCTGAAACTGTGGCCAGGTCATTATCGCAAACACTTTTCTGGCAGTGCGGGGGACCTGGACAAGGCAGCCTGGCATTTTGATTTTCTAATTTATGGCCCAGACTTTCGCCTCCTGTGTATCTATATCTTCTAGTGGCCGGTACCATGTTTTCGCTATCGCCAACGTCCATGTCCATGCTGTCGCAGTCGTCGTCGTCGTTGTCGTCGTCTGCTTCCCCATTTTGGTCGTGGTGTGATTTTAATTGCTCTTACAAATGTTCTTCGTCGCGCATGCTTCGCAGACTTTTCGAGTGGAAATCTATGTAGCCCGGCTCCGGGCTGGAATTGGGCATTGGGTAACGTAACACAAAGGCAGAGATTTATAGCCGGCCACATGTTTGGGAGGGAACTTTCGCCTTTTTTTATTTTTTAGGGGGTACTCGTGGAGCATGCAATGTTTTCATTTCAGCTTGATGTGTGGGTGGAAGACCGAAATAGAGGCTCCACTTATCGTTGGAGTATCATTAGAGGCAAACTTTTAGTAGTCTAACTTATAGTTTGATGTTTCCATAGAAGGCATTCTACTAACCTGGCTGATAGGTCCGACCGGGCACTATCAATCTACCCATTCACAGATGCCGATTGCCTGCCTTGTCACTTGACACTTCGCATCATTTGCATTCAACTCAACATATTAAATATATTGTCTTCCTGATAACCAGGAGCGCTTACTCCGCTCCATACGATTACAAAACAATCGCTCGGGTCCCACAATCTATTCGAAAATGCCACCCAGCTGAGCCATAAAAACATAATCTTTCAAGCTTTCAGGAAAATATTAATTAGAAAATAATATTTCCAACAACAACAAGTATGTGTGTGTGTGTATGTGAATGAAACTGAAGTCAGGCGCAGGCATATGCCATTAAAAGGCACAAAATAATTAATAAATTATTTCCAGTCAATAAACTTTTCAAGAGTTTGTATTGCAACATATATTACGAGTATTTTTCAAGCTTCCCCGGGGCTGGGGCGTCCCGCGGATGGGCAAGCGCCGCACCGATCGACTGGAGTCGATGTGGCAGTCGACAGTCTGCAGTCGCCCCATGTCGGTTCATTAGGGTCAGGCCCGGAGACTGTGCGCGGAGGCCGTGGGCCGAGTCTCTGCCTTGGCGGTTCATAAAAATTAGTTGGCTATAAAATTAGCCAGCCGCTGGAGGAGAGGGGAGAGAATTCAATTCTCGTAAAGTCCACACAAATTGAATTGCACTCCATTCATGGAAATCAAATTCCGTTCGCTGTCCATTTTAATTGTCCAATATTTAGATACTTTATGGCATACAGATTTTCTCAATGGGAACCAGAAGAGCCCTGCCGCGCACCCGAAACTCAGTTCGCTTCTATCAACACAACACTTCTGAGGTGCCTGAGAGTACGAGTGAGTTTAAGCAAGCAAGGAAGTGAGAGGCAGGTGCGAGATACTCGTAGAACTCCACCAGCAGGTGAGTTGCGGGGTGGTGTGACTTTTAGCTGCTCGTAAAAAGTCCACTCTCCAGAAGGTGGAAATGTTCTGGCCGAGCGGGAGTTTGAATGGTCGAGCAAAATTGAGTGTCAGTGACATGACAAAGCGATTCATTGGGTGTGTGAGGGCCCTTTATGGGTTGCACACTGCGCTTGGGAAATTCGTAGAAGTGTTTATGACGGGTTGTATACCATATATGAACTGTTTCAAGCTACAATATATTCTTTATATTTTGGTCAGTTCTAGCTTATGTTTTATTGAACCTATCCTTGCCCTTCGTCCATGTGCCAGACCTTTCTTGACTGAGAATGGACATTCACCATACCCATACACACACGAATAATTTCAAGTCTTCCCGACAGCGACAGCATTATACACAGCACATTATTGCTCCTTGCTTTCCAACTCAAAACTTTCCTTGTCGGATCAGCAAAATGCTCAATACTTTCTCCAACTTCAACCTGGCCGCTGACTGAGCAGCCTGCCGCATTCTGATGTTTGCTCAGTGGTATCGTATGTGGGGTCCGTGTGCAACCTTCTCTAATCTCAATGACAACTCGTTGGACTTTTCGGGTTTGCCCAAAAACATTGCTGAAAATATTTTCGTCTTGCCTTTGGTTTTTGTGGCTTCTAACAGCACATTGATTGATTACAAAACGTGCGCCGAGCATTTTCACGGCAGCAACTGAAGCTGCAACAAGGCCTGGCAATTGTTTTTCGCGCAGAGGCTTTTCCACAATGGCATTTTCTTCATTTGCGCCTAACAATGGCAGCACTTTGTCACGATTTTTGCCGCACAACTAACAAGACACCGGGAACATGTTGCCAGCGGTGGATATTCACTGTGGCTGCTACCATTTAATGCTGCGCCTGATGCTGTTGCCACGGTGCGCCGTGTTGAATTATCACCGCGCATGTGTGACTAACCTCCCGAGGCGGTGCACAACAAAAAGCGACCCATCGCACCGCAGTCGGAGCCATAAAAAGCGCCATACTGCCTCGACCGCTCGCTTTTTCGGCTTTCCCTCCTCCAGAGCCTCAACCTGTTGCTAATGCTTTCCTCGACCCTGCCTGCTCGAGCTTCAGTCATAATTTCTGCTGCCAACCGCGGAGTCCCAAAGCAGTCGACAAGAGATTCCTTTTTTATTTATGGAGCCACCAGATTCTCCTTCTCCTTTTCCTGCTGCAGCTGCAGCCGCAGCCGCTGTGGCTACTGTAGCGGCTTTGAATTTTGACCGTCAGCGGCATGTGGCACGTTAATGATCTTGTTACCCTGGAGACTCAGTCGGGCCCTTTTGCATAGCCCATGAATGCATGAATGAGGTGTGCAACTAACGAGCGCTGGCCCCTTTTCTTCGCCTCCAATTGTCTTACTCTGAGTGTGTATCTGTGAAACAGACGGGTCTCTGTGGGTCTCAGATGGAGTCTGTGCATGTGTGTGTAATGATAGATCTGTGAATCATTAATAGCCAGCAGAGAAACGGAATTGCGCAGAACAGTGATTGGCAGAGCCACGAACAAAGCGTCGTTGAACTTCTTATTCTCGAATAGAGGGAATCCCTTCTCTTCCAGTAGAAAGTTCTCCAACATTACAGTCCATGCATACAAAACGAACATCTCCAAAGTGGGAGCTGCAAATCAGAGCCATGGAACTCATTGGACATAAATAGAATAATATTTAGCAACATTTCCCTTTCCTTCCAAACTACTCCCCTTCTAAATGAGCTGGCTCCCTTTGGGCATTCGATGCATGTTGTTCGTGTTCCGTGCTTTGGACGATTAGCACTTCCAGTGCACTCGCCGTCGCTGTTCGATTTGAATTTGTTTAGACTGTTGCACTTCCGTTTCGTGGCTGCGACTGGGTCTTTTATGCCAGCTGCTGCTCCAGTAATCTGTAGTTGCAACACCAGCAACAAGATCTGCATCTACAGATCCACAGGCAGAGACAGAGCCAGCGACAGAGTCAGAGCCACAGCGACAACGCCAACCTCCTGGAGACAAACAGACACGACACGTCATCAACTTGACATTTAAATTGTGCTCCTGATAAAGTTGCCAACATTTTTTATGAGAGAGAAGCAGGAGGACGAGATGGAAGCCATGTTTGGACTGGGACTGGAGCTGAAGCTGGAGCTGGAGCTGGAGCTACCCAGAGTCCAAAAGTTGGCTACATTGTTGCGGAAACACACAATGCATATCTCGTGGTCAGCTGTCATATTCCCAAAGAGTTTCTCAGATCTCGGTGTGGTCCCCACAAAATATATCACGCCAGGCAATTAATGTCCAGTCAGAGGACAGCTTTTTGCTATCAGCTTTAAGTGTTCATAGGCGTGTGTTGGGGTAGTACGTTCGACTTCAGCGGTAAATATTATACGAAAAATCTAGAAAATAGTCCCGAAATTGGGAACAAGGGAACAATGTGCAAGTGACTCGAATTAGTTATTTTGTGCAGAAGATCCCTGTCAGTTCAGTCGCTATAAGAAGTGGAGAGTGGCTTTTGATATTTTCTTTTCATTTGAGGGTTGGAGCGTGGATCCTTTTTACATTTTTACTCAATTACTGAATAGAGTGACCAAAATTCCAAGAGTGAATAATATTTTTGGATCCATCTTTAAAGATTGCAAATTTTAAAACCAAATAGATTCAAAAGAAAGCTTTCTGTGTGATGCATTTTCCTTGGCGTAAAGTTAGGCTGCTGAGGAAAGATCACCGAAACCATCTCCGCATCGCCGTTAGAATTCCTCGATTGAGATCCGAACACCTCGTAAATAGAGCTTGAGTCATCCAACTCGTTTCCAGCTTACATTTTACGGTTATTACAATGCACCCCGCCCCACTTGCTCTCCACGCATGCCACACACATTAAAATATCGTAAAATTGGACCGAAAATAGTGGGGTAATTACTTTTGGTACACAGCCCGACCGAGTTGAACGTTTTGCTGTGCCATTAGTTTTAGGCTCGTTAAATGCCTGCGTCGGGACAGTTCTCTGGTCAACGGTCGAACATGTCAAGTCCATTTAGATAGTGAATGCATTTTGGGCACATCGGAGCATCGTTGTTGTTTTTTGTGGGCGTTCCCACCTCACGGACTTTCCCCAAATGCGTTCAATCAATCACCATTTCTCATGACTACTAGAAGGAAGGCTCATCCGTCGGCTCGGTCAGGCAGGCTGCACGCAAGCCCCACTCGATCCGAGGCGTTTAATCAATGTGGGTATGTAAGTGGTACTCCCCGGACTCCTCCCCGGATCCACGAACCAATCCTCCTTGCGTGCAATTGACACTCGACAACGTAAATCACAGGTGCAATTAACAACGCAAACGGCGAAGATCATCAGGCAATTCATTTAACGGTTGGCCCCGCCAGCGGAAATTGTTGTTTGCTCAATAAAAGTAAATTGCAATTAAACAAAATTGCTAATTCCAATGATGACAGTCGCCGTAAATACTTCGGGCGGTGGGGTGGGTGGGAAAGAAGGGCGGCAGTATCGCTAATGCATGGAAATGGATTCGTCGCTTTGGGAGCCACAAAAGCTTTCAGTTTCAGTTGAATGTAATGTGCTTGGATTATACGAGACTCCCACAAAGATCCTTAATAGAAATGTTTGATTTGCTCGAGGTAACCAACAGATTCCGTGGCCACCCACCACGTGTTTTCCTTAGCCATCACCTTGGCCTGGTAACAGCAGCTCCTCCGACAAACTTTCCCCAGTAACCTCACGATCTCCTGGCTCTGCCGAAAACAAAGATTTTGCCGCCAATTGCAACAAGCTGAAAAAATCAATTAAAATAAAGACGACAGCTGCCCCAGCTGGGGCAACACCAGCACAACAGGACCAGCAGCCACGGAGAGAGAGGTAACAGCCAACAACAACATTTGGTCAACGTCAAAATTTAATGCATTTGCACTTGACACGCAAAGGAAGTTGCAACAGTTGCTGCAGTTGCAGCCCGGCAGTGCAACAGTTGCAGCCAGCAAAAAATGTAGCCTGCCCATGGCCAAAAACACCAAGAGGGGAAGGGGGGAGAAAGGAAAACGCTTGGTGCAGAAACAAGATCAAAAGGTCGAAGATTGCGCTAACCTGAGGACGCCCACTTTTTCGCACGCTCCACGCCGGATACGGGGATACGCGGATACGTGTGTCCAGATAAACATGGGAGTACGAGTGCTGCACACGAGTGTAATCTATAATAGTGCCTAGTGGGGCCTAGCGCACCTTGAACAAAGAGATCTCCGCTGGGGCAGCTGGCCGTAAAGTTAGAAATTGAAAAAAGGAAAAAGGAAAAAAGAACTTGGCAACGACAGCCGCTGGGGAAATTCTTTCATCAGTAAACGCTTTCAGCTCAGACAGAGTGGCAGTAGGACTAGTAGAAAATAGGACTTCTATTTGGAATGGTGCTGGAGATGAGATAACACCTAGAAGGTAGACCACAAGAAGTGTTTGAACCAACTGGAATCCAAATATATTTCTCGTTTCTTATTCGAACCACTTGACAACCCTGAGCCGAGAGCCGTGAGCCGTGGCCATGCGTACGAGCAGTCCATGTCCATTCAGCTGGCGTAGCCAAAACAACCAATAAATAGTATCAATCACAAGTGATCGCAAACGAGGAGGCTTCGGCTGCACCCAGAGGGTCGGGTCCCAAGTGGCCAAACTTGCAGCTGTCTGGCCGGCGATCAGCCTGGGCCTGGGCCTGTCCCCCTGCTCCCCTGTGCTCTCCGCGCTTTGGCCAGGCTCCAGCTTGGGCTTAGCTCAACAAATAATGATTCATGCGAGAAAAGTAGCGGCAAGAACAGGTTCTAAGTGGCCGAACACCAAACAACGAAACGTGACTGGCCGATAGTGCGAGTGCGAGGATGGCAGAGAGAAAAGAAAGGGTTGCTCAAAGCGGTGGTCGGTGTCGGTCGCCGATCCTTGTGCGGCACATGTGCAATTGCAACTGCAACGACGACGTTCCCCATGCGCTCCGGCATTGTGGTTCAATAGGTCAACGATGCGTTGAATGACGACCGAGAGCCGAAGAGACGCCACAAAGGAAAAGAAAAGATCATTGCATGAAAAATTACAGCGAGGTACGTCAATCGTCAAACTGATCTCCCAAACGAGCCATGTAATGGACCCGAAAACCCGAAACTCTCCGCGCAGGACCGCCGGTAACTGGAACGTACTGCACTCTCGCGTATTCGCCTATATGCGAGGTGGTTCTATCCCAGCTCCATCCCATCCCCATGCCCATGCCAACCCATCCAGTCGAACTCCATGGACGATTGCGATCGCAACAAATCAGAGAAAAGTTGTCTTAAACGCGACTCCTCGTCCGCTCTTCTCCAATAAGCAATGGGAAATGTGTGGCGGACCACCAGGGGGATCTTGGGCGATCGACGGGATAGCGGCGGCCCGGACGGGGCTCAGCTTGCAGTTTGTCAAAAAGATGTTGGCGTTTTGATAATTTGCTGCACAGCTCAGATATCGGTGTGTAGGATTTCCTGTTTCTAACTAAATTTTTTTCCATTTTCCATTTTCCTCTTCGTTTTCCTCTTTTTCTGTGGCTTTCCTCTAACCATTTCTGCGAGTCCGCAACAAATCTGTGGCTGATTTAAATCTCTACATTTACTTATTGTTTCTCTGGTGTTAGAGGTTTATGGGACTCACTGTACGTATACTTATGCATGCGAGTGTCAGAGTGTCGGAGTCGAATTTTGCGGGCTCGTGGGTTTGCCTTTGACGACACCACCCAGAGAAGTGCCAGGAGGTGTCAAGATGCTAAGGCGACAGAAAGTCTCTTAAGTGGTTTCTTCTCCCCAATAAAACACACAAACCTGTTACTCATTTTTAAATAATAATCACAGGCGGACCCTGCAAGCACCTTTTAATAAACAATCATAATAGTTTTTGGATTGCCATAAGTTTATATTTTCCCCATTGTGTATTCCACTTTGCTCATAAAGAGCTATATTAAGATACATGATCCAATTTACCGAAACCTATTCGAATGCTTGGCTTCCGACGCCCTCAAAAGCCAACACATGACCTTGTTTCTTTGAAATATCACCCCAACCCAATACAACCCAAACAAACCCAACCCAAGCCAAACCAACCCATTCTATGGCAATGGTTTCAGATCCCAGTCCCTTGTCCCTATTTATGGGCATTTCTTATGGATTTTAATTGTTTCCATTGTAATTTTGGTTGGGGGGCGATAAGATCTACAAAGAGCTTTATTTTTGTCTGCACTTCAGCACGTGTTGCCACGCACCACACATACACATAGCCCGTTACCATTCCCTTTCCACTTCTGGAAGCACCGTACAAGGCCCCACCACCCCACCCTAACAATGCGGTCCCAGTCTCGGGGGTGCCGTGCCTGTCTGTGGGGTCTGTCTCATAGGTGCATTGTGCATACGTGATTTTGTCCATGCCTAATTAAGTTTTCTGCGTTGTCTGCAGCAATTCGATGGAATAGAAATCGGAAAATTTGAATCCCAAGCTTTTCATTATGCGACACTCGTCGATTATGGGCCATAATTTAGAGCGGCTCTCGGTTTTCGGTATTTCGGTATGCATTCTGCTTTTGACACTTTTATGGCTCACTTAGACTGGCCTAACTAATTGGTGACAAAAAGGTTACGAAACTCGACGGGCCACATGTGAACCACTTTGGAGCAGCCGAGCAGCTCGACTCGGCTCGGATCGGATCGATTTGCTTTTAAAATGCCTGGCACGTTTCCAAGACGATTTGCTTTATTGGAAAAAGTAGCCAACGCCACCAGCAGAAGATCCAAGCACCAGTCGCAGAAGGAGAAGAAAGGAAAGAGAAATAATTTTCCTGCTGCTCTCTGCGCACAGAATGCGGACACACGCAGCGGACTGACTCGACTCGACTCGAAGTCGGACTCGGACTGGGAATCTCGAACCGGCTGCATATTTTTTGCCCAGAGTCTGGCAATTAAAATATTGACAGTTGCGTCCGTAGAGAAGAATAATAAGTTTTGTGTTAGATTTCACATGCATAAAGCTCATAGCTCTCTATAGACCGGCCCCCTGCTGCTTGTTTTGGGTTTTGGCGAACGAAAGGTTAACGCGACATGTTCATGTGACAATGTCAGCAAAACTGCCGGCAGTCCGGTTGTCCGGCTGTCTGTCCACTCTGTACCGTCTGAAGCGCATAAATAACTGCGTCTGTGACATGGAATGTTTCTTTCGTCCAAGTGTAAAAGGCCCAGCCAGTCGTAGGCCAGATCTCACTGCCCGCCAGTCTGGCCATGTCTGGCGCGGATTGCCATGCGTCGTGGTCTCGGAGTCGGAGGCGCAGTCGGAGTAGGAGCCGCTAAGCCACCGCTGCTGGTAGCAAGGTGCGGTGCCCATATGCAGACAACCCAAAAGCTATTTGTAGCTCACCTCACTGGCTGATTATGGAAAAATTGCAAGATGTTTTCCTTGTGTCGGTTTCTTGTTAGAGTTGTGCAGCCACAGCCTTAGATTCTTCTGCTTTTCCTTTTCTCTTTCCATTGCATCACATCGCGGAGGGGGAAACGGCGATCTGCCTAGGTGGGATGCAGGTGCAGACATCATATTTTGAGGGCGATGTACGGCACACAGTTGAGATGATATAAAGAAGATTAAACGTGGGGGCCTGCAAAAGCTCCTTACGAAAAACACTGTCTTTAGCATATCAACCAATTGTTCCTGGGGAATACCCTTCCTCAGGAAATGATGTATATGTGTATGGCATTACGTTGAGAATACTATAAAGAACAGAGAGCATAACTACCGATATCAGTGCATAATGAATCAAAATTAATAAACTAAGAAGGTAATTTTTTGTATTTTTTTCCATATTCATGAAAAATGTAGTCCGGATGGAAGATATCTCCATAAAATTCCATATTTACTGTTTGTTTGTGTTTGTATGAAACAAATTTGAGACTTTCCAGCACACCCAAACACAGGCCAATTAATATTGATCCTCCACCATGGGATTACTTATGGCCGTCCAAGTTAAACTTTTCTTCGTCCGAGGGTATAAATATTAATTTGTAGAAATTATCTGACTAACATTTTTATTTTTGGTGTTACTAAGCCCATTGAATATGGCACTAATATAATTATTATTATTGTCAGTACCATTACCTTCAAATTAACATAGAAAATTAAAATATACTTCCTTCCCTGAGGATTAATGTGTTGATTCGATATTGGCGACTTCATGGACTTCTTGATGCTATGTATGATTATTCGCTTTTCCCAAAAGGAACGGAATAGAAAGATTCTTGTAAATAATAAGTACTGAATATTCTAAATTATTAATCTATTAATCTCTTAAGTCAATTGCTTCCTACCAGTATATGCCAAATAAATGTAGGTTCATGTGAACATGCGATGAGTTCTGAGATACTTTTGATAAATCACGAAGAAATGCGCCAAGAAATTATGCCCAGATTTTGAAGTGGTTGTTCAACCATTCTGCACTTCAGGATAAAGACAAAAAGCACCTGACATCACACATCAAACCCAATCAAAAGTAGTGCGTAAGAAAGAACCGCAACCAATGTTGCTTCATCCACAACAGCGCCAGGTTGGACAGCGTTGGGGCCCACAACTGATCCCGCTTCGAACATGTTGCAAGTGGTTGTGGGGCCGGCCCAAAGTTAGTTGTTACTGGCAGCCAGTTCAGTTGCAACGAGACGAGGCGGCTGGATTCATGGAAATCGCTCGCGATCGCGATCGTATAACGGGCTTGTGTGGGAAACTGTCGAAGTCGAGTGCAGAAATAAACGAAAGGCGGCAGGCCAGAGAGGAGAGAAAAGCATATTTCTTCTTATTGTGTTGTGTTTTCTGTGTGGTGTGCAGTTCTGAGGAAATGCAATGCAAGAATCGTATCAGCAATAAAATGTCGACATTGATTTGGGCGAATTTCGATTGATTTCCCCGGTTCGCGTCGCACGTACGGGAAACAGAACCGCCGACAAAAACCTTTTCATTTGCCACGGGGACTCGAGAGCCATTGGTTGGATTGATTGCTTGATTGATCTATTTTTGCACTTGATTTGCGACGCACGCGCCGCGGACGCTACGTGACTGGCGCTCCACTCCACTTGGAGTCGTAGTCGTAGTCAGAGTCGGAGTCGAGTCGGGGGCAATTATGTTGATTTGTGCAACGCGATCGTGGCGCGTAGTCCTCGTCGTCGCCGATCTACCAATGTTGATAACGAAATATTTGCAATGCAAAGAAAGAAAATTGATTCGATGATCGCCGGTCGCTGATCTCAGCGCGAGATCTGTTCGATCTTGACACGCCCACTATTTGATTACAGAATGTGTATATCGAAGTAAAGAAAGGTGTTTGTTATCCACAAAACACATATATATTAAGTTTGTTCGTGTGACAGTGAAAAAATCAGCATGTGAAATAATCTGAATAAAACGACTTAGAAGTGTGAGAAAATATTCCCAAATTATATGTTTACAGCAAAATCATTCTTTATAGTTGCAATATTTTGTGGGCAAAAATAATCGGATAATTCAACAGGTTTAACTAATAAATTTTTTTAGATTTCCAAGCCTCTTTGAGTTTGTATTTTTTGGTAGAAAAAAATACGAACTGAAATTATTTTTCCAACTAAACCTTTAAACTTTAAAGTGCCCTTTAAGTGTCTCTTTTCGTGGGGTTTTATTTGGCTTGAAGGTTCAAGGCAGTGATTTGTGGCTGCCCAGGGCCCCATCGCTTTACATAAGACGCCTCTGCCCGTGTGGATTTACATATGTAATTACCAGCAGATGGCTTGCCATAAGTCCAGCCTCCTGCCCTCCGAATAGACGCCTCCAATAAAAGCTGCCTAATTAAAAGTACAAAATCAGTGAGTGGACTGCTAATAGCCGAAATGATTGCGCAAAGCCGCAGAGCCGTAGAGCCCCATAACTCATTAGCAGACGCCCAAGAGGTCCATTTAGTGGTAGCCGCTGGACTAGCAAGTGATGATTGGAGCTGGACATCATGATGATTAATGGTCTGCAGTGCTAGGCAGCCAACAGATTTATGGGATGAGCCGATGAGTTCCGACTTTCTTGTTTCTTTCTGGTTCTGGGAATGCTAATAGAGTTGCAACCTGGAGCCATGCCATGCCATGCAGCTGAGCTGCAGCTGGCCCCCTTTGCCTTGGGTCTGGGTCTGGGTACGGGTACGGGTCTGCTCTCCTTTCCCCGGAAATCTGTACAGTAGTTGCCTTTTGTCTCTGGCACTCTGGCACTCTGTTTGCCCAAGTCGCAGATAACATTTACAAGACACCAGCGACTTACAAGATGAGTTTTTCCATTAGAAGAATTACATTTCACACTGCCAGCGACAGCGTAAGATAGGCAGTGAGAAGACCTCACAATGTTTGCTCTCCGATAAGCTGGGAATTCGTGTATGTGCCTTCTACAAATAGAGGTTGGCCCCTCGGCCAATAGCGCATTCAAATGAGTCTAGGCTAGGGTACATAATTGCAAAACTCACGCCCAGTTTTATTTACGATCACTCAGAGATGACTCAACTCTGACGAACAGGCGCGTGTTGCCAAAAAGTTAACTGAAACGGGGAGAGGCAGAGGGACAGAGAAACATAATCAAAAGGCGGTAATCCAATTAAATGGCTCTGTATCCAGGCAGACCGGCTGACCCAATTAGGCCCGCTTCCCGATCGATCTGGCGAATAGTCGTCATCCTCATCGTCGTCGTCGTCGTCGTCGTCATCGTTTCACATCGCAGTGAACTTGAAAGCGGCGCCTGGCCATTGTTTTCCTACGTAGTCCCAGTGCCAGTCTCAGGCCCAGTCCCGATCCCATCTCTCAGTCAGTTTGTTGTGCCGCTCGAAAAAAAAAACAAGTTCTAACTCCCTAAATAAAAGATCGCATCGGTTTCGATCTAACGGCCGCCCTGCAAAACTCTGGCTCGGCGTTTCAAATTGTAGATCAAAGATCAAGCAAAAACTCCACAGCGAAACCACAAACGAACCACAGAGCCACAGAACCACAGAAAAGAACAGCCCAAATCGGCATACCAAACGCAGAGTAGAGAGGAGCCTGCGGGAGTTCGAAGTTTGACTACCCTATGATTTCGCTCTGCGGGAAGAACGATCATAAATGTGATCGTATCGCGCCTGTGATCATGAGTTGAGTGATGATCAATGATCATTGGGCCTCGCTCTGTCCGCCTAAACGGACACCCAAATAAATAAAACAAACTGTCTGATGAGAGAGGGTCATCAAAACATTGAATGGACTTTGACCTCACCTAACTACACAGCCATTGTTTGCCACAATTCTTCCTTGCTGAACCCGCAGCTGAGTGGATGTACTCCTGACGTACTGCAGATCCCAAGTCGATGATCTGGGTTTCCAATACAAGCCATCGCTTAAAATTCCGCGATCATATCACACTCGAATCGATCAGAGGACCTCCCACAAGTGCTGGGCCAGGCACATAAATCTTAATTGCTGATCAGTCGGGTCATCTTGAATTTGTCACTCGCAGAGATCATTTGGGATTCTTATTCTGAATTGTTTGTTCAAGTGCTTGGACTACAACCAGATCGGGAAGAGTTTAGTTTGAAAGTCTGCAGCTGTGGATCGGATCGGATCAGTCAGCCGAGACAAGAGGGCAAGTCAAGCAGTACAAGTGCGGAGAGGAGGAGATGGAATTGGTCGGTTGGCTGGGCTGGTCAGACTGATTCATATGCATATGAGTGCCACTTTCTACGCTCCACACACTCTGGAGCTGGTAGGGTAGGGTAGCCCTTTTCCTTTTCCCATGGCCCACGACACACACGATTAATCAAATGACACACAAACACACTCGCAGCGAGAGCGAGAGGCAGCCACGATCGCTGATTGTTATCCAAAGAGGCATAAACTGACACAAAGTCAAAGTCAAAGTTAAACAATGCAACTTGCTTGCTTGAACTCTCGACTAGACGGAGTCAGCCAGTCCTAGAGCTGGCTCCCCGAGCAAGCTGTGTGCGATCTTGACAATCAAGATCAATATCATGCAGTTACAATGTACAAATATTGCCTTCTCTTCTGTCTGGTCTGCCGGAGACGGAGACAGAGACTCTTAAACGGTGCCAGCCTTGGGGTAGAAAACGGAAAAACAAGCCAGAGAAAATCCGTCTTTCTGATGATGAAAATCAAATACTCTGGACACGGATAAATAAATTCAAACCTGTACTCAATACTCAATAGGAACAGAGAACCAAGTGGCTCATATTTGGAAATATTATGTTAGGGAAATCCACTCCGTACCTTATTCCGATTCTTAGAGTACAATCTCCAGGGACCCACACAGAACCCCAGCTGATACATATTTTCCCAGAGTATTCCCCAGACTATGTGCAAACAATCGATGTCTTTATGGCAGGGGCATGGAGAATGTTAAGCAAATTAGATGGAGCCTAGGCCAGCCGACGTGAATGTGGATGAAGCAGTCACTGGGCGGCCGGAAAATGCTATAATTATGCAATTCCTCAAAGGCACTGACGGTGGTCCCCTACATCCTTCCATCGGCAGTCTTCACTTCGCCGCCGCGCTCTGCAAGCCAAGTCAGACATATAATCTGCAAACGATTCGCGATTTGGGGGCCTCGGAAATTATTGGCTAGCAGTCATGGGTTGAGGCCTTCAAGTAAATTGCCGTAAATCTTTATTTGTGCAGCTACTTAAAGACCCCATACCCAGACCCGTACCCCTACCCGTACCCGTATCCCAAGACTCTGCCCACTTGCATCGCTAGAGTCGCGCCTGAGGCAGGGGTTAACAAGCCGCCAGCGATTAAGTCATTTCTTATGTCGGTTCATTATTTTCCTCACTATTTTCCTTATATTTTTCTTGCGCCTAGGCATGCGTAGCTACTGGGCTTGTCTGGTTGCTGTTCCTGTTCCTGTCCCTGTCCCTGTCCCCACTGCCACTGCCACTGCAATCTGCAGTGCAATTTCCTCATTTTTCTTAGTCTAAGCCCGAAATTTAATGAAATGTATGCTGCAAACTCGTTTTTACACGTCGTTTGCCTCTGTCCTGCCTGCCAGTTTGTTGCTAAAATACGAGAATCCCCCTTTCGCATTTATCTTGACAATGCGTGTCTGGAGAGTGTCGCTCGAGCCGCTTGAATTTGTTTTAATTAGATGTGACAATTCTACGTAATTAGCTGGCGGCTCGTCCTCACACTTGACTGACTCTCGAGAAGGAAGGTCGCAGGAGGGATTGCAGCATCCGGAATGAGATATCAAATTTCCGCCACGCCTTTCATTTGGATGCTTAGCTAATTTCGGTAATGGAATGTGACAGATTTGCTTCTGTTTCTATCCGCGTTTGAGTTCAGAAGCTTCAGAAGACAGACTTCTGCTGAAAAATGAGCTGGGCTCCTTCCCAAAACTCTGCCGGATTCAGCATCTTCATGGCATATATTTTCTACCTAAGAGTCTACTTATCCTCCATTCTTAATCCTCAATCAATCTGTAGTGAAATCTTTGTTTTATCCCAAGCTCTTTTCTTCTCCAGTTTAGCTAACCGAAAATAATATATCGCATCCTCCCCAAGACAACTAATATTCTCCACCTGCGGGCACCTTTATTTTCGACTCTTCCTTCTTTCCCCCACTTGCCACTTGCAGCACACACAAGCACACAGCTTCATTAAATGTAACCCAATTAGAGAAACTGCTGTACATTTCGCACATTTCCCAGTGTGCACAATTCACACCAGCAGCGGCCGAACAACTGGGGGAAACTCATCATTTAACGCCTTTATCATTCGAATGTAGAAAGCAAGCTTCGGGGGGCAGAGAGGAAAACTGCCATAAAGTATTTGAATATCTTCCAGTGCACCACCAGAGCAACCACCCGCTGACCCGTTTGATCAGTCTCTCAACTGGACACGGCCACATGTGGATTCGCATATAGAAATGGTTTCGTTTCGTTTCTTTCGGTTCGGCTTTTCCAATCTTTATTGCATAATTGCAATTGAATTGTTTGTCGAGTTTCGATTTAGATTTCGCTTTCGTTTCATACTCTGTAAATTGGAAGTTGTGTTAATGATTTGACGTAGAGCGTCGTAGGCTGCCCGATCAGCACACAAATTAGGTTCCAGTGCGCCGTCATAAATTTCCTTTATGAAAACATTTAATTTTTACAACTAGCACGCAGCGAAATGAGGAAGCATTCAAGAAGCCTATTTGGTTTGTTGTTGATGAGCTCCATTTAATGGGAGGCAGTGGCAGTGTGTTTTCTCTCTAACTGATGCGATAGTGAAATGATCTAGGACATCCACTCAGTGGGGGACTTGGAGAAAGGTTCGTATGGATCAGAAATGAGGCCATGGAAATGGGGTTAATGCTGTTGGCGGTGGCTAATGAAGTTCTCCGATCAACTGATTTATTTTCTTTGATCTATCTGGAGGTAGATCAACAAATGCCTGTGTACCAATAATCAAAATGTATAGAGGTTGGGAAAATGGCTTAATCACTTGATCTTTTGGGCTAAACAAAATTTCTTGATTGCATTTGAAGGATAGATGAAAGCAGGCAATCTAAGCAAATTAATGATTTTATGAATAAATCAACTTTGTGCATTTTTCTACGAAGATGAGGATTTCAAAGGTATTTTAAATATTCTGGTGTTCTTTTGATCACCGATGGATGTGGATGGCATGCAGAGCATTCATCTGAACAAAGCATTCAGTGGGCAGTGAACACTTTCTTGACTACAAGCCCAGGACCCACCCATGTCATAAGCATTCCAGAGTCGTTGCTCAACCCTTCAAAACCAGTTGGGTCCGGTCTCCCGTCCCACCAGATCACATTCAATTAAGTCCCATTTAATAAATAATTATATACGCACACAGTTCTGACATTTTCTCGAAAAATGTTACATTAATTTGGCACTAAACTGTCAGATGGGGAATGCCGAGACAGGCCCTCACAGTTACACCGAGAGGTAAACGGCCAGGTGAAGCGGTGGTCCACTGGACGAATCTCTTGAATCTCTTGAATGCCCCGACAAGTTTTCTTCAAATTTAATTGTAATGTGAGAAATTTAAATTAGGTAGCCGAGAGCAGCAGCCTCTTGAGCGTCTCAAAAGATGGACAGCAACAGCAACGACCACAAAAGAGCCAAAGCAAATAAAAATACCCAGACACTGACAATGACTGAGACACGGAGGGACAGAACGGACAGAAAGCGGAAGATGTCCAAAGAAAACGAAAATTATGAAAAAATGTTTCTCTTTTTTTCAGTGTTTCAGGGTTTGTTGGGCAAAAGAAGAGAAAAAAGATCAAATAACCGAAAGCCGCCGAATTTCAAAGGAAAACAAAAGCTCGCCCGTTCACTTATTTAAAATTTTGTTGCTCTTTCAACTAATTTTCCACTTGTGAATACACTCATAAAGTGAATAGAGTATGGTGGCTCTGAGCTCACTCTACGGATTGTCCATTTTGCCTATTTGTCAGTCGATACGATTTTGGATTATTTACGATCTCCGTTCATCAGTGGATCGCCCCGATCACCGTTTGCGTCATAGGTGCACGGGAATGTATGGCCTTTTTATGGACTAACAATACTCGTTCCAAACAAATCCCCAAGTATTTTGCTGTTCACAGCTTTACTTTTTTAAATGTATTTCCCTTTGATATTTATTACATCACGATTTCGGATTTCGGATCTGGATTTAATGTACGAGTATCTGCGATTCTTGAGTTCGTTCGTTCGTTTCGCTTGTACTTTTGGGGCTCGTTCCGTCGGTGTCCGTCGTTCTGTGTGCGAATCTGTTTGCAGCTGCGCTTCCTGGAAGATACTCGTATTTATTTTATCTAGCGGATGCTTCAATTCCCAAGCCAGCGGATCCCTTTATAATGAAGTTTTCAAAAACAAGTTTTTGGGATTTGCCCAGCAAATTTATGCCATCTGTCCCGCCATACATTGTTTGGGTTAATACTTCCCTGTTTATCTAGTATTTTGGATCATTTTTAAGGAACCGACCCGACCCCTTTCGGCATGGCTCTCCCACTGGGGCATGAACTCCACCCGCGTGCCCGGGACTGAATAAACAGGCCCGAAACTCAACCATTTGTAGCACATTTGCTAAGACTCTGCTATTTTTGTATGCCTACACTAATTAGCTCGCAGACAGATCCCACATTACTAGAAATACATCTGATCTGTGAATGAACCAAAAGCGTAAATAATTCTTTGTTTATTTACGAATTGTCAAATGTTCTTTTTTCGTCTTGCTGTTTGTTGGCAAACTTGTTGATTCATTGATGAAATGGGGCCAGAATATTGTTCTATAAACAAATTACCCGAATTGTTGAAAAGAATAGGAATTGTTAACCTTTTCTTGCCACAAAATGCCGCAACTATCAAAAGGAAAAAGTCTCCAACCCCATCAATAATTATTCTTTAGAAAAAAGTGATGTAGTGAACTTGTTTTTCGAGCCAGTGAAAACCACAAACAAAATGCGACACAAGAATTGAAAAGTAGTTCGGGAAAATCGCTCAAAGCCCACCAGAAAAACAACGGAAAATGTCAGCGTCTGACAAACGAACTCTCAAGATGACAGACGCGTTAATAGGGCCACGGAAATTACAAAAACAAATGATAGCAGCCACAAAGCCACATCGAAATACATCATCAAAGTGGCTGCTGCACTTATGCGTCTTTCTAGTCTGCATAGCAGAAACGTTGCAGCAGCAGCAGCAACTTGCTTCGCCCCAGGGCAACATGCTGCAGCAACATGCGCAAACCAGTGTAAATAGCAGTGTAAATATCAATATAAGCAGCAAATTCAATGAAATTATACAAACGGCCACGGCCAGTGCAACAGCCACAGCAACTGCTACGGGAACAGGATTGGGGCTAGGAGCAGCCGCATTCACTTCGGTTACAGCAGCAACAACAATTACCCCAGGACGCCGAAAGTTACGTCGGAAATTTCCCTCTCAGCCAAATCGAAACTCGACCATAACTAGGAGGAGAAAGTTCCGGCCCCATCTGTATCCCCGGAATGCCACACATGCCACAAGAACAACCACAGTGGCAACTGTTTCTGCCACGGCTACAACATTGATGCCAAAGATACCCCCACAGCCGTTGCAGCCCTTCAGCTATCACTCGCGTGTGCACTCAAGCTTTCAGCAACAGCAGCAGCAGCAGCACTATGGGGCAGGACTGCAGGTTAGCCAACAGAAGCAGCCACAAAATGTTGCTGGAGTGCAGCTGAACCAGCAGCAACAGCAACATGAGCATATTGTTGCAGTTACTCCGCGCTCCCACCTACAGCAACAGCCACATGGCTTTGCCATAGTGCCAAGCTACTACCAACAGCAACAGCAGCAGCAACACAATCCCCTGGGTAACCTTACCCAGAAGCAGCAGCAACATCTCGTAATACAGCCCGGTAGCAGCAACTTTCTGCTCTACAGCAATCTGGGCCCAATACCGCCCTGCCCGCCAGGCCTGTTGGCAGGCCCAGGAGTACGTCTCTATCCGCAGCAGCAGCACTTCATTCCCCTGCGATCGACCACGTCCCAGCGCCCAAGGCATCGCGGTAAGCAAATCTCCCCAGCGGAGAGCTATAGCAATCACGATTCCTTATTCATTTAATTGTCATTGCTCCTGAGAGAGAAAGAAAAAAGAGCATGTGTCCGGCTGAAAAAGGTGTTAATTACGCTAATAAAAATTGCATTCACAGCAGTTTATGGCATTTAATGTGGTTGAATGAATGCCTAGATGGACCGTGGACCGTGGACCGGGCACCGGCGCCTTCATCGCCTTGTCCATGTGCAATAATTACCCCCAGCGGCGTCTCGCGTAGAAAGCCTGCCTAATTGGTCGGGGCAATCGACTCCTTTTTCTGTAACCGGGGGAATTTGAAAGGTGCCAAAGATGATTTTTACTATACGAGGTAGCTCAAGTTATCCCAAAACGCATACGCAATTCCATTCAATTTCAGATAAAGAAAACAAGAGATTGAATAATTTAATAATTTAACAATTACCCAAAATAAAACGTAGTTGGTATTGAAGTATTCAGAGCACATATACTTTTATAAGACTTATTAGTCAATACTAATCTGAATCTAAATCTTGAGCAATCCCTGCCCAACATCCAATTAAATTTCCACTTTTACCAAATCTCCATACATTGATCAACAAGTTGTCAAACATTTTCCTTATCAACTCCAAGTGTCAATAATTCAAATGGGTACACAAATATTTTGATTGGAGGTTATTCGTGGCTGTGGCTGCGGCTGTGGTGGTTTTAATGGTCAAGTATTAGGCAAGTTCGTGTCTCGCAGTGGTTGACAGGCCTCTAAATGGAAGAAGAAAATAGTCCAGAAACTTGCTCTGTTTCGAATAAAAAGAAAAATAAACTTCGCAAATGCCGCTGGATGCTGAAAATGTGAATAAAAATCAATTGGGGAAAATGTATAAATTGCCCGCTCGCAATATTTTTGGCGGCTGCTGTTGCAATTTATTGATTTTTTCTTCCCACTGATTTCTCTTTAGTTCGCTTATGTAATCGAATCAGTCAACAAATTTGCAAGCAAATCAAATTACACACACATTAAAGTGCAGAAAAACTAGGTACGAGTACGAGTAAAAAAAAAGTATAGTAGGAAGACATTACGCAGAGACTCTTGGCCAGGCTACCGCACATTGATAGATTGTCCCTGGCGCTGGACCTGGACCTGGAACTGGAACCCCATTTGGCGCCTGGCAGCTCTGCCCGACGCTCAATTAGCATTTCGGGGAGCACAGCCTCTCAGACATGGCCCCAAACCAGCACGAACCCGGCATTATGTGTAGCAAAAGAGGGGGAGAGAGCCAGTTGTGGTCGCCTTTAGGCCATTTTTGGTTATTGGTGTGTAAAGTGGCGCCCAACAGGGGGCCGCTGATGACATTCTCTGCCATCTGCGAGAGTGGGGCCGCTGCAGCACCGCGATTGTTCCATTTGGCCAGGGAATGCCACAACAGAGTATCGGATCGGAGTCTCAGACTGGAGTCACAGTGGATGCAGGCCCCAATAAACTATGCAAATTGTACCGATTTGATGGTTCATCAATCTCTGGTTCGTTGATGAATGATCCATTCAAGCAACCAAAATTTAATTTGTGAATGCCCAATCTTTGATTAAAGCTAATCAATCAAATGATTTAATATTACTCAAAATATTTGACATTATCTCAGTTTTTATTCAATCGGCAGAGGCAATAAAGATCAGCACTTTATTTATGTGCCATAAAGCACAATGGAGTTTGGGGATAATCATTAGTAACTTCATTCAAATGTCTCCTTTTTCTGTCGATTTTTGGCGCATTAACCCAAAATTCGTAATTGCTCAAGTCGCCCCTCCATCAAGTTGGTCAATTAGTGTGTTAGGAACTCTATGTCGGGTGCATTGTATTCAGTCCTGAACCAATGTAATGAGCACATATCGACCAATTAAGAGACAAGTACATATGTATGGAGCCACAACGAAGATCATCGACCCACACTCATGCAGTGCATTTTCTTTAGGTCAGTGGTTTTTTGCAGCCAGACAGCCAGACTCCCCGCCCCCCAGGGGTAGCCGGCCACAAGAAAATCCCATGGAGCTGGCTGCCACCAACATTAATGCACGCCATGAACAACGAACAACCACAAACCAAGACCGAATTCATCGACTGGTTAAGCAGCGGCAAATATTGACATTTCCAGTGTCTCCGATCTCTGCGAGCGGGACGCCAGACAGAAACCGAAGCGGAGAGATAGAGGCGGCAAGACAGGGGAGACACCTACATACATGGCGTTCCATATGGGTGTACGAGTCCGAGCCCGAGTGCCAGGGACAGGCCAAGTCAAATCTCGGGGCGCACAACATGTTTCGGGCAAAACGGCGATTTTTTAATTACAATGAAACGTGCCACCAAAACAAACAAACAATGCGCTCGCTAATTGCACACAAAACCAAAAATCACAAAAAAAAAGAGACAAAATAAAAAACGAAAACCAACAAAAAAAACAGGAAAAAACAAAGCCTCTGATGGGAGGCCGAGGCCGGGAAGAGGTTGAGCCAGAGCTAGAGAAATACTCGTACTGTGACAAACTTGATGTAAGCGGAGCAAATGGACGGGCAAACAAAGCCACACAACAAACAAATGAATAAACAAACAAGCAAACAAACGAGCCGTATGACAAATGCAACTGTCAGAGCCGGGGCCCCGAGCCCAATTTCCCAGTTTGACAGTAATCTGCAGTGGCTCAAAATCTGTAGGGTTAGCGGAACTCGATTGTTGATACTTCTGGATAAAAGACAGACGTCTGCCTGTGTGTGGCATTGGGAAGTGCAGTTGTGCTTGTGTCGCAATGGTTTGAGGATTGCGTTACAGCTTTGAAAGTATGGGGAAAGTCTGCCACATATAAGTATTTCCAGAACTAAATATTTCTGACTTTATTTGTAGTTAGTTAAATAATAGTTAATAATAAATACTCAGATCTACCATAGGCACAGGTAGATTAATATTAAGTTTCATCCAAAGAATATCTTTATCCGTAAATGCTCAAAAAAGGCCAGACCAAGAAATCACGAAAATTTCACTACATGAAAACCTCCACCTCCTCTTTCATAACGTATTTAGTTTTATACTTAGCTCATGTGTAGCGTAAATACCTGCAATCGAAGATACCATTTATCTGCTAGTATCCATCTACTCGTATAACTTAAAGGAAAATATTAATTCCCCAAGAGTTTGCTTGGCTTCGTTGGTAGCCAGCTTCTGGGTGTTAGAAACCATTAAGACAAAATATTGCGGCAATTTTCAGCAATCTTTTTCTTCTCGCCTGCTCGCCTGATAATATTTATTATTCAATTTTCATTAAATCTGATTATGTGGAACCCGTTTCGGGCCTCCCTGGCATGGGAGTGCGGAGAGCCAAAAATGCAGGCAAATTATTTTTCTGACGCTTAAATTAAGCATTAATTTTGCAACGGCAAAGACTATCATAAATATCTTTGCAGCCGTTTTGGAAGGTGTTGCTGAAGCTGAAGCCTGTTGCAACAACAGAAAATGAAAAATTCAACACATTGTTGAGTGATTTATTGCGTAAAATATGAAATGAATGTCGAGTTTGTGGACAAAAGAAATGGAAAACACAATAAATCCATTTCCAATTAAAAGCGAACACAAAATGTGAGGCCAAAGACCGGAAACACGAGACCCTAGCAGCAACCATTTGTGGTCTCGAATGTGGATTGAGGTTAATCAGAGAGAAAATTGATAATATGACACATGGAAATTTCACTTTTCAATCTGTAGGCGAAAGGGGGATATCTTAGGTATTATAGTTTAAATGTTTCAGGGGTTCAACTGGTTCAGGAATGTGCCCGTAAAGTATTCCTTTCGACTGCGTCTCCGGCTCTGACTCTGACTCAGAGTCACGTTTTCATATTTATTTGGTAATTTTGCTTTGAGTCCACATCCCAGAAAACAGAGCCCCCACAACGTGTGCCAGGTTGTGTGAGGTCAGAGACGATGGACCAACGACGGAACCGGGAACCGGGACCCGGGACCCGGCCTGCCCCTGGGGCCAAGAGCGAAGTCAGCAACAAACAGAGAAATCCAATAATAACAACACCCTTGCCCTGGCGCCTCCTCGGTCACTTTGATCTATGCACTTCAAATGATTTTGCTGGCGTTGCCGTGTCTGTATCTGTATCTGGCTCTGTCTCTGCATCTGTGTCTGTAGCTTTGTGCGCTGTATGTCTGTGCTGTTGTTTGTGCCGATGCGTAAACAACGAAGCGGCAGTTTAAATGAAACGGCAACTTTTTCCCGTCGCGAGTCTGCGACGTTGAAGCAGCAAAGAAGTTGGCATATGTATGCCCGTAACATGTGCTTAACTCTGTGGATTGGGACGAGTGGGGATGGGACTGACTGATGGTCGTCGGAGGGCAGACTGGAGACTGAAGGTACTGCGGTCTGTTCGCGAAAATGTTGCGGCAAATGTGCCAATCGAAATGGAGCGAAAGGTGCCTTAAAGTTTGTTCCGTTCATGTGGGATTCTGTGCAAATTTAAGATGTTAAATGGCTCAAAAGCTTTTTGGGCAGCATACCGAATTCTGCTAGATTAAAGAGTTTATTGAGAAATTGATCAATTGCATTTTCAGCCCAGTTTAACGCACAGAGAGTTCATTCCGAATCAATAGAAACTACAAATTTGTGTTGAATGAGCTTATTGTCATACTGGAACAATTTCAAGCTACAATTAGTACTGACATGTTCACTTCCAATTTGGTTCCATCAGTCTCTGGTCCCCAGTCACCTTTATGTCCCCCACAAAATAAACGGCTATTAATGCCTCGAAACAATTTTTGCCGCTTAATTAAGCAATTCCAATTAAAATCAAAGATATTTCACTTGGATTACGCCCACCGCGGGGCAACACCCACCAAAACAGAGAACCCAACACTCATGTGTGTACATATGTACTCCCAATAGACATAGACATAGACCCGTGTACTCGTACTTTCGCCTATCAAAAGCTAAACGCAGTCTAAAGTTTGGCGCACTCAAATTGCATTTCCTGTCACTCGGTCGAGATCGCTTGACTGCTCCTCCGCCTCGCCTTCGCCTCCTTCTGCTGTTGCTGCTGCTGCTGCTGCTGATCCTGCCCAGCTCTTGGCAATGGGTGTGTTCACGTCTGTGGGTCTCCAGATTGGATCGGACGGAGAGACAGGGCTCTGGGTTGCCATTGCCGTTGCCGTTGCCGGGCTGTCTGGGGCGGCCGGCTCGCACACCCGAGACATGCAAAGTTACCTGTGTGTCAGCCCCAGCCCAAGCGATGGCGAACACTCGATGTGGGAGTGTCCCATGGGTGTAGGTAATGTGTGTTTCCCTCCATAGCTCGGCGATACAACATCCAACATCAACACCAACACCGAAACCGACCATAAACTGAGGCCAGTTACTGTTACATGACATATGATGTCAAAATATGAACAGTAAGCCAAATGATACACAGTGGGTTTCTATGAGCCGATTAAACACCCTTGAAATGGATAATTTTGAAGAAGAACAAGCTAAGACTAGCACCTGGCCATTGCCCTTCCAAACACTTGTGACGCACTAGAGACAATATTCCATGTAGATAGATGTGTCGATCAATCAGTTAGAGTACTTTTCACCCATATCTAATGTTCTATTTTTATAAATCTTAATCATAGAAAACACCATACGTTGAAACATTACTCTTCGGAAACCAACAAGAGAATTCTAAAATGTTCAAATAATATATTGAATACAATTTCATAGAACTACAATAAAAAGTTCTCTGATAGGAAATAACTCGCTCCCAAGATCGATCAGCTAAGTGTTTATGTGTAGAATATATTTATGTTTACCATTCTTCCGATTGGAATTGATTTAATATTTTAAAATGGAAATCGAATGGAAAGCCATCAACGTTTTTTTTTAACCGAGAGTTTAAAACTTTTACCTCTGAACCTTTAATTTCTGACACCAATATTCATATTTTGCTTCCTGACCATCGGTGAGGTTCTCACTGTTTTCACTAAACACCTCTCACTTCAGCTTGCAGTCAAACAAATTGAAATTTTTGAATGCTCTAACGAAAAGAGCAAACAATTTTTAATTACACAACTTTAACAAAGAGGTTTCCTCCTACTTCAGAAGCCAGTAAGCCAAGGAAGTGTATGCAGCCACGTTAATGTGTTTTTGCCTAATTGCAGTTGAGTTTTAATTACAACGGGGCCGCACTTTTGGCCATTTTTAATTAACTTTTAAGGCCCGTATTTGAACCACCCTCGCAGGGGCGGACCACTGTCCGAGGGAGGGACAGTCGTCCCGCCAATCCTTATCTTTATTAGCGACATGTATTTCCAATTTTAAAAGCAGCGGCTATCAAATATTTAAGCCGCATTGAACTGCCTCCTCAGGCTGCTGGCTCCCTCCCACCACAGACGGTGGGAATAGTATTCGGTCGCCCAATTTGAAATTGCTGTCGGCAAAAAAAAGCAATCTGAAAAACGAAACAATTTTCGATAGCGTGCAAAATTCATTGAGTGTACGGGTGGACGGGTATCTGGTTTTATTTCTATCAGTGTGGTGTGGGGGTCGAATAGTTTTGTTAATTGAAATAAAATTCAATTTGACGTTTTTATGGCATGTGGAGATAGTTTGGCTAAATACGTGAGAAGCTGCAGCCGCAGATCTGGAGTGTGAAAGTTGTTAGAAAGATGCAACCAGTTCCCTGCTTCATTTACGATGTGCGAGGGCAAAACGAGCTCCGGGACATCGGGAAACCATAATCATTGATGTTTAATGGCTTTTTTTTATCCATCTTCATGGCTTAATCCTTATGGTCCCATAATTCTGCTGGCCAAATCCCAAATGATATAGTTTATGCGGCCATATCCAGCGACAGGCGAGCCATCGAGCATATGAATGGTATTCATTTTTTGTCTTCCATTTTTCAGTTTTCCTCGCACAATTTCATGGCATTTTATTTTTAGACCTGCCGTCTGGCACTTGGAGTCACTTGGAAATGCAGTTTCACGGGGTTTTGGCCATGGGGAGGTCTTAAGACAAGCAGCAAGTGTGGCCGTAAAATGCCTCCTATACATATTTAATCCGCATATGCAAATTCGATTCTGCCGATGCGGGCACAATTTTCCATGCCATAAACTTTGGTATTACCCACATGAGGTTTTCCTCCACGAGAATGGGGATTCGGTGTGGCAATCGAACAGCAGTTGAGGCGCTGTGACCTTTTCCAATTCTTGTCAAACTGTACGGCCCGCATGATGGATTGGAGCCGGCGTTAATGAATGGCACATTAATTTGCATTTAAATGTGCCAAAAATACTTCGCGCTCTTTTCTGCCTGTCATTGACTAATGAGCGGGCCACGAAAATATTTTACATAAATTACAAACCGAAAAATGGAAACATTTTCGCAGAGGCAGGAAACATAAATTACATGGCCCAGGCCAAATAGATTGGATTGGTTGCTACGAGTATAGGCTAAGGAATATGAAAAATATGAAAAACATTTTGTAAATGTCACATTCGCATGGCTAGGAAAACGATCTCCGTGCCAAATTTCAGACGCACCCCATTTCAAACACTATGTTTTTTTGTGTTGTCTTTAATGTTTTTTTGTGCGAAACGTTGGCGGCATTTTGTCATACCCTGACACAGGGTACTGAAATTTTTGATCGGAAATCTTGAATATGAAATATTAATCTCTCAATGTTTATTTGTTGTATAGTTGATGTGTGTTCCAAAGGCAATTTCTATGAGGAATAACATTAAATGTTACCCTCTTTCATTGTCTTCAGTGTATGCAGAATCGGTGTTACTTTTTCTTTCGTGCTTTTTCACATTTCGTGTAATTTTCTGTTGACAGTTTTGTGCGTGCAAATTTATGCACATTAGTTTTTGAGTCTGAGACTCAAATCGGCTTTCGGCACATCATTTGAAGAGTCTTCTGTTCATAATGTTGGCAAATTATTTGCGCAAACACTTCGCAAGTGTTTGCCTTGAGTGGTTTTATTCTTGTCTCTCTAATGTCTTTCATTTTGTCGGTAGTTTCTTTGTATGGCTTTCAATGTAGCCTACGAGAGTCGTTTAGATGCGAAATGATAATAAAAGAGTAGGAGGTAGCTTGGGTAAACTGTTATGTGTATAGAAATGGTTCTTAACGGATCTACACCTTAAAAGTATTTGTTGTAGTTCGTTGTACTTTGTCGCACTCTAATAATCTGAAATATCCAGCAAAGTTTAGGGTCGTGCATGGATGATACATTCAATCAGTTATTTCTTTATGGAGATTATGTATCCCCCCCATTGGCCTATTCTATTCCAGATTCTGTTTCAATTCTCTCGTATTTCTTTGACATTCTAATCAGACTCAATCAGACCCAATCTCTGGCTGCCAGCTATAATCTGACACACGATTTCCTCATCAAGCCAACTCAATCCGCACTGAAATGTATAAATTGCATACAAGATCGGACTTAATGTGGCCACTTTCAGAGACGCCGCCACTTATCGGGCGCCGTTGATCCAACACCGACACCAACACCGAAACGCCGGGGAACCATTTATTATAGCAAACAAAATGCTATAATTAATTTTTCTATTATTTTCTCAAATACTCCCCGCCATTAGGAGGAGTAAGTGGAGGAGCCAGAACGGAGCCGGCGAGGAGTCGGACGCAATTTCCTGGCCAGCTCAATAGTCGATTAATTTACGAGGGGCACGAAAACAATTGAGATGCAGTGCAGGCCGGGGCGCAGACTGGGACTGCGACCACGACTACGGCTACGACTACGAGTGATATGACGTGCCGGGGCAGGTTCGATCAAAGAAAGCATAAATAACGTCCCGACAGCCAGGCGGAGGAGCAGCCGAGGCGGACTGGAACTGGTTCAAGATTTAGCTGTTTCTTCCGCTGGTGGCCGCGCCGAAATTTATGCAAACGGGTTAATTAACTAAGGCAGAAAAAAGGAGGAAAAACGAAATTTGGAACGCTGGCTACGTGAGGCTGTTAGGAGACAGATTTCAGCCGGGTGGTCCGCTCCCACTCCCATTCCCTCTCCCACTCTCTCCTGCTCTCCCTCAATGGCTTTAAATGTGGGTCAACAGTGGGCGGCTAACGAGCCAATGGCCAGCAGTAACCGCTGTTACCAAATGCCCAGCCAACTGCATTTGTGCTCGTATTCATCATTTCAGACATTTCGGATGTCAACCTATGTACATACATATGTATGTACGAGTATGTATGTAAGTCAATCACTCAATTCAGACCCACTCACCTACTCATTCACTCACTCACTCATTCACTCATTCACCCATTGACTCATTCATTTAGGCCGTCTGTCGGCCAGCGTGTTGCCACAAGATTGTTATCGCAGTTGCCTACAGACTCTTAATTGCCGCTTGATTACTCGTGGAAATATCGAACAGCCATTGCTACTATAATGTATACATATATTCATGTGCCCTATGTGAGACTGACAGCATCAGCTGTGGGACACTATCCATAGAATATTATGGGAGTTTATTCAAAATAACTACATACAAATAAACACAAATGCATACAAATTTAAGTGCTTTTCATATGTACCTACACACATATTTATATGTGTTTAGTTCTCCGGCAGAGTATCTGATTTTTCGCATATTTCCCGACTAATTTATCTCAACATTTTTGCTACAAGTATTTCTTCTGTTCAGCTGAGATTTACGATAATTGATTGTCATGCGTTGATGCATTTTTTCGTGGCCAACTGCACTGCGCATACGCAGCGTTGGCCGAGTACGCAGTGAGCGCATACATAAATCATTTAATCAATATTTTGTCATGTCGATGGTAACAAAAGTTATGTTGCCCACAAAACACGTGCTCCAAATTAAAGTGAGCCGAGAATTCGAACATATTTCTTCCATTCGCTGCTGTTTTTTGTTCCATTCTTTGGTGCTGGCCAAACGCCAGCGACTGCGCAATTAAACTGTCAATTCATGGGCTTTGCTTTGCAGAAATATTAGTATTTTATTGTTAATTTATTGCATTGCATTTGATTTGGTGGTCGCTTGGAAATGTCAGTCAGGTTGACTCTTGGCAGTCGCATTGTGTATACGCCATGTTGTGCAGTGGACATGACATGGTCCAAGGCCAGACTGCATACATATGTTGAGTTTGAGGCACTTTGATTGATTATTTCACCAGAGCTGACCAGCGTATAAATTTCTGGATCTTCATTGGCTTCCTTTCCACCCAGAAACCTAAGAGCTAAGTGCACGCACACTTCAGCCCACAAGGCAAAAGGCAATCCATCAACTGCAGTTTCCGCCCATGCAAAGGCAGGGAAACCTTCAAACCGAGAACCGTTGAACGAACGGAAGTACACTTAGGACTGCCCACACACACACACACACACACACACACACACACGGGATCTCTGACCACGGACTAGATGGGTGGGGAAATAGGGGGGCGCGAAGAGCCAAAATAAGGAACGGAAAACAGAAAACAAACAAAACGTGCTCATTAATAAAAAATCAAACAAAACGGAATTGTCAATAAACGAAAAATGGAGAGACTAGCAGTCAAATGCAAGAGATTCAGGCCCACGCACCAGACTGTTGACCGTGGGTGTGCGAGTGACTCCCAAACTGTTGCATGACAGACACTTTTCCAATCCAAGCACCAGCTACAGCTACAGATACAGTTAAGACTAGTTATATATACATCTGAAAAGGTTTACGTATTGGCAAAAGGCGAAGAGTCGTGATACTCATTGTACGCTCTAATGACATCATTTGCTCAGACGCAACATCTGAATGGCGTCGGTGATTGAACTTTTTATTGGTGGCGCGTTGTCTGAAGAAGTTGTAGCCTTTCTCTCCCGACTCTCTCATTCATGAAAATGCAAATCTCCCAACGCCGGCAAGCACTTGACAGCTGTGCTGCAGTCGGGGCAAGTCTTGTCAGGTCCCGGTCCCTGCAACATGCCAAGTGCCTCGAGGCGCAGCTTCCTTCCTCCCCCCATCATCATCGTACTCCTCATCCCTCCAGCGCCATCGACCACGACATCAGCGATGGAGTGGAACCACTATCACCTCTCCCATCGTGTCGCGTGCTATGCTTGTTCATAATTTCATATGTACATCCATTTGGCATACTCTATCGATGAGTGAGAGTTGCCTTGGCTTGCCTTGACTGGAGTCCCAATGATTGCACATAAAATCTTTACCGATTTCTTTAAGATATTTTTCCATTTTTTCTAAACAATAAAACTTGGCTAAAATGAATTACCTTACTTTCCCTTTGTGTAAACTTCACTTACACATAATATCACTATATATTTTTTACACAAGCCTTCCCTGCCCTTCCATAGAGAATACTCTTTAAAAAGTATCCCAATTAGAGCACCCAAACTTCGTTGTGTCCACTCCCAACTCTCTTCGAATTTTGCATGCATTTTTCGCCTATTTTTCATTTTTTTTTATAGATCGTGCAATCAATTTTGAACATTTTCTATACTCGTATATACACATACATATATTTGTATGCGCTTTGCGTTGGTTTTACCGGATTTATGAATGAATTTATTTTCGTATGTGCCTCCTCCTTGTCCACATACGAGAGTGGAGACTTGTCTGGCTTGTTCCGTTGTCGTTGTCTCCCACAGTTTTTTTTTGTGTCCATCGTCCGCTTGGGCCGTCGTCGCATTTGTCGTTTGTCGCCCGAATAGGAAACTCTTTGCATATGTGGGCGGGCTTGGAGGTGCTGCCTACGCGCAACCCACAAACCAACTGTCTGGATGCCTGCCTGGTGGCTGCGGGCTGCCGGGTGCGGGCTGCTGGGTCGTCTGGTTGGTCTGGGACAGCAGTTGGTGGCTGTTTAGGTGCAGTTAGTTGGCTGCCACTGACAATGGTGGTGCTTGTGGCCCAGTAACCCAAGAAGGGGAAAGCTCGAGAAATTCGATTTATTGGAGCTGGCTCGTACCTCGGGTACCAGTTAGGGAGTAAGGCCTTGCGTCCTAGATCTGTTCTATATTTCAGCGCGCCCAAATACTAATCTTCCTTCCTCTCTGCTCTTTCAGAATGTCACTGCAGCAGCGTGGGTTCCGTGTCCGCGGCCTGCGACAAGCGATCCGGACAATGCGCCTGTCTGGCCAATGTGACGGGCAGACGCTGCGACAAGTGCCGGGCGGGCCACTGGAACCTCACGCAAGGCGTGGGATGTCACGACTGCCACTGCGACCAGCACGGCTCCCGGGGTGACGAGTGCAACCCGTGGACGGGCCAGTGCGACTGCAAGATCGGAGTGGGTGGCCAGCACTGCAATGAGTGCACCGAGGGCTTCTTCGGCTTCAGCACCGAGGGCTGCCAGCGCTGCTCGGCGTGCACGTCGGAGGGTCAGGTGTGCGACTCTCAGCACGGGCGCTGCATCTGCCCCAAGTTCACCCGGGGACTGGGCTGTGGGCAGTGCGTGCCCGGCACTTGGGGCTGGCAGGCGCGTCTGGGCTGTCGGGAGTGCGAGTGCGATCACATCGGCTCCATTGGGCAGCTGTGCGCTCCGGGAGACGGACAGTGCCAGTGCCGGGAGGGGTATGCGGGCAGGGGCTGCGACTCCTGTGCCGCGGGCTACTTCGGCTATCCGGAGTGCAGGCGCTGCGGCTGCGATGCGGACGGCTCTTTCACCCGCGCGGATGGCTTAATTGCCTGCGACTCGAACGGCCAGTGTCCGTGCAAGAGTCTCGTGGTGGGTCTCAAGTGCGACACCTGCATGCAGAGCACTTTCGGGCTGTCTGCCCTCAATCCGGAGGGCTGCACGCGCTGCTTCTGCTTCGGTCGCTCCGGCGAGTGCCAGCAGAGCGACCTGTCCTGGGGCCACATACGCATGCCCGAGTCGCGCAACCTCAGTGTCCAGCAGATACGGCCCCAGCACGTGCCGAGCGGCGAGTACGAGTACATTGTGGTGGTCCAGATGGAGGGGACCGTCTTCCATCGCGAGGATGCGGAGATCCAGCGCATGAACGACCTCAGCCTGGTGCCGCGATCGACGGGCAATGTCTCCATCGGTGCCTACGGGCAGTTCTACCACCCGCTGTACTTCCAGTTGCCTCCGCAGTTCTACGGGGATCGCACCAGCAGCTATGGGGGCTATCTGTACTTCTCCCTGATCACCGAGGGCGCGCACACGCCCCTCGAGCGAAAGGTCCTGTCCCAGTATCCGCTGGTTCAGCTGCACGCCCACTCCAAGCTGCTGTTGGACTTCTACGAGTACGAGGAGTTCGAGTACTCCCTGAACGTGACGCATCGCGTGCCGCTCCACGAGTCCCTTTGGAAGTATCACCACAACAATCAGGTCGTGGATCGGGGCACTCTCATGGCTGCGCTCCAAAATATTCGCCACATTTTCATTCGCGCCTTTGCCTTTGCAGATTTCCAGGAAGTTGTGTAAGTCCTGAGGTCCAGCCTCCCATTGGATACGTCTCTAGTTCTCCTCTCTCTCTTGCTTAGCCTTCAGAATGTCCACATGGATGCGGCCATCTACGTGGAGGGCTCCACCAACCTGATAGCCAAGGGCGTAGAGCGCTGCAAGTGTCCCAAGCGCTTTGATGGTCTCTCCTGTCAGGACCCCGGCCGGTCCTTCTATCGTTGGCGCAACACCAGCGATGTGGACAGTGTATTCATTGAGGACCTGATTGGACGGGCGGCTCCCTGCCACTGCAATGGACGCAGCAGCGACTGTGACAAGGAGTCGGGCTTCTGCCAGGTAAAGAAACACAACACAAATTAATCCTTAATCCTTAACCAATGTCTAATATCTGTCGGCATCTAGAACTGTCGGGCGAACAGTGGCGGCGATCATTGCCAGCAATGTGCCGAGGGCTTCTATGGCGATCCCAACTCCCCGCACGGCTGCCAGGCCTGTCCGTGCCCCGAAACCAATCGCAACTTTGCCCGCGGCTGCAATGTTTGGGACGGCGAAGTGAGTTGCGTCTGCAAGGCCGGCTACACGGGCAGGTTGTGCGAGCGCTGCCATCCCGGCTACTTCGGCAATCCCACGATGCATCCCAACAGCAGCTGCCAGTCCTGCAACTGCAATCCGGACGGAATACGGGCCGAGGGCTGCGATTCGGAGACGGGTCAGTGCTACTGTCGGGAGGGTGTCACCGGCCTCAAATGCAGCAAATGTCTGGCGGAGCGACATCATGTGGTGGACAATGGATGCAAAGGTGAGTCGCCTCCCCAATACAGATGTGTGGCCCAAGCAGAGGGATCACTGGATAATTGAATCAGCATCCAAAATGTCTTACATTTGATTGCTGAGCAAGCATCAGAAAAAAAGAGCTTGCTCTTTACCGATAGTTATGACTAGAAGGCACAGAGTTAACAATTACCGAAAATGGTCTAAAATTAAATATTGGCATTTTTTGCTCCAACTTTTATTAATTAAATTCACTTTAAATTCCTCACAAATGCGACTCCGCACTGTTAAAGGGGTTACAGTTGAAGTTATTGAACAAATTAACAGCCTTGGACCTTTTGTGATTTTGTATATCTTATGAGAATTAGCCATAAACACATTCTACGATCAGTTAAAAACGAAAATCAAATCATCTCTTTCGTGCGCGAATTCATCGTATTTTTTCGCGCCTATTTGGTGGGAAATGAAACACACAATTGCGATACATTTGATGGACTGACTAACTGCAAAGGCAGACAGCTAAAAATCCGCCTCCAGTAACATTTCCCGGCTTTGATAGCCCTGTGGCAAGAGCGGTTTATGCCAAAACAGGCACTTCATAAAATCAGCAGAATTGTATCTGAAATCGATAATCTATAATTTTCTTGTTCTCACTGCACATGTGTGAGGCTTTTCATATATTAGCAATGTATATGACATTAGAGTTGGCCAATTTTGCTGCGATAGCATGAGAGACAAAATGCAACATTATTGTGGTCGATGTGTGCAGCGCAGAGTAGGAAACATTTCCGACCGCATACTCTTAAAAATGTATATACTGACTGAGTACGGGTATAAAAGTAGAGTCGCATCCCCAGAAGCGACTCACACGTTCCTTCTCGTTTCTATTTGTTTTATTTTTCCTTACTTACCTTTAAATGGAACATCTCTCCACAGTTTGCGACAATTGCACCTTATTGCTCCTGGACTATGTGGAGCTGGTGGGTCACAAGCTGCGACGTGGCCTCCACAACATGGATCTGACCGGTATACCAGCGCCCTATCTCAAGTTGTCCGAGTACGAGCGAGCCCACGAGACTTGGCGGGGCCGGCAGCAGGACTTCAGCCAGGCGAGGCAACTGCTGCAGGACTACGACACCGCCGGCGTCCTCAAACTGGACGCCCACGCAGAGAATATGAAGTTCCAGTCGCGCAAGGCGCTGTCCACGATTGGGAAGAGGCAGTTCGCTCTCAGGACCATGCAGGACGACGCTGTGATGCAGAAACACAATGTGGGCCTGGTTCGGGCGGAGATTGTCCAGACACTGCTCGACCTGAGGAGCTACGGGAAGAGTGCCCAGCACCTCAGTTTGCCGACGGCCCTAAAGCAGGCCCGCTTCTATCTGCAGGCCATCCAGGAACACCATGAGGGTATCCAGGGCATCCGCAGCACCAACGATTGTGCCTGGCGTCACTTCTACGTCTCGGGCAACGCCTCGGATGCCGCCTTCGACGAGCGGGCTCGGCTGGAGATGCTCTGGCGAGATCTGAACCAGACCAACCATCGCGTGGTGGACATGCGACTGCAGCTAGATCGCACCCTTGAGGTGGAGAGCGAGGCGGAGGACATAGTGGAGCATGTACGCAACCTGAGTGGCCATACGGCCGAGGCGCATCAGGAGCTGAATGCGCTGGGCCAGCTCATTGGAAAGCATCTCAACCAGAGCTACCTCGACCAGGGCGAGAACCTGGCGAGGCTCACCCTCGAGCGGCAGTCTCTGCTGAGTGATCACCTGAGCCAGCTGGACGGCTCGGCAGTCCTCCTGAATGCCACCCTCGGAGTCAAGTCCGAGCAGCAGCGGGAGGTGCGCAAGCACTGGCTGCCGAAGGCGGAGAAACATGCGGATCGCCTGCTGGAGAGGTCGAACGAGTATGCTCGGCAGTTCCAGCCCACGAGGAACGGAGCACGCATTGCCATGCTGGCCAGCTCGGCACACAGCAACATAACGAAGGCGATCAACGATGCTCGTCAGGGCTCGATCCTGGCCAAGGAGCGGGTCTACGATGCCCAGAGAACGCTCTATCCCAGCGACGGCAGCTCCATGATTGAGCGCGCCAAGCACTCGCTGCACCGCTCCAGGCAGCTGCAGCAGGAGGCCCTCAAGCAGATGCACAAGTCCAACGTGCTCAAGGAGAAGCTGCACCAGCAGCAGCAGCAGGTGGAGGGCATCAAGGCGACCATCTTCGAGTCGGGGCTGCGCACCAACAACATCTCCGGCCAGCTGCAGACGCTCACCGACAGCTCGGCCCGTCGCCATGCCAAGGAGAGCCTGGACCTGGCCAGGAGAACCGGCGAACAGATGCGCGCCGAACTGCGCAAGGCCAAGGAGATGCAGGAGTCCATTCAGAACATGCGAAAGTCCTTCACCAAGCTGGAGCCCGACTGGGACATCAAGCTGGGCATGGCGCAGGAGAACATATCCCTCACCAAGACCAACCTGCGCCTGGCCAACGTCTCGCTCAGCTACCTGGAGCAGCAGGCGTCCAAGGAGCAGCAAGTGTTCGCGGCCTGGAACAACAGTATGGCCAGGCAGTTGCAGCAGCTCAGGGACCAGATAGCCAAGGCCAAGCATGCCGCCCAAGCGGTGAGTAGGGGATGGGACACCCACTGAGTAGGTAAGCTAATGGCTTGCATTACATATTCCTGTTCATTGCACTTGCAGATCGACGTCTCACTGGAGTCATTGGGCCCCAAGTGCATCCGCTCTTATCTGCCCGCATCGTATGGCCTGAGTACCTCCAACAACCTGCGCCTGAGCTTCGCGTTGGCCAACCACATCGAGAGCTCGCCCCTGATCCAAGTGGAGGGCAGTGAGGGCCGGCACATCTCCCTGGAGCTGTACAAGCGACGGGTGCGGCTCGTGTGGAATCTGGGTGGAACGACGGCGACCGTCACCCATCCCATGGTGGTGCAGACGCGGGACCCCAAGTACGACGATGCCTGGTACCACGTGGAGGCCAATCGGACGCTCAATCTGGGCAGCCTGGTGGTGCGGCGGATGAATAACTATGGCGTGCTGACGCCCAGCAATCCGGTCACCATCACTGGCTCCACAGACACGGAGCACACGCGCTTCTATCAGTCGCGAAGCGATCGCATATCCCTTGGTGGCTTCGCTTCCAGGGACCTGCAGCTGACGCCCGGCCTCAGTGTGGTCGTGCACCAGGTGGAGGTGGACAACAAGCCCCTGGGACTGTGGAACTTTGCGAACAGCGAGGGGCGGTGCGGTGGTTCCATGATCGGTGCCCGCGAATCCTCCGCCTCATCGACGGCCCGTCACTTCAACGGACTGGGCTATGCCCAGCTCATGAAGACCCGTCCCCGGCCCTACCGCAAGAATCTGTTCTCTGTGCAGATGACCTTCCGTACGCTGGACGAGAATGCGTTGCTCTTCCTGGCGGTTGACGACAAGAATGTGAGTCACCCAATGGCACCCCTGAATGCTGATTAACCTAGCTTTTCTTTTCTTTCTGTGGCCCCAGAACCGCTCGGTGTCGGTAACATTGAGCCGCGGCCGCATCATGTTCCGCATTGACTACGGCGACGAGTCCAAGCTGGAGATCAACACGACCAAGAAGTACAACGTGGGTCAGTGGATCAAAATCGAGGCCGCGCGCGAGTTCTCGGCCAAGCGCAGCACAGAGAACGGGATGCTCCGTGTGAACAACGATCGCCCCATCTCCGGGGCACCCACGCTGCCCGTGAACGCCCACCTGCTACCGGACTTGTCCAAGGCCGTCTATTACTTGGGTGGAGTGCCGCCAGGTGAGCACCACAAACTATTGATCCCTGGGGAACTCATCCCCCTAACGTTCCCACCTTTGTGTCTAATCCTAGGCTTCACATCGGGCACGACGAAAGCTCCGGGCGCCGACAATCCCTTCCTTGGCTGCATGACGGATGTGCAGGTGAACGGCGAGACATACGATCCCCTCGAGAGCTCCAGCTACTTTGGCGTAGAGCCCTCCTGCAAGGACATGATCACAAAGTGAGTAACAAATCGCACCTCGAAGAGAGCGGCTTTGCTTCAATGATTAATTTTGTGTCCATCCATCAGGGCTGGATTCTCGGGCAGTGGGTATCTGGAGCTACCGTCCCAGTCGCTCAGGAAGCGCTCGAACACTGCCCTGGTGTTCCGCACCCTGCAGCCGGACTGTCTCTTGCTGCTGGCCGCCTACCCGCCCGAGGTTCTGGCCGACTACGATGACAAGGACATCAAGGGCAACTACTCAATGAGCCTGGTGGATGGCCAGCTGCACGTGTGGGTCAACTCTGGGCGCAGCTTCGTCAAGATGTCCTCGAATATCAGTCAGCTGAACGATGGCGAGCTGCACGTGATCAACCTGATAAAGACGGGTCGCAAGCTGGAGCTGATGGTGGACGATGAGCTGCAGGATGTGCGCAGCCTGAGCGGCAGCCCAACAGTCATAAGCCTGCCCCGGGAGGCGGGAGGTCTCTACATCGGCGGGGCTCCGTCGCACGAGAGCTTCACGCCCCTGGCGCCCACCTTCGTCAACCTAGAGGGCGCCATTCGGGATGTTGTGTTCAACAATCGGACCGTGAACTTCAACGATGCCCTGACCTTCTCCAATGTGCAGATCGGACGCAACGGCCCCCTGATGGGCAGTCTGAAGGGTGGCCTCTACGATGTGTTCCTCAAGACGGAACCGATGATCGGAAAGAGTTTCACGGCCTCGCCGGAGGGCTGCAAGCGGGTGAGTTGCTAAGGCTGTTTCCTCTATTTGTTTGGCTTGGTGTGGGCAAGGGGGAGGAGAGTGGAGAGACTATTCGGATGGGCCTGCGACTGGTCCATCCGCAACACTGCATGTGCGTTTTGTGGCTGCCTAACTCTATCTTAAACTCATCGTTTCTCTTTGTTCTTATAGGATTTTAGTTGCTAAGCAATTATGTCAAAAGCTGCTACGCTAAAAGCATCAAGCGCTGCGCTTCAAGAAAGCTCATTTGTATACTAATTTCGCCTAAACACACACACACACACACACACACACAAAACCAAAACAAAAACAAAAAGCTAACCAAAACAAAGCTACTCTATGTGGTCTACATGTGGATTAATATAACCAATCATCATCAAAGTTACATGCATATTCTATCACTATAACCTCAGTCGTAGCGAGGAAGTTGCCCCACCCAATCATGATCATCATTTTGATTCTGATGGTGGATCCCGTCATGGGAATGGTCATGTAGAGTGGGACAACTGGGCTAGCTTTAAGTACGGAGGAAGATTGGTTCAAGCGCCTGGGCTAACACAAAATGAAAGCGAGAAAAGCGAGCAAAAGCAGCGCCATAATCGTAGTTAATAATCATCTTTTATACGACATACATCTAGTACTAAATAGTTTTTGTAAATATATTTCATACGACTTTCTGCTCCACGATAAGTACGGCTCCGAAGCTCAGTCTAGTCGCTAAGATTCACACCACTCATATCAACGCTTTGTGTACGTTTTTGCTTTCATAAATGTATCATACAATTAACATTGGGGTCGCTTACCCTCTGCGCGACCACAACACGGACATTTGATTGTTATCACAGCTCTTTTTGCAAATAAAACATTTTTTATAACAACAACAAAAAACAACAACAAAACCGAACAAAAATCATGGCAAAGTTTTATTCTTAACCCAAAATCTCACCGAGTGTTCTCTCTGGGAGACCGCTACGCTTTGAGCTCAGAAACTAACACAAAGTCGTCGGGGTGAGTTGAGTTCCTCGATAGATGCAGCAGGTCCCGGGACTAATCCGGGGGCTCTTTCTTGCAGATCGGCAGCTACTCCTACGAGCCGAATGCCTTCAAGTTCGGGGACGAGTTCTACAGCTACTCGCAGCTGAAGCTGCCCGAGCGCCACTTCTGGCAGCGCAACTTCCGCCTGAGCTTCGACTTCCGCTCCTTCTATCCCAACGGCATGCTCTTCCTGTCCCCCGGCAGCAAGGAGAAGCCCAAGCACTACGTCGTGCTGCTGCTCAAAGACGGACAGCTGGTCCTGGTCGTGCGGGGACGTCGTCGCGAGGAGCTCCAGCTGACCGCGAAGCTCAACGATGGCGAGTGGCATCGGGTGACTGTCAGCTGTCACGAGCGCAAGGTCACCATGTCGGTGGAGATAGGCCGAACGGACCAGAAGACCTCCGCCCAAATGAAGCTGCCCAAGAAGATTGGGGCCTCGCAGCTGCTGCTGGTCGGCGGCCTGCCCCAGGCCCCAGTCAAGGTGGCATCGGAGCTCTACATGCGCCTGGACCATTTCAAGGGCTGCCTGCGACGCGTCACCATCAACAATAGTACCCAGGATCTGGCCCGTCCTGGCAAGCACTCCAATGTGGGCCAGTGTTTTCCCACCGTCGAAAGGGGCAGCTACTTCCCCGGCGATGCCTACGCCATATACAGTGAGACCCCTACACGTTCTGGGCTTCAATCAAAGATCTTGTGACCCAACGAATTTTTTTGTTTATTTTACAGAGAAAAACTTTCATGTGGGAAAATATCTGGACCTGGAAACGGAATTTCGAACCTCGGAATTATCGGGAATTCTGCTGAGTGTGTCCGAGCCGAGTGGATTGCCAGCCCTATCGTTGGAGCTGCACAACGGCAATGTAAGAGGAATGCCAGTGTGAGCTGTGATCGCATATAATTGTCTTTGTCGTTTGGCAGATCGTTTTCTCCTGCGATCTGGGAGATGGAAAGCCGCTGCGTCTGGAGGCGGCCTTGCCTGGAAAGTATGCCCTGTGCGACAACAAGTGGCACAACATTTCGGCTCTCTACGATGGCGAGCAGATTATCCTTCGAGTCGATCAGCTGCCAGCCGTCATCAGTGCTGGAAACCCACGGAACGCGGGCAAGGTGCAAACCCGCTCTCCCCTCTACATAGGCGGGCTGCCAGGTATGGGCATAGTCATCTACTTTTTGGGGAAAATCACACAATATCACTGACTTCTCTCGCCTTTTAGATGAGGCTCCCAGCGGCTCGCTGCTGTCGAGGGAGAACTTCAAGGGCTGCATCCGCAACGTGTCCATTCGCAACGAGAAGCGCGACTGGATCGATATGGACGAGCTGCGCAATGTCCTGCTCAGCGAGTGCCTCGTGGCCAGCGATGAGAGCTGAAGAGCTGTCCTGTCCGGCCGCCGTCCGGGGCGTTTCTGGTTCCTGTTGACGACACACCAAAACTTTTTCCAAATGTATTGTGATCAATAACGAGTTTTATAGCCTATCACTGCCATATAAGTTAGCCTAGCCTAGGATTAGCTTCGCATATACACATCTCAACTCAACCAACTTGGAACTTTCATTGCCAGTGTCTGCATTTTCAGATGCGCAGTCTGATTTCTATTTATTTCGCCTATTTATCCCAGTTCAACTTCTCATTTATTTATTTTATGTTTTAAAGAGGCTTTAAGTTTGTATTTCTTTTCATTCGACCTAACCGAATCTCCCACTTGTACAGTCCACAACGAGATACCTACCACTAAGTAGAATTAGTCTAAACGACTTTCATTTGTACATAGAAGCGGCCATTTATCTATTAAGCATCATAACACTTACACTAAGTACTTACTATTGGCATCTACATATACATATACATACATAGGTTTAAATTAAATAAAAAACCATTTATTAAATCAATATAAAGTGCGTCGTTGGTTTTACATTGTTGAGCTAGCGAGCTTTAGATTAAATTCAGAAGTCGAGCGGATTCAATATACTTTCTGGGTGTACAGTTTATTTGTAAAGTAGGCGAAATACGGGGTGTGTAGGTGTAGTAAAATAAAAAGCGAGATGTGCCGGTTGATCAAATCAAGGCGATGAATATAGGAGAGAAGTGAGTGATTGATCAAGACGGTACAAAGTGAGAGCGATAATGATGACGATCAATTAAAGACTAAAGAGGGCAGGCGGGCCGAATTGCCAGTGCCCTAATGCAAGCGAGATAGAGAACGAAAGAAGCGATAGAAGCTCGGGCTGCTGCTGAGCAGAGTCCGAGCGATAGATAGAGAGAGAGAGAGAGAGAGAGAGAGAGAGAGAGAATGCGAGAGAACAGCATAGATGCAGCAGCTGCAGTAGAAAAATGAAGAAGGAGATATAAAGAGGCGAAAGAAGCGGTTGCAATATTTATAAGCAGTGGGCAATGCAAATAGCAAACAAAGTTGGAATTACGTTATTTTACGCCACTGGCTATTATTTAGGAACTTGTTGGGGAATATCAGGCTGGGAAACCAGACATACATATTAGACGGAAAATAAAAGAAATAATGTCATTTAATTATGGTATTTAATTATGGATCGATTGGCTTCCAGGGAAAGAGATCAACTCTGGATTTCGATTTGGGCCAAACGAGTAAATCCTCGTTGATTCTTGTGCTGCCCTTTGATATTGAGGAGTGTCGGAGAGTTGAGGTTTCACAGCTCCAAAAGCCATTAAACCTTTTATGGCTTCGTACAGTTTAGTTGGCCCTGGATATTTGAATAGCTCTGCTGGGAGATTTGTGTCGCATAACTGGCTCATTAGTTATATTTTATCAGCTGTCTGTATATCGAAGCACATACTCGTACATATTCTGTAGTACCTCACACAATGAACACGGATAGGAGCAACAGACGAGGCAACAGGCAATCCACACTGACTGATAGCTCGTACCACATCTTCTGCATTAACTTCTACGACAATGGGCTGAATGCGCTGCGGGACGAGTTTATAAGCCGAATCAAGTGCGGTCTGCGTCGACCCCTGTTCGTTATAGACGTGGAGAGCGAGGTGCAGCTGGCCATGCAGCAGAACGATCTGCGTATGTCCAAGGCGTATGCCAAGAGGTCGGGTAAGTGAATACGCAGTGCAGCATTAGCAGGCCCGACACTCACCACGAATTGCAGTAACACCAAACGAACTGAAGTCCACGGATCCGCTGACCATTACCCTGCAACGAATCCGGGAGTGTGTGGCCGAGTACGACAGTATCAGCAGGAATATCGAGAAGGAACTGAACTTCGATCTCTATGAGTACTGGCAAAAGAACTATCCGGCCGAGCTGAAGAACATTGCCAAGGAGCCGAAGAAGGCACGCAAGACGAAGAACGGACTGGACACCATGCGCACCAACGCCACTACCTCCGTGAAGACAGCCAAATCCAAGACCGACAAGGGGTCTGGCGAAAACACGAAAATGGAAAAACTTGAGTGCGTGTCTCTCACGACCAAGGACCACCACAAAGTTGGCAAGGGGCAGCCGCTGTCCAAGCGCCTCGTAAGTGGATCCCAAGGGACTGGCTGCAGCCTCCACAACTAATTCCTGCTCTACTCTGCTCTGCAGTACATCAAGGATAACCCTCTGACGACGAAGATCATGATCCTGGTCATTGGCAGCTTGGACAACGATTTCTACAAGACTCTGCTGGCCAACCATCAGCCACTTCGGGCAATAATTCACTTCCTGCCCGAGGAGTGCGCGTACGACTTGCTGGTGCCGCGTCCGCGACGCGAGAGGTACCTGCAGGACACCATTGCCAACATCCAGACGGACATCCATTCGCTGCGCAAGAGAACGGCCACCAAGACCGTGGGCATATTCCAGCAGCAGCTGCCCCAGATGTCCGCCTGCCTGGCGACGAAGTTCACCGACGATATCTTCAATCAGCTGAGCTGGTTCGTCTACGACGTGGAGACGCTGCGGGAGCAGTACATATCGTACTACCTGGCGCCCTACCAGGAGACCAATGTGAAGATGAGTCCGGACGCCAGCATGCAGGACAGCTTCCACATGGCCGAGTCGCTCAGCATTCAGGGGCACTACCTGAAGGCCCAGATGCCGGCCGCCAGGGCTGACGTGGGGACCATCTACCTGTACGTAGAGTCCCTAATGAGCATATTCGGCCAGCCCCGGGAGCTGATGACCGAGGTGGAGGTCCTGCTGCTGGCAAATCCCACCTCTGCGGCGCAGACACGGATGCTCGACAAGGTCAAGGTCTATGCGAACGCCTTCAAGAGCATTGTGAAGCTGTCCAAGAACGAGCGCCTGTTCGTGGAGCAGGGCAATTCGCTGCTGAGCAGCATGCTCTCCTACATGGACCAGGCCTTGATGAGCAACGTCTACCACGGCTGTCTGGAGTACAACCTGATGCGACGCTACTTCACCACTGGCTACATCACCGAATCCCTGCCGTACTGCCCCTACAACGGCGAGTTGGAGCCCATCTTCCTGCCGAAGTATGCCCAGCTCTACCTCACGGACGATGCGGTGACGCAGCGCGTCATAGAGCTGGTCAACGACTACGACGACTTCACCGTCGACGAAGTCTTCCCCAGTGTGAAGCTCTACACCTTCCGGCGGGCCCTCAACGAGGTCTTCGAGCAGCAGAAGCAGACTGTGCTCCCCACGCGCCTGTGCTTCAGGGACTTCACCCTCTTTGAGATGGAGCAGTTCCTGAAGGACCTGGTGACCCCCCAGATGTTCGATGAGGCCATGGAGCAAAACGAGAATTTGGTTATGGCCCACAGCATTGCCACCATGCACGGCCTTGAGCAGGAGCCCATGACCATCAAGTGCAAGGAGGGTCAACGTCTCACCATCGACCCCAAACTCTTCGTTCGGCCCAAGTCGCTGAAGGCCCAGAAAATAGCCAACGACAAGGAGGAGCACGCGCCAGCGACCGCAGCAAATGCAGATAGCGGGAGGAGCACAAACAAGAGTCTGCGGCTCGCCTCGAAGACTAGTCTTCTGCGGTACGGCTCCTCGCAGCTGCACGCCAAGATCAATGTGACGGGGAATGAGCAAACAGACGCGCCCTTCATTGGCCTGGGACCCAACCATCCCATGCTGAAGGGCTACAACCTGGACGACACACAGCAGAAGATCAAGTCCAAGACCTCCAAGTACTTCTTCGAGGAGGGTCGGATCACGCTGTACGAGGAGAAGTGGAACTTCCGGCAGATGAACAAGTGCCTCTCGCTGGACCTCGACGGCCAGCATGTGCACTTCAGGGACGCTGCCAGCAGTGTGGGTGCCACGGATGCAAATGTCCGCATTGAGACGAAGAACGGAATCAGCCTCAGGGTGCTGCTCTCGGCGGCGGAGTGCGCCAAGGCTGTGGTCAACTACCCGAACGGACTGAGCACCTACTGCCACGACACGCACGCCGAGCACCAGTGGTCCATTCAGGAGAACGAGCTGGACGAGAGCCGCCGGATCTGCACCCCCTACGGCTGCGTCATTGTGTTCTACAACAACAGCTCCACTGTGCTGATAATGCGGTACAACGGAGAGGTTTATCGCCTGTTCAGCCACACCGAGGCGGAGGTCGAGGAGGAGGAGGGCGTTTCGGAGTTCATCAACGCCTGCTCCACCCAGTCCACCTTCAGCAGCTACCATCCGCTCTCCAGCGCACCCAAGAAGAAGAAAGCTCGCGATGTGGTCTCTTCGCAGATTAGTCGGTCGTCGGGCGGCGCCGACACCCACCCCCGTCCCTCAATGCAGAGCAACACCTCCAAGGGATCCTCCGCAGCGCGCAAGCAGAAGCTGGCCAAGACTAAGCAGGCGACAGCTCTGTTCGCCAGCATCGACTTCGAGCTCAGGTACCTGAAGTTCGTCATGGGCCTGTACAGCCTTAGCTACAGGCATCTCAAGCTGACCACCTCGATGGGCAGTGTGGTGCACGTGCAGACGGACGGCAAGATCTGGTGCGGGAAGCCCTTTAGGAACACCGAGTGGCACGACTACTATGCCAACGAGTCGTATGCGATGCGGAGTGATGGCGTCAAGATCATATGGACGAAAGCGGAAACGAGATGCTACCACAGCGACGGCACGATCATCAGGACCGGCACCCTGGAGGGCTGGGACCCGGGCGTAATGGTGGACGAGATCGACGCCGAGATAAGTTCCAGTAGCTCGCATCGCCCACTGGTGCATAGACCTTCCAAGACGGTAGGTGTATCACTCCATGAAGCTTTCCGTGTTGTGTGACCTAATGGCCATTTCCATAGCCCACCACCCTGTACATCAATGCTCCGGAGGGTACGCCCTTCGAGCCATCTAGTCAGCAGTCGCAAAACTCTCTGACCAGCGCCGTGGGCATGGAGACAGAGGTGGGGAAAGCAAAGAGTATGAGTGACTACCTTGTGGAGGAGGAGGGCGAGGAGTTCTTCATCCACGACATGAGCTTCATAACCTTCACTCCGGATAGTTATTTCATTCAGCACCGTCTCTATGCCGGCATCCACTTCACCTTCACACACCTCACGGACGTCGATCTGAAGATTGAGACGGAGCTCTATATGTCGGACAACCTCAAGGTTCGGTTGTACAAGGAGCTGCCGCCGGACGAAGAGCTGAATCCACCTGAAGCGAAAAGGGTGTCTGCCGCGGTGGATAGAAATGCAGAAAATCAATTGTCTGCCTTTGAAGCAAGACAGTCCTCCGAGGCAGATGCAGATGAGTGGATGAAGGGCAGAAATCCGGCTCCCATCAGTGCTGAGGGGTCCTTGGCTTCGCCGCCGCAGCCGCCTTCGCCGCCGCCGCCTTTCGAAACCCCCAAGGCGGATATCGAAGGCATCAACCTGAGCATATCTGTCAACGCGAAGCAGGCCGTTCTCACGACACGACTGCGTAAGTTTGGCTGCGACGAGAATGCCCTGATCGTGCGGTAAGTGCTGCCAACATTCCACAGTTAGCTCGACCGATTCACGCTCCACAATGTCTCGTTCAGTGAGGATGTCACGCTGCAGGTGGACTTTAACAAAAATCTGTCGAGCACGTTTCGCACCTGGGTCGAAATACTAACAAAGTTCATCAACTGCTTCTGTCCCAAGTGGAGGACCGTTTACTTCCTGGAATCCAGCTCGACAGAGTGTAAAAGGAAGGGTGTGTAAAACAGCTCACCATCACTCAGTATCAACTACTTAGCAGATCTTTTGCAGGCTTCGAGCTGGTCAAATCGATTCCCGCCCTGGGCAAGTACAACTTCTGTGCGGGCAACTACTTCATCGATGTGAATGAGCTAATGTCGGTGAACAAACGAATGAAGAACCAGTTGGATTTTTACGACAGCGATATGGTTAAATTTCCACGCTTTCCACTCTATAAGCGCGTGCCCCAACCCATGGAATTTCCCATGGTTCTGAATGCCAAGTACGTACCGATCAAAGCATGGAATTGCTTCTAATACGAACACGTTTCTTTAGGATCTTTGTGGAGATACCCGCACAGCTGGCCAATACGGATCAGATACATCACTTCATCAATCCCTTTGACCGGATCAAGTTCAGAAAGCTGCGGCACCGCTTCAACGAGTGAGCGCTGAAGAAAGCCGTTTCGGTGTACATTTTTTTATAGAAGGCATTCTTTTCAGGTCGGTTCTGTTCCATCTGCATCCGCGTCTGCGACAATTGGTGCAGCAGGAGATCAGCAAACGCAGCTGGCGGAACCATCACCAGGAGCAGCAGCGACGCAACTTCTCAGAGCAGCAGCGCCTGACCCTCTACATGGCCATGCTGAAGCACAAGGTGTATCCAAATTACTTCCAGTTCAAGGACCAGTTCTACTACCATGTGCGCAACATTGACTTCTTCGAGTTCATGGCCGTCAAGTGCAGCGAGAAGGCCAATCCCGAACACTACCATGAGCACGTCGAGGACACGGAGGAGCCCGCTGCGCCGAAGCCAGTCCCCACCAAGATGAAGAAGAAATGCTTGTGCCCCAAGTACGTCAAGTCGATGGTATAACGAATACGAGTAGGAGTACCATGCCTGCCCACTACGCCTACACCATTCGAAATAAAGCTTCTTATTATTATGTGTTCATTCAAACATTTATATGTCTATTTTATTTACTATTCGGGGTATCTTCATACCCGTACTCGAAGAGTTAAGAATGGATGTCCCAAGTCGCCGCTGTGGTCCAACTCACAGCCAAGAGAATAGCCGATAAAAATGAAGAATAAATTAATTAAAATTATTCATTATCATAGACTTTACCTTAATATTACAAGTATCAAAGGAAAAGATAAAAAACGAATTATAGTTATTCATTCGTAAGCGACGTTTGCTTGGGACTAAATTGATCAGATGAAGCAAGAATAGAGGGATGGTTATTAGAAGGAACAGAGTAGAAAAACTTAACTAAATAGATTAGTAATTTCGCAATCGTTATCGGCCTTGCTGCCATTAAAGGAAAAATATAACGGAAATTGAGAAGAGTTACGTTTCGAGTTGACAAACCTAAAAAACTGTTTCGGATCAGGCTTGAAGTTAAGCTTACATTTAGACAGGTAGGTATTATAACATGTTTTATTAAATAACGAAAATTTACTCTTTGCGATTGAATACTTATATAAGTCCAATTGCGAACCAGATCTTTTCAACTTTTTATACCAGCGAGATTTAACATTCCGAAGGTTTATCAAACGCGGAATGAACCAAATAAAGCCACTGAGATAACGCAAAGGGGAAATTAAATGTACTAACATACATACATAGGTATTAAAGATATTGAACATAGAACAATACGAGAAGGAACGTGTGAGTCGCTTCTGGGGACGCGACTCTACTTATGCCCATACTCAGTCAGTATATACATTTTTGAGCTTATGATTGTTTAGAATTTTAGAATTTAAAAAAAAATGTCCGTTTTAAATTTGTTTGCTACATCTGTTATCTACATATACAATATATATTCGACATCTTCTACGCTATCAACGCTCGCGTACATAACGAGGCAGTAACTGAAAATTCATTTCGTCATTCTAGCTATAATTATGATGCAATATGATTCAGATCGACGTATATATATATATATATATACTTTATGGGGTCGGAAACGATTCCTTCTTTGCGTTGCACACATCCACTTTTAACACCAATCTAATATACCCCTTTACTCATTTTTAGTACGGATATAAAAATTAATCATTAGGGACTAAATCCTGGGAAGGGTGGGTGGGGGAGCAATTCGTAGCATAATTGATGGATTTTTTAAATGAAAATTGCACATGTCTGCACCCTTGCATTGTCCTGGTGGAAAATAAATTTGGGGATGCTATGTCCGAAAGAACAGCAACCAGGACACCGCCACACGAGATGGACGATCAGACATACATATATATATTAAACTTGTCATGGAGAATCTCGGAATCATAAATAAATAAATTCCCAGCTTTGGGAATCAATTTGGTGGATTCGAAACAAGCTTTTCAGATCTCAAAAATATTAAATCCGGACTATGCGCCGATATGCGCTGATCCCGTACGAGTATGCAGAGGCAGAGCCGGCCCAAGTCCGAAAAAATGCCCATCCGTTCGGGAGATTGTTTTTTAGCGGAGACGTTTTTTTTCCTGGCTGGTTTCCTCTGTGTGGCAGGATGAATATTGTGCTATATATTTGTAAGTATACGTACAAATATATACTTACTTACCAACACATATGATTTTACTAACTTTGCTCTACACATACTAACTTTGCTGCAAGGAGCGAGATAGCATGAGAGACAAAACGTAAAATTAGTGTTCGTAGCCACCTCTAGGCCTACTTTTCTAGCGGCTTTCAGTCGAAGAATTAAGGCACTACTTCAGATACAATTATGTTGTCCAGCACACACAGCCAGCAATTTTGTATCCGCAATTATGCCGCAGCTCTGCTCCGAGCTCAACTGGAAAGCCAGCTGGACGCATATACTTCTCTCGCTCTGACTACAATTTTGAATGAAAAGCCCAGTTCTATTCGTATGGAAACGAGTAGAAATAATTTTGTTTTTTGTTCAACATAAAATTTAGCATCTGGCTTTTATAGCAATATGACATTAGACTTACACAATTTTTCTGCGTGGAGAGGGAAGGGCACTATAGACAAAATACAACATTATTGTTCGTAGCCGTCTCTAGACACGACTAATGGCTTTTAGTAGAACAACTCAGGCACTACTTGACACACAGTGATGTTTTTTAGCAGAACACAGACACCAAGCCAGCAAAATTTTAGATCAATTCTGCCGCAGCTCTGCTCCCAGTTCAACTGGACAGCCAGCTTGACGCATATAGTTCTCTCGCTCTGACTGCAGTCATTTCCCATAAGGCCATCTTTCTTTTTCCAGCTAGTCAGTTAGCAAAGTCTAATGTCATATGGCTATTAGCAGACAAGTACTCAGGTTCGAAAACAAAAATACATTTTGCACATTTTGGTCTCGTCTCACTGGGAACCAAGCGAAATATTTAGCATAGGGAATTGAGGGAAAGCACAATTGGCTGCGCTAGTATATATTGAAGTCTCTCTACACATCGTCCTATCGATTGCTCAAACAAATGTATTTTCTGACTATCTACACAAAAGGACATTGATCAACACTGATAAGTCGAACAGCTGTGTAGCTTTTTTAGAAACAAGTGCAGATCAATAATTTGAAGAACTCCCCTCAGGTATACGATTAATATATAGGTAAATATAAAGTATATATGATACATATGTGTAGGCAAATGCACTCTGGCCGAGATGGCTATCTCTTGCGTGGCCAAGCGAGCAATTTGGCTTGTGATTCTTGGTCTGGTTACTGAAAATCGGATTGAAAGCTAAGAAATGGCGAGCAGATATTACAGCCATTATTTATTCTCTAACAGATGACGAATTTGAGAAGCTGATAGAGAACTCATCCCTGTATATGATGAGTCTCGAGCAGAGTCGTGAGGGGAGCATAGACGCCCCCATGAACTCTACACCCACGGGCCGTACTCCGCCTAAAATCGTCGAAAACATGTGGACAGCACAGGCTGGCGACGTTGATAAAATCCTGGAGAAGCGCCGGCTGATCAAGCAGGTGCGCAATCAACGAGTCCTCTATGATAGCAAACATCCCCGATTCCGCGACTCTACATACAAGAATGTGGTGTGGAAGCGCATTTCCAAGCGGCTATCCATGGAGATGGATGATTGCGTTGACCTCTGGGCCGAACTGCGCTACGAATTCCAGTGCCATGTGCGCGAGATGTGCAACTATCGCCGGCAAATTCTCCAGCGTCGTCCGCCCCGTTTCCGTCCCTTCCTGCTGCACGAGGATGACATGATGTTCATGTACCCGCATGTGGCAAGCTATCCGATGCAGCGCGAGCAGATCGAAAAGGCCCTCACCGCTCCAGAGAAAGAGGTCCGGGTAGATACTCCATCACCACAGTTAGTGGTCAGCATCATATTGGATGTGGATCTGGATGGGGACACGTTCAGGATCACGCCCGATGTACGTCTCCTCATAGATGCCGTGCGCTCCTATCCCCAGCTGTACGATAGAAGCCACCCCAGCTTCAACGATTACCGCCATCGCGGCCTTATCTGGGTCGGAATATCCAACGAGTTGCGGGAAAAGACCACCGAGCTGATCAGGTCCTGGTTAACGCTGCAGACGCGTTACGAGTGGGAGGTGAACCAAGCGCCGCATGAGGACTCGGAGCTGATGGGGTTGATGATTTTCCTAAAACCGCACATGGCCCACATGAGAGACTCGGTGTACAAGTCCTCGAAGTACCTGACGACTGGGTGGCAGGCTCCCTTCGAGAAGCCTGGCCGTGTCTTAACTCTGATTGATATGCTGAAGAGCAACCCAGAGGTGGTCCAGCTAACCGATGAGTATCTGTACTTCAAGACGAAACCGCCTTTGTATCATGAACTCTGGAAGAAAGTCGCCTCCCAGGCGAAGGCCACACCCGAGCGCTGCGAGGTCAGCTGGCTGGTCTTGCGCTTCTTTTTCCATGAGCTCATGGAGATTCGACTGGCCGGCTTCGAGCTGCCGGACAAGTGGTACTTCGAAAACGACGTCACCACGATCTACAGGATGGTTGTCCAGCGCACCGTAAACTGCGAGGAACAGAAGCGGTACTTTGCCAGCACGTCCACGCAGCCGGATATGCGCTCCCCCACGGCAATCGCCGCCGTGCTAGACAGTATGCCTGAGAAAAGTCCACCAAAAGAAGCAGAACCTATGCAATTGGCCGTTGTCCACCCGTCCACCGCCGGCAAAGCCGGGTTTCGCATTCCCACCACAGCCAGTGGCTCCAGAATCAGAAGCAGTTCCGTCCTTACAACCACCTTGAGCCCGAGCATCACCACCACCACTATAGCCACAAGTGTTAGGCGTTCCGCCTGCTCCTCATCCACCAGTAGCGATTTCTTGGTGATGCCGAACATCATGAGGACCTTGGGTATGCCCAAGTCATCAGGCCTCACGCCCAACGCCTTGAAGATGAGTACAAAGGCGGCAGTACCTACCATGGCTGCTACTAGCAATCTGCCGACAGTCGCAAAAGTTTTTTCTGATCGTAGCAGGATGCAGACGCACAGTAAAGCACCCGGCCATGCCATTAGACCCAATGCCACGATGGCAGCACCACCAGTTTTAATGCATCGTCCTTGCCATATCCGCGCCATATCTCTAAAAAAGCAAGGTGATGTTCCCGTTCCCAGTGTCATTAAAGCAACGACAACGACATCGATTACTCCTGCCACTGCAGCAACAGAAATAACAAAGGTGTCGGCAAGTGGATCATGGAAGAGACCGAGCGCGGTCAACGGCAACATTGATTGCAGCAGCAACAAGTCGCCAAAAATACAAACCCCCAGCGAAATGGAGACTCAATCCGCCTCTCAATCGCATGATATCAGAGTGGAATTTGTGCAGAGTAAGGACGCTGGAAATTCAATGCATATTTATGGCGGCGCCCTGACCGTCGACTACCATTTGAACATGGGACTTGTGGAGAGGTTGATCCAGGAGGCGATGGCAATACCGATCCTCCACAGCAGCCAATCGAAGCTGGCGAAGAGAAAATCCGAGTTCTGGGGAAAAATTTCCAAACAATTTGACATGCCAGGTGATGAATGAAAAAAACCTTAAGGCCCCAAATGCAATCCATGTATTAACACTTTTCTTTTGTCCTGTGAAGCTGATATCTGTCGCGCCTACTGGAAGTTCCTGAGTGAGAACATCAGCCTGTTTCCCCTGATAGCGCCCATGCCGGTTTTAATGGGTCTCCGCAAGGGCTCCACCAAGTGGGTAAAGTCCGATGGCCTGTTGATGGAAAAATTGGAAAAGGTTGCCGGCAAAAATAAGTGGATTCGTATCAGGGATCAGCTGCCCCTACTCATGACCCATTTCCGCATGCACGAGCATCTGTACTGCGACATGCGAAGGCCGCGTCCCGGTGAGATCTTTCGACCGCCACGCGAGTACACCCAAGAGGAGCGCGAAGACGTGTGGCGGTTGGCCAAAATAAAGTTTCCTGATGGTAAGTTGGTCTTCCGTTCCCTTATATAAAATACGCTCTTTGCGGTGTGTGCCTTCCAGTCGATCATCAGGAAGTTTGGTACACGTTTAAGATAATTTTTCGAACGTTCATGGACGATCTGGAGATGGGCATTGAGAATCCGTGGCCGCGCCTATGGTGGTTGGCCTTGGAAAAGCTCAGATTCCTTGTGAATGTTCGCTATCATCCGCTGGAGCCATACTACTACATAGTCCACACCAAGATCAGGGAGGAAGTGCAGCGATGCAGCATTTTCGAGACGAGTCAAAAGAACAATGCGTGGCGCAACCAGGTCCGTATAGACAGCGAGCCATTGCCCTGGGACACTGAGGAGGCCAAGCGTCTGCTGACGGGAAAACTGAGAGCCGACATAGTCCCCCCCATCGCTCCTGCTCCTGCTCCAGTTCCGAGTGCGACCGCAACTCCACCTGCCGCTCTTCTTGGTACTCGTCACCAGCAGCAGTGCCCGAGCAGTGCAGTCCAGAGATGTCCAAAATTGACCTGCACAACGGAGCAACACCTGCCCATCATACCTGCCTTCGAGGTGACCAACATTTTACGACGGTTTCCCAACACCTACGCTTCTGCCTCCTCCGTCGAAAAGCGCTCCGCCTGGGTGAAAGCTGCCTCGGAGCTGAATGCCACAGGTGTGTAAACACAATTCAATCCCAAGATACTCGAAATAATCAAAATAATGTTCTATCCCGCGCAGTGACAGACTGTCGCTTGAGTTTGCAGTACGCCCTGCGTCAGTCACTCATCCTGAAAATCGCAGATCCATCTAGCCAGTGCCAAATGGGCCAAAACTTTTATCGCCACATGAATGAAATCTACAAGCAGGTGAAGCCGACTATCGATGCCGATCAGCAGTTGGTGCGGACGTCCCAGCAACTCAACCAAACACTTTTGCCGAAACGCTTTATGTCTGAAATCACCATGAGCAACTGCAAGCCAGCTTTGGTTCTCAAGAACTGGGCCTATGCCGTTGGCAGTTTTAGTCCTGAAAGCCAAAAGGCACTGATCCGAAAGCTGACCGAAATTTTCTCCAAGCATGCGGAAGCATCAAAAGAAGCAAAAGCCAAACACAAGGAAGCGAAAAGAAACGAACCAAAGGCGCCTTGACAATCGCAGTCATAAATACTTCATAATTTAATAAATTTATATACCTTTTGTCTTAAGTATAATAAGGGTTGCATAGTAAGCAACAATACAGTTCAGAATACTGGGAATACGCAGGGTATACTAGTCAATTTAATTTAATTAACCTTAGGACAAATGATGCCTAAAAGGAATTTTGAATACCAGCTTAAATGTATACGAAATGGAATATAGTTAGCTATATATGTAGTTGCATTAGAGAGTTATGGATACTTTTAAGATACTGCTGTGAAGATCTAAAAAATAATTTTCTAACGGGATTATGGAATAAGATGAATTGAAACTGTTTTTTTTTTTTAGTTATACAATTAAACAAACAAAAAATTGGAAAAAATGTTCTTAAGTTAAGAAACCTATTTATAAGGACTTAAAAAGAAAAAAAAATTGTTTGCAAAGTGATGAAAGAAAACTCGAGAAATATATAAACAGAATTTTGTTTTATTAGTTTTACGTTTTAATATACATATGTATTTATTTATAGAGTTTAATCATATAATAATACAAAATAATTATAAACATCTAAAAATGAATATTCAAATTGATTTATATTGAATATTAAAATTTTATTATATTTTAGTTTGCTATTAAAATCATTATATGGCCGCTTTTGAACATTTGAATTGGATCAGAAATTGAAAATATATAAAAAAAGATTATTGCAATTGAATAATAACATTATCAAAATGATATTATAGAATTGAGGAAATGTTTGTAATCTCAGGCTTCAATCAATGCAGAAACTAGTAAGTATTTGTTTTAAAAATGTCAACGAAATATTATTTTTTTAAAGCAGCTTTGAAAACATAATTTTAACAGTAATTAAAGGAAATAGGGTATACAAACGCTCATACTACCGATTGACTAGCAACAAGTGGTCAAAAACTTAGCGTTCCATCCGCACTTACGTTTCATGATCTTATTTTTGATCTTTTTTGTGTAAACCTCATTTTGTACACAATCCGATTAAAATGAGTTCTGAAAGCCAGCCGGTCGTGTACAAAATTAATTTATCTACTGGATAATATGCAACCGAATTTCAGAATCGGCCAATATGATTTCCAATCATGAACATACAGCGAACATAGCCCATTGTCGACCAGTGGGATTTCGATTTACACACGAATATTATGAAGCTTGAAATATTTTGTACGCTTTCAGGTGAAAGACCTCGTGGTAATATTTGCTTGTAATCAAAGAGTAAAGATGGATCTACAAGAAGAATATACAAACAGTATTATTTTCCGTGGCTTGATTAAAGAGTTTTCAGTGTTTAAATAGAGGGCGTTAAGCTATTTTTTTCGCGGTTTCTGAGGTTCTTCCAGTCACACCCAACAAAACAAATCAAGTGAAATATTTATTTTTCCATACATTTCAAATTGACCGCCAAACTCAATTTAGCGCACCGAAAAATACTGACATTTTTCGCTCTCGATTCGTGGTGGGTTTTCAAAATGCACTCTCAATTCGTGGTGGGTTTTTAAAATGTGCTCTCTTTTCAGTGGTGAAGAGAGCATATTAGTGGTGACTTTCCCCTCATTTTCGTGGTGTGAGCGACATGTTCTTAGCGGGAACGCGTATGGAATGAAGATTCATTGTTGCGTCATTCCATACGCGTTCCAGTATGATACAATTTATTTGTATGGGAAAAATTTCAGCAGCATGGGGAAATGAAGTAGCTTGGCTGACCAGCAACACTGACGTCACATTTAGTCCAAATTTACGTTTTATGCTTTGTCCGTTTTTGTTTGAACCCTATTATCTAAACAATCCCGTTAAAAATAGTTCTGAAAACTAGCCATTCCTAAACAAAATTCATTGAGGAGTTGGATCAAACTATTTTTTTAGAGCTGAGACGGCCAACTATCTAGTAATATTAAACTGAATATCATAATTGACGAATTTCATATCACAAAATATCAAGGTATGGCAGCCCGCTGCAACTACGAATTGCACGAGTCTGGCAGCGCCACAAAACGACGTTGCATTCGTTTTATATTGTTTTTGTTTGAACCCAAGGTTGTAAATAATCCATTAAAACGGACTTCTGAAAACTTACCAATCTTGTAGAACATTTATGTATCTATCGGATAAAATTAGTTGTTTAGGGCTGAGAGTCCCAGATAGCTAGGAATATTAAACGGAATATCAAAACCGAGGAATATCAACGTTGAATGTTTTGAAAAAACAATCGATACTATCGTGATAGTATCGGGCTCAAATAATTGTTAAAAAACCATTGAACCTTTTAGGAACTTGTCCACTGTAATAATTAGATGCCACCTGTCGATTTGTTTACAAATGTGTCTTCGTTATAGCAGCCAATCCATACTATCGATACTATCATGATAGTTCAAAACCATCGATAGTAGGGCGAAAGACCGCGGTCACACTGATTAATTCACTATTAATTTTAATCGCATCGACTAACTAGAACGGCACCGGGCTAAGAGCGAAGCACACGCGTTTCCAAATTCGTTGTGTTTTTGTAAATAAACAAAATTGAAAAATACGAAAGCTCAACGAACGGGGAGGGCGATACAGAAAGGGAGCTAAAACAGAATCTTCTCTGCCCAGCTGAGTGTTTTCGTGCGCGAGTGCTCTCCAACTAATTCAATTTTATCATAATATGCAGTGCATGGTACTTAATTAAAGCTACTAAGGAACTAACCTGTCGCAGGCGTACTAATCGAGTCACAAGCAATGGCAGCAACCGGCGGAACAGCAGAAGCAGCGCCACAAGCGCTGGGCAATGGGAATGCGGGTGGACGCGTAGGTGGAGGAGGCATCGCCGCCGATTCCGCCAGCGCCGTTTTCGAGGAGAAGCTCAAGCAGGAGGAGAAGGCGTGTGCTGACGAGCCCAACGAGATCACGGCTGTGCCGCGCTACGGTCTAAAGCTGAAGTTCGGTCATGTGTGGCCAGAGCGGAGGATCCAGAATGTCCGCGCATCCATCCGGCAAACGCTGCCCATGGTGCCCCTTGTCTGCAGGTGCGGTATATGAGTACACTTTTATCGGATTCTGATTGTGATGCTGATGATGGTGGGTGATGGATGAGGAGAAGAAGGGGTGGAGAGACACGTTCATACATAATTAATGGAGGCACAATAATTCGAAATCAATAACCGGTCCCAAGAATAACCCAACAGGAGTGACACCGCGCAGGGCAGGTTCCTCTCCCGCGGGCCTGTGCGTGCCAAATATAGCGCCAGGACCTGGCCAACACACAGATACACAGTAGGCTCGACTCATAAATTGTATTCCATTGTGGTCGGTCGGCCCCGTTGCCAGCTTAATGACATTAAAAACGGCAACAGGGCAGGCTAAGAGGAGACCAGCACGCGAGCGACTGATGTGGCGGGTGTGGGGATAGATGGGGATTATGTTTCCAAAGATAATGAAAAGAGAATTACATAATGGTGTCCAGGGGGGAGGTTCAATAAAAGTTGAAGATAAATAAAATCCTGGCAAAAGCTACAAAGTGGATAATCTCTCAATACAAATGGAATCATCTTGCTTAGACTCCATACATATATCATCTTTGAATGTTAAATAATTATTGAATGAATAGCTTCAACTCGTACCATTACCAATCCGTTGGACTGTAGGCCATACCCCACTTTGTGTATCTTGGGGAAAAGGTCCCGCATCGTCGTTTGGCGCCACAATGTATCCAATGTTGGCTTTAGCCTCCAAACCTCCCCACCTTCTGTCTGCCCGCATTGGCGCCAAGTTGGGCGTCCTGGTTTGCGTGTCCTGGCTACATTTTCGGAGCTATGAACAAACAAAAAAGAACCAACCCGCACACCCATAATAGTTAACTTTTTGAGCTGCCTTTTCACAGAGAGCGTGATAGGGTTGACAGAAGTTTCTTCAGCATACCCAGCATATTGTTTTTGCCGGTAATCGCAGCATTAACTGACCCAACAAACTATTCCATACAGAAAAGAGAGCCATGAACTCATCTTCCTATAAATATAGGTCGTCGTTTAGCTAAGTATATACTTATGTACATGATTCACGGAGTTGGGAAAGTTATTCAAGTTTTAAACGAACATAAAATTACACAACCGATTTGGCTTGTGACTAAGCAGTGCAATCACTTGTGTGACGTGTTCGGGGAACTCGAATTGATTGTGCCCCTGCCTATGCTCATGCATAGGTATTTTATAGTCTACAAATATGCCAACAGCTGGCTTATCAGTTAATATTGATAGGTGCCTGTGGGGCTGCTGATTGATAGACCCAATAATCCCTTAACAACAGAAATGTATCGCCTATTTTTAGTATAAGCAATACTCATATATGCCGCACAGAAGTCATGTGAACATATCGACATTACTCCGCTACCTACCCAACTTTTTTTTGCTTTAAAAATAAATATTTTATTATTTAAACATTTCGCTCTCAAAGTGCTTACTCGTATCTAATTTCTTGACCAGACAATTCCCCTTTTCACTCCCCGACTGAAAAAGGTTCTCAGATGGATGGCCATAAAAGCTCATATCGGAGAAACTCTTTGTACTACTAAATTTCAACATTCAGAGACAAAAAACCACCTGCTTATCTGTAGGCTTTTCTGAGTATTCACTTTTGATTTCCATGAAATTGCACAATGGTTTACCCTCGCAGAGAGATACGAGTAGCATAACACACTTGTTTCCCACTGTAGCGAGGGAATCGTAAAACATTTGGCTACTACGAGCTTCATACCCGCAGATATCAGGCCATGTCTGATATTATAGACCTATCAGGAGGTGTGGAAAGTAATCTGTGTTGATAGTAATTTTTAGCTCTTCTAATCTAATACTTGAATACCTTTGAGGTAACACTTATCAGGCTATAAACCTATGACAGCTTCAATGAGATCACCATAAAAGTCGTACCATATACCCTACGATTTGGTGCACAAAACTCCAACCCTGACCTGTCTAATAAGTATTGTAATTCAAGAGATCTTCTTCTGCGCTGATTAAATATACTCGAAAATACAAACTTATAATGCAAGGAGCGATTAGAGAGGCCCCAACAAAGTTGACTAAGCGGTTTTCCAGCCTGAGAGAATTCTCGTATTATTCTGATAAGGCTGTACTACATTTCAATCCATTGAGAGTAATATTTATGATCGTGTTCGTGCCCGTTCCGTTTTTTAATTCCACCAGATATAATCATGTTCAGGCTCTTCAATTATAAATTGTACCTAGAAACTGTCAAGATTGAAATTGCTTCCATAAGTTAAGGTTTAAAATCTTGTTTACTCTAATAATAACTAGGAACCACAAATACTTTGTAGCAAAAGTCCTTTAGTTTATAAGGGGAATGCTGAAGGATATTTGAGGCTTTTCAGGCTTTCAAATTGAATGTCCCGAGCTCTTGCTCGAGTTAAATGTAACTTTGATGACCCAGTTCCTGCAATTTCCGTTTCCTGATTGCCAACTACTTTTCACTCAATTCCAATCCGAGTCAGCATCAGCAGTATCGTTGCCCCAAAACAAATTATGTGAAAGCAGAGCTGAATGCCTGGCGCCAGCCCGGAAGAGCATAAACCCAACTTCCAGTCCCACTCCTGCTCTCCAGACCCCATCCAGCATGTCTGTCACACATCAAACGCTTTTGGCACAGCTCCCAACGAGTACATACATATATATACCCCCTTTGAGCTCCTCCTTGAGCTAACCGATAAGCAAGGAGCATCTTCCAAGAGCCTTCAGAGCGTCCTCCATTTTTCAGCGTTTGTGGAAAGAAGTCTGTGAGTGGGAATGGGAACAGAAAGCTCCCAATCTGGATGCTCCCCCTGCCATGTGCATCTGCAAATGTAAAATAAAACATTTCATTTTCTTTTACGTATTTTCCCTCTCCATGCATTCGAGTGCGAGTATGCCCACTCAGACGGAGCACTTTTCCTTATTGTTTTCCATGTTCAGGCATTGACTGAGCATTTCTGTGACGGGAGGGGAGAATCTTCTACATGTTAGGATAGAAATGAGTTCCTCAGGGGAAAAATTGTAGTTCGAGGAGTTTAGAGAGGAGTCGGAGTCCCTCTTGGCCCTAGTTGTCAACTTGTCGCATTTTGTTTATTTTTGATTTGTGCTCTGAATTTTGTTATTTTTTGGTTGGTTAGATGGAAGTCTGCGACTTTAGGTTGGAGATTTGATATTTATAGAATTTTCCCGTGCGGCTCCAGCGCCGAATGGTGGAGTCTTGCCCAGAGGGGAGGAATGAAAATACATTTACTCTGAATAACTCTGTTGTTCAGAGGTTCTGTGCCGAGAGGTGGCATGAAGATGCTCCTCTTGTTACGGTCTGATAAAATGTGCAATGGCCTCACTCGGAATTCTTTCCAAAGATAGCAGCACATCATGGAACAAACTTGCGTAATCTTCTGCATCAACTATGGACAAACTTTGTCTTATTTTCCACCTTTGCTTCTTGACAATCCTTGCTGCAAGTTCCTTCAACAAATTAGACCCCAACCCGCCAGAACTTATCCAATTCCCCAGACGACAACCAAGTTGTGTATTAATTTGAGACGTAGTAGTAGTAGTAGTCCGACCAACTTCATTTGTTACTTGCCACACCCTCTCTCTCTCTTCCTCACTCCGTCCAGCACTACCCGTCCTGCCCCATTTGCACCTTGACGTCACTTGACCCACGCTGACCCCAGTGCCAACTCCTCTCCGACAATTTCACAAATTGTGTGGAACAGAAAAGTTTTTTTCACCAGCAAAAAAAATATACGAGTACATGGCAGCGAAATGTAGCTAGATTCGGGACAGGCTGGGCCTTCTGGCTGGGTTGTAACTCAATTAAAAACTATTCTCGTGTCATGGCAGGGGCCTTGGGCAGGCTAAGAGTGAAGCATCTGGCCTGCGAAACTTCGGATGATTAAACACACAGAGACCTGTGACTTTCAAATGCAGTGAACAATGTTTAGCCTTTAGTTTAATAACGATTATTGAGCTAGTAAGGTAAGCGTTTTTAACTAGCTTTTCTGTAAAATAATTAATGAGGCGAGTTGCTTGGTTTTAATATACATATGTACACAGATGTACAGTTTATTTTTGGTTTATTAATAACAAAAGGTTCGAGATATGTCCTACATATGTTCACGAAGAGTCAGTTGCAACGGCCGAGGCGGGGAATTACGTCCGTGCCGTAGGCTAGCGAAGCTTAAAACGAAAGGGATAAATCAAGAGGGGGCGAGAAAGATTGAAAGTACATGACAAATTCTGCTGCTAGGCGTAAGCAAGCAAGCGAAGTTAAATGGAAAGGGTATGTGCCAATGGTGCAGTGGGCAGGCAGTGCCATTATAGGACTAGATAATTATTTTATGCTGCTTACTTTAAATTCTAATATCGGGCACATAAATTTATTAGTAACAGTTTTGAGCTCCCTTTAAAGGCAAATCAAAAGCGCCTACGAAGGGATTGTCAGGCTTGATTTTTGACTACCGTTTCGGCACAAGAGTTTCTGGGTAAAAAACAATCGAAGCATATGTATGTACATATGCTTCGGATTCTGCTATAAAGTCAGCCTTTAAATATATATCATAGTAGAGAGTTGAGAGTCACATGCTCTGGTGAGCCCACCTGAAATCAGTCAGTCTCAGTAATTCTCAGTTTGTATTTGAAGCACTCGAAGGCAAGCGAACGTTTTGCATTGTTGATAAAAGGGAGCTCCCGAAGAGTAAGTTGTGGTGTCCCACCACAGCCAGCACTGATCCGGGGATCCATCCACCACGTTGGAAGATGAGTCGCCACGACAATGTCGTATGCCGGGGATGCAGCAAGGTGGGGTTCTCAGGTCGCTGCTACCGCTGCTTGAGCTGCCCGAACTTCGACATCTGTGCGGACTGCTATGACCTGGACTTCACCACAGAGAGCCATCTGTTCGACCATCCGGTGAAGTGTGTGTATACGCCGGCCGATGTGGAGCTCTACTTCGAGGGGGAGTACATCAGCAGCGACCCCCCGCAGAGCTACAGGTGCCCCTACTGCAAGCTCTGGGGCTTCAACGAGGCCACCTTCCTGGAGCACATCTCGGGGATGCACCCCAACGCCAGCCCCCTGCTGGTCTCCACCATGATCACCTTGTTCGAGCAGCAACAGGCCTCCCGCATGTTCCTCGAGAACGAGCAGCTGGCCTCCATGGCGGCGGCGGCGAACTCGCGCAACGAGCAGATGAACCACACTGAGGGCACCCTGGTCCTCCGCCTGGTACCGCTCAATCCCGATGGCAGCTACCCGCGGGAGCTGTCATCAAAAGCACAGACGTTCATTGGCGACGCGGCCAGGGATGGACCGCTCCTGCTACGCCGGCCCGCATCTGCGTCTGAGCAGTCCCCAGATGTGACCACTCATGGAGGAGTGTCCGTCAGACGGCGAAGCGGTCCCAGTGCCAGTGCAGGATTTCGCTTCAATATGCGCACAGTCGATCACGCGAATCTGGCCCAGCCAAGCTACCCATTCCCGTCCCCAGCGAATGGATCCCATCCGGTCCCGGTCCCGGTGCCGGCCCCACCCGCCTCGTCGTCTACAGGCCAACATCGCATGACGAGCGACATGATGCGCTACTATGGGACCACCCCGCTGCCGACCAGCCGATCCAGTCGGGCCAGGAACCCATCTTCTTCCCATAGCCCTTTGTTTCAGAGCGGCATCGCCATCGCTGGCCACCGCCCAACCACCGACCAGTACCATGGCGCGCGATTCTTTGGCCGACCATCAGCTCGGAGCTTCTTCCTGGCCGATCCCCCTACGATGGATCAGTTCCGTGGGTCTGGGTTCGGCATGTCCCACGAGACGACTGCTTGGCCAGCTCTCAGCGCAGCATCACCGTTGTTCGCCAACAACGATCCAATCGTTCCGGCGCCACGTGAATTGGGGGCCAACACACTGCCCCCCGAGGACCGTGACGTCCTCACCCAGAGCTTGAACGAAGCCCTGATCCAGAGCCTGATAGCTTCCATGGAGAAACCGCCCCCACAGGAGAAGCGGGACACCCGGTACCTCTGCAGTCGATTTCTTTCGCACGAACCGCTGGAGTCCCCCGGGCAGAACGAGTTCCTTGCCCATCGGGCCGAGTTTGTGTCCCAGCTCCTGGCCTCGACACTGCACGAGGAGGAGCCGCCTGAGGAGCTTAGTACCGAGGAAGCCGACGGACAGGAGCCTTTCACTCACGTTCCACAGATGAAAGCTCTTCCGAGTAGTAATCTCGCCGGAGTAGCAGCCGATGCGGATATATCTCCGCGCCAAGCGGTCTCAGCTCCGAACTGACCAGTGCAGCAGTTTTATATTTTTAAGATTTTTAAATTCCAGTTTTGTTTTCGTATTGACTCGAGCCGAGGCCAGTAAATTTGTACCGTTGCAAAGTGCTTTTAGGACCAAGTAATTGCTGACTTTGTACTTGGAAAGTGCTGTAGGTTGAACTGCCATCAGAATTGTACCCCAGAGCTCCCTCCTGGCACACAGCCAAACACAAAAATATTATTGTATTTGTGAGAATAACTGCTCTGTAATATAGCTTTGAATAGCCCGCTAGCCCTGGTTCCAATAGGTGCATATTTATGTATGAATAATTATACATTTGGTTTGCAATTTTTGGAACTGCTAACATAATTTGATATTTTTAATCTGAGGTGAAAATCTTTTGTTGAGTCACAGATCATTATTATTATGTTCATTGCGCATAGACGATTCACCAGAAATTAGTTGGGGGCTCTTAAGTCTCTCTATTGAGTCTGCACAATGCCTTTGGCATAATTAAAATAACAACAGCCGCGCGCGGGCAGCCTCCCACTCAGATGGATTGTGGCTGCTGGGAAGATGGCTTCATAAATTTCCTTGTTGCTCAGCAATTTTCCCATTTTCATATTTGCTTAATTATTTTAAATGGGGAAACATGCAGCGAGCAGAAACTGTCTGTGGGAAGTGAGCAAAGAAATTCGTTTTTAATTGAATACTCGTATAATTGAATAACTGACATTAAAGTGCACCTTTGCGTCGCTTATCCAGTTGGGCTTTTGCTGCGTGTGCGAAAGCCGAGCATCCTCTTTGAGATGCGGGATGCGGGGCCTGACATTGACTGCCTCGGGAAATGTAACATGGACATGACAGGCAGACCCACGTCACCCTCGTTATTAATAATATTTTCCCTTTCTGCAATCAAAGGAACATATGAAAAATGAATTTAAAGGGTCTGCATTGTAGTAAATCTCTGTTTATAATTTTGATTGCCATTTTAACACACAATAAAAATCAAATTAAGCCATATATATGTGGTACATATTTATCCACTGTATGTACACACGAGTATTTTGTTGCTCGTCCCATTAACATTCTAAACAGTTGACGGAAAAGGTGTGTCTGCTTACTTTGGGCTTTTTAAAGCGTTTGCCAAAGGTGCGTTTGGCATGGCATACAGAACTATTGCCAAACCCCGTGGAACCATGCCAGAAGCGCAAACCCACAAAAAACAGTGTACACTCTGCACAAAGATTGGGTTGGGTTTTAGCATACTCCAAGATACTGGTTAAAAGTTTAAAAATAGATACACGGACAGACATTCCCGGAAAATACTTAACGTAATTAAGGCCCTTTGAAATCTCTAAGGGCGTAGTTTTAACACTCTCTACATATTAGAGATCTGCGTGGCTTCACACGCTACCACAGTCCAACGGAATGAGCTCGCATTGAATTGTAGGAAATGAGTTTCTATTAATGTAAGTCTGCTCTGAGTCGAGCAGCTTTCGGTGGTCTGTGCTATGAATTTGAATAGAATTCAAAACGAAATGGTTTCGAATGTGCCAAAGACATTCGAAGTATTTTATGACACTACGTGAAGACCTTCATCTTCTTTTTTATTTTAACAACGAATATTGACTATGCTTTATATATTGACTATAATAAATTATCATTTGTACCTCTTCTTGTAAAAGTTGTGTGATCGAGTCTTAAATGCTCAGGCACTGTTGTAGACCTTTCAATTCTCTCTAATCATCCACTTTTCGGTCTTCCCAATGGCAAATCAATCCATAAGGAACCTTAGGAATACCATTGCAGGTCTAGGTGATTCGAAGGGAGGCTACTGCTCGTGAGTACTTCCCTGACGAGTGTTCATCTTCGGTCCAGAGTTTCGCAAATAATGAATTTATTGGAAAAGTATCGCTTTGCATAGACCGTCAACATTTATGTGACTATTGGGCATTGCGACATTTCCGTATGGCTGCTAACGCCATTGCCCCCAGCCCTCAGCTCGGTTACTGGTGCCTTGCACTTGACTTTGTCAACCACTGAGACGTTTGCTGACCTTCACAAAAGCCCAGCGCCCCATGAAGGGGCGGAAGAACCGCTAAGCTGTGACAGCCCTTACATTCGATGTGATGTGCGTGTGTGGGTCGACTCCCCAAACGGAAAGCTCACACAATTCTGACATCATCGGGGTCAGGGGCAGGCAATTGGATTGGGATGGCGATGGGGCACGGGAAATGGAAATGAAACGGAAAATGGGGAAAACTTTAGTAGCTGAAATCTAATTTTTGTCCCTGTCTCCTGCTCTCATCCCAACAGATATGCGGCCTACTACTGGAAAGTGTCGCGTGAAGGTCGTCGAGTGTACATGGACTACTACTACATGGAGAACGGAAAGCAGATTTATGGCGTGCCCATCGGTGGGATAGGCGGAGGCACCATCGGACGGGGCTATGCGGGCGAGTTCTGTCGCTTCCAGATGCGTCCCGGCATCTACGAGTACAATGTGGTGCAGGCCAACCAGTTCATAGTGACCATCAAGGATCAGAAGGGCTGCACCATCTTCCAGAGTCTGCTCTCCAAGTGCAGGTAAGAATAACTTTATCATTACATCTGCATTCCTCTGTCGCTCCATCATTACCATATGATTTCCCAACCAGACCGAGGGCCTTCAAAATGTAGAAACTTTTCACTTTACATACTATAGCTAAATGCTTATTGCAACTTTCTATCCATTTGTGTGTTTGTTATGTCTGATTCGTGTTGCTTGCATGCCTTGAATTTGTAATTGATTCGCTTTCTGGGGATCTTTTATTCTTCATTGAGTGAGGGATAAAAGCGTTTATTATTATTATTTATTTGCACATCTGAAGGTGTCTTTGCACTCGCACGGGAATCATTTGGGTAATTTTGTATACCTTTTATGCTCTTTCATTTTTTGGATAATCTAAGTAGCTTTTAAATAATTTCATTTAATATGTAATTGCAAGACTTATTTTTCTTGACGAACCAATAGGGCAAGAAGTGTCAGGAATATTATATTTGGGGGAAAATTTGTGTCATTAAGGCCCTTTTACCCGTTTTCACACCTTTAACCATACCCCAAAAATATGTTTCTGTAGTTGCATCAAACATGGGCCCTACTTTCCTACACCCAACTAAAAATACAAAGCAATCACCCTTTATATACGTAAAAACACATTACAAAAATGGCAATTCGTTACAATTACTTCTCATCGAATCTATACTGTGTCCGTATGCATCTCATTTCTGAAAACCCACACTTGTCTCCCCCAAAACCATGGCGAAGTGCGAGCTAACAATCTCTTCTGTAAAGCACTGTAACATTTTATAACATTTAACCCTAGCTAATCCCTCCAATTGGCGATGGTTCTTCTCTATGAAAATTTGAAGCGAATTATTACAATAATTTGGAAATTAAATATTTTTCTCTCATTCTGGATGCACCACCACATACTCGTAAATACGAACTATTAAACACGCAACCCATCGACAACACCCAACAACCGCATCACTGGGATACACAATGTATGGTCTGCATATATCCAAATCCGATGTGGGGTATTCTCTGATACGACTAATGTCCTGGGGGTGGGTGGGGGCTGCTATTTGGCTTTTTGGCTTTGTTGCATTTTGCACTTTGGTTCCGATTTGGTTTCGCTTACGCCTTGCCACATGCGCTTCCAATCCACACATCTAGCACCATGTCCAAGGGCAACGGCAGCGATCCGGATGCCGATGGGGAGAAAACTAAATGTCAACTGCCCAATTGCAGCAGCCGCCCCAAGCAGCCGCTGAGTGCCTGGCACTCCAACATCGACGACGCCCGCTGCAGCTACACGGGCCTGTACCCGCGCTCCTGGACCGAGTACGATCTCTCCCACTATGGTGTTCGACTGGTGTGTCGCCAGGTCTCGCCGGTCATTCCGCACGAGTACCGGGACTCCAGCTTGCCGTGTGCCGTCTTTGTGTGGAGTGTGGAGAACGTGTGCGACCAGGAGCGCATAGTCTCCATCACGTTCACCTTCAAGAACGGCACGGGCAACAAGAAGCAGGACGCCGAGGGCGGGGCCGAGTCGCAGCTGATCAGCGCTGGCAATGCCAAGGGCGTCGCCATTCGCCAGAAGATCGCCGACATGCCGTGCAGCTACAACCTGGCCTGTCGCGTCCTCCCAGAGATCAGCATCACGCGCTGTCCCCAGTTCGACCCGGCTGGCAGCGGAGAGCAGTTGTGGGCTCAGCTGAAGGAGCACGGCCAGCTCAGTGAGCAGCCCACCGGGGAAACCCTGAAAAGTGAGTGTCTGCCACCGCCAAGCGAACCTCTTTGTTAATCTGTGTCTCTCTCGCCCTCCCTCTTAGCCAAAGACATTGGCGTCGCTGTCTGCGCCCAACTAGCCCTCAAGCCCCAGGCCTCGCACGAGCTAGAGTTTGTACTGGCCTGGGACATGCCCAGGATTCAGTTCCCCCGGAAGATGCAGACACACACTCGCTACTACACCAAATACTTTGACGACAGCGGCGAGTCGGGGCCGATGATCTGCGAGTACGCCCTGAAGCAGTACCCCAGCTGGGAGCGACTGATTGATGCCTGGCAGCGGCCCATACTCAACGATGAGTGGGTATCAATTGGGTCCCACTCGAGTATATTGTGACTGGCATCTGTTTCCTTCTAGGACGCTGCCCGACTGGTACAAGTGCGCCATATTCAATCAGCTGTACTTTATCTCGGACGGAGGAACCATCTGGCTGAAGTGCGACTCGTCGCTGGGCAAGGAGCTGGCCTACGACGATCCTCGGCTGGCCTATGGGCGCTTTGGCTACCTGGAGGGGCACGAGTATCGCATGTACAACACCTACGATGTCCACTTCTATGCCTCGCCAGCGCTGGCCCATCTCTGGCCAAACCTGCAGGTGAGCCTGCAGTACGACTTCAAGGATGCCATTGCAGCAGAGCTGAGCGACACCCGAAAGATGCTCTACGACGGCAAAGTGATGCCTCGCAAGGTCAAGAACTGTGTGCCCCACGATCTGGGCGACCCCGATGAAGGTGGGTCCCAGACGCTGACACTCTTCAAAGGAACAAATTAATGCGACATTTCGTTTGTTTCAGAACCCTTTACACTGATCAATTGCTACAACATTCACGACGTCAACGATTGGAAGGATCTCAATACCAAGTTTGTGCTGCAGGTCTACAGGGACTACTATGTCCTCAATGAGCTGGCGCAGTCCCAAGCGGACAATGCCAGCAAGTTCAGCTCCATTGAGTTCATCGACAAAGAAAGCCTCTACGAAATGTACACGCAGGACAACAAGCGCAAAAACTCATCGGACGAGAAGCAGCGTAAGTCCCCCGGCGATTGCAATACTTGATGGACTGACTGCTAAAGCTCTCCATTTCGCTTCGAATTCTTTCCCTGCAGAGAACCGCAAGTCTGCCTCCATGTACATCAACGAGACGAATGGCAAGGTGTATCTCATGGATGCGATTGGCTATCTCAAGGCTATGTACGGGCCCTGCAAGGACATAATGGAGCGAACCATTGAGTATGACAAGGACAACGACGGCCTGATCGAGAACACCAAAATGCCAGACCAGACGTACGACTCTTGGGTGATGGACGGGCCCAGTGCGTACTGCTCGGGACTATGGCTGGCCGCTCTGCAGGCAATGTCGGCCATGGCCACCATTCTGGACCAGCCGAACGATTGCCTCCGCTATCAGGACATCCTCGAGAAGGGCAAGAGATCTCTGGAGGAGAAGCTCTGGAACGGCAGCTACTATCGCTTCGATCTCTCGCCCAGCCATCGGGACACGATTATGGCGGACCAGCTGTGCGGCCATTGGTATTTGAAGTCGTGCGGCTTTGACTACGAAATCTATCCCAAGGAGAATGTGCGCACAGCTCTCAAGAGTATCTACGACAACAATGTGATGGGCTTCCACGAGGGCAACATTGGGGCGGCCAACGGCTTCATAGCCAATGCGGCAGACCCCTCCAAGCCGGGACATGTGGACAACAGCAATATCCAAGCGGAGGAGGTGTGGCCCGGAGTGGTCTATGCCCTTGCAGCCACTATGATACAGGAGGGCATGTTCGAGGAGGCCTTCCAGACGGCCGGCGGAATGTACAAAACCCTCTCGGAGCGCATCGGCATGAACTTCGAGACCCCCGAGGCCCTGTACGGCGAGAAGCGATATCGCTCCATTGGATACATGCGGCCATTGAGCATCTGGTCGATGCAGGTGGCATTGGAGCGGCGCCGGGCGCTGCGCGACTAAGTCGAGAGCAAAATCTAAACACCAGTCTATTCACGTGCTACACAACCAAAGATATTTATAAGCGAGCACAAAGAGGTTCTTAGCTTTTAGTATAATCTTTTTCGAGGTGGGGAACGTAACGAGCTTAGCGACGGCCACACAAAAAGGATGGCAGGAAGGCTGGCTGTCGGCGGTAGTGGAATGGCAATTGCATGGGCGAAGATGGTATTCGAGTTCATAAACAATAGCTTTACATATATGAATTTTCAAGCTGCGATCCGTTGGCTGCTTACTCCATGTCTTCTCTAGCTATAAATCCACACACAATTCAATCTGCTACCCTCTGTTGAAGTACAACTACGAAATGGTATTCAAATGGAGCACAAAACGTATTTAAATGTTAGCTAAGCAAACTATTTAAATCTATTATATGTATGTATGTCTGTTTTAATTAATTATACATGTCTTAAGCCAGCCATGTCTTTCAGTGTGTAAATCGCTGCTGTCGCAGTATTCAACTTATCACGGCACTATTTATTATTGATCTAAACTGATCCAAACGACTTTCAAACCTAAAGAACACAACACAATATTCTGCCTGCTCATGGGTCAGCAGGTGTTTGCTGATATCTCACTTGACTCATCCAGTGCTGTAGGAACTTTTCATACTCTCTCCTGCTGCGACAAAGGATGACCAGGGAGGAGGGACGGCACCCATGGCTCTTGAGCTCCTCCACACGGGCCTGGGTAGTCTTTAGGCTGTGGCACAGAATGCGAGGATTTTGAGCTATCTCGAAACGCGTGAATTTCGCCTCATCGAGCAAATAGTCCAGCACCTCCTTGATCTGTGAAATAGAAAGCCAAACTGTTGCATTGTCTGTGTGTCAGAAATGTGAATGTGCTGCTTGCCTTTGTCACCCGCACAGTGTGCACCTGCGGGTGTCTGTCCATGATCACTTTGGTTTCAACCACGCTAAAGCCCAAGCGATGGCCCAAGTACTCCACCACGGAGGAGTGCTCGCCAAGCACTTGGAGCTCATCCAGGGTCAGCTTGAGGGATCGTTGCAGTATGGGCTCGGGACAACGAACCATCCACGGCATGATCTTGTCCTTCTTTGCCCGCTTCGCCCTCTCTAAACGCACCTGCACGGACCGCGGGGTATACCGAAAGGCCCACAGATCTTTCAGTATGTTGATGGGCGACACATTGTAGTCGATCATGTGCTGCAGGTTCTTCTCAAACATTTCGTATGGCATCTCCAGAATAAAGAGGCGCTTGGACAGGTATTTGGTTACTATTTCCGGGCTAACCTGCAGATTCTCGCTGATGTAGTAGACGCGATTCTGCTGCGGTATCGTCTTCATCTCTGTGTTGAGGGCGGTGACCAGCTTGCGGAGGCGTGGCACAGTGAGACGCAGGAAGGGAACAAAGTGATTGATGTCCCGCATGTTCATTGACTTTATTAGCTGCAGTTTCAGATGCAGCCGCTCTGTGGGAACACACCTGTAGACATAAGCAAGTCGCTCAGCAGAAGGAGATGTACTCACTGTTGTCCAGCGACAGCAGCCAGGGATACTCCACAAAGCTGCGTTTGCTAACCCCCTCCAGTTCCAGCTGGTCCAGCGTCATTGTCAGGGAGCGACTACGATAGTTGCGGTGCACCGAATCATCGCCCATAATCCGCTGGAGCTCGGCTTCGGTGAGCCGGAACCGTTCCTTCAGTGTGTCAATCAGTACGCTGGCTTTTGTCCCCGTTTCATGCTCCAGGTGATACGGCACGTAATCATTGTCCGCCTCGTTGCCGGGACTCGCTGTGTTGGCCGCTGTGGCTGTCGTTGTCAGTAGGGACTTCTTTGGCCTGGCGAGGCTTTCGTACTCGTACTGCGTGAAGAGCGTGCGTCTGGGGCAGCCAACTTTTGCTGCTGTAGCCAGGACTGGAGCTATGGCCGTGGCTGGCTGAAGTCTGAGCGCAATCTCGAAACTTCGCAGCAAATTTCGCAACATTCCAAATAGCTGAGACCGCAAAATATCCAGGGAAACGGATTAAATCTAAAAACTTACAAAACAACTTTGAGTTTCAGCGTGACCGCGCCGATAACGATAAAAAATACCATCCGGCAACAAAATAAATACCATTAAATACCAATTCAGTTTCGAGAAATACCATTTAAATATCATACCATACAAAAACCAGGGCAATCCGGCACTTAACCCACCTAACACCCCTCTATTCAACAAGTTTAAACCGCGACAAAAATTACTGTTTGTAAAGCTTGTAGCTCCATCCTCCTCGTTACTTACGAAACAGAAATGACCACCAACATCTTTTAGCTGTAACGCGTACAATATGTTAAATTTTGATCAATTTTGAAAGCTGACTTGTATGAAATACAACACAATACAATACTTGAATATCGATAGCTCAACCGTTTTCATTAACCTTTGAGTTTATTCCAAAAAATACTTGGTTCCAAATTAGTTTGGAGCATTAACGGTCAACACCGTTATAGATTTACAAAAATAAGCATGAAATATCTATCACAAATACTGAATACAGCTGCATTTACTCCACGTCGATGTCTTTGGTGACACGTCCCACCCAGTAAACGAAACTAGTTTGCACAACAGTAGCCATGAACTTGACGTTGCCCTTGTAGCCCGCTGGTGGGATCCAATCGAAGGTGACGCCGGCCAGTGGGCTTTCCTTGTTGGCCTTCAGGTGAGTCAACGTGTCCTGCTTTCCGGAACAGTCCAGTGTCTGGGAATGGGTGGCATCGACCACCTCGAATTGGCCAACCACCCGGTTCTGTCCGTCGCGGGCCTGGATCATGAAGCCAAGGAAGTTGTCACCGCCGAGGGTAAGCCTCAGCTTCTGGTCGCTTCGGACATGTGAGGGGCCGGAAAAACTGTACGGGGGCTTCTCCGTCTGCAGCTTGGCCCCGTGTTGGGGCGTCAGGTCCCGACACGCGACCTTGGGACCGCCCTCCGAGTAGGCGTGGACACTGATGGCCAGGCAGGCGGCGATTGCAAGGAATCGGAACATTGTCGCTGAGCAGGAAGAAAGGAGGAGAATTTTAGTCAAAAACTAACATTTATTTATTTGTATTTTTCAATAAATGAGTTCTTCTTGGGCTGCTGCTGATGTTTTGCCATTCCCATTCGCATGGCGCTCAACTGCATTTACTTGATTTTCGTTCATTAATTAATTAACATCTGCACTGAAGTGAGACTTTTTGCCGTGAGGCCTTGGTCAGCTTGACTTTGTGGTGGTTTTTTTTTTTATAAATGTATATGTACTTTGTTGATAGGTTTTTACATATACATAAATATCTACATATGTATATGTATGTAGATATGCCTGTATGAATGCATCGGAAACCAGCTCCGATTATGCAGTTTGCCATGCCATATACATATGTGCATACATACATACATATGTATGTATATTTCATAATATAGCCTTGACAGTTGACAGTTGGGGCTCCAAATCTAAGATCTGAGAGTGGGTTGGAGCCTTTTTGTAACGGCCAGATAATGAACTGACTGGGTAAACGATTCGCCGATTCGCATTTTAATCACGCTTTTCTCATAAATCTTCCATTCTCAAAAATGCGAAAAATAAGGAGACAAACAGAAATCTGATCTGTATATACTGCGTGTATAAAGAAACAATTATAGACTTGGCCAACTTGCATGCTGATTTAAACAAATTTGTTAAAATCAATAAACACGTTTTTCGGCCAAACACGAAAACTTTAAAAACCTGTTTTGAGTACATTATTTCCATACGATTTGAACGAGACTTTATAATTATTTCTGAATTGTCATTACTCTTTGATAACAATCAAGTAAATGTGCTTGACAATTCCAGATTCGTGCTCAACAAAGATAGCTAAGCAAGTACTTCCTCAGACAAACTTCAGGTTCAAGGTGGAAATGAGTGGAGTGGAGTCTGATCTGATTGAGAGGCAAAGCTCTTGTCTAGACCCCAGACCCCCTGTTCGAACAGTTCGAATAGGCCTTGTCAACGCCTAAAGACCCCAAGCCATTAGACGAAGACAAGCCTCAATATGTCGTCTTGCAATATGCTAAAGTTCAGCATTGGACAAGTTGGTGTCTGCGCCAAGTCTCTAGCTCGAGTTACTTTGTCTTCTGTTTTTCTCGTTTCTCTATTCGTATATTTATGGGCCTTTGTCCAACCGGTTGCTAGATTTGTTTAGATAAAATCTAATTTTTTTTTTGTTTTGCGTATTTCTGTGACTGCCATTACGCTAAGCTCTGTAATATATTTGTATTATTATTATCAAATGGCTGGGATAGAGTTGCTGAAGCTTGAAGTTCCCATAGAATTCAAAACTATGGAAGCTAATTATTGAACGGCAGACCAAACGTTAAATTTAAATACAGTAATTAAGGGAAAATATAGTTTTTAAGCTATATGGTGGAAGGTCTCGCGGTTAAACTTATAGATTCTTAAGTGGCTCGACAGAGCACATTATGAGCACATTGCACAATTTAAATGACATTGAAAGGATACTATCACAGGAATACTATCACAGATCAACAATCTAGGACAACGAATGTTTCCATTGTTGTCCCCTAAACAGTAGCACTACAGAACTTTCCAGACTTCCACTGATTGCTTAGGAATTTCCATTTATCCACTTTGGTACTCGCATTACCTACCACTCTTAGACAAAGACTAGCACAAACGATACAAAAGAAATACTTAAAATGAGCTGAAAATTCTACAACAGCTTCGTATTTATACGAAAAGTGGGATCTACACAACGAGCTGCTGAGCTTTGCCCAGTAAGCTCAGTCAATGGACTAAAAATACAGCTTCGGGGTTCGGGCTCGAAGTAAGTCAAAAGCTCAGCATGTAAATGACAGACAGTATAAAATTCAGTTCATGGGGACCTACCTGGGAATGGAAGTGCTCTAATGGATCCAATGGATAGAAGTCAGTGACTAAGGTGTTTATTTCGCACTAGAAAACAAAAGCCCGGTTAATTAGCAATTCGATCACAGAGAAACTCGCAAACTAGAATTCGCTAATAAATGTCACATCTCGGCAGTAGAAAGCTGGAATAGAGAAGTATGAATATTCAGCTTCCGGACTTCATTTTTGAACAGATCATGGGGCGACTTAGTCATAATGTCTGTTTCCTGCTCTAGTTTTCTATTTTAGAAAGCCATTGCGGGGACATTATGTACAGGATTGCTACGAATAACTGACGCAGCACCCTTCGTATTGGGAACAATTATTTTGCAATTGGCGGTTAGTTGGGTGGTTTTCAGACTTTTGAATATTCTCAGCATGAAACCCCATACGCAGAAGTGTAATTGATTCATATCCCAAATGAAAAGGGGCCGGTTTTTCCGATAATAAAAACGATTAAAATAAAAACCCAGAATATATGTTTTCCTTAATCCGGATATGGCCCCAAACTATAACAGATATCGAATTTTGATACCTCTCAATTGCTTTCTTATTATTTCGAATATTTACCATGCTTTTCGGACACAACTTAACATTTTCTAATCTTTGGTTTCTCTGCAGCATACAAACTGCGTATCTCCGTCGTGATGCGTGCCACCGAAGAGTCAAATTCTTATTTCCTGCTGCAATTATTTTACCATCAATGAGGGTGCGAATACGCATTTTTTTTGTAAGCTTTCCTCATAATCTAATTTTTAGTTACGTTTCTACAATTTCTCTATATTTGCTCCCTGATATATTTACCCTCCCAGAATGTGGAGGGCTATGTGGCATATTTCAACGCTTCTAGATGCCTTGAACCGAGATACAGAGCATTACACTATCCTACGATTAGCTCCTACATGTTTTAGGAAATTGAAAATTATTATTTTTTCCTTCCATATGTAAATTCTGAACAAAGTCTAGTTATGCTTCTAAAGCTTGAATGCTTTGAATGTGAACTGGTCAAACTAATAACTATGTGGAATCAATTCATAATAAACGTAAAAATAATAATTCATAATTGCAGAATGAGCACTTAACACTTATCTATTGAATAACTAGACAGATCTAGTGACACTCCTTAGCGATCACTTGGATCACTGTAAAGTTTTTAAGTTTGGCAGGCAAAAAACTGCCAAGGATCAAATCGGCTTGCATCCCTGATTAAAATAGCTTGACAGTGAGGGAATGTATATACTAGTATATGATTCTTTTGTCAATCTAGTAGGCCATCTGTCGGTTTATCAATCTTTGTCTACTGCAACGTATTGTTTCTCAATGAAAAGTATGGGGGCAGAACAATCGGCTTTATTGGCTTCCACTCAGTTTGGACAGCCCGAAGGTACCTTGGAACTGGTAAATTCCGAATTGTTTTTTAATTTGTATTTCGACAAAATGCCCGAGCCCAGGACGGGTCCTGTAACACAAGCCCTACTGCGTTTGGTGGAAAACATGCCCGAAAAAGACGAAACTTTTGTGAGTAAGTAACTATCCCGTTATGAAAGGATGAGGTATTCAGATCTAACCAAGAAGAAAATGCAGCTTCACCGCAAACTAATATGAGTCCAGGGGAGGAGGATGAGGATCTCCACCACAGTGATAGCAGCGAGGACGACTTCGTTATGGATTCCATCGCATCCGTAGAGGGCTACGAGGATCGCCTTGAGTTGGAGCCTCTGCAGATAGCCGAATTCGAATCCATGAATGAGTATGATTTAATCGCCGAGCCAGTTGACCCTTGTCCATTGCAAGATGTCCTGCCGATTTTCGAGGTGGATGTGGAGGACTTTTGAGCAAGGGAACAAAATATTAATATAAAATACGAATTATGAATTTATTTACAAAACTAATTGCAATTTTTTGAACGTTTCTACTTAAAGTTAACCTTCTTTAGCCTCAGCGATTTGATGGGTCTGACGATACTTCTCCTCTCGTCGCGATGCTTCTTCAGCTCCGCCTCGCGTTTCTTGGCGTGGTACTGTGACTTCTTCTGCTTGTTCACCTCGAAGGTCATTTGTCGATTGCCGAGCGAGCGACCCACATTGGTCACCTGACCTTCCAGCTGGGACATGACGCGCACTCGATCCTGCAGGCTGGCCTGCTTTATACGCTGCTGCATAAGGCTGTTTCCTTGGTGCTGATCCAGCGGGGTCATGGTAAAGCGTTTTCCAATCCCATTTGTGGGCGGATTAAGGTAGTTTCCATTTTGCAAGGGTCTTGCCTGGTCATTAGCAGCTTCCCTCTGCAGCTGATCGTTATTTTCCGCTTGTCCCATCTCCTCATCTTCCTCGTCCTCATCCTCACGTTGTCGCTTCACCTGTTTGTAGGCCTGTTTCATTTCCTTGACATATTCTCGCCTGTCATCGTCATCCGAAGAGGCCTCATCTCCACTTTCCTCTTCCTTCTCACCGTCGCTCTTTTCAAAACCGAACAGATCCTCGTCATTGTCGCTGTCGTCCCGCTGCTCAGCCTCCTCGGCATGCAGCTCGGCCACTCTAGCCACCTCCACACGCTGCTTCAACTCCTTGGCCTTGGACTTATCCAAGCGGTTGAGAACAGGAGCCAGAAGACGATACTCTTCCGCCTCTTTGTTGACCGCAAAGTCTGAATTCTCAAACATGGCCTTGAAACGTGAATCCTCCAGAAGATTGGGCACATTGCGCTCCTTGGCATTGTTTGATGGATTGGCCTGCTCGTCCATAATTTTGAGAGCCAACTCCTTGTTGACTTTTGGCAGTTTTGAATCGATCTGCAGGCGCGACTTTCTCTCACTTTCGATCTCCTGCCGGACCTTATCCTTGCGGAACCGGTCAAAGGCGAAGGGTTCGACCACAGCCTTGGCCTTATTATATAAACGAGCATCCATGAAGTAGCTTAAACAGAAATATACAATTCATTCCCGAACTGGTCAATCAAACGTTTAGTTCTGGTTTGCACTCACCCATGCATGTAGCCCTTGAGAAGATTGGTGCCAACAAGATGCTCCATGCCCAATTCTGCCAGCTCCTTTGCCGTAACGAACTGATAGTCATCGTAGACATTCTCCAGAACCTCCGATTCGATCTCCTCGGTGAGATTGTCCAGGAACGAGCACCAACGGGGAGCCGGTCCCATTGCGGGGACGTAGTAGGTCAACATTTTCACATCTTCCTGGGCCAGGAAGAACATGCCCGTATCGGGTATGGTACAGAAATCGTTAAACGAGCTGGTTGACTCCACATAAGCGATCTGCTTGCCCGTCTGTTCATCCCACAGCTTCAGAGTCGCCTCGTCCAAGCTGTAAACGGCATTCTGGGCGGGGTTAAAGGCCAACCGTTTGATAGGCAGTCGATTCAAGTGATTCTTTACTAGCAGCGGCTGCTTGGCACGTATATCGTAGATAAGTACATGGCCAGATGCTGTGCCCACAGCCATGTGCAATCCACTGCGGTACTTTAGAGCTGTTACTGAGGGAAACTCCTTGACTCCGGGCAGCTTCATGGCCACATCCAAGGTGGAGCAGCGTTGTTTTGTTCGCGGGTCCCATGCCTCAACCGTGCCCTCTTTGGTGCCAGCAACAAGCAGATGATGCTCGGGGTTAACATCGCAGGCATTCACGCAGCTGGCGTCCGTCTCAAAGGGCTGTAGGAACTGACCCCGCTCAAGATTCAGTCGATAAATGTCCTGGAAAGGATGGGAAGGATCAGAATGGAAAACGGACCGATTGTGTCCTATGCTCACCTTGCCCACTCCCACTATGTACATATCACAGCTGGGCTTGTGGTACTTCATGTCACGTCCAAAGCGTGGAATCCTCAACCTATAGTGCCGTCCGTGGGCCGCGTGAATCTCTACATAGCGGTCGCATTGCAGGAACACCATTTTACAATAGTCGTCGCTAATAACCTCGAAAGTGGTCACCTCAGAATCAAAGCAGCGCTCAAATTTGATGGACAGATTGGAGACTTCAAAACATTTGACACGCGGCTTGTACGTTCCTGTGGCTAGGATGTACTGCTGATCGGGACTCATGCGAATGCTTGTGCATACGCCGGGCATGTCAAAGTCTTGGATAAGCTCGATCTGCCGCCGCGAGTCCACCTTCTTCATCAACTTTGATTTCTTTCGCCGGTCCGTCAGCCACTGCAAGGGATAATATTCATTTGGCTGCGTCAATTAGTGGATAAGGTTGCACTTACATCCGGCACCGACTTTCCGGCGCTCAGGTTGTATATTTTCACATCGTTGACTTCGTTGACGAACATGTTTTCGGCAGTATATTAAAACATAAACAAACGAAGAAGTCCGCAACACGTGCGCCCCGCTAGAACTACAAAAAACAGTCGATAGTACCATCATAACCATCGATTGTTCGACCAGGGCTGCATTTCATTTAAGATTATTTTCAAAATGAATGCCAAACTCAATTTAGCGCACAAAAAATACTGACATTTTTCGCTCTCAATTCGTGGGGGATTTTCAAAATTTGCTCTCTTTTCAGAGATGAAGAGAGCGTTTTCGTGGTGACTTTCCCCTCCTTTTCGTGGTGTGAGAAACATTTGATTTGTATGGGAAAAATTTCAGCAACATGGGGAAATGAATTAGCAGCGTTGTGCAACTTTGGCTCGGAATGAGCAACAATCTGCATACCTTGGGAAAATGCATATTATGGAGTTGACATATTGTTTGTAATTTCAGGCTCCAATTAATGCAGAAACTACTCAGTCTCTTTTTTAAAGATATCAACGAAATTTTGTAGCTTACGGTTACCAATAATGGGTATCAGAACAGGGATAAATGTATTTATTAAATACAAAACATATGCAATAATGGATAAAAAACATCTCAATCTAAGAAAAATGCAAAATTAAAGTTTCAAAGCAGCTTGGAAAAACAATTTTAACATCAATTAATGGAAATACGGTATACAAATATCCAAACGCATGCAAAAACTTGACAAGCAACAATGACGGAGTGTGACCGGAGTTCACACTTCGTTTTATGCTTTGGCCGTTTTTGTTTGAAGCTTATTAGGTAAGCAATTCAATAAGAAAGAGTTCTGAAACCAAGCCAATCCTGATTAAAATTTATTGAGGAATTGGATAAAATTATTTGGTTAGGGCTGAAAAGGCCAATTAGCTAGTAATTTTAAACGGAATATCAAAGTCGAGGAATATCAACGTCGTGTCGTGTCCGTCAGTATATTTACGGTGTATTTTGATAATGGCATGGTATATTTGGGTATATTTCTGTGGGTCAGGCGGTATATTTCATTGCATGCAAAAAAAAAACAAGAAAACGCAAAAGAAAAGTGTCTACTGATTTATATTAATTTAGCAATTAACAATAATTAAATCAATAACCCTTTTTGGTGGCCTTGCCCAAGCCCATCACACCAGTGTGTGTAATAGCACAGTGCTGTGCTGCAGTTTGCATTCGAAGATATCTGATAGAAAAATCTGCTTGCCTGAAAACAACAATACACACACACACAGTCGAACTTGTACACAGGCACACGCACCCCCGCCAGCGCTTCGTAACCGCCCTACATTCCATCCGCTCCCTAAGTTGAACTAAAACGGTGAGTAATAAGTGCGGTATACTAAGCCAATTATAAGCGCTGTGTTTGTGTTTAAATTATTTAAAATGGAAAACTATCCTGATGAGGAGTGGTGGGTGGTGGGTTGGTTGTTTTTGACGCGTCAGACTTTCCCCTGTACTAAAAGTGTACTCACTCTCTCTATATCTCTCTCCTCTTCCGCTCTTAATATTTCTGTATTTAGCTGAGTACTCATTTCCCCGCCCAGCCCGTATCGCCTGCAACTGTATCCACCCCCCGAATGTTTTTTGCCGTTGTTTGGGTGCGCCTTTGTGCTTCTCGTTGGGTGTGCTGCACCGATCCATTTTACGCATTTTAGACCTCACAGTTTCCGCCCCCTCCCGACACCAGCCACTCGGCGCTCCATTGGCTGGGTGGCCTTTTGTGTGTTGACTGATAAGACTCGAGACCAGCGACACGGACAAATCTAAATTTCATGTCGCGGGGTGCCAGGGAGTCTATAAAATTGATTATTACTGTACCGTTTCACAAGCAATAAACCAGTCATCGGGAACCGATGGAGGGGATGAGAATCCCAGGGGACTCGCGTATCATATCCCAGTATTGGAAATAGGTCAGGAGTGTCTGAGAAACAGTGTACCCACTTGTTTAATTTTCTAACTATAGGGTGCCATTCCCATTAATTGTATTCGCTTAAGATTCGTCATTATGTGTTGCTTGTACAGAACTCACATGTCAGGCAGATAAACAGCAACATGCCAATGCAAGTATTGCAAGGGTTTGCAGTGTAGGGACTAACGCGTTCGGTTATCGCAAAGCGGCTATTCCCAATAATGTTCAGTTTCATTCACTTCCCACTCTGGCATCGCGACCTTGAGACCAATCTCGATTCACTTCAGTCAATGGTATGCCCCATTCACTGCGAGGTGATACTCACACTTCAGCAACTTGACGTCAAGTGTCATGCGTGCAGCCCCCCTGGAGGGTTTTGCCCGCCGCAACATCAGTTGGGTTCGACTCTGTGAGCAAAGAAACCTGGTCGGCTGTTCAAACACAGGCATGCCTAGAAAAATATCGGGGGCAGCTCACAAAAAAAAAGGGGGAGCAAAATGTTGGAAGTTGGAGCCACCTCGACGTCGCAGAACAAATTGATGTAGCGCGGCAATATCTTGATAAGCACTTTGTGGTGGTTCTCGTGCATATACATACCTGCATAAATAAAGCGCAAGCCTCTTCGTTGACGGCTTGCTTGGGTTGGAGGGTCAGCACAATGGATGTCAAGATGAGCAAAGTGCGAGGCATTGCGAACAAACTGCACGAACGCATCGACTGTCTTATAGAAAAATGTGTGGATGTCACCGAGGAAGCTGATTTCGGGACCTGACTAATTTTTATGTGTCCTCTTGCAGGTCCCAATATGACGGCAGCCCCGTACAACTATAACTACATCTTCAAATACATCATCATCGGGGACATGGGCGTGGGCAAGTCCTGCCTACTGCATCAGTTTACCGAAAAAAAATGTAAGTATATCTCCAGCGAAATAACGTGCCTTCCACTGAAGTGGTCGTTTGTCTCCAGTCATGGCCAATTGCCCGCACACCATCGGCGTAGAGTTTGGCACGCGCATCATCGAGGTGGACGACAAAAAAATCAAGCTACAGATTTGGGACACTGCGGGCCAGGAGCGATTCCGGGCAGTCACACGGTCTTACTATAGAGGAGCCGCCGGGGCCCTCATGGTTTATGATATAACGAGACGGTGAGTAGATGCTTAGGAAGATCTTTAAGAACGGATTTTAGTCATTATAAAATTATTTTAGCTCGACGTACAATCACTTGAGCAGCTGGCTCACCGACACGCGCAATCTCACAAACCCCAGCACTGTGATCTTTTTGATTGGTAACAAGTCCGACCTGGAAAGCACTCGTGAAGTGACCTACGAGGAGGCCAAAGAGTTTGCTGACGAGAACGGCCTCATGTTTCTTGAAGCGAGTGCAATGACGTAAGTGTAAACAAGCAACAAATTAGGTGCATTTCCGAACTAAACCTTATTCAAACAGAGGTCAAAATGTGGAAGAAGCGTTTCTCGAAACCGCACGCAAGATCTATCAGAACATCCAGGAAGGACGGCTCGATCTGAATGCGTCCGAGTCAGGAGTGCAGCACCGACCTTCGCAGCCGTCACGAACCTCCCTTAGTAGCGAGGCCGCGAATGTCAAGGATCAGTGCTCGTGCTAAATGGATAAACAGTAACTTTACACACTCCTAGCTATACAAATCTATCTTAATTTTTAGCCCAACTCGTAATCATAATGATTTCCGATCTATCAAAACGCAAGCAAGAAACCAATGTATCTAGTTGAATGATTCAATTAGGCCGGGACGTGTGAACAAAACTAAACCAAAATATAAATGCCCTCCCCCCGTAAATAAGAACACATTTAACATTTGTATTATCGAGTAAGCATAATTATTAGAAAATTGATACAATTGTTGGTTAGCGCGAATATTTCTCACGGATCGTTAGAGGAACCAAAGTTTTGACTATGAAATTTCGAAACATTTTTAGCTCTATACCATACGCCGAAGTGTTTGGTACACATCGTAGGTACTTTCGTTCCATAAACCTTGTGTTTTGTTGGCTCTATCTCTGTATATATATGAATTTTGTATCTCCTTTATAAACACTTTTTTGTTGAGTATTTGTTGTAGACGCGTGCAAAGTAATAAGTAAACGAACAATGTTATATGAATATTAACGACGTATTAATGGCATAATGCAATAGGAAATAAAGAATTGGTATTTATAAAGCCCCCTATATGAATGCATATCAATCTTTAATTATAATGTGGAACATAACCCCTGACATGGGTGTGGAAAGCAGAGCGCGAAAAGAATCAACAAAATCATCAAATCACATCAAATAATCATCGCATAATTGGGCGCCCTGCTAAATACTGTTTGCTGCGCAGGCAGTTCATTTGTATGATTGCCGTTTTGCTTTCATATTAGCATTAAATTTTAGGTCTGGATGAGTAAATCACATCCTCATACTCAGGAGGTTCAATAAACTCATATAATATTGTTTAACCGAGAGGGAACGTTGAGAGTCGTTCCGGTGGCCGCGACTCTACTTTTATACCAGTACTCAGTCAGTATATGTATATGTGAGCTTATGATGTTTTTGAAATTTCCAATTACTTTATCTATTGAAATTTTTTTGCTAAATCTGTCATCTACATCTACAATCCTCTTCTTAGTCAGAGAAAGAATCAGTAGCGGTGCAGCAATTTAGTGGGCTGGGATAGCAACTAAAAATGTTGTATCCTTAAAATGGAAAAAGGGAATGATTATGGCAGGTCACACTTGTATTCAATGGAAATATGCGCCCAGCAACTGTTAAGACGACCACTGTAGTTCTCCACCGAACGAATTCACGAAGGAGGGATGTTAATAGATTATTTAAATTTAAGTAAACGCACCGATAGCATTAAATTTAAAGGACATAGAAAGAGCTCAGAGAGCTTGAGCCGATCGATATATCAACTAATGCACCACCAACTGATGGAGTTGCTTCTGTGGACGTATATTCATACATATATTCTACATTTTTGGTCACGCACTGAACAGGACAGAGTGTGTGCGAGCGAGAGGTGGTGAAGGATGTGGGGGAAGCAACTGAAAATGAATTTCTTTATTCTGGCTATAAAATTGATCCAATCTTAATCAGATTCGGCATTCTAATAGATATGGTCATTCTCTACGATACTCCGTTTTTAGTTTTATCGTATCTTCAAAACTGTGGATGCCACATATTTTCTTTGTCTTTTGTGGGGGCGGAAGGAGGCATAGCGAAATTTTGAAATACACTGTTTTATATTACATGAGTCTGGAACAAAATTTGGTTACTCTAGTTTTTATAGTCTAGGAGAACTAGGCACTCATCGGGACGGACGGACAGACGGTCAGACGGCCAGACGGACGGACGGACAGACATGGATAGATCAAGAATATATATATATACTTTATGGGGTCAGAAACATTTCCTTCTATGTGTTACCACAAATCTAATATACTCTTCGAGTACGGGAATAACTACACTTTCATGACCCAACACAATGCTTGTTTTGACATTTGGAAATTTTATGTACATGTGGTAAAATTGGAATTGTTGGGGAATTTCGGGGGTTTTGGGTTGCGGCATTCAAGGACCGAATGAAATGAGGGCTTCCAGTTGTTCCTTTTATTCTTGGTATAATAATGATGCGATGGCCAAATGTCTACTATCAAGTAGATATGAGCATTCTTTATGATTCGCATTTTTCGTTTTATCGTATATTCAAAATGTATGTGCGTTTCGTGATTCGAAGGAGCGAAATATGGCGTGCAAAAATTGGAAATATATTTATTTTAATGCGATTTAGCTCTAGCTCTTTTAGTAACTCAGAACTAGGTGTTCGAAAGGAAGGGCGGTCCCACGGACATGGCTATATTAATGCTAATCAAGAATTTACATATACACATGTAGGTTGGTATATACATACACACATATGCTTGGAGGTTTATATACATATGTACTCTATAGGGTATCATAGATATTGGCTGTATGTATAAATACGAATATCTACGTACATATACATTTGTATGTACCAATGTACTCTTTGAATATGGGGTATAATATGGGGTATAATATGGGGTTCGATTGTTATTAAACACGTGAGTGAATATGAATATGAAATGCTGAACTTGCAGTCGATTCAATGCTGAGTCCTGAGAAAACATCTACTACGAGAACAAATTAAAATTGTAAAGTTTTGTGAATTTTCATGTCAATATTAAATTTCTTATTATTTCTTTTTACATACTGGTATCAATATTGAAACACAAAATCCCCACAAATGTAGAGCTCCCCAATTTGCATCTTATTGTTCTTACAATAACATAAATGAAACATTAAAATAAATTTATAAAAAAAATATTCTTGTGCTAACTTTTTGTACCACTTTGTAGCATACTTATAAACTGCGTTTGAACATTCAAACCATATAATTTTTTTTTCAACTACCCTGATAAAAGCTTTTAATGAATATTTTATATTGAGCACGTCCAATTTTTGCCGCAGGCCTATATTTGAGTGATATAAAATTCTCTTTCAAATTTCGTATACATTTAGAAATTTAATCAGATATAAAAGTGTTATCGGTCAGTTCTTTGCAGTGACAAAGCACTGGTACGTCAAGAAGTCATGTTTAACCTACAACAATACACAGATATCACCTTTCGTTTACCAGTTCAATGTGTCTGGCTAAAGCTGAATGGCTCTTGGCCATTTTGGCCTTCATCCAGGAAGGATAACAACTCAATGTATTATTTAATTTACACCGCATGGGCTTGGTACGTCATAGCATCCGTTGGCATTACGATCGGGTTTCAAACCGCATATTTGGTAACTCATTTTTCGGATATTATTATGACTACGGAAAATTGTTGCACCACATTCATGGGCGCCCTAAACTTTGTGAGATTGCTTCATTTACGTCTCAACCAGCGAAAATTTAGGAAATTAATTGATCAATTTGCCCGCGATATATGGATTCCAGAAAACACCCACGCCAGTATTAACGCCGAGTGCCATAAGCGTATGTTCACCTTTAGCATCATGACAGGTCTGCTTTCTTGTCTAATATGCATGTACTGCGCCCTCCCGTTGGTGGAACTTTTCTTTCGTACAGGAGTAGAATCAGTTGAGAAACCATTTCCCTATAAAATGCTGTTCCCCTTCGATCCGTACAGCAGTTGGATGCGTTATGTGCTCACCTACATGTTTACATCGTATGCCGGAATATGTGTGGTGACCACATTGTTTGCCGAAGATTCCCTTTTTGGTTTTTTCATAACATACACCTGTGGACAGTTTCGATTGCTGCATGAGCGTATCGACAACGTATGGACTGCCGCTAAAGAAAGAGCTGAAATCACCGATAACGAGCAACACTTGCAGCTTCAGCGACTGCACAACATTGTTCAACAGCACAACAAAATAATCAGATTCGCCAAGTGCTTGGAGGACTTTTTTAATCCCATACTCTTGGTGAATCTAATGATTTCATCGCTTTTAATTTGCATGGTTGGCTTTCAAATAATTACTGGAAAAAATATGTTCATTGGAGAGTACGTAAAATTTATTGTATACATATCCTCCGCGATTTCTCAGTTATATGTGCTTTGTGAAAATGGAGATGCGTTAATTATACACTCCACAACTACAGCATGGCACCTTTATGGATGTGAATGGGAGGATCCAAACACGAGCAATTTTTATTCATACGGTGTCATTAGCCAGCAGTTCCGTAATGACTTAAGATTTATGATACTCTGTAGTCAACGACCAGTCAGAATAACGGCGTTTAAATTTTCCACTCTGTCCCTTCAAAGCTTCACGGCGATTTTAAGTACATCAATGAGCTATTTCACATTATTGCGGTCGCTTTACTACGAAGACCAATTGTAAATGATTTTTCTTACGCAAATAATATAAAAAATAACACTGTGCCACAAATTAATACCCTTTGAATGTGTCCATGTGTAATTTCGACTTGATCTAATATGGATTATAGGCCATATATATAATCTAAACCTAGTTTAATCTAGTTTAAATATATACTATAAATTTGTAGAAAAAAATCTGTGTGCAAGCGGCTCTCCGCAATGCGTGCCCCAAGTTGCATGCTGTTTAAATGTTTAAATGATAGCAAGAGAATGAGGAATGGTTTGCAAAAACAAATTGTATACTTTTCTATAAATTGGTTACTCGAAAATTAAATATTAATCAACAAACAATCTCAAATTTGGTCTAAAAATGTGTGTCATTTCATTTTGTGTCATTCTGTAGAACAGAATATTTTATAATAGATTATGTTTTTTACCATTTTGCATACAAAACTGTTGCAATTTTTGTAAGTATATTTGTTGCTTTTGATTATCATTGTTTAATTTCGATGAATTCCTAAACATTAAATGCATTTAGTAAGCAGCTTCGCGTGGGTCGCTAGTATTCCATAAGTTTCAATTAATCAGCATCACATAATAGTGTTAAAGTGAGCGGTTGGTCGGATTGGGTTCAGACTTATGCAGTTTATGTACATAAATATGGAATGTCTAAAATTCCCCATGATGTGGATTATTACAAAATCTTGTCATACCCTTTCAAATCCACCTCCCTTTTATATACAAATTTATCATAAGAGATTTTTTGGTGTTGCCAGACAGGTGAGAACATAATGTTTTACTGATTGTTAAACTTGAAGGGATTGTCTGGTCATCCGATTTTTTTCCATTGATTTTATTTTTAATTTAAAAATAAAATATTAAAAATTCCACATAAATCATTGTAAAGGCCAGTGAATAGGCACAAGAATTCTCTAATAATTTCCTCATTCGAATAGTAAGCTTTGGGTTGCTCTCTCTCTCACATTATATTTCGTCTCTCGAGACCGAAAGAGTCCCGTTAAAGCTCGTATGTGCGCTTAAGCGCAAACGACGACGGCCACGCTGATCAATTGTATTTCTCTCGGCAAACGCTACAGTTGTTCGCTGGCTTTTGATGTGCAACGCTCTGTATTACATAATACCTAATCAATTACACAACTCTACACATGTGCAGAATTCTAATACATAAGTTCACTGAGATTAATCAGCAAAACTAAAGCGGTGATGTGAAACTCATAGTGCTATTACATACACATACTGTAAATAAGGTGAATATTTGGGAAATTAATTCTGTTCATAAGCTGACCTTGGAATTCGTTACAGAATTTCTTGGCGTTCTGCCGTACATTGGCGCGCCCACACCAAAAACCCCCGCCACAACCACCAGTGTCTTACTTTTGGGAGTTTCGGTTCAGTTCAGCAGCTTCAGTTCTACGTCTACGACTAGTCCCTATAAACCTTAAGCAGAATTCCAACTGTACATCAATACCGCTGAGTCGGAGACGCTTGCAAATCGACGTCGCTTAAGAGGGCTGGAATTTTCATCAGGATGTGAACAGCAGCAGGAGTGGAGATGTTGAAGTAACACGTGTCGTGGACATCCGTGTAACCATCGAGTCGTGAGTACGAGCATAATCGAGCAAATGCAGGGTAGAGTAGCGGAGCAGCGCAAAGAAAGATAGAGTGATAACTCGCGCTCCCAAAGAGGGAGCTTTCGAAAAAAGATAAGTATGGCTGTACATATGTAAGCACATTCATATAAAGTGCACAGTTGGATCACGTATTTTCGTATTTACTTTTCTAAATTTTTCTTTTCTTTTGCGTTTGCAATTTAATATGGACATCTGGAAATTAATTTCTGAAGAAAAATCATTATCATGCAGAACCCTTGAGTTATTTTCGTTTCCCTTTTTTTATGTTAAGTAGATTAATCTCATAAACCATAATGTTAAGCCTGGATTGACTCTAGCAATGTCGGCTACAATATCATTCTTTATTTCTTATCATTTGTATAAACATTAATCCTGTTTCACAGCCACCGCAGCAGTTCATTGGGCCCAACGAGCTCGTTAAGGAAAGTGTGTGTATATTGAAAATGATAATGATGGGTATGTGACATTCGTGAGTAGAAAGGCTCAGTTGTACGTTGAATTATGTTTTATATTCTTATGTTAAGAAAAGTTGTGTTAATGAACAAATAGAAATCGTTGTTAGTAGCAATCAAATCATCATATATTTCTTGCCATCTATACCGCTCGCTGAATGGTGGCTTATTTTTTTGTTTTGATTAAAGTAAAGTCTGTTTCAAGTGCACTTAGTCTTTTTATAGTATGGCGAGCACAATGAAGTATAGAGATAGGAAAGACCCCGACCCAAGCCACGAGCGAACATAGCCGTGCCAGTAGACTGACTGATAACGGGTATAAAATACAGTCGCGGCGACAGAAGCTAAGAGTCGCTTCCCTCTCGTGTTTTATAATATTTAATTGTATAAATTAGCATAAATTGAATTTGGATAGTTATAATCGTTATAGCTATTAAAATATCATAAAAAGTACTCATTTGATAACGGTTTTGGTCTTATCATCATTTGAGAAGTTCATAGTCATAGTTCTTCCAAGAACCCCAATGAATAATATAATCTTGATCGACAGTTATTTCACCATCGACATATTAATTTCCATTAAGGGAACTGTGACAATAAGAAAATCAGTGTGATAAATGCGAATGAATTAACCTCGTTTATTTTGAATGCAATATTCGTACATTCTAGAGCATTTCTTAAACCAACAACCTACTCCATGATATTTCGAGCAATTAAAGTTCTCATACATGTTATTATCCCGGTCCAAAAATCCCTGTTCCTTAATACTCTCCTAGTGATTCGTTCGGATGCTTCATTTTCGCTTCCCACTTTAAAATCATCGTAGCATCGTAGTACCACCAGCTAGGTTCCATTCACATTTAAAATGAAAATTGTATATTTCTTAAGAGAGGAAATGAGAAAATGTTCGCAGAGAGAAAACAAAGCAACAAATTATTCTTAAAAATTACTTGAAAGATTACATTCCATTGTTGTTTATATTCGGTTGCAAGTATTTCCAAGAAATTAAATAAAGATTTAAATTAGAGTGAATAATAATGAAATAAAGTATTTCTAAAGCTGTTTGCTCTACGGTGTTCACTAGAGATTTAAATGAGGGTGGTAGATCTAGGGGTTTAATTTTCAAAGTCATCATCTTTTGCGTTTTGCTGCAAGGTAAATCCTCCCTCGCCAGTTGAGACCAAAAAATACATATGGCACGGAAAGTTACAATCGCGGAGCAGTGCATTGAATATTGTGTCTCAGTTATCAACGCATTCCTCTATCATTTACTTCAGTTTAAAGTGGTAGCAGATGACAATAATGAAATGAAAGACAAAATACACTCATTGGAGCTCACCATCAACCATTTTTAGAGTCAGTTACTAAAAAATGAGTCAGAAATAAAAAATATGTCCATCAAATCAAGGTGAAATAGGAACAAATCAAAGTGAAAGACGAGCAAATCAAGAAAACAGAAGAACAAATCAACGCAAAGATAAACAAATCAAGGACAAAGACGACCAAATCAAGTATCTCAGAGACCAAATTAAGGGCAAAGACAAACAAATCAAGTAGAAATACGGGAAAATCAACGGCAAAGACAAACAAATCAAGGTGAAAGGCAAATAAAACAAGGATCTCAGAGAGAAGGTGAAGATGATTTCTTGTCGCAATGGCGGCCCAAATGGTATTTTCCAGATAAGAGTCAATGATGTTCAAATACAACAAATATATTTACACAAATTTCATTTATTTCAGAAAACAATTTTTCATACAAACAAAATCTATTATAAAAGTTGTTTTACAGAATGGCACAAAATGAAATGAAATGGCCTTTAAACACACATTTCTAGACCAAATTTGAGATTGTTTATTGATTAAATTTTTAATTTTCGAGTTACCTATTTATAGAAAAGTAAAAAATTGTTTTTGCAAACCATGCCACATTTTCTGGCTATCATTTAAAAAAACAGCATGCCGTTTTTTGTTTTTACAAATTTATAGTATAGATTTTGTAGGATTTTTGAATCTATTAAGATATGCAATAGACATAAAACTAATTTGATAGGAAAATGTCTTAACAGCCTTCCCGTAAAGTGATTTAAAATTAATTGCAAAAAGATAATATATACAGCAGCGACAAAAAGATGAAATTTCAATATTCAGGTTTATGCTTAACGGTTGTCAAAAATTTAACGAATTTCGAAATTTTTTCCATTAAATCTTTATTTGCAGTAAATGGAAAACAGGTTCCAAGTTTTCAAATATTTTAGTTTACAGCAGCATTTTGATACCATACCATTTGGGCCGTCACTGCGACAAGAAATCATTTTCATCTGCTTTCTGAGATTTGTATTCGTATTTCACCTTGATTTGTTTGCCTTTGCCGTTGATTTTTCCGTATTTCTACTTGATTTGTTTGTCTTTACCCTTGATTTGGTCTCTGAGATCCTTGATTTGCTCGTCTTTGTCCTTGATTTGTTTGTCTTTGCGTTGACTTGTTCGTCTTTTTTCTTGATTTGCTCGTCTTTCACCTTGATTTTTTCCTATTTCACCTTGATTTTATGGACATATTTTTTATTTCTGACTCATGTTTTAGTAACTGACTCTAAAAATGCTTGATGGTGAGCTCCAATGAGTGTATTTTGTCTTTCATTTCATTATTGTCATTCATCTGCTACCACTTTAAACTGAAGTAAATGATAGAGGAATGCGTCGAGAACTGAGAAAGAATATTCAATGCACTGCTCCGCGATTGTAACTTTCTGTGCCATATGTATTTTTTGTCTCCACTGGCGAGGGAGGATGTTCCTTGCAGAAACCTTACGTTAAGCCCCAAGAAGAACTCTGACATATAAGATCATATGTAGAATCATATGTAGAAAAATTAAAATTAAAAGGACCCAGGCCTTTCTATAACATTACCATTACCACTCATATCCTCAATATATGACCAGTTACACGAACTTAGGGTACTTATCTGTCATAGAATCTATAGAATTGCCATAGTATATGAAGGTTTTAGTGGTGTCCGCTTTTTTTATTTTAATGTGTCTCTTTAAAGCTTAACTGCGATTTTAAATACATGATATTTCTTGCGCAAATAATATAATCGAGCAAATGCAGGGTAGAGTAGCGGAGCAGCGCAAAGAAAGATAGAGTGATAACTCGCGCTCCCAAAGAGGGAGCTTTCGAAAAAAGATAAGTATGGCTGTACATATGTAAGCACATTCATATAAAGTGCACAGTTGGATCACGTATTTTCGTATTTACTTTTCTAAATTTTTCTTTTCTTTTGCGTTTGCAATTTAATATGGACATCTGGAAATTAATTTCTGAAGAAAAATCATTATCATGCAGAACCCTTGAGTTATTTTCCTTTCCCTTTTTTTATGTTAAGTAGATTAATCTCATAAACCATAATGGTAAGCCTGGATTGACTCTAGCAATGTCGGCTACAATATCATTCTTTATTTCTTATCATTAATCTTGTTTCACAGCCACCGCAGCAGTTCATTGGGCCCAACGAGCTCGTTAAGGAAAGTGTGTGTATATTGAAAATGATAATGATGCATTATTTTAGTAGCGAATAGAGTATGTTGACATTCGTGAGTAGAAAGGTTCAGTTGTAAGTTGAATTATGTTTTATATTCTTATGTTAAGAAAAGTTGTATTAATAAAAAAATGGAAATCGTTTAGTATCAATCCAAATAATAATTAAAAAAATTTTTTTTTTTGGTGTGAATAAAATAAAATCCTTTTCAAGTGCACTTAATCTTTTTACACAAGGAAGGATACAAGGATACACAAGAAAGTATAGAGATAGAAAAGGCCCCCCCCCCCATCCTTCGAGCTGAGCCCAGAGCGCCGAAGCTGTGGAGAAAATCAGCGAACCTAGCCGTGCCAGTAGACTGACTGATAACGGGTATAAAATACAGTCGCGGCGACAGAAGCGACTCTTAAAGTGTCCTCTCTTTTTATACCCGTACTCAAAAAAGAGTTAAGGGGTATATTAGATTTGTGGTAAAAGTGGATGTGTGTAACGTAGAGAAGGAAAATTTTCCGACCCCATAAAGTATATATATTCTTGATCAGCATTAATAGCCCAGTCGATATAGCCATGTCTGTCTGTCCGTCCGTCCGTCCGTCCGTCTTGTTGAGCGCCTGGATCTCAGAGACTATAAGAGTTAGGGTAACCAAATTTGGTTTCCAGACTCATGTGATATCACACTGCTACAAGTGTATTTCAGAATTTCGCCCCGCCCCCTTCCGACCCCACAAAAGACGAAAATCTGTGGCAGGCACAATTTTAAAGATACGATAAAACTAAAAACGCAGTATCGTAGAGAATGACCCTATCTACCAGACTGCCGAATCCGAATCAGATCGGATCATAATTATAGCCAGAATGAAGAAATGGATTTTCAGTTGGTTCCCCCGCCCACTTCAGCCGGAGACACACTACTCTATCTCCTTCTCGTTCGCACACTCTGCTGCGTTCAGTGCGCGAGCAACCCCTAGCGGAGGAGATGTAGAATCTAAAGGGTACATGTATAATCTACATGTTAGATGTAGAATATACATACATAATATATGTAGATGTAGATAACAGATGTAGCAAAAAAATTTAAAATGTAAAATTTTTTTTTTTAATTCTAAAATTCTTAAAAATTATGCTCAAAAATGCATCTACTGACTGAGTACGGGTATAAGTAGAGTCGCGGCCCCAGAAGCGACTCACACGTTCCTTCTCGTTTTAATAATATTTAATTGTATAAATTAGCAAAAATTGAATATGGATTGTTATAATCGTTATAACTATTAAAATATCATAAAAAGTACTCATTTGATAACGGTTTTGGTCTTATCATCATTTGAGAAGTTCATAGTCATAGTTCTTCCAAGAACCCCAATGAATAATATAATCTTGATCGACAGTTATTTCACCATCGACATATTAATTTCCATTAAGGGAACTGTGACAATAAGAAAATCAATGTGATAAATGCGAATGAATTAACCTCGTTTATTTTGAATGCAATATTCGTACCTTCTAGAGCATTTCTTAAACCAACAACCACCTCCATGATATTTCGCGCAATTAAAGTTCTCATACATGTTATTATCCCGGTCCGAAAATCCCTGTTCCTGAATACTCTCCTAGCGATTCGTTCGGATGCTTTAAAATGCTTTAAAATCATCGTAGCATCGTAGTACCACCAGCTAGGTTCCATTCACATTTAAAATGAAAATTGTATATTTCTTAAGAGAGGAAATGAGAAAATGTTCGCAGAGAGAAAACAAAGCAACAAATTATTCTTAAAAATTACTTGAAAGATTACATTCCATTGTTGTTTATATTCGGTTGCAAGTATTTCCAAGAAATTAAATAAATATTCGAATTAGAGTGAATAATAATGAAATAAAGTAATTCTAAATGAAGCTCAAGGCTAAAGTCACTATTCCAGAGATTACAGAAATTTAAATATAATAGCGATTTCACATACTCTGGCTAGTCTATAGATTCTATGACAGATATGTATGTGCCCTAAGTTCGTGTAGCTGGTCATATATTGAGGATATGCAAATAATGGTAATGTTATAGAAAGGCCTGGGTCCTTTTAATTTTAATTCGATTCTATGCCGGAAGAGGGGACGACAGATTAGTATGTTTGCTCCACGGTGTTCACTAGAGATTTAAATGAGGGTGGTAGATCTAGGGGTTTAAATTTTAAAGTCATCATCTTTTACGTTTTGCTGCAAGGTAAATCCTCCCTCGCCAGTGGAGACAAAAAAATACATATGGCACGGAATGTTACAATCGCGGAGCAGTGCATTGAATATTGTTTCTCAGTTATCAACGCATTCCTCTATCATTTACTTCAGTTTAAAGTGGTAGCAGATGACAATAATGAAATGAAAGACAAAATAAGCTCACCATCAACCATTTTTAGAGTCAGTTACTAAAAAACACCGGTCAACACGATTTTTCCTCAAGGAACAAAACCAACTTTTTATTAAAGATATGGGGCTTAGAAAAAAAAAAAAAATATCATCAAACCATTTCTATGGCAGAACTTTTTTTTGAAGAATTTTTGAAAACTGGTATTTTTTTTAAACTTTTTTCAGAGGTAGCGCTTGTTTTTTTCACATAACTCTAGTATCTTACGTCTGGTTGTAAAGAACTTTGCTATTTTGAAAAGATAATTAAAACAGCTAGAAGTTAAGCCCAAACACTTTGTGATTTCAGCTTACCGTCTGGGAAATACAAAGCATTGAAATGCAAAAATTATGATTTTTGTGCGGTAATTTTTACGAAATTTTGACTTTAAAAACTCAGGAAAAGTAAAAAAAAAAAATTGTATCCTGTGTTCTCTATTTTTTTGTGTTGAGGTGCATTAATTTGGCGTCGTTTAAGGTATCGCTCATTAAAATCTATGGAGAGACTTTGGAGCTAAAATTCGTTAACCAAACCTAAAAAATAGAAAAAATGGACAAAAAATACATTTTTGAAGGCTGCGGGCCCAACTGCCAATTGGGAACAAAGCAAACGAAAAAGGGTTGTACATTTGGTACCTGATCGCGATCGCAATTCCCGATGGGCAGTTGGGCCCGCAACCTTCAAAAAGGTATTTTTTGTTCATTTTTTTCCTTTTTCAGGTTTGGTTAACGAATTTTAGCTCCAAAGTCTCTTCATAGATTTTAATGAGCGATAATTCTTTAAAAAAATTTAAAGCCCCATATCTATCAGAAAAAGTCGGTTTGGATCCTTGAGGAAAAAAAAAGTTCGGTTTTGTCGAGTAGAAATAAAAAATATGACCATCAAATCAAGGTGAAATAGAAACAAATCAAGGACAAAGACGAGGAAATCAAGGATCTCAGAGACCAAATCAAAGGAAAAGACAAACAAATCAAGTAGAAATACGGGAATTACGGCAAAGGTGAAGATGATTTCTTGTCGCATTGACGGCCTGAATGGTATGGTATCAAAATGCTGCTGTAAACTAAAATATTTGAAAACCTGGAACGTGATTTCCATTTACTGCAAACAAAGATTTCGATGAAAAAATTTCGAAATTCGTTAAATTTTTTACATCTGTTAAGCATAAGCCTGAATATTGAAATTTCATTATATTATACATATGTAGAAAAATTTAAATTAAAAGGACCCAGGCCTTTCTATAACATTACCATAACCATATTACCATTCATATCCTCAATATATGACCAGTTACACGAGCTTAGGGTACTTATCTGTCATAGAATCTATAGAATTGCCATAGTATCTGAAGGTTTTAGTGGTGTCCGCTTTTTTTATTTTAATGTGTCTCTTTAAAGCTTAACTGCGATTTTAAATATTTGATATTTCTTGCTCAAATAATATAATAAATAACACTGTGCCACAAATTAATACCTTTTGAATGTGACCATGTTTAATTTTGACTTGATCTAAAATGGATTGTAGGCCTGATCGAGTATATACTTAGTTTAAATCTATACTATAAATATGTAGAAAAAAAATCTGCGAAACGCGTGCACCAAATTGCATTCTGTTTTTTAAATGATAGCCAGAGAATGTGGCATGGTTGGCACAGACAAATTTGTACTTTTCTATACATTTTTTACAATGTAGTTGACACATTTTTTTATACTTGTGTCCCACTTTCTTGTCCTGTTAGATTTGGAAAGCCTCCTTGGTTTACCAAAGAGTTATCCAGTCTAAAAAACTTAAAATTAAAACTTTATAAAACATTTCGAGAAGTTGGTTCTCCCTCTTTTCTTTCTCGCTGTGTAATAGCTCGGTCAAATTTCTCAGTTCTTAACGACCAATGCTATGGAAATTACCTATCTCGATGCAGGCAATGATCAGGCAATTGGCGATCTTTTTGCCAAATTTTTCCAAACATCCTATTCTCATGAAAGCTACTCTGTTCCATACCCACTTCTTCATGATCTTCGACTAGTTAAGCCGGTGTTTTCACCAGGTCCTGAGTTCGCGGCTTTGTACTCAGGTCGAGTGCCGACGCTCTGTGTGGAATCCACACTGTGGATGTAAATAATTATAGAGGTATATCTAAGTTGTCCGCTATCCCTAAAATGTTCGAAACATTATCTCCATCTCAACCAAAAATTTATTAGAGTTTACCTCTTTTGTTAAAGGCTTTCAAGGTAATTTGCAGACGGATGTCATTTACTCTGATTTCATTAAAGCATTCGATTCTGTAAAACATTCCCTCTGCCCGCGGGCAGGGAGGGACTCTCAAAATGTTGGTGAAAAATTCCATCATATTTAAAAAGAAGGAAAGTAATGCCGCGGTGGTGTTTCGGGTGGATAATTATGGGTAATTAAGTTTACAAATTATAGTGAACGGATATATTTACAGGGGAGCTAAAAAACTTGTACCGCTCTTCAATATAGCTTGAGCTGCGTTTTGCTCTCTCTAGCTCCCGCGGCTTAACCCTTTGTTCTGCTTCTGTTAGTGCCGGTTCTGTTAGGGGCAAAGTTCTTTCGCGCTGCCATTTAGGTTTACTTAGGTACACTGATACATATATCTAAGCAAGGTCGAACAAAAATATTTCATGGCATTAATTTGTCGCGATTGTCGCATTTTGAACTACATATTTGCACTAACCATACAGTATATGTATACAAAGACAATATAAGTAAGTGGGTCACGTCCCACAATACTGGGTATGCCTGCACGGTCCGTACCTTTCCCAAGAGGTTGGCAGGGCACTCGTCCGAGATCACTGCGAGTAATCTGGCCGCGAATCCCCGTTCCTCGATCAGCGATAGCACCGTTTGAACGCCCTCAGAGATGACGCGGCTACTCGTCACTACCACCGATGCCATCTTCAACCCTTCGATCCCTCTGTCACGAATTCGATTGACTGCATTCTGCTGGTGGCGAGCCCCAAACTGGGACACACATACAACGTATGCAACTTACCAGAATGGACAGTGACGCCAAACAGTGTCGGATTGGAACTGATGAAGAAGCTCTTTGCCGAAAGTGTCGAATTTCGCGTCGAGTTCGTCGACAAACCCTTGACTGTTGACTTGCATTCGGAGAGTGAGGTGACTTCGCTGTCTCTGCGAATGCTATCGGTGCTTTTTAAGACATCGCAGACAGTACTCGATTTGCCCGCAAATTTGCCAACCCCTCGAGTACGGACATTATAGTTGTTGGCAGTAAGCCGTTTTTCAAAAATATTTTCATCAACCAGGAACCGGTCCAACTCTCCTATTCAAGACGATTTAAGCTGAGTTTGTTGATCAAAAACTATTTTAATGAGCGTCACATCGATATTGGCCCCCACTCCACTCGTCTGGTAGAGGCAATTTTGGAAATATTCCGAGTCGAAGATGAGGCGTTCTGGAACAACGGCTCGAGAAGAAAACAGAAGTTCTATCAATCAATGCAGACTACACATTTATTGATAGTGAGAACACCTGCACTTTTGATAGGATGTGTGATTATAAAGCAAAAAGAAAAGACAGGATTCTGTCACACATCAGGACGCACAAGGGAATAAGGGATTATGCCTGCGAGTAAGTATACTATAGGAAACATCAAAATATTCAATAAAATTATATTAAATTTTAATTTTTAATTTCTACATTTATGAAACCTTCCGGTGTAAAGAGGCACATGATTACACATTCTAACGATAGAAATTTTGCTTGCGAGCAATGCGGGGCATTGCTGAAATCATTGACAGCATTGAAGCAGCGTAATGTCAACATGCACGCGTGCGTTTAAAAGTTTAAGAAGTCTGAAAGAACACAAAGTGCAAGAGCATACGCCCGCGGAAAAGCAAATACACCGCGGCTTTTTTTTTGCAATAAGCGGGGCAATAATCTCGGTTTGCATAGCCTATCAAAAGAGCACCTGAAGAGGGTCAAGACGACCGAAAGGGAAACAACAGAATAACATGTCTGAATAATTTGGGCTAATAGATTTGAATTGCGTGGTTGTACCATACAGTATACAGATGTGCCAGTCATATACCGAACATTTCGCAGCCTAGTTTTCTGTCCCAGCACCCCCAGGCCTTCGGCAGGGCCCTGCAATTATATAAGGTGGTCTCGTCGGCAGCAGCCGGCCCTTAACAATACTTACAATAAGTGCGAGTGAAAGGGCTCAGCACAGTAAGTGAAACAACAAAAGAGCGTGTTGATTAACCCTCAGATGGACCATAGGGTTCAAAATTGCCTATTATAATAAAAAGAGTATTTAAATGTCATTTTTTATATCAATAAATATCGTTTATAATGTTTGAGTAGAAAAAATCTAAGGATCTCCGATACCCAGCCCCTGTAGTTGTAGGCCCTGAGAAAGGGGTCATAGTGATTGGAAACTGGCAATAAGAGACCAACATTTTTTGTTATGCTAAACTGTTCTTTGCACATACGTCATTTTTGTTGTGCACAAGAGTTAAGGCTTCCGAACAAATTTGTCCACACCCAACCTTTCACAACAACAAGAGAGCGCGCACTGAACGTTAAGGAACTGAAACCCGAACGATTCGGCACCACCTTATATAATTGCATCATGGGCTGTGGTGCTGAGACGTTCGGCATTTTTTCGACATGTTCGATTCATGACGAGCAGAATATGAAGTCGACGTCGCGATCGACGCGTCGGTCAAACCAAACTCTTTTTATACCCGTACTCAAAAAAGAGTTAAGGGGTATATTAGATTTGTGGTAAAAGTGGATGTGTGTAACGCAGAGAAGGAAAATTTTCCGACCCCATAAAGTATATATATTCTTAATTAGCATCAATAGCCGAGTCGATATAGCCATGTCTGTCTGTCTCGATGAGCGCCTAGATCTCAGAGACTATAAGAGCTAGGGCAACCAAATTTGGTTTCAAGACTCATGTGATATCCCACACTACAAGTGTATTTCAAAATTTCGCCCCGCCCCCTTCCACCACCACAAAGAACGAAAATCTGTGGCAGGCACAATTTTAAAGATACGATAAAACTAAGAACTCAGTATCGTAGAGAATGCCCATATCTACAAGATTGCCGAATCTGACTCAGATCGGATCATAATTATAGCCAGAATGAAGAAATCAATTTTTTTACTAAAATTTTAAAATATCATGCTCAAAAATATATATACTGACTGAGTACGGGTATAAGTAGAGTCGCGTCCCCAGAAGCGACTCACACGTTCCTTCTCGTTTTTCTTTGTTTCTTTTTGTTACGACGTGTGCCGTAACAGAATTCGGTTTTGCCGTCGGCGTCGACAACGTTGTTAGAATTGTGCGGTGAGATGCAGGTTTTGTTATTTTGGGCAAAGTACTATCAGGTTTGTGCAGTGTTTCATTTAATTAAAAATAGGTACATATCATGGCGGGTGTTTTGTTTTTGGCGCAAATGCACTGCTGATCTACCGAGAGCATTGTTAACAAATTGAACAGATTTTAGAAATTTCGAATAAAAATATTTTAATTAACCCATCTTATTTTAAAAGCGATTCAGTTGATGTGTCCGGAATGAGCACGACAGCCTTACAAACATGAGCAAATAAAAAAAAACTAAAAAAGTTCTGTGGAAAAAAGAACACACAGCACAAAAATGTGAATATGTATACATTTTTATAAGAAAACAATAAATAAAAGAAATTAAATATTTTAAAACAGAATTTGCTCATGCCTTTTCCTCAAAATAGACAAAGTTTTTAGTTAAATATATCTCTTATTAGGACCTTACTTTTTAAGGAAAATTCATCGCTTATTAAGACCTTACTTTTCAAGGGAAATTCATCGCTAATTAAGGCCTTACTTTTTATAGGGAAACTCATCGCTTATTAAGGCCTTACTTTCGGCTAATTCTCACTTACTATGTCATCGATTATATTCCTAGGACATCCCTGTCTTAAAGTAAACAGTCCATCGTATGGGAGGTCATCGCTTGTGTCATCGAGCTGCATGACGTTGGCATCGATGTGTCGTCGCTTACACATCGATGACCGGTACTGCAGGGTTCTTTTCCGAAAACGTTTTGAGTTGGTTTTGAGTTTCGTTTCCAGGCTACGTACATGTGTGTATTCACACATACTGTGCTTGTGTGTGGGCTCTACAATTTTTGGCCGCTTGAACTGAATTTCGGTTTTTTGTATTGTTTTGAAGGGCTGAGGTAGCGATCTGAGCTGTTCTGCTGCAATATAAATGTGGAATGGGCAGAGTGGGTGGGGGTGGCAAATAAATAAAATATATAAAAATAAAAAATTTTATTTGTTTGATTTAATTGAAATTGCACATTTACATATTCCTGTTTTAGAAATGTATATGTATATATGCGTATATGTATATTGCGCAAATGACTTTTGACTTTGCCAATTTGTCAATAAATTCCTTTTTTCGGCATATTAAGGGCCGGATCAACCCTCAACCGGGCCCTGTGCAACCATAAATCTGGGGCCCTCCGTTTTTTCACGCCAGTTCCTTCTCTTTTCATTTGAAATAAAAAACTAATCCAAGTGGAGGAGGAGGAACTCGAACAACTCGAGCAGGGCACATCTACACACCGTAAGTTGATTTTGGGCATCCCTGGTCTACACACTACAAAATTTAAGCGGTACGAAATAAATTTAACATAAAATTAAATTCTTACTAAACGAACACAACCGGGCAAGAGTACGGCGCCCAAGGCTAAGTCAGAAGGCAGAGAGTTGCTGGATGAAGGGTCAAAGGCCAGTTTCTTTGACTGTGAGGATGATGATGAGGGGACAAGCAATTCGCCACGCGTGCCGCGGTTAGATGTTGCTGCAATTGCACCACAGGCACCGACGGGGTGGGCAGCGCCCCCACCTGGATTATCTCCCACCTCACCAGTTCGACAAGGTCAGCAAAGAAGCCAGCCAAGAAAGCGGAGCACACGGTGGTGTGCGCGGTGACGCCGAAGCCACACTTTTGTCCGAAGTGCGGATTCTGCGGAAAGGACAAAAAAACCTCCTGCAGCACAAGTGGTAGACAGCCACCTATGTGGAGAGTCTCCGAGGAGCCGGAGGTCGCTCTGGAAGCGCTCCAGGAAGCGGTACTCGCAGAGTGTGACGTGTCCAATAACAACAACAACAACGACGACAGCAGCAGCCGAGGCATGTGAGATGCTATACGAGAAGGGCCAGGAAGTGGTCGCTGATCCAGAGGAAATGTTTCGCTCTCTCTTTTGGAATGGAAGCTAAGCTGTTCCAAAAATTTCTAGTGCTGATTTGTTTTTCCTATTGCCGTAATTCAGCGGCGCCAATGACCATTGCTCCGCGAGATCTTTTTATTTGTAATTGCCCCCAGCATAGGAAACCAATTCTTGTATGCATTCACAGTATACAACATCCGTCTAGCGAAAAACGGTTTTGTCTCTTCTCTGATTGGTGTTACCGCCATTTTGTTCTGATTTTTTTGTTGCTTTTCTTCCCGCCCATATTTTGTGGCACCCAGTACTCTGGGACTAAAGGCATTTTGAAGACCACATTAGGGCCGGTCATGACCATATGGACCAGTTGCTACATAAAGTTGTGACGACTCACAATTTTTGTAGTTTATAAGTAGTTATAATTTGTAGATTTAAGTATTGAGCAGGGACACCATGTGGAGGAATTATGAAGTTTTGTTGTATATTATGAAGTTTTGTATATTATGAAGTTTATAATTTTTATTATTATTAAATAAGTAAGGTGAAATTCTGAAGTTGTAATTTAAGTTCGAGGCCCACGGTAGCGATCCAGAGAGCAGAGCGATCCAGAAAACAGAGCAAAGCAGAGCGATCCAGAAAACAGAGCAGCAGAGCAAAGCAGAGCGATCCAGAAAACAGAGCAGCAGAGCAAAGCAGAGCGATTCAAAGAGCAGAGCAGAGCGATCCAGAAAACAGAGCAGCAGAGCAAAGCAGAGCGATCCAGAAAGCAGAGAACCTCAAGCAGAACCGAGAGAGAGCGACGACGAGAGCCGAGAACCACAAGCAGAACCGAGAGATAGCGACGACGAGAGCCGAGAACCCCAAGCAGAACAAGGAACGACGACGCGACCCAGAGAGCGAGAGAGAGCAAGGGCGCCGGCCGCAGCCCGAGAGCGGCCAACCGCACGAAAGCAACGGGCGTGGGCAGCGACGGCAGCAGCGGCAGCGCAGCCCGGACAAGGGTTCGCAACTAAGGGCTCGCGATCGCCAGGCAGAGTTCGCCTCGGGAAGTAAGTTTTTGGCAACCAAGTGAACAAGTCGCGATCGCGGCGGAAACAAGGGTCCCAAATCAGTGGGCAGGATTACCGGGACCGCAACGAGGACAAGGCGCCGGGCGAGAAGACACCTAGAACGATCTGCTCTAGAATATCGGGTTAGCGAGGCTGCGTGATGCATCCCCTTTTCTTGGCTGAGTCTGGTGCGAATAGGTAGGGACGTAGGAAATGTAAAGTTCTTCACTAAGCTAGGAAAAAGACAAGAACCAAGAAAGGAATAAAAAGAAACAGAACTAAACAATGTGCTCGAGTGTAATAGTGTAAAAGTTAACCCTTTCCCCCTCCCAGAGTGCAAGACGGTAAGTGTGGTCGCCCACCGTTGGAGGCTCCGCTGGGCTGGTCGCAGGTCATTACCGCGCCAGGCCGCGGGCTCCCAAACGGCGCGTGCTTGTCTCCGGAATCGGTGCTTCCTAGGTACTACTAGGGGCACTCGAGTCGGAGCAGACAGGGGCGGCTACACTACCAGAAGGCACCCCCGCTAACCACCGGATGACCGGTGTCGATCAGGTTCCCTTTTCGCCCCATACGCCCACCTTTCCACACACGGCGTCTCCATTTCCGCAATCTCGGGTCCCGGCACTTTACAAATTTCTTTGTAAGGTGGCCCTGGAGAGGCTGAGCTTACCCTAGCCTTCGAAAAGACTACCTTACAAAGTATACTCAAAAGTGTATTTCAAGGATTCCTGGGAGGAAATCGATGTGTGGATATGGTTAAAAATTTACCGGAAAACATACAGACCACGTACACAGTTGAGCTCAAAAAAAACAGGTCGCTCCGACGGTGTTTCAGGCATGCCAGCTATGTAACAAGTTTTAATTTGATTACAGAGGAAGAGCATGTCCAGGCGGGCCTAGGCATGGAAATTGATGAAAGCGAGCGGGAAATCATGAACCGAAACCATCATATTCCAATGCCAATTTTATCCAAATTATATGCTACTTTAATTAAAATGGAATAAAAATAAGTTTAATTAAAATTACTTTGTTGAGCTTTAAAAATTGAATTGGTCTTTCAACCAAGCTAGCCAGAGTCCCCGGAATTTTTATTAAACATGTGCAGCCTGGGTCAACTGGCTACAAGAGTTTCCGCAGCGTAAGCGGTTATGTTATCACCAGAAACCACTCAACCGAGGCCCCAACATTTCCCCAACCTTCCGTTCGAATCGTCTTTACTGCCGCTGGATCTTCAGATGTTTCCGTAGTGTAGCGGTTATCACGTGTGCTTCACACGCACAAGGTCCCCGGTTCGAACCCGGGCGGGAACAGTTTTTTTTTTTCGTTTGACATTTCCCCGGAACGTCGAAGTTTGCCCCGGGCGCCGCTTTGTCGGTACTCCACCGTGTACTTGCTTTTAGGCTATCCTTCGCCTCTGAATCGCTTTGTCAAGCGCCCATCCGGCGTGTTTTAAAGGCCAGAATGTAACAACAAAATTAAACATCTGCTGCGCTGAGGCTCGATACATTTCTCGAGCATCAATCTGCTGAATCGTGCGCAAGCAATTTAGTTGTTTATATACCTAACCATTCGGCACATACAATGCCGGCTCAGGCTAAACAGTTTCAACAGATGTGCTAAAAAAACAGGCGGACGATTTTGTTAGAAAATATAATGACGACCTAATTTAAGATGACTTTGCCATTGAAAGCTTAGGCGCAACAAAATTTGTCCCTGCATTAAATTCAAATTTTGACAACCTAGACTATCTTGAGGTTCTCCAGCTGCTTCAAAATTTTAATTTTACAGCAAACTTTAAAAAAGAGAATGCCTATCGTGCTATCGTGCAAAGTTTTACAACTTCGCCTCCGCCGCAAATTTTTCTTAGCACCTTAAAGTCTTCGCTTCTCTATAAAATTTGTTCAAAAAGGTAGTTGCATCTGTTTCCGCCCGGGATCGAACCGGGGGCCTTCTGCGTGTTAGGCAGATGTGATAACCGCTACACCACGGAAACAGGTGAAAGTCGTGGCGCTCAACGGTTGCCAGATAATTGCATCCCAAAAAGCGCTGAAAGTTGTGCGCCCTGTTTGAGAGTGCAGGAAGATCAACAGGAGCCGGCGGTTGAAGCGGACGATGATGAGGAGCAGGCGATTGAGACAGACGAGGAAGAGGACGCCTATTGTTGTAAATACATATGTCCGGCAGCCCAAAATAATCTGTTGGCTAGACACTCCATTTAAACACGACTTGCTACGAGAGAAAGATGCATTAGAGCTTGTGTTGAAGCGAAACAATGCTTCATATATATGCGTCTATTGGAATCACGGTTTGGTTGGTTCTTTTCAGAGGTCTGGTTGATCGGGCACTGCGGTGTTTACCTAAGAACCAAACCTAAGAAACAGGCGAAGGGTGCCATTGTCGTTGGTGAAGATCCACATTCATGGCCTGCCTTCCTTTGTCAAACGGGAGAACCTATCGGCGCTTTTTGGGTCACTTAAGAAGGTGGAGTACCCGACAAACCGAAACCTAATCTTTCCGATGGGTCGGGGCTATTTATGTTATTTATCTCTAAGTTAGTCTGTATAATTCTATAAAATAAACAAAATATGTTTTACGAAAAAAAATCCGGGGACAGGGCCCGCTCCCGTATGTACATACAGTGAAAATAAATAGAAACGGAAATTCTTATATAGCAATTTACAATGTAGATGACAATAAAAAAAATTTGGAAATAAAAAAATGTATTTTTAAAATTAAATTTGATTAACAATAATATTATAGTGATAATAACTATTTAAATTTGTTTGTCGATGACAAAAAAGAAGTTTGGCACATAATGCACATAACCGCAAACTGGTAAATATTCACCTGAATAAAAGTCCTACTTTGAAGGTATCGAGTTTTTACCGCAACGCAAATGGCCGCCAATAAAATATGCCGGTCTGTATGCGTTTCGCACCAATTTCGCACAATTTGTAAATTTCGTAAATTTTGACAGACAGAAAGTAATTTCCATGTGCTTTGCTAATCCGATGGCCTCGGTAACAACGCGATCAAGGTTGGAGACCATTCGGACGTCCGTAGCCATTCTCGAATTGCTGCATGATGGCGAGGTTCGCCTCGCCGCCTTACCAGGCGGAGGCCCACCGGCACGACGACAGCAGCAGCAGTATAGTCATCGAGGGTGGAGGGGGAGCATCGCCACGCGCAAGGCGCAACATTCGGCCATGTCCACTTTCGATATTGCTACCGAAATCGGTTTTGAAACCGAAAACGGAACTTTTTCTTTATTGCAATCCGCCATTATCAACAAGCGTAATGGAAAATAAGAAACTTTTCGACAATTTGTTGAGTTTTGACGTAGCCAAACAGAGACAAAGATGTTGCATGAGGAGCAAATTCTCGTTCAATTTTCGTTTGACGCTTCATGGTACGGTCGCGCGGGGTATTTCTTCCATTCTTATTTAAGGGAAACGTTACAATGCTGTAAATAAGTGCGAGTAAAAGGGCTCTGCGCTCTAATTTTGAAAAAAAAAATTGTTATGCTTCATGATTTAGGCTAGCCCATGATGCAATTATATAAGGTGGTCTCGTCGGCAGCAGCAGGCCCTTAACAATACTTACAATAAGTGCGAGTGAAACGGCTCACCTCAGTATGTGTGAGTGAAACAACAATAGAGCGTGTGGATTAACCCTCTGATGGTCAATGGGGCTTAAAGTTTCCGGTTATAAATTAAAGAGTTGATTTTTTTTTAAATAATATAATTTAAATAATTTTGAATTTGAAATTAAACGTTGTTTTTGTTTTTGGATAGATATTCTTTTGTTAAGGTTCTTAATTCTAATATAAATTCTAATTTTAAAATAAAAAGTTTTTGTATCTAAATTAATTTTAACTGTTTGGCCTCCGCATTAACAATTGTTGTTTAACATTTTCTGTTATGCTAAACTGTTCTTTGCACGTGCTTGCGGCAAAAACTACAATGTGTCATTTTTGTTGTACACAAGGGTTAAGGCTTCCGAACACATTTGTCCGCACCCAACCTTTCACTACAACAAGAGAGCGCGCACTGAACGTTAAGGTCCTGAAACACGAACGATTCGGCAGACAACGAGACCACCTTATATAATTGCATCATGGGCTAGCCTTTGCCTCTGCTTTCGGCTTCGTCACCCCGGTCGAGTCGAGCGACAACAAAATATGAAATCTGACGACGGGAATAGGTCCAGGGCCGGATTAGCAGTTAGCCCCTAGGGCTAACAGAAAACTTTTTTGAAGAAACAAAACTCCAAATAATAGATCAAAAATATAATAGCCACTGATAAACATACAAATTAATTAAGAAAACATTAAATTTATAAGTTTTTTTTTTCAAATGAAAGGAGAAGGAACAAAATGAAATGAAAAAATGGAGGGCCGCAGATTGATGGCCCACTCGAGGGTTGTTCCGGCCCTGAATAGGTCGAAAAAGGAGAGGGAAATAACCGTTACAAATATGGCAGAGCTGCACTTGTGCTGCAAAAATGGAAATGGCTGACTTCAGAACATTCCAGAATTACAACGAAAGATGTCGATGTCGCAGCTATTAACGGAGGTCAACCGGTGTTTGAAGGAGAAGGGCAGGTCAAAGCTTACATTTAATTTGTGCCACGATGGCTGGATACACAGCATTAGTTTCCTGGAGTTTGTGTCCAACCACGCTGCCGAAGACGACCATCCTTCCATGTCGGAAGCCTTCTTCGAAGCTGCCCAGCTTTTGTACTCAAAAGCGAAGCCTAAGCTGAACTTAAATGAGTGCTCACAGCATTGGCATCCTGGAAATGAGGTCCAAACAAGCTGCCGATGTCGATCGTGTCCTTGCCCCTGCCATGCCTCCCATAATGTGCAACGCAGAGACACAAACGGAGCCACCAAATCCACAACAGGTTGAAAGAGAGGAGGAAGAGCTCCGTAGGCGTAAGCAGCCCTGTTTGAGAGTGCAGGAGGAGCAGCCCCCTCTCTATCAGCCGGTAAATCCTTTGCCAGTGCAAGAAGATCAGGCCACTGAAACGGACGAGGAAGAACAGCAGGAGCAGGTGATTGAGGCGGACGAGGAAGAGGACCCAAATGAAATTTCGGTTATTGAAGCCGAGGACGAGATGTATGAGGATCATGACGACGAATCATGCATTGACGATGTTGCTGACAAGAGCTCGTGGAGAACAACATCAGTCCACAGAACTCCGAAGCACCAGGCCGAAATTCAAATGCCTATCTCGGAAGTCAGCGAACTGGAGGGACCGGACGACGAGCAGCTAAAAATACCTGAGACGCGTATTGTTGGAAATACATATGTCCGGCAGCCCAAAATAATCTGTTGGCTAGACACTCCATTTAAACACGACTTGCTACGAGAGAAAGATGCATTAGAGCTTGTGTTGAAGCGAAACAATGCTTCATATATATGCGTCTATTGGAATCACGGTTTGGTTGGTTCTTTTCAGAGGTCTGGTTGATCGGGCACTGCGGTGTTTACCTAAGAACCAAACCTAAGAAACAGGCGAAGGGTGCCATTGTCGTTGGTGAAGATCCACATTTATGGCCTGCCTTCCTTTGTCAAACGGGAGAACCTATCGGCGCTTTTTGGGTCACTTAAGAAGGTGGAGTACCCGACAAACCGAAACCTAATCTTTCCGATGGGTCGGGGCTATTTATGTTATTTATCTCTAAGTTAGTCTGTATAATTCTATAAAATAAACAAAATATGTTTTACGAAAAAAAATCCGGGGACAGGGCCCGCTCCCGTATGTAGATACAGTGAAAATAAATAGAAACGGAAATTCTTATATAGCAATTTACAATGTAGATGACAATACAAAAAATTTGGAAATAAAAAAATGTATTTTTAAAATTAAATTTGATTAACAATAATATTATAGTGATAATAACTATTTAAATTTGTTTGTCGGTGACAAAAAAGAAGTTTGGCACATAATGCACATAACCGCAAACTGGTAAATATTCACCGGAATAAAAGTCCTACTTTGACGGTATCGAGTTTTTACCGCAACGCAAATGGCCGCCAATAAAATATGCCGGTCTGTATGCGTTTCGCACCAATTTCGCACAATTTGTAAATTTCGTAAATTTTGACAGACAGAAAGTAATTTCCATGTGCTTTGCTAATCCGATGGCCTCGGTAACAACGCGATCAAGGTTGGAGACCATTCGGACGTCCGTAGCCATTCTCGAATTGCTGCATGATGGCGAGGTTCGCCTCGCCGCCTTACCAGGCGGAGGCCCACCGGCACGACGACAGCAGCAGCAGTATAGTCATCGAGGGTGGAGGGGGAGCATCGCCACGCGCAAGGCGCAACATTCGGCCATGTCCACTTTCGATATTGCTACCGAAATCGGTTTTGAAACCGAAAACGGAACTTTTTCTTTATTGCAATCCGCCATTATCAACAAGCGTAATGGAAAATAAGAAACTTTTCGACAATTTGTTGAGTTTTGACGTAGCCAAACAGAGACAAAGATGTTGCATGAGGAGCAAATTCTCGTTCAATTTTCGTTTGACGCTTCATGGTACGGTCGCGCGGGGTATTTCTTCCATTCTTATTTAAGGGAAACGTTACAATGCTGTAAATAAGTGCGAGTAAAAGGGCTCTGCGCTCTAATTTTGAAAAAAAAAATTGTTATATATAAATTACAACTAATGCCACTAACAATTTTAATTGTAATTGCTTCATGATTTAGGCTAGCCCATGATGCAATTATATAAGGTGGTCTCGTCGGCAGCAGCAGGCCCTTAACAATACTTACAATAAGTGCGAGTGAAACGGCTCACCTCAGTATGTGTGAGTGAAACAACAATAGAGCGTGTGGATTAACCCTCTGATGGTCAATGGGGCTTAAAGTTTCCGGTTATAAATTAAAGAGTTGATTTTTTTTTAAATAATATAATTTAAATAATTTTGAATTTGAAATTAAACGTTGTTTTTGTTTTTGGATATATATTCTTTTGTTAAGGTTCTTAATTCTAATATAAATTCTAATTTTAAAATAAAAAGTTTTTGTATCTAAATTAATTTTAACTGTTTGGCCTCCGCATTAACAATTGTTGTTTAACATTTTCTGTTATGCTAAACTGTTCTTTGCACGTGCTTGCGGCAAAAACTACAATGTGTCATTTTTGTTGTACACAAGGGTTAAGGCTTCCGAACACATTTGTCCGCACCCAACCTTTCACTACAACAAGAGAGCGCGCACTGAACGTTAAGGTCCTGAAACACGAACGATTCGGCAGACAACGAGACCACCTTATATAATTGCATCATGGGCTAGCCTTTGCCTCTGCTTTCGGCTTCGTCACCCCGGTCGAGTCGAGCGACAACAAAATATGAAATCTGACGACGGGAATAGGTCCAGGGCCGGATTAGCAGTTAGCCCCTAGGGCTAACAGAAAACTTTTTGAAGAAACAAAACTCCAAATAATAGATCAAAAATATAATAGCCACTGATAAACATACAAATTAATTAAGAAAACATTAAATTTATAAGTTTTTTTTTTCAAATGAAAGGAAAAGGAACAAAATGAAATGAAAAAATGGAGGGCCGCAGATTGATGGCCCACTCGAGGGTTGTTCCGGCCCTGAATAGGTCGAAAAAGGAGAGGGAAATAACCGTTACAAATATGGCAGAGCTGCACTTGTGCTGCAAAAATGGAAATGGCTGACTTCAGAACATTCCAGAATTACAACGAAAGATGTCGATGTCGCAGCTATTAACGGAGGTCAACCGGTGTTTGAAGGAGAAGGGCAGGTCAAAGCTTACATTTAATTTGTGCCACGATGGCTGGATACACAGCATTAGTTTCCTGGAGTTTGTGTCCAACCACGCTGCCGAAGACGACCATCCTTCCATGTCGGAAGCCTTCTTCGAAGCTGCCCAGCTTTTGTACTCAAAAGCGAAGCCTAAGCTGAACTTAAATGAGTGCTCACAGCATTGGCATCCTGGAAATGAGGTCCAAACAAGCTGCCGATGTCGATCGTGTCCTTGCCCCTGCCATGCCTCCCATAATGTGCAACGCAGAGACACAAACGGAGCCACCAAATCCACAACAGGTTGAAAGAGAGGAGGAAGAGCTCCGTAGGCGTAAGCAGCCCTGTTTGAGAGTGCAGGAGGAGCAGCCCCCTCTCTATCAGCCGGTAAATCCTTTGCCAGTGCAAGAAGATCAGGCCACTGAAACGGACGAGGAAGAACAGCAGGAGCAGGTGATTGAGGCGGACGAGGAAGAGGACCCAAATGAAATTTCGGTTATTGAAGCCGAGGACGAGATGTATGAGGATCATGACGACGAATCATGCATTGACGATGTTGCTGACAAGAGCTCGTGGAGAACAACATCAGTCCACAGAACTCCGAAGCACCAGGCCGAAATTCAAATGCCTATCTCGGAAGTCAGCGAACTGGAGGGACCGGACGACGAGCAGCTAAAAATACCTGAGACGCGTATTGTTGGAAATACATATGTCCGGCAGCCCAAAATAATCTGTTGGCTAGACACTCCATTTAAACACGACTTGCTACGAGAGAAAGATGCATTAGAGCTTGTGTTGAAGCGAAACAATGCTTCATATATATGCGTCTATTGGAATCACGGTTTGGTTGGTTCTTTTCAGAGGTCTGGTTGATCGGGCACTGCGGTGTTTACCTAAGAACCAAACCTAAGAAACAGGCGAAGGGTGCCATTGTCGTTGGTGAAGATCCACATTTATGGCCTGCCTTCCTTTGTCAAACGGGAGAACCTATCGGCGCTTTTTGGGTCACTTAAGAAGGTGGAGTACCCGACAAACCGAAACCTAATCTTTCCGATGGGTCGGGGCTATTTATGTTATTTATCTCTAAGTTAGTCTGTATAATTCTATAAAATAAACAAAATATGTTTTACGAAAAAAATCCGGGGACAGGGCCCGCTCCCGTATGTAGATACAGTGAAAATAAATAGAAACGGAAATTCTTATATAGCAATTTACAATGTAGATGACAATACAAAAAATTTGGAAATAAAAAAATGTATTTTTAAAATTAAATTTGATTAACAATAATATTATAGTGATAATAACTATTTAAATTTGTTTGTCGGTGACAAAAAAGAAGTTTGGCACATAATGCACATAACCGCAAACTGGTAAATATTCACCGGAATAAAAGTCCTACTTTGACGGTATCGAGTTTTTACCGCAACGCAAATGGCCGCCAATAAAATATGCCGGTCTGTATGCGTTTCGCACCAATTTCGCACAATTTGTAAATTTCGTAAATTTTGACAGACAGAAAGTAATTTCCATGTGCTTTGCTAATCCGATGGCCTCGGTAACAACGCGATCAAGGTTGGAGACCATTCGGACGTCCGTAGCCATTCTCGAATTGCTGCATGATGGCGAGGTTCGCCTCGCCGCCTTACCAGGCGGAGGCCCACCGGCACGACGACAGCAGCAGCAGTATAGTCATCGAGGGTGGAGGGGGAGCATCGCCACGCGCAAGGCGCAACATTCGGCCATGTCCACTTTCGATATTGCTACCGAAATCGGTTTTGAAACCGAAAACGGAACTTTTTCTTTATTGCAATCCGCCATTATCAACAAGCGTAATGGAAAATAAGAAACTTTTCGACAATTTGTTGAGTTTTGACGTAGCCAAACAGAGACAAAGATGTTGCATGAGGAGCAAATTCTCGTTCAATTTTCGTTTGACGCTTCATGGTACGGTCGCGCGGGGTATTTCTTCCATTCTTATTTAAGGGAAACGTTACAATGCTGTAAATAAGTGCGAGTAAAAGGGCTCTGCGCTCTAATTTTGAAAAAAAAAATTGTTATATATAAATTACAACTAATGCCACTAACAATTTTAATTGTAATTGCTTCATGATTTAGGCTAGCCCATGATGCAATTATATAAGGTGGTCTCGTCGGCAGCAGCAGGCCCTTAACAATACTTACAATAAGTGCGAGTGAAACGGCTCACCTCAGTATGTGTGAGTGAAACAACAATAGAGCGTGTGGATTAACCCTCTGATGGTCAATGGGGCTTAAAGTTTCCGGTTATAAATTAAAGAGTTGATTTTTTTTTAAATAATATAATTTAAATAATTTTGAATTTGAAATTAAACGTTGTTTTTGTTTTTGGATATATATTCTTTTGTTAAGGTTCTTAATTCTAATATAAATTCTAATTTTAAAATAAAAAGTTTTTGTATCTAAATTAATTTTAACTGTTTGGCCTCCGCATTAACAATTGTTGTTTAACATTTTCTGTTATGCTAAACTGTTCTTTGCACGTGCTTGCGGCAAAAACTACAATGTGTCATTTTTGTTGTACACAAGGGTTAAGGCTTCCGAACACATTTGTCCGCACCCAACCTTTCACTACAACAAGAGAGCGCGCACTGAACGTTAAGGTCCTGAAACACGAACGATTCGGCAGACAACGAGACCACCTTATATAATTGCATCATGGGCTAGCCTTTGCCTCTGCTTTCGGCTTCGTCACCCCGGTCGAGTCGAGCGACAACAAAATATGAAATCTGACGACGGGAATAGGTCCAGGGCCGGATTAGCAGTTAGCCCCTAGGGCTAACAGAAAACTTTTTTGAAGAAACAAAACTCCAAATAATAGATCAAAAATATAATAGCCACTGATAAACATACAAATTAATTAAGAAAACATTAAATTTATAAGTTTTTTTTTTCAAATGAAAGGAAAAGGAACAAAATGAAATGAAAAAATGGAGGGCCGCAGATTGATGGCCCACTCGAGGGTTGTTCCGGCCCTGAATAGGTCGAAAAAGGAGAGGGAAATAACCGTTACAAATATGGCAGAGCTGCACTTGTGCTGCAAAAATGGAAATGGCTGACTTCAGAACATTCCAGAATTACAACGAAAGATGTCGATGTCGCAGCTATTAACGGAGGTCAACCGGTGTTTGAAGGAGAAGGGCAGGTCAAAGCTTACATTTAATTTGTGCCACGATGGCTGGATACACAGCATTAGTTTCCTGGAGTTTGTGTCCAACCACGCTGCCGAAGACGACCATCCTTCCATGTCGGAAGCCTTCTTCGAAGCTGCCCAGCTTTTGTACTCAAAAGCGAAGCCTAAGCTGAACTTAAATGAGTGCTCACAGCATTGGCATCCTGGAAATGAGGTCCAAACAAGCTGCCGATGTCGATCGTGTCCTTGCCCCTGCCATGCCTCCCATAATGTGCAACGCAGAGACACAAACGGAGCCACCAAATCCACAACAGGTTGAAAGAGAGGAGGAAGAGCTCCGTAGGCGTAAGCAGCCCTGTTTGAGAGTGCAGGAGGAGCAGCCCCCTCTCTATCAGCCGGTAAATCCTTTGCCAGTGCAAGAAGATCAGGCCACTGAAACGGACGAGGAAGAACAGCAGGAGCAGGTGATTGAGGCGGACGAGGAAGAGGACCCAAATGAAATTTCGGTTATTGAAGCCGAGGACGAGATGTATGAGGATCATGACGACGAATCATGCATTGACCATGTTGCTGACAAGAGCTCGTGGAGAACAACATCAGTCCACAGAACTCCGAAGTCAGCGAACTGGAGGGACCGGACGACGAGCAGCTAAAAATACCTGAGACGCGTATTGTTGGAAATACATATGTCCGGCAGCCCAAAATAATCTGTTGGCTAGACACTCCATTTAAACACGACTTGCTACGAGAGAAAGATGCATTAGAGCTTGTGTTGAAGCGAAACAATGCTTCATATATATGCGTCTATTGGAATCACGGTTTGGTTGGTTCTTTTCAGAGGTCTGGTTGATCGGGCACTGCGGTGTTTACCTAAGAACCAAACCTAAGAAACAGGCGAAGGGTGCCATTGTCGTTGGTGAAGATCCACATTCATGGCCTGCCTTCCTTTGTCAAACGGGAGAACCTATCGGCGCTTTTTGGGTCACTTAAGAAGGTGGAGTACCCGACAAACCGAAACCTAATCTTTCCGATGGGTCGGGGCTATTTATGTTATTTATCTCTAAGTTAGTCTGTATAATTCTATAAAATAAACAAAATATGTTTTACGAAAAAAAATCCGGGGACAGGGCCCGCTCCCGTATGTACATACAGTGAAAATAAATAGAAACGGAAATTCTTATATAGCAATTTACAATGTAGATGACAATACAAAAAATTTGGAAATAAAAAAATGTATTTTTAAAATTACATTTGATTAACAATAATATTATAGTGATAATACCTATTTAAATTTGTTTGTCGATGACAAAAAAAGAAGTTTGGCACATAATGCACATAACCGCAAACTCGTAAATATTCAACGGAATAAAAGTCCTACTTTGACGGTATCGAGTTTTTACCGCAACGCAAATGGCTGCCAATAAAATATGCCGGTCTGTATGCGTTTCGCACCAATTTCGCACAATTTGTAAATTTCGTAAATTTTGACAGACAGAAAGTAATTTCCATGTGCTTTGCTAATCCGATGGCCTCGGTAACAACGCGATCAAGGTTGGAGACCATTCGGACGTCCGTAGCCAGTCTGGAATTGCTGCATGATGGCGAGGTTCGCCTCGCCGCCTTACCAGGCGGAGGCCCACCGGCACGACGACAGCAGCAGCAGCATAGTCATCGAGGGTGGAGGGGGAGCATCGCCACGCGCAAGGCGCAACATTCGGCCATGTCCACTTTCGATATTGCTACCGAAATCGGTTTTGAAGCCGAAAACGGAACTTTTTCTTGATTGCAATCCGCCATTATCAACAAGCGTAATGGAAAATAAGAAAATTTTCGACAATTTGTTGAGTTTTGACGTAGCCAAACAGAGACAAAGATGTTGCACGAGGAGCAAATTCTCGTTCAATTTTCGTTTGACGCTTCATGGTACGGTCGCGCGGGGTATAAATTACAACTAATGCCACTAACAATTTTAACGCACACACGGTTAAACTTGAAAAAAATTTGTCCGCGCCCAACCTTCCGCGTCGACAAGCACTGACCTCAAAGGGAAATGACACGAGGAACGCTGCCGACGACGGGCCCTCCTTATATAATTGCACCATGGGCTAGCCTTTGCCTCTGCTTTCGGCTTCGTCACCCCGGTCGAGTCGAGCGACAACAAAATATGAAATCTGACGACGGGAATAGGTCCAGGGCCGGATTAGCAGTTAGCCCCTAGGGCTAACAGAAAACTTTTTTGAAGAAACAAAACTCCAAATAATAGATCAAAAATATAATAGCCACTGATAAACATACAAATTAATTAAGAAAACATTAAATTTATAAGTTTTTTTTTCAAATGAAAGGAGAAGGAACAAAATGAAATGAAAAAATGGAGGGCCGCAGATTGATGGCCCACTCGAGGGTTGTTCCGGCCCTGAATAGGTCGAAAAAGGAGAGGGAAATAACCGTTACAAATATGGCAGAGCTGCACTTGTGCTGCAAAAATGGAAATGGCTGACTTCAGAACATTCCAGAATTACAACGAAAGATGTCGATGTCGCAGCTATTAACGGAGGTCAACCGGTGTTTGAAGGAGAAGGGCAGGTCAAAGCTTACATTTAATTTGTGCCACGATGGCTGGATACACAGCATTAGTTTCCTGCAGTTTGTGTCCAACCACGCTGCCGAAGACGACCATCCTTCCATGTCGGAAGCCTTCTTCGAAGCTGCCCAGCTTTTGTACTCAAAAGCGAAGCCTAAGCTGAACTTAAATGAGTGCTCACAGCATTGGCATCCTGGAAATGAGGTCCAAACAAGCTGCCGATGTCGATCGTGTCCTTGCCCCTGCCATGCCTCCCATAATGTGCAACGCAGAGACACAAACGGAGCCACCAAATCCACAACAGGTTGAAAGAGAGGAGGAAGAGCTCCGTAGGCGTAAGCAGCCCTGTTTGAGAGTGCAGGAGGAGCAGCCCCCTCTCTATCAGCCGGTAAATCCTTTGCCAGTGCAAGAAGATCAGGCCACTGAAACGGACGAGGAAGAACAGCAGGAGCAGGTGATTGAGGCGGACGAGGAAGAGGACCCAAATGAAATTTCGGTTATTGAAGCCGAGGACGAGATGTATGAGGATCATGACGACGAATCATGCATTGACCATGTTGCTGACAAGAGCTCGTGGAGAACAACATCAGTCCACAGAACTCCGAAGTCAGCGAACTGGAGGGACCGGACGACGAGCAGCTAAAAATACCTGAGACGCGTATTGTTGGAAATACATATGTCCGGCAGCCCAAAATAATCTGTTGGCTAGACACTCCATTTAAACACGACTTGCTACGAGAGAAAGATGCATTAGAGCTTGTGTTGAAGAGAAACAATGCTTCATATATATGCGTCTATTGGAATCACGGTTTGGTTGGTTCTTTTCAGAGGTCTGGTTGATCGGGCACTGCGGTGTTTACCTAAGAACCAAACCTAAGAAACAGGCGAAGGGTGCCATTGTCGTTGGTGAAGATCCACATTCATGGCCTGCCTTCCTTTGTCAAACGGGAGAACCTATCGGCGCTTTTTGGGTCACTTAAGAAGGTGGAGTACCCGACAAACCGAAACCTAATCTTTCCGATGGGTCGGGGCTATTTATGTTATTTATCTCTAAGTTAGTCTGTATAATTCTATAAAATAAACAAAATATGTTTTACGAAAAAAAATCCGGGGACAGGGCCCGCTCCCGTATGTACATACAGTGAAAATAAATAGAAACGGAAATTCTTATATAGCAATTTACAATGTAGATGACAATAAAAAAAATTTGGAAATAAAAAAATGTATTTTTAAAATTAAATTTGATTAACAATAATATTATAGTGATAATAACTATTTAAATTTGTTTGTCGGTGACAAAAAAAGAAGTTTGGCACATAATGCACATAACCGCAAACTGGTAAATATTCACCGGAATAAAAGTCCTACTTTGACGGTATCGAGTTTTTACCGCAACGCAAATGGCCGCCAATAAAAAATGCCGGTCTGTATGCGTTTCGCACCAATTTCGCACAATTTGTAAATTTCGTAAATTTTGACAGACAGAAAGTAATTTCCATGTGCTTTGCTAATCCGATGGCCTCGGTAACAACGCGATCAAGGTTGGAGACCATTCGGACGTCCGTAGCCAGTCTGGAATTGCTGCATGATGGCGAGGTTCGCCTCGCCGCCTTACCAGGCGGAGGCCCACCGGCACGACGACAGCAGCAGCAGTATAGTCATCGAGGGTGGAGGGGGAGCATCGCCACGCGCAAGGCGCAACATTCGGCCATGTCCACTTTCGATATTGCTACCGAAATCGGTTTTGAAGCCGAAAACGGAACTTTTTCTTGATTGCAATCCGCCATTATCAACAAGCGTAATGGAAAATAAGAAAATTTTCGACAATTTGTTGAGTTTTGACGTAGCCAAACAGAGACAAAGATGTTGCACGAGGAGCAAATTCTCGTTCAATTTTCGTTTGACGCTTCATGGTACGGTCGCGCGGGGTATAAATTACAACTAATGCCACTAACAATTTTAACGCACACACGGTTAAACTTGAAAAAAAATTTGTCCGCGCCCAACCTTCCGCGTCGACAAGCACTGACCTCAAAGGGAAATGACACGAGGAACGCTGCCGACGACGGGCCCTCCTTATATAATTGCACCATGGGCTAGCCTTTGCCTCTGCTTTCGGCTTCGTCACCCCGGTCGAGTCGAGCGACAACAAAATATGAAATCTGACGACGGGAATAGGTCCAGGGCCGGATTAGCAGTTAGCCCCTAGGGCTAACAGAAAACTTTTTTGAAGAAACAAAACTCCAAATAATAGATCAAAAATATAATAGCCACTGATAAACATACAAATTAATTAAGAAAACATTAAATTTATAAGTTTTTTTTTTCAAATGAAAGGAGAAGGAACAAAATGAAATGAAAAAATGGAGGGCCGCAGATTGATGGCCCACTCGAGGGTTGTTCCGGCCCTGAATAGGTCGAAAAAGGAGAGGGAAATAACCGTTACAAATATGGCAGAGCTGCACTTGTGCTGCAAAAATGGAAATGGCTGACTTCAGAACATTCCAGAATTACAACGAAAGATGTCGATGTCGCAGCTATTAACGGAGGTCAACCGGTGTTTGAAGGAGAAGGGCAGGTCAAAGCTTACATTTAATTTGTGCCACGATGGCTGGATACACAGCATTAGTTTCCTGCAGTTTGTGTCCAACCACGCTGCCGAAGACGACCATCCTTCCATGTCGGAAGCCTTCTTCGAAGCTGCCCAGCTTTTGTACTCAAAAGCGAAGCCTAAGCTGAACTTAAATGAGTGCTCACAGCATTGGCATCCTGGAAATGAGGTCCAAACAAGCTGCCGATGTCGATCGTGTCCTTGCCCCTGCCATGCCTCCCATAATGTGCAACGCAGAGACACAAACGGAGCCACCAAATCCACAACAGGTTGAAAGAGAGGAGGAAGAGCTCCGTAGGCGTAAGCAGCCCTGTTTGAGAGTGCAGGAGGAGCAGCCCCCTCTCTATCAGCCGGTAAATCCTTTGCCAGTGCAAGAAGATCAGGCCACTGAAACGGACGAGGAAGAACAGCAGGAGCAGGTGATTGAGGCGGACGAGGAAGAGGACCCAAATGAAATTTCGGTTATTGAAGCCGAGGACGAGATGTATGAGGATCATGACGACGAATCATGCATTGACCATGTTGCTGACAAGAGCTCGTGGAGAACAACATCAGTCCACAGAACTCCGAAGTCAGCGAACTGGAGGGACCGGACGACGAGCAGCTAAAAATACCTGAGACGCGTATTGTTGGAAATACATATGTCCGGCAGCCCAAAATAATCTGTTGGCTAGACACTCCATTTAAACACGACTTGCTACGAGAGAAAGATGCATTAGAGCTTGTGTTGAAGCGAAACAATGCTTCATATATATGCGTCTATTGGAATCACGGTTTGGTTGGTTCTTTTCAGAGGTCTGGTTGATCGGGCACTGCGGTGTTTACCTAAGAACCAAACCTAAGAAACAGGCGAAGGGTGCCATTGTCGTTGGTGAAGATCCACATTCATGGCCTGCCTTCCTTTGTCAAACGGGAGAACCTATCGGCGCTTTTTGGGTCACTTAAGAAGGTGGAGTACCCGACAAACCGAAACCTAATCTTTCCGATGGGTCGGGGCTATTTATGTTATTTATCTCTAAGTTAGTCTGTATAATTCTATAAAATAAACAAAATATGTTTTACGAAAAAAATCCGGGGACAGGGCCCGCTCCCGTATGTACATACAGTGAAAATAAATAGAAACGGAAATTCTTATATAGCAATTTACAATGTAGATGACAATAAAAAAAATTTGGAAATAAAAAAATGTATTTTTAAAATTAAATTTGATTAACAATAATATTATAGTGATAATAACTATTTAAATTTGTTTGTCGGTGACAAAAAAAGAAGTTTGGCACATAATGCACATAACCGCAAACTGGTAAATATTCACCGGAATAAAAGTCCTACTTTGACGGTATCGAGTTTTTACCGCAACGCAAATGGCCGCCAATAAAATATGCCGGTCTGTATGCGTTTCGCACCAATTTCGCACAATTTGTAAATTTCGTAAATTTTGACAGACAGAAAGTAATTTCCATGTGCTTTGCTAATCCGATGGCCTCGGTAACAACGCGATCAAGGTTGGAGACCATTCGGACGTCCGTAGCCATTCTCGAATTGCTGCATGATGGCGAGGTTCGCCTCGCCGCCTTACCAGGCGGAGGCCCACCGGCACGACGACAGCAGCAGCAGTCATCGAGGGTGGAGGGGGAGCATCGCCACGCGCAAGGCGCAACATTCGGCCATGTCCACTTTCGATATTGCTACCGAAATCGGTTTTGAAACCGAAAACGGAACTTTTTCTTTATTGCAATCCGCCATTATCAACAAGCGTAATGGAAAATAAGAAACTTTTCGACAATTTGTTGAGTTTTGACGTAGCCAAACAGAGACAAAGATGTTGCATGAGGAGCAAATTCTCGTTCAATTTTCGTTTGACGCTTCATGGTACGGTCGCGCGGGGTATTTCTTCCATTCTTATTTAAGGGAAACGTTACAATGCTGTAAATAAGTGCGAGTAAAAGGGCTCTGCGCTCTAATTTTGAAAAAAAAAATTGTTATATATAAATTACAACTAATGCCACTAACAATTTTAATTGTAATTGCTTCATGATTTAGGCTAGCCCATGATGCAATTATATAAGGTGGTCTCGTCGGCAGCAGCAGGCCCTTAACAATACTTACAATAAGTGCGAGTGAAACGGCTCACCTCAGTATGTGTGAGTGAAACAACAATAGAGCGTGTGGATTAACCCTCTGATGGTCAATGGGGCTTAAAGTTTCCGGTTATAAATTAAAGAGTTGATTTTTTTTTAAATAATATAATTTAAATAATTTTGAATTTGAAATTAAACGTTGTTTTTGTTTTTGGATAGATATTCTTTTGTTAAGGTTCTTAATTCTAATATAAATTCTAATTTTAAAATAAAAAGTTTTTGTATCTAAATTAATTTTAACTGTTTGGCCTCCGCATTAACAATTGTTGTTTAACATTTTCTGTTATGCTAAACTGTTCTTTGCACGTGCTTGCGGCAAAAACTACAATGTGTCATTTTTGTTGTACACAAGGGTTAAGGCTTCCGAACACATTTGTCCGCACCACTAACCATACAGTATATAGATGTGCCAGTTCATACAACGAAAGGGGCGCAGCTGAGTTTTCTGTCCCGGGTCCCCAGGTCTTCGGCTGTTGGACCTGGGACGTTCGGGTGGCGGACCTGAGACGTTCGGGTCGGGGACCTGGGACGTTCGGCATTTTTTCGACATGTTCGATTCATGACGAGATGCGAAAGCAAGACGAGAATTGCAAAATGTATGTGTGTACACAGGCACGACAAAATATCAATTCTTATTTTCCGAAAGCGTTTGGAGTTTGTTTTGAGTTTCGCTTCCAGGTTACGTAAATGTGTGTGTGCCATGTATTCACACATACTATGCTTGTGTGTGGGCTCTAAAATTTTTGGCTGCTAGAATTGGATTTTCGTTTTGTTTTGAGGGCTGATGTAGCGATCTGAGCTGTGCGGCAGGCCTTTTCGGCCTATTCAGGGCCGGATCAACCCTCCTGTGCAACCTTCAATCTGGGGCTCTCCATTTTTTCACGCTAATTCCTTCTCTTCTCATTTGATATAAAAACTTACAAATTAATCAAACAAACATTCGATTTTTATGTTTATCAGTGGCTATTATATTTTGTATCCACTATTTGAGTTTTTTTTTAATTGTTTCTGTTAGCCGTAGGGTGGGCCCTAGGCAACTGCTAATCCGGCCCTGGACTGGACCAGTTCCCGTCGTCAGACTTCATATTTTGTTGTTTTGTATTGTATAGTCTTTGCTAACAATCAATGTATGTATATGATAAATAATTGATTTAAGTTAAAAAATCTACATATGTGTATACATATACTAATTATTTGCATTATGTATTAATATATATATGTATAAAGAAATATATATAGAAAAGTTCTCGGAAATAAAGGAATTTATTGACAAATTTGCAAAGTCGAAAGCTGAGTCATTTGCACAAAATTTATGTACATGCACATTTTATTTAGTATATACATTTCTAAAACAGGGATATGTAAGGAAGGATATATTAAGGATATGTCAAAAAATTAACTTATTTTATTTTTATATATTGTATTTATTTCCCACCCCCACCCCCACCCACTCTGCCCATTCCTCATTTATGTTGCGGCAGGTCAGCTCATGTCGCTACATCAGCCCTCAAAACAAAACGAAAATCCAATTCTAGCAGCCAAAAATTTTAGAGCCCACACACAAGCATAGTATGTGTGAATACATGGCACACACACATTTACGTAACCTGGAAGCGAAACTCAAAACAAACTCCAAACGCTTTCGGAAAATAAGAATTGATATTTTGTGGTGCCTGTGTACACACATACATTTTGCAATTCTCGTCTTGCTTTCGCATCTCGTCATGAATCGAACATGTCGAAAAATGCCGAACGTCCCAGGTCCCCGACCCGAACGTCTCAGGTCCGCCACCCGAACGTCCCAGGTCCAACAGCCGAAGACCTGGGGACCCGGGACAGAAAACTCAGCTGCGCCCCTTTCGTTGTATGAACTGGCACATCTATATACTGTATGGTTAGTGTCCGCACCCAACCTTTCACTACAACAAGAGAGCGCGCACTGAACGTTAAGGTCCTGAAACACGAACGATTCGGCAAACAACGAGACCACCTTATATAATTGCATCATGGGCTAGCCTTTGCCTCTGCTTTCGGCTTCGTCACCCCGGTCGAGTCGAGCGACAACAAAATATGAAATCTGACGACGGGAATAGGTCCAGGGCCGGATTAGCAGTTAGCCCCTAGGGCTAACAGAAAACTTTTTTGAAGAAACAAAACTCCAAATAATAGATCAAAAATATAATAGCCACTGATAAACATACAAATTAATTAAGAAAACATTAAATTTATAAGTTTTTTTTTCAAATGAAAGGAGAAGGAACAAAATGAAATGAAAAAATGGAGGGCCGCAGATTGATGGCCCACTCGAGGGTTGTTCCGGCCCTGAATAGGTCGAAAAAGGAGATGGAAATAACCGTTACAAATATGGCAGAGCTGCACTTGTGCTGCAAAAATGGAAATGGCTGACTTCAGAACATTCCAGAATTACAACGAAAGATGTCGATGTCGCAGCTATTAACGGAGGTCAACCGGTGTTTGAAGGAGAAGGGCAGGTCAAAGCTTACATTTAATTTGTGCCACGATGGCTGGATACACAGCATTAGTTTCCTGCAGTTTGTGTCCAACCACGCTGCCGAAGACGACCATCCTTCCATGTCGGAAGCCTTCTTCGAAGCTGCCCAGCTTTTGTACTCAAAAGCGAAGCCTAAGCTGAACTTAAATGAGTGCTCACAGCATTGGCATCCTGGAAATGAGGTCCAAACAAGCTGCCGATGTCGATCGTGTCCTTGCCCCTGCCATGCCTCCCATAATGTGCAACGCAGAGACACAAACGGAGCCACCAAATCCACAACAGGTTGAAAGAGAGGAGGAAGAGCTCCGTAGGCGTAAGCAGCCCTGTTTGAGAGTGCAGGAGGAGCAGCCCCCTCTCTATCAGCCGGTAAATCCTTTGCCAGTGCAAGAAGATCAGGCCACTGAAACGGACGAGGAAGAACAGCAGGAGCAGGTGATTGAGGCGGACGAGGAAGAGGACCCAAATGAAATTTCGGTTATTGAAGCCGAGGACGAGATGTATGAGGATCATGACGACGAATCATGCATTGACCATGTTGCTGACAAGAGCTCGTGGAGAACAACATCAGTCCACAGAACTCCGAAGCACCAGGCCGAAATTCAAATGCCTATCTCGGAAGTCAGCGAACTGGAGGGACCGGACGACGAGCAGCTAAAAATACCTGAGACGCGTATTGTTGGAAATACATATGTCCGGCAGCCCAAAATAATCTGTTGGCTAGACACTCCATTTAAACACGACTTGCTACGAGAGAAAGATGCATTAGAGCTTGTGTTGAAGCGAAACAATGCTTCATATATATGCGTCTATTGGAATCACGGTTTGGTTGGTTCTTTTCAGAGGTCTGGTTGATCGGGCACTGCGGTGTTTACCTAAGAACCAAACCTAAGAAACAGGCGAAGGGTGCCATTGTCGTTGGTGAAGATCCACATTCATGGCCTGCCTTCCTTTGTCAAACGGGAGAACCTATCGGCGCTTTTTGGGTCACTTAAGAAGGTGGAGTACCCGACAAACCGAAACCTAATCTTTCCGATGGGTCGGGGCTATTTATGTTATTTATCTCTAAGTTAGTCTGTATAATTCTATAAAATAAACAAAATATGTTTTACGAAAAAAAATCCGGGGACAGGGCCCGCTCCCGTATGTACATACAGTGAAAATAAATAGAAACGGAAATTCTTATATAGCAATTTACAATGTAGATGACAATAAAAAAATTTGGAAATAAAAAAATGTATTTTTAAAATTAAATTTGATTAACAATAATATTATAGTGATAATAACTATTTAAATTTGTTTGTCGGTGACAAAAAAGAAGTTTGGCACATAATGCACATAACCGCAAACTGGTAAATATTCACCGGAATAAAAGTCCTACTTTGACGGTATCGAGTTTTTACCGCAACGCAAATGGCCGCCAATAAAATATGCCGGTCTGTATGCGTTTCGCACCAATTTCGCACAATTTGTAAATTTCGTAAATTTTGACAGACAGAAAGTAATTTCCATGTGCTTTGCTAATCCGATGGCCTCGGTAACAACGCGATCAAGGTTGGAGACCATTCGGACGTCCGTAGCCATTCTCGAATTGCTGCATGATGGCGAGGTTCGCCTCGCCGCCTTACCAGGCGGAGGCCCACCGGCACGACGACAGCAGCAGCAGTCATCGAGGGTGGAGGGGGAGCATCGCCACGCGCAAGGCGCAACATTCGGCCATGTCCACTTTCGATATTGCTACCGAAATCGGTTTTGAAACCGAAAACGGAACTTTTTCTTTATTGCAATCCGCCATTATCAACAAGCGTAATGGAAAATAAGAAACTTTTCGACAATTTGTTGAGTTTTGACGTAGCCAAACAGAGACAAAGATGTTGCATGAGGAGCAAATTCTCGTTCAATTTTCGTTTGACGCTTCATGGTACGGTCGCGCGGGGTATTTCTTCCATTCTTATTTAAGGGAAACGTTACAATGCTGTAAATAAGTGCGAGTAAAAGGGCTCTGCGCTCTAATTTTGAAAAAAAAAATTGTTATATATAAATTACAACTAATGCCACTAACAATTTTAATTGTAATTGCTTCATGATTTAGGCTAGCCCATGATGCAATTATATAAGGTGGTCTCGTCGGCAGCAGCAGGCCCTTAACAATACTTACAATAAGTGCGAGTGAAACGGCTCACCTCAGTATGTGTGAGTGAAACAACAATAGAGCGTGTGGATTAACCCTCTGATGGTCAATGGGGCTTAAAGTTTCCGGTTATAAATTAAAGAGTTGATTTTTTTTTAAATAATATAATTTAAATAATTTTGAATTTGAAATTAAACGTTGTTTTTGTTTTTGGATAGATATTCTTTTGTTAAGGTTCTTAATTCTAATATAAATTCTAATTTTAAAATAAAAAGTTTTTGTATCTAAATTAATTTTAACTGTTTGGCCTCCGCATTAACAATTGTTGTTTAACATTTTCTGTTATGCTAAACTGTTCTTTGCACGTGCTTGCGGCAAAAACTACAATGTGTCATTTTTGTTGTACACAAGGGTTAAGGCTTCCGAACACATTTGTCCGCACCACTAACCATACAGTATATAGATGTGCCAGTTCATACAACGAAAGGGGCGCAGCTGAGTTTTCTGTCCCGGGTCCCCAGGTCTTCGGCTGTTGGACCTGGGACGTTCGGGTGGCGGACCTGAGACGTTCGGGTCGGGGACCTGGGACGTTCGGCATTTTTTCGACATGTTCGATTCATGACGAGATGCGAAAGCAAGACGAGAATTGCAAAATGTATGTGTGTACACAGGCACGACAAAATATCAATTCTTATTTTCCGAAAGCGTTTGGAGTTTGTTTTGAGTTTCGCTTCCAGGTTACGTAAATGTGTGTGTGCCATGTATTCACACATACTATGCTTGTGTGTGGGCTCTAAAATTTTTGGCTGCTAGAATTGGATTTTCGTTTTGTTTTGAGGGCTGATGTAGCGATCTGAGCTGTGCGGCAGGCCTTTTCGGCCTATTCAGGGCCGGATCAACCCTCCTGTTTTTTTTTTTTTTTTTCCATGGATACGCCATGGTGGGTGAGAATCTTTAAAAGACGTGACCGGCCCGTACCAGTCAACGAACTGGACTACCCCTCCGGGGCTTACCAGCTAAACTCACCACACACAGCTACGCACCTCATTCCCCGCGGGATCACCGCAAAGTATTACTTCGCGGGGATGGGTTGCCTACTTTAGGCACTCTCCGCCAAGCGTCGCTCCCTTTCGCATCTTCTCAGATCCCTCTGGATGTCTATAAGGGTGTCGCAGACTCGCTTCCAATTCTCCTCGGACTCCGTCATGTAGGCCATCAGCTCCTCTGGTGGTGGGACGAACCATGTTCTTGAGCGGTACCTCGTGCAGTGGTAGATAACATGCTCCGGATCCTCGCTCTCATGCGGGCACTCGGGACACTCGGGTGTGTCATCGTGCTTAAACCTGTGCAGGTACTTCCTATAGCCTCCGTGGCCCGTCAGAAATTGGGTCAGGTGATAACTCACCTCTCCGATTCGCCGCCCTATCCATGGCTCGATGTCAGGAACAATCCTGTGGGTCCATCGTCCATTAGTGGCTGTGTTCCACCTTGCCTGCCATGCTGCTATCGACGCCAGCCTTGCCGATGCTCGGATGGTCTCTGCCATTCTACCCAGCTCCGTGCGCTCTGCGTAAAGCTGCGTCATCTCCGTCGCCAGGATGTCCACCGGTATCATACCCGCGAGGACCAGGGCAGCGTCGTCTGAGACTGTCCGGAATCCGGATATGACTCGCAGTGCGCTAAGTCGATAGACCGAAGCCATCTTGCGCCGGAGCTGCACATTTCTCAACGCAGCACTCCAGACTGGCGCCGCATACATAAGTACAGAGGTAACTACCCTGGAAAGGAGTAGCCGACTTCCAGCCCTGGGTCCGCCAATGTTGGGCATCATACGCGCTAGGGCCATCTGCAATCGTGCCGCCTTCCTGCTAGCGTGCTCTATGTGGCTCCTAAAGCTCAGCCGGTTATCAAGGATGACTCCAAGGTATTTGAGGCATGGAGCTGATACAATGCACTCGTTTCCTACTTGTAGTGTCACAAACTCCATGGTCTTCCTGCTGGATATAAGGACAGCTTCCGTTTTATGGGCTGCCAGATCCAGTCCCGCGCTCTCGAGCCACTCTCCTATTGTCTGGATAGCGCTATTTGCTGCCACCTCAACTTCCCGTACGTGCTTAGCCACGACGACTAGCGCTAAGTCATCGGCGAAGCCTACAAGCGTGCACCCTGGAGGAAGCCTGATCCGGAGGACTTCGTCGTACATCAGGTTCCATAATAGCGGGCCAAGTACCGACCCCTGTGGGACACCTGCTGTGACTGGGTACCGCCTCGTTCCATCGTCCGTGTCGTACAGGAGTACTCTATCTGATAGGTAGCTTGCTACTATCCGCACAAGATAGCTCGGGAGATCGGCCTTTTCCAGGGATGTCAGGATTGTGCTCCAGCGCGCAGTGTTAAACGCGTTTCTCACGTCCAGAGTTACCACGGCACAGTACTCTTTTTCTCCCCATCTCCATCGTTTTCCCTCAATTGCCTTCGCAGCTATGCTCGTGACCAGCGTCACTGCGCCAACAGTCGAACGGAACTTACGGAAGCCATACTGCGCGTCCGAGAGTGCTCCCCTTTCCTCCGCTGACACCAATAGGCGATTGTATATGACCTTCTCGAATATTTTGCCCACTGCATCTAGAAGGCAGATTGGCCGATATGCAGAGGGGTCGTCTGCCGGCTTGTCTCCCTTCGGCAGTAGAATGAGCTTCTGCTGCTTCCAAGGCTTTGGAAAGATACCTTCCACGAGGCATTGAGTAAATAACTCCATGAAAGGGGTGGGAGCGACGTCGATCGCCAGTTTGAGGGCTCTATTGGGCACGCCATCGGGCCCTGGCGTCTTTGTGTCTCCCATTCCTCTGCACGCTGTTTGGACTTCAACCAGGGTAACGGGCGGTACGTTTCCCGTTGTTGCTGAGTATGTCCTCCAATCCGTAGGGTACCGCGGGAAGAGTGCCTCGATGATCCTGATTAATGTCGTGGGACACGTTATCCTTGGCGTGGACTGGCTACGCAGTCTCTTGGTGACCACTCTATAGGCGGTGCCCCAGGGATTGACATCTGCTTCCTCGCATATTTGGCTGAAGCTGCTGGCTTTACTGCGCTTGATCCCCATCTTCAGTTCCTTCTTGGCCATCCGGAACTCGTCGAGCCTTGCTTGAAAAACTGGGCGCCCCCTTGCTCTTTGGGAACGTCTTCTAGCATAAAGACACGCTTTCCTAAGTTCGCTTATCTGGTCATTCCACCAGTAACATGGGGCGACCCGATTGCTTGCTCTCCTTCGTGGCATAGATGCGTCACACGCCGCTGCAATCCTCCGTTGTAGCTCGGTTGTCCTCTCCTCCGCCGATCCCTGCATCCAGTATGGTTGGTTGAAAGTTTCCGTGAATGCTTCCACATCCAAACCTTCCGCCTTCCATTTTGGACCGGTTGTTTTCGGCTTGACCTTGTTTTTCCGGTTTTTGAGGTCGAAGAGTATCGCCTGGTGGTCGCTGAAAGTGAATTCTTCACTGACTGTCCATGTAGCTCCGCGAAGTAGGGACACGCTTAGGAGGGTGATGTCGATAAACGATCCCCGACCCGCCTTTCTAAATGTCTGCTTCCTGCCATCGTTTGCTATACCTACGTTGAGAGGGGCGAATGCCTCTAGGAGGCAGTATCCTCTCGCATTTGTCTCGCGGCTGCCCCATTCAACGGCCCACGCATTAAAATCTCCTGCTATGACCATTGGCGACCGATTCTGAGCGTCCGAGGCTATCTCCACTACCATACTCTGGAACTCGAGCAGGCTCCAGCTTGGGGGTGCGTAACAGCTATAGAAGGTTATTCCGTCAATTTTGGCTCTAGAAAAGCCTTCGTTAGCAGAGCAGGCATCCTTGATCGCGTGGGTGCGCGACCAGATGGTTGCCTTACGGTTAGCACTAGCCACCCACCCGGGTCCAAGTACTGGCTTATATGGCTCGCTGATCAAGCCTCCTGTGCAACCTTCAATCTGGGGCTCTCCATTTTTTCACGCTAATTCCTTCTCTTCTCATTTGATATAAAAACTTACAAATTAATCAAACAAACATTCGATTTTTATGTTTATCAGTGGCTATTATATTTTGTATCCACTATTTGAGTTTTTTTTTAATTGTTTCTGTTAGCCGTAGGGTGGGCCCTAGGCAACTGCTAATCCGGCCCTGGACTGGACCAGTTCCCGTCGTCAGACTTCATATTTTGTTGTTTTGTATTGTATAGTCTTTGCTAACAATCAATGTATGTATATGATAAATAATTGATTTAAGTTAAAAAATCTACATATGTGTATACATATACTAATTATTTGCATTATGTATTAATATATATATGTATAAAGAAATATATATAGAAAAGTTCTCGGAAATAAAGGAATTTATTGACAAATTTGCAAAGTCGAAAGCTGAGTCATTTGCACAAAATTTATGTACATGCACATTTTATTTAGTATATACATTTCTAAAACAGGGATATGTAAGGAAGGATATATTAAGGATATGTCAAAAAATTAACTTATTTTATTTTTATATATTGTATTTATTTCCCACCCCCACCCCCACCCACTCTGCCCATTCCTCATTTATGTTGCGGCAGGTCAGCTCATGTCGCTACATCAGCCCTCAAAACAAAACGAAAATCCAATTCTAGCAGCCAAAAATTTTAGAGCCCACACACAAGCATAGTATGTGTGAATACATGGCACACACACATTTACGTAACCTGGAAGCGAAACTCAAAACAAACTCCAAACGCTTTCGGAAAATAAGAATTGATATTTTGTGGTGCCTGTGTACACACATACATTTTGCAATTCTCGTCTTGCTTTCGCATCTCGTCATGAATCGAACATGTCGAAAAAATGCCGAACGTCCCAGGTCCCCGACCCGAACGTCTCAGGTCCGCCACCCGAACGTCCCAGGTCCAACAGCCGAAGACCTGGGGACCCGGGACAGAAAACTCAGCTGCGCCCCTTTCGTTGTATGAACTGGCACATCTATATACTGTATGGTTAGTGTCCGCACCCAACCTTTCACTACAACAAGAGAGCGCGCACTGAACGTTAAGGTCCTGAAACACGAACGATTCGGCAAACAACGAGACCACCTTATATAATTGCATCATGGGCTAGCCTTTGCCTCTGCTTTCGGCTTCGTCACCCCGGTCGAGTCGAGCGACAACAAAATATGAAATCTGACGACGGGAATAGGTCCAGGGCCGGATTAGCAGTTAGCCCCTAGGGCTAACAGAAAACTTTTTTGAAGAAACAAAACTCCAAATAATAGATCAAAAATATAATAGCCACTGATAAACATACAAATTAATTAAGAAAACATTAAATTTATAAGTTTTTTTTTTCAAATGAAAGGAGAAGGAACAAAATGAAATGAAAAAATGGAGGGCCGCAGATTGATGGCCCACTCGAGGGTTGTTCCGGCCCTGAATAGGTCGAAAAAGGAGATGGAAATAACCGTTACAAATATGGCAGAGCTGCACTTGTGCTGCAAAAATGGAAATGGCTGACTTCAGAACATTCCAGAATTACAACGAAAGATGTCGATGTCGCAGCTATTAACGGAGGTCAACCGGTGTTTGAAGGAGAAGGGCAGGTCAAAGCTTACATTTAATTTGTGCCACGATGGCTGGATACACAGCATTAGTTTCCTGCAGTTTGTGTCCAACCACGCTGCCGAAGACGACCATCCTTCCATGTCGGAAGCCTTCTTCGAAGCTGCCCAGCTTTTGTACTCAAAAGCGAAGCCTAAGCTGAACTTAAATGAGTGCTCACAGCATTGGCATCCTGGAAATGAGGTCCAAACAAGCTGCCGATGTCGATCGTGTCCTTGCCCCTGCCATGCCTCCCATAATGTGCAACGCAGAGACACAAACGGAGCCACCAAATCCACAACAGGTTGAAAGAGAGGAGGAAGAGCTCCGTAGGCGTAAGCAGCCCTGTTTGAGAGTGCAGGAGGAGCAGCCCCCTCTCTATCAGCCGGTAAATCCTTTGCCAGTGCAAGAAGATCAGGCCACTGAAACGGACGAGGAAGAACAGCAGGAGCAGGTGATTGAGGCGGACGAGGAAGAGGACCCAAATGAAATTTCGGTTATTGAAGCCGAGGACGAGATGTATGAGGATCATGACGACGAATCATGCATTGACCATGTTGCTGACAAGAGCTCGTGGAGAACAACATCAGTCCACAGAACTCCGAAGCACCAGGCCGAAATTCAAATGCCTATCTCGGAAGTCAGCGAACTGGAGGGACCGGACGACGAGCAGCTAAAAATACCTGAGACGCGTATTGTTGGAAATACATATGTCCGGCAGCCCAAAATAATCTGTTGGCTAGACACTCCATTTAAACACGACTTGCTACGAGAGAAAGATGCATTAGAGCTTGTGTTGAAGCGAAACAATGCTTCATATATATGCGTCTATTGGAATCACGGTTTGGTTGGTTCTTTTCAGAGGTCTGGTTGATCGGGCACTGCGGTGTTTACCTAAGAACCAAACCTAAGAAACAGGCGAAGGGTGCCATTGTCGTTGGTGAAGATCCACATTCATGGCCTGCCTTCCTTTGTCAAACGGGAGAACCTATCGGCGCTTTTTGGGTCACTTAAGAAGGTGGAGTACCCGACAAACCGAAACCTAATCTTTCCGATGGGTCGGGGCTATTTATGTTATTTATCTCTAAGTTAGTCTGTATAATTCTATAAAATAAACAAAATATGTTTTACGAAAAAAATCCGGGGACAGGGCCCGCTCCCGTATGTACATACAGTGAAAATAAATAGAAACGGAAATTCTTATATAGCAATTTACAATGTAGATGACAATAAAAAAATTTGGAAATAAAAAAATGTATTTTTAAAATTAAATTTGATTAACAATAATATTATAGTGATAATAACTATTTAAATTTGTTTGTCGGTGACAAAAAAAGAAGTTTGGCACATAATGCACATAACCGCAAACTGGTAAATATTCACCGGAATAAAAGTCCTACTTTGACGGTATCGAGTTTTTACCGCAACGCAAATGGCCGCCAATAAAATATGCCGGTCTGTATGCGTTTCGCACCAATTTCGCACAATTTGTAAATTTCGTAAATTTTGACAGACAGAAAGTAATTTCCATGTGCTTTGCTAATCCGATGGCCTCGGTAACAACGCGATCAAGGTTGGAGACCATTCGGACGTCCGTAGCCATTCTCGAATTGCTGCATGATGGCGAGGTTCGCCTCGCCGCCTTACCAGGCGGAGGCCCACCGGCACGACGACAGCAGCAGCAGTCATCGAGGGTGGAGGGGGAGCATCGCCACGCGCAAGGCGCAACATTCGGCCATGTCCACTTTCGATATTGCTACCGAAATCGGTTTTGAAACCGAAAACGGAACTTTTTCTTTATTGCAATCCGCCATTATCAACAAGCGTAATGGAAAATAAGAAACTTTTCGACAATTTGTTGAGTTTTGACGTAGCCAAACAGAGACAAAGATGTTGCATGAGGAGCAAATTCTCGTTCAATTTTCGTTTGACGCTTCATGGTACGGTCGCGCGGGGTATTTCTTCCATTCTTATTTAAGGGAAACGTTACAATGCTGTAAATAAGTGCGAGTAAAAGGGCTCTGCGCTCTAATTTTGAAAAAAAATTGTTATATATAAATTACAACTAATGCCACTAACAATTTTAATTGTAATTGCTTCATGATTTAGGCTAGCCCATGATGCAATTATATAAGGTGGTCTCGTCGGCAGCAGCAGGCCCTTAACAATACTTACAATAAGTGCGAGTGAAACGGCTCACCTCAGTATGTGTGAGTGAAACAACAATAGAGCGTGTGGATTAACCCTCTGATGGTCAATGGGGCTTAAAGTTTCCGGTTATAAATTAAAGAGTTGATTTTTTTTTAAATAATATAATTTAAATAATTTTGAATTTGAAATTAAACGTTGTTTTTGTTTTTGGATAGATATTCTTTTGTTAAGGTTCTTAATTCTAATATAAATTCTAATTTTAAAATAAAAAGTTTTTGTATCTAAATTAATTTTAACTGTTTGGCCTCCGCATTAACAATTGTTGTTTAACATTTTCTGTTATGCTAAACTGTTCTTTGCACGTGCTTGCGGCAAAAACTACAATGTGTCATTTTTGTTGTACACAAGGGTTAAGGCTTCCGAACACATTTGTCCGCACCCAACCTTTCACTACAACAAGAGAGCGCGCACTGAACGTTAAGGTCCTGAAACACGAACGATTCGGCAAACAACGAGACCACCTTATATAATTGCATCATGGGCTAGCCTTTGCCTCTGCTTTCGGCTTCGTCACCCCGGTCGAGTCGAGCGACAACAAAATATGAAATCTGACGACGGGAATAGGTCCAGGGCCGGATTAGCAGTTAGCCCCTAGGGCTAACAGAAAACTTTTGAAGAAACAAAACTCCAAATAATAGATCAAAAATATAATAGCCACTGATAAACATACAAATTAATTAAGAAAACATTAAATTTATAAGTTTTTTTTCAAATGAAAGGAGAAGGAACAAAATGAAATGAAAAAATGGAGGGCCGCAGATTGATGGCCCACTCGAGGGTTGTTCCGGCCCTGAATAGGTCGAAAAAGGAGATGGAAATAACCGTTACAAATATGGCAGAGCTGCACTTGTGCTGCAAAAATGGAAATGGCTGACTTCAGAACATTCCAGAATTACAACGAAAGATGTCGATGTCGCAGCTATTAACGGAGGTCAACCGGTGTTTGAAGGAGAAGGGCAGGTCAAAGCTTACATTTAATTTGTGCCACGATGGCTGGATACACAGCATTAGTTTCCTGGAGTTTGTGTCCAACCACGCTGCCGAAGACGACCATCCTTCCATGTCGGAAGCCTTCTTCGAAGCTGCCCAGCTTTTGTACTCAAAAGCGAAGCCTAAGCTGAACTTAAATGAGTGCTCACAGCATTGGCATCCTGGAAATGAGGTCCAAACAAGCTGCCGATGTCGATCGTGTCCTTGCCCCTGCCATGCCTCCCATAATGTGCAACGCAGAGACACAAACGGAGCCACCAAATCCACAACAGGTTGAAAGAGAGGAGGAAGAGCTCCGTAGGCGTAAGCAGCCCTGTTTGAGAGTGCAGGAGGAGCAGCCCCCTCTCTATCAGCCGGTAAATCCTTTGCCAGTGCAAGAAGATCAGGCCACTGAAACGGACGAGGAAGAACAGCAGGAGCAGGTGATTGAGGCGGACGAGGAAGAGGACCCAAATGAAATTTCGGTTATTGAAGCCGAGGACGAGATGTATGAGGATCATGACGACGAATCATGCATTGACCATGTTGCTGACAAGAGCTCGTGGAGAACAACATCAGTCCACAGAACTCCGAAGCACCAGGCCGAAATTCAAATGCCTATCTCGGAAGTCAGCGAACTGGAGGGACCGGACGACGAGCAGCTAAAAATACCTGAGACGCGTATTGTTGGAAATACATATGTCCGGCAGCCCAAAATAATCTGTTGGCTAGACACTCCATTTAAACACGACTTGCTACGAGAGAAAGATGCATTAGAGCTTGTGTTGAAACGAAACAATGCTTCATATATATGCGTCTATTGGAATCACGGTTTGGTTGGTTCTTTTCAGAGGTCTGGTTGATCGGGCACTGCGGTGTTTACCTAAGAACCAAACCTAAGAAACAGGCGAAGGGTGCCATTGTCGTTGGTGAAGATCCACATTCATGGCCTGCCTTCCTTTGTCAAACGGGAGAACCTATCGGCGCTTTTTGGGTCACTTAAGAAGGTGGAGTACCCGACAAACCGAAACCTAATCTTTCCGATGGGTCGGGGCTATTTATGTTATTTATCTCTAAGTTAGTCTGTATAATTCTATAAAATAAACAAAATATGTTTTACGAAAAAAATCCGGGGACAGGGCCCGCTCCCGTATGTACATACAGTGAAAATAAATAGAAACGGAAATTCTTATATAGCAATTTACAATGTAGATGACAATAAAAAAAATTTGGAAATAAAAAAATGTATTTTTAAAATTAAATTTGATTAACAATAATATTATAGTGATAATAACTATTTAAATTTGTTTGTCGGTGACAAAAAAGAAGTTTGGCACATAATGCACATAACCGCAAACTGGTAAATATTCACCGGAATAAAAGTCCTACTTTGACGGTATCGAGTTTTTACCGCAACGCAAATGGCCGCCAATAAAATATGCCGGTCTGTATGCGTTTCGCACCAATTTCGCACAATTTGTAAATTTCGTAAATTTTGACAGACAGAAAGTAATTTCCATGTGCTTTGCTAATCCGATGGCCTCGGTAACAACGCGATCAAGGTTGGAGACCATTCGGACGTCCGTAGCCATTCTCGAATTGCTGCATGATGGCGAGGTTCGCCTCGCCGCCTTACCAGGCGGAGGCCCACCGGCACGACGACAGCAGCAGCAGTATAGTCATCGAGGGTGGAGGGGGAGCATCGCCACGCGCAAGGCGCAACATTCGGCCATGTCCACTTTCGATATTGCTACCGAAATCGGTTTTGAAACCGAAAACGGAACTTTTTCTTTATTGCAATCCGCCATTATCAACAAGCGTAATGGAAAATAAGAAACTTTTCGACAATTTGTTGAGTTTTGACGTAGCCAAACAGAGACAAAGATGTTGCATGAGGAGCAAATTCTCGTTCAATTTTCGTTTGACGCTTCATGGTACGGTCGCGCGGGGTATTTCTTCCATTCTTATTTAAGGGAAACGTTACAATGCTGTAAATAAGTGCGAGTAAAAGGGCTCTGCGCTCTAATTTTGAAAAAAAAAATTTTTATATATAAATTACAACTAATGCCACTAACAATTTTAACACACACACGGTTAAACTTGAAAAAAAATTTGTCCGCGCCCAACCTTCCGCGTCGACAAGCACTGACCTCAAAGGGAAATGACACAAGGAACGCTGCCGACGACGGGCCCTCCTTATATAATTGCTTCATGATTTAGGCTAGCTTCTGCCTCGGCTTTCGGCTTCGTCACCCCGGTCGATTCGAGCGACAACAAAATATGAAATCTGACGACGGGAATAGGTCCAGGGCCGGATTAGCAGTTGCCTAGGGCCCATTCTAGGGCTAACAGAAAAAGTTTTGGAAAAAACAAAACTCTTTTTCTTGATACTCGACATACGGTTTCGGAAAATAAGAATTTATAAATATTTTGTCGTGTCTGTTTACACACATACATTTGCAAATTGCAATGCTCAGCTTGCTTTCGCTTCCCGCCTTGAGTCATACATGCCGAACGGCCCAGCTCCCGACCCGAATCCCTCTGCCACACAGAGCCGAAGGCCCTGGGAGTTGGGACAGAAAACTCAGCTGCGACACGTTCTTTGTATGAACTGGTACATCATACTGTATGGTTAGTGACTTTGCCAACTCTTTATACAAAACTTTTGGGTGGTTCTTGAAGAATCGGCATATCTTCTTTTTGTATCTATTAGGATAGGAAACAAAATAATTTTTGCACTGGAAAAGGTTTGTCACTTAACTTACACAGGTCTGCCAAAGACAATATAAGTATAAGATGCGGAACGCTCATACATTTCAATTGCCATATGCAAGGCAATTTTTCAGCCAGCGACGAAATTCGCGCCATCTCGCTCACACAAATTTGACAGCATACGAATCTAAAACGAGAAGGAACGTGTGAGTCGCTTCTGGGGACGCGACTCTACTTATACCCGTACTCAGTTAGTATATATGTGAGTTTATAATTTATGTATTTAACGTATACTATATATTTTATACGTAAGCGCCGCTCGAATTAGCTACCAATTTAATATATTAATATATATTTAATATAACTAATATATATTTTAAATATTAAATTGGTACCCAGGGAACACCACGCGGAGGCCATCGGGAAGCAATGGGGTCACTCTAGGGGACCTACGAGTCGACTTGAGCTGCTTTTAAAAGCATTTTAAGCTCCACATTCCCCAAAAAATTTAAAAACGGGATCCAATCCTTTGCTAAAAATAAAATAACTTAACAATACGTAAAAAAAATAAAACAAAACAATACGAATAAAATTTAAAAAAAACCTTAAACAAATTAAAGAATTAATAATAATAATAAAAACAGAACTAAAGTACTAATTAATGGTACGCTTAGATATAAAAAATATAAAATATTTATACGAATGCCTGCTAACTAAAAAAATCTAATCTGCTGCCTCCCTAACATTAACTAAAATTCCACTATGATAACTATGGACAGTCTCAAAGGTGGCGCGGTGGCCCTGCTATCGGAAATGTTTGAAAACGCCCAGTCAATATGCGTATTGCAATTGGTTGTGGACGAGTCCAAACCTAACAAACACCTATAATTCCTTTCCAAAAGGAATTCATAAATTTCCCTACAGCAACCAGAACGAGAATGCAGGCATAAATTAAAATCACCTAACACTAGAGAATTGCTACCTAAAAACGGAAAACGCTGAACTAAGTCCTCAAATTCGTGTTTAAACTTTGGCAACGGATAACTGGGGGTTCTGTAAATAACAATAAAACCGACAGATTTGTACGTAAAAATTGCATATTCGAACACCGGAGATGCTAAGTTCCCGGAAACAGCATAAAATCGATCACTTTCAACAAAACTAAAGTGATCTAAAAGATCTGTCCTAGCGAATATAAGAATGCCTCTTTTCGGTCTAGCTCCGCTGGCTACGGACTGGCAATCTAACCGCACTGCTGTAGAATAGCCAGGAATATTATAAGCTTCATTTGAGTAAGTGGAAGCCTCAACGAAGCACAAAATAGAAGATTTGAGCATTAGCTCATCAGAAGAGACATCGCTAAAATGGCAGTGCAAGTTTTCCGTATTATGGAAGAAAATATTAAATTCAGACGGATTGAGTAAACAATCGAAGTGGGTGTGAAGTAACTTAGCGGAACGTAAGCTCTCCATCTCTCTCGCGACAGGACAGTTCTGCTTGGGTTTCGGGGGAATGAAAGGCCCAACGATATAAAGTCCATTCGCACTGGTGGCCCTACTGCAAGCTACATACAATGCTTCTCTTTGCATATTGGAGGAAGTGTGGACGACAACTTTGCTGTATGTAGCTCCCTGACTCTTATGAATAGTTATAGCTTCTGCAGCTACAACCGGAAATTGTTTACGGTCTATAGTAACCTGTTCGTTTTGGTGGTATTGAAAACTCTTTGTGGTTTTCTGAATTGGTGTCCATGAAGATTCGTTACTATGGCTGCGTTTCGACCGTGCGTTAACTCCTACGCTTTCTTCGAGAAAATGTATCCAAAGAAGTTCGGGTGTATTGGATGTGCTAAGATCTATCTGCATTAAAACACCAGTGGCTCCGTTAACAAGGCCGTCTGATGTATCTACATTGACTGTCATCATATATTTAGCCGTGGTTTTAAGAACCAATGAAGTACACAAACCTTGTGTATTCGAAGTTTTGAAGCTCTTGACAGCCTCAAGGTATTTAATTTTTATGTCTGGGGAAAGATGTTCGGCTTTGATGCAGTCTAAAGCTATTGAAGTATGTTCTGCTGTCATAATCGATGAAAGCTTCTCCCTATTGTACCTTTCTGTCTCTTTATTGCTATAAAATAAGTGGATCGCATCTCTTGGAGCTTGACTGCCGTCAACTATTCTATCCCTAAGCAATTGAATATCTTCAGACGACATTTCGGCCGATGCCATGTTATTTAGTGCGTTTGCAAAAGGTTGGTCATCTCGCTGTCGCATAATCTCTGTAAGTTCGAAAAACTTGAAGCCATCCCAGAGACTAGAGCCAACTATAGCACTGTATGGATTAAGCGCACTTGATGAGGATTTGAATATCCAACGATCACCTACTGGACATAACTGCCTTAGATCGCCGAACACGATAACAGAAATGCCACCAAAAGGACTTTCGTGCCTTGAAAATATTTGCTTTAGGCGCCTATCCAAATATGAAAACATTTTTTCACCGACCATAGAAATCTCGTCAATTATAAGAAGTTTAAGATAAATAAATCTTGAACGCAAGGTATTTAATAAATCTGGACCCAGTTGTTTAAAAGCATGGTTGGATTGATTGAGGGGTAATGAAAACATTGAGTGAAGTGTGGCACCTCCAATACCAAATGCAGCTTTTCCTGTGGGAGCACACAGAAGTACTTTTACAGTATTTGGGTCAGATCCTGGTATACGATTAAGCTCCTGAGAAATGGTCTGAAAAATGGTAGATATTGTTCTACTCTTGCCGACGCCTGCGCCGCCACCTACAAACTCATAAAAAAGTGCCTTATCTCTCACATTATGAAGAACATGTGTGAGATAAGTTTTTTGCTTTAAATTAAGCGATCTAATCATATTGGCTAAATCATTAAGGGAAACAAACGTGGGAAGCTTAATTAATCGAATACTCCTATCTGGATCCGCTGCCTGGTCATTCAAGTTTAGAACATTTATTTGAGAACCTATTTCAGGAATCGCTAAAGCTCTAAATTCCTCATCAATTGCCTCATCACCTGCCTCACCTGCATTTTCTACCCTATTGGCTTCGGCTTCCATGGCCCTCCTAAGCACGTCTTCTAAATCTGCGAATGCATTATATTTTTGGAAATTCGAACTAACTAATTCCTGATGATCCCTATAAACATCCTCACAATTCCTGCTCACTAACTCTGCCTCTTCATCTCTCCACGGATAAAACAGCATCACTAGTGCTCTAAAATAGTTCGACCTATCTGTGTTTATATTAAACCTCATATATTTTAAAATCGAAGGCTTGGTCCGTTCCCTAATAAAACCACTACTATCGCGGAGAGGAAAATATGTTTCTACTAGGACCTCATTTTCTTCGTCCTCTTCATCACCATTTTGGCCAGTTCTTTTTTTGCTTTTAGAAAATTCGTAATTTGCTGCAAAATCGGCTAAACACAGGCCCTCAAGAAAATCTGGTCTTTGTTCATACCGCTCCAGCAATCCTTTGACGAATACGTCAGTGGAATCCTGATTCATATTTTGAAGGTTGCTTGTGGATTTGAGCATTCGAACTCGTTGCTCTGGAGGGAAAGTATTTACTTGAACACATTTGTTGCTGGTTCCGGACAACGGAATGCCTAGACAACAGTATACGGCTTCCTGAGCAGATATCTCAGTGCCAGAAATAAATTTATGGCCAATGTGCTGTAGCTTTTCTCTGATCGTGTAATGGCCCCCTTGAACTTCGCTTACCGCCGCGCGCATAAGCTTTGAAATACCCCTTTGGGATTTATTTATATAGTTAATTATATAGCTACAGCACGCATAAGGGTCCAAAATGTATTGGATATCCATATTGGCCCTTTGCATTGAAAGAATGTGTTTATTATAAGCATTAATGTTAATCTCAGCAAATGACCTTTTTAGAAAAATTGTTGGTTTCTTCAAACCAGAACATATTGCATATTTGTAGTCCTCGTAATTGAGGCTCACTTGCTCGTGCGAAAGAATGTTTTCAAATATGCTCAAGTGATCAATCATATCAGGGGATTGATCAGAATTTAATAGGTCTTTAATTTTCTTTAAATTTCCTTGGTGAAAATCAAGGTTTGGAGTTTCCTCCGGCAATGGACTCAATATCTCCGTTTGGGGCATTGGAGGGTATGGAATACCGAATCTACAAACTTTGTTTCCACTTTTACCAACTGTCTTAAGACATGACCTGTTGGTATGCTTATGCTTTTGGTATTCAACATACGGAGCTAATTCTGAGTCTGTTATATCTACTGAAATATGTTTATTAATGAAGGCTACAACTGTTGAAATTGACTCAGTACTGGTTAAGTCCACTGCTGGGGCATCTTTCAGCCAAAACATGCCGTGAATATGGGGAGAACCTCTCTGTTGAAATTCAACACGCCAATAGAATTTGATGACGAAGTTTTCTCCGAAAATGCCCTCTGGACTCCTCATAACTTTTAAAATCTCGCGATACCTATAATCGAAGTACCTAGCACAAGTAACTGGATCTGCCCTAATAAGACGCGCCTTTTCGTCCCAAACTAAATCAATGGCCTCTTCTTCGCTAATTATGATTCTATCTTTTTTTTTGAGCAAAACAAGCAACTCTGGCCACCGCGTTTCAGCAGCAGACAGAGTGATGAAAAAAGTCGGCAGGCCGAACTGACGAATCATGGCCATAACCTTCTTCTTTTCATCCTCCCAGTGAGCCGGAGACGAGCGAATATCTCGAAGTACCCTATATCCCTCATCGTGGTTTATAAGTCCCCCTATGAAATTCTCATTAAGAGTGTTGGCTGCCGTTACTGCACTGGAAGTGCTCCGCTTACGTAAGCAGATTGAAATATTATTGCGAATCTTAATGAGTTCTAGTTTCTTGTAATTGAAAAACAGTTTATCAGTTCTACAACCTCTCCTATCTACATTTCGAAGCTCTGATCTAACTATGGTTGTATAACTTTCTGAGCATGGTCTCTTGACGCCTGCGTAAATGGTGGGAAAGGATAACTCTTCCGAGTCAATGTCTAGTATCATGTCGAGAGGTCTTTGGCCTTCGCCTGGTGCTATTCTAACAGGTGTATCATTAAATGCGATGTTATTTTCAAGCAGAGTTTCCTGACCTCCAGGGTTGAGCTGATCAGCTTCCAAATCCTCGTCAGGATGGGCTGGCTCTGCGTCTATATTCCTATCTCTATTCTGCATCACTTCTAATAAGGCAGCGTCTGCCTGAGATGCTACGAATTGAACTGTATCGGATCTAAATTTAGACATCCATTCCTCGTTAACTTTAACATCATGCTTTTTATATAGATCTGTGGTAACTAAATAGCTGAGAGCCTCAAAAACTTGTAAAGGTCTAATGGTTTCAGCCATGAAATCAGCACCAACTGCCAGTCTACGTTTCAGGTGGAGCTGAACAACCTGGGCTTCATGGAAAGCACGTGGAAGCTTTTTTACGGCTTCGTCTATGGAAATAGGGACGTTTACTACTGCTCCTTTAATGGCATTTTGGCCTCTCGATCCGTCTAACAGACTCATAATTATCATAAATGGAAGTCGAGGAGAAATCAGTCGTTCCTCTAATTTAGTAAGCCCCTTTAAGCAGTCGGGCAGTATAGGGAAATCTAATCCATTTTGGAAGAAAAGCTTAGGCCTGTTGCCTTTCGTTATTTTACTGTGACATGTCCTGCAGAACTTTAATTTTTGGCAGTCAGAAGAGAGTTCTAGAAGGCTTTGAAGAGCGAAAATGTCTGCACTAAACTCGCAACAATTTTGTAAAACCTCGCGAGAAATTTTACAAATTTGTTTGGGGAACCAGAGGCCTTTACAAGAAAGGCAAACCTGATCAGGACCCAGCTTTACATTCCTATTATAGACTACTTTTAGAGCTTCTAGGCCAGTAAGCCTTATTCTGGGTCCTATCTGATCCCTATCCTGGGAGATATTTGCTCTTTCGTGCTGCATTCGGGAGGCGTTTCTCAAGTTTTGCTCAAGCCTATTACTGCTATCGCTCCTATATTGGCTAGCTCTCTGACTAGCACTTCTAGCAGCGTCAATTGCGGACCGTCGAGCTGCGGCACGAGCAGCTTGACGTGCCAGAGTGTCTCGCTCTCGCAAGATATGCCTACGATCTATTAAACTCCTTTCTTGGGCCCTGCGAACTCTATCTTGCTCTCTTTCTAGCAGTCGTCTCCGTTCATTACTTCTACGTATGCGCTGTCGCCTATCTGTATTTTCTTGCTGTTCTCTGGTCCTATAGACCAAGTCCTGTCTTCGTGTGGACCGACGCACAGTATCGGCCGCTTGCTCCTCACGTCTAATCTGTGCGTCTGTTCGTCTTCGTATGCGATGTGCTGAATCTTGTGCCTGCTCTCTTGTTCTATAGTCCGAGTCCTGTCTTCGTGTGGACCGACGCACAGTATCGGCCGCTTGCTCCTCACGTCTAATCTGTGCGTCTGTTCGTCTTTGTATGCGTTGTGCTGTATCTTGTCCCTGCTCTATAGTCCTATACCTTTGGCTACGTCTCCGTCTGGACCGACGCAAAGTGTCGGCCACTTGGCTCTGTCTCGGAGTCTCCTCGCCTACTCGTCTTTCTATATTTCCTAAAGGTTGGTTCCGTATCCGTGTGGACCGACGCACAATATCGGACACTTGTCGTCTTGTCGTATATCCTCGTGTATTCTCTTCAACAGAGATGGCTGCCTGCTCTCCCAGCGCTACAGCTAGAACCTGCCTACCTCCTACCTGTCCTTGCACCTCAATCTCCTGTTGCTGGTTCCTATCAGAATCTGAATTTTCTAAATTTTCCCTATTTTCTAACTGTTCCCTATTTGATCTGTTTCTCAACCTGCGTCTCTGAGACTGTTGAGAAGCAGATTGTCTATTCCTACGTGGCATTTTACAAAAATGTATAAATTTAAAAATAATAATATGAAAATATATAATATAATAAAATAATAATATAAATAATAATAATATAATATATTAATAATTATAAGAAAATAAACTACAGGAAATAATTAGAAAATACAAAAACTACATATAAAGTCTACAACTACAAAAAAATACTCCCCAAAGCGGAGCGAGCAGCAGCGACGTCCGTGGGAAGGCAGCAACGACGTCCGTTGGAAGGCAGCAGCGACGTCAGCAGCGACGTCAGCAGCGGCACCAAAAAGCGCGCGCGATTGCACCAACGGAGTTAGCTACTACTAATAGCTTCTAACCCACGATCGGCGCAGAAAAACTAAGTCCCTATATCACTCCCTAGCAAGCACTACTTTTAGCTATTAATCTAAGAGCTAAACTAGTTTAAATATGATTATTTAACGCACTTTATCGCAATCGGCAATCGGGAAGTCTCTATCGTTCACGGTGGCTCGATATTGACTGGTCAAACCAATACAATTGCTTACTGAGATTCCGCGGTTTTTTTACTCAAGAGCAAGTAAAAAAGTAGAGCGCAAAAGGCAGAAAAAAACCGATTCAAAACATGCATGCGTAACGGACAATTCAATGCATATGTATGTATGTATTTACATATGTACCGCAGAAAACCAACCTGTCTGAGCCATTTCTTTGCAAATGTTTTAACTAGAATATGTTTATACTTCTAATTGCATTCCTATGGCGTGGGGTGGTGGGTGGTAAATGATTTAATTTACTATTTCTCTTTGCTACCGCTGTTCGCTGTATATATGTATGTGCATACAACCGCGCATCTTCTCAATTGAGAGAGCACTTTTCTGAGTGGGCAGAGAACTCTCAAGTGGAAACAGAGAGATAGAGAGAATAACTCAAAGACATTTCGGCGTATACGTTTTCAATAAATTTCCCTTTTGGCGCCCCCTAAAATTTTGCGCCCAGGCGCTAAAACCAGCCCTGATTGTGGAAGGGGAAAGAGAGATCTAGAGACAGAGAGAGATTTCGCGTTTGTTTTAACGGACAATTCTCATTATTTTTAAAGGGATATTTAGACGACAACCTGCATTCCCCCTCCCATTCCCCTGGTCCGCCACCCCTTCCCTAAAATATAACGGCTGATTTAAACAGCTGCATGTATATGCATATGCATATGTATATAAATGTACGTATATATGTACATACATATGTATGTCCATTGGTTTTAAAAATATTTATATGTACATAATTGGTTCAACTTATTTCCTAGGTGGGCCGTGGGTAGTGATTTTCTTGTTGCTAACATGTGATAATGGTAAGCACGCTCTCTCGCTTTCTCTCTTTAGTCCAGATGTTGGTAAAAGAGACAGGTTGCTTTGTTAATGTGAGAGGAGGGTTGTTCTAAGGCATCAACAAGCAGACTGCGCACCGTTTGTTTGGAAAGAGACTGAAAATTTGCATTCGCTGGTCCCCTCCCCACCAATCCAATCTGATTCAAATTCGGCAATCTGGTAGATATGGTAATTTTCTACGACACTGCGTTATTAGTTTTTGCATATCTTTAAAATTGTGGCTGCCACAGACTTTCGTCCTTTGTGAGGGCGGAAGGGGGCGGTGCGAAATTTTGAAATACACTTGTAGCAGTGTGATATCACAGCAGTCTGGATACAAAATTCGGTTGCTCTAGCTCTTATAGTCTCGGAGATCTAGGCGCTCATCGAGACAGACAGACGGACAGACAGACATGGCTATATCGACTCGGCTATTGATGCTGATCAAGAAAGTGCCATAAAGTTTATGGGGTCGGAAACGTTTCCTTCTCTGCGTTACACACATCCACTTTTACCACAAATCTAATATACCCCTTAATTCTTTGTTGAGTACGGGTATAACAAAATTTTACATATTACATTTTTTTGCTACATCTGTTATCTACATCTACATATATTATGTATATTATACATCTAACATGTAGATAATACATGTACCATTTAGATTTTACATCTCCTCCGCTAGGGGTTGCTCGCGCACTGAACGTGGCAGAGTGTGCGAGCGAGAAAGAGAATGAGTAGCGAGGTTGTAGGCAAGAGGGGGCGGGGGAAACAACTGAAAATTAATTTCATCATTCTGGCTATAATTATGATCCGATCTGATTCAGATTCGGCAATCTGGTAGATATGGTCATTCTCTACGATAATGCGTTTTTAGTTTTATCGTATCTTTAAAAATGTGTCTGCCACAGATTTTCGTCCTTTGTGGGGGCGGAAGGGGGCGGGGCGAAATTTTGAAATACACTTGTAGCAGTGGGATATCACATGAGTCTGGAAACCAAATTTGGTTGCCCTAGCTCTTATAGTCTCTGAGATCTAGGCGCTCATCGAGACAGACAGACAGACAGACGGACAGACAGACATGGCTATATCGACTCAGCTATTGATGCTGATCAAGAATATATATACTTTATGGGGTCGGAAACGTTTCCTTCTCTGCGTTACACACATCCACTTTTACCACAAATCTAATATACCCCTTAACTCTTTTTTGAGTACGGGTATAAATAGAATCCGCTTGCATGTGTGAGTACGCACAGAACCAGCAAGTGCGTATGTGTGCGTACTTGTGCGAAACAGACGATTTTCGAGACGAAAACCTTTTAATGAGTTGAGAAACAAAATTATTTACCGGCTTTGAATACGTCGCGCGCTGAATACCCTAGTGACAATTATTCCAATGTGAAGTCATGTATTAAATATATTATGTACTTTTATATAAGTATATCCGCTAATTATTATCGAATATACCATGTTAAAAGAAATTATCATTGCAGGGATATACAATAAAAGAGTTTATTAATATTGGGGTGGTAAGCGTCTTGCTAAATTAACTTACACCTATAAAATGAAGGGTATATTTCGACAGCGCTGTAAAAAACGTATGCATGTGCACACATACAGTCGTCGCGACGACTCGGCTCGGCTGTTGCATCGGCATAGAACCAACTTCGTGTGCCTTTGTATGCTGTATGCATACAAGAGAGCGGCTGACTCTAGAGCGCTCTCTCTCTCTTCAAAATTTCAAGAGAGCCTGGAGCCAGCATTCAAAAATCGTGTACCAAATTTTCGTATCGCGTTATTTATTTATCTTATACTTTTATTGTCTTTGGCTCTGCCCTTGGCGGCTACTACCATGTACGGAACCTTGCGCTCCTTCGAAAGCTGCTGCCATTTCTCACTAATAATTTGTTGGCGCTCCCGGCCCGTGCGGTGCAGCCAGCCAGGCTCGCGTTTCAGTTCAGTGTGTTTTTCCATTAAGAACAGATGATAGCCAGGCAGTGGCATTTTGGGTGCTCCAGCGGCATTGATGAGGCGCCCAAAGAGTTTCTTGATCTCTTGATCTATAGAAAAAGGGGACGGGACAAATTCAATCACAAAATCACCTTGCATTGTAAAATGAACTTACAATCTTTGTCGCTGCTGTCGATGTCGGAGCCGGAGCTACTTGAGCTGGAGTCAGAGCTGGAGATTATGAAAGGCTTCTCGTGGCTTCACGCATATGTATTTTTTTAACACCTCTTCAACTCGATCTGCATAATTTAAGAGAAGGATTTCGCGATTGCTAAAATTCACATTATTTCGCCCGTTGGCCCATCGGCCACAATGCCCACTAATCGGTTTTCCTCTCCAGTTTTCCTATACCATTTCGATGGCGAATTGTCTCTGAGCAGTCCCGAAATTTCTCCAGTGCTCACTTTACTCCTAACTCTTCGGGTACGGATATAAAAAACTAACTTACCGCTTTTAGATATCTAAAAATCGAAACTTAGCCCCAACTATCCCCAACGTCAATAATACGCCCATAATATGGTAAAACATGTTTTATTTTCTGATTTTAAATTTACTTAGTACCGCCTCGCTTTTGTTTGTAGTGTTCAGACTACGAATCGTTCAACGAATCTGACTAAATTTTTTAAACTTATTTTATTTAATTCATTTTGAATTTATATTGTACCGCTTCAATTTTGTAGTGTGTAGACGTCAACTTCGGTCAACTTTTTTTTTTTGTTCAGTTTTTATTCAGGGGTGCGACAGACTGTCAAAACGACCGAATTCCAACTGAGTTGGTTTGCTAGGTGCCACAGCATGCTGTCTCCAGGTCGTTGACAGGCTCGCACACGTGTCTGCTCCTCCTCCAGCTTCTTGCGTGTCTCTGCGACCTGCTGGGCCATGTTGTCCTGCTCGTGCGATTTCGATTTTAGCATCTTCTTGAGCTTGTGTATCTGTGCCTGCTGCTGGAATCCCTGCTCACATATATCCGACAGCGAATTGCTTGTCGAATAGCTTCATCTTCATCCTCCCAGTCAAAGAAACTGGCCTTGGACCCTTCATCCAGCTACTCGCTGCCTTCTGACTTAGCCTTGGGCGCCGTACTCTTGCCCGGTGGTTCGCGTTTAGTAAGAATTTAATTTTATGTTAAATTTATTTCGTGCCGCTTAAATTTTGTAGTGTGTAGTCCAGGGATGCCCAAAATCAACTTACGGTGTGTAGATGTGCCCTGCTCGAGTTGTTCGAGTTCCTCCTCCTCCACTTGGATTAGATTTTTATTTAAAATGAAAAGAGAAGGAACTGGCGTGAAAAAACGGGCGGCCCCAGATTGATGGTTGCACAGGGCCCGGTTTAGGGTTGATCCGGCCCTTAATATGCCGAAAAAAGGAATTTATTGACCAAATTGCAAAGTTAAAAGCCGAAATCATTTTCACAATATTTGTGTACATGAAAATTTAATTTAGTGTATACATTTCTAAAACAGGGATATGTAAATGTGCAATTTCAATTAAATCAAACAAACATTTTTTATTTTTATATATTGTATTTTGTATATTGTATTTCCCACCCCCACCCACTCTGCCCATTCCACATTTATATTGCAGCAGGTCAGCTCAGATCGCTACATCAAAACAAAACGAAAATCCAATTCTAGCGGCAAACAATTTTAGAGCCCACACACAAGCATAGTATGTGTGAATACATGGCACACACACATTTACGTAACCTGGAAACGAAACTCAAAACCATGCACTATGGGAACTTTGACCACTTTTTCTGGCCAAAACCCATTTTTCAAAAGTAGTCAAAATAATATATTTGTAGACCTCATATATCCGAATAACATTGATCTTTAATGTTATGCAACAAAAAAGTTAACAGTGTGCGCCACTGTTAAATTAACAGCTGTTAAAGTCAGCTGTTTGCTATCGCTAGGCGAATGTTGGTGCAAAAAGTTATTTTTTGTCTTGTAAAAAGGGCTAAAAAGTTATAAATTCATAAATTTAAGTGATTTCTTTACAATGTGTTCGATTTAAACAGGTATGCTATGTTTATGAGTTTGAACTGTACAAATTTCACTGATAATTATGTTTAATGACTCATTTTTAACAAGTATAAATTTGTGACAAAAATGTGTCTTTGGAGAGGCGTACAAAAAAAGTGAGCACACGTGAGCACATGTGGCTTAGTGCATCTTGTAGAAAATTCAATTCTTGTTCAAATGTATATTTTGGTTATCTGCGCCGGGCTGTGCAACAATATGCAATTTTTACTTTTAGACAAAAACATAAGGACTGCAGCAACATTTGAAACGGTAAAATATGATTTTTGGAGGGTTGGTCAACCAATTTTAGTTGAGTGATTTCTCCATCGATTTTTATGAACAATGCATGATCGACGCCTAATTGAGCACACGTGAGCACATGTGGCTTAGTGCATCTTGTAGAAAATTCAATTCTTGTTCAAATGTATATTTTGGTTATCTGCGCCGGGCTGTGCAACAATATGCAATTTTTACTTTTAGACAAAAACATAAGGACTGCAGCAACATTTGAAACGGTAAAATATGATTTTTGGAGGGTTGGTCAACCAATTTTAGTTGAGTGATTTCTCCATCGATTTTTATGAACAATGCATGATCGACGCCTAATTGATGCATTTACACACAAAAAATATAAGAGCAAAGGGTACGATTTTTTTTCGACTTTTCTTCAGTTTTTAAAGTCAAAATTTTGAAAAATGTACCGAACATAACCGACCAATTTTGCATTTGAAAGCTTAATATTTTCCAAAGCGTAAGCTGAAGCTACAAGGTGCTCAGGTCTGCTTTATAGATGCATTCATCAGCTTTTCAGAATATCTAAGTTCATTACAACCAAATATAAGATACATGATAAATGTGCAAAATAAAGGAGCTACCTCAGAAAAGAGTATTACAAAAAATAAAAAAAAACGTTCGATTTGTCGAGTAGTGATATTGACGGATATCCTTGGTTGTCAATGACTGCGACAGTGCACCAAATCCTAGTGAATTCAAGCGATATCAAAGAAAACAAGATTCTTCCTGTGGGATATTTTGCAGCAGGGAGTGCCAAGTGTCGAAATAAAACTTATTAAATTTTATATTTAAAATAAGGCCGCAAATAAAATTTCACGGACGTGTTCCGTACTTCTGATCCTATTATCTCATCTGTTAATTTTGAAAGCAGCATACAAATTAAAAAAATAGCCCCTTCCAACTGAGGTGTTCCGTCTTTTATTAAACGAGTTCAATCGTTCAGGCAGAGATCCACCGGAGCAGATTAGTTTCGATGAGCTGGTTGAAGATCAATTTGAATTCTCGTGGATGATGGGGCTCGAAAACGAACTCCATGAGGATTAACAAAAGGTGTGAAAGGAAACCTATTATTTACAATAAAATTGCGTTTCTTTTATATATCAGGTCTTCTGCTTAAAATTTTTTGTGAAAAATCTACCAGAAATAATAATTTTCACTTTTTTAAAATTGTTTTTAAGGCGTGCCACGCCCCCTTGAATAAAATACAATATCTGCTAAACAATTTAATTTTTAGATTTCGAGCAAAAAAATAAAAATGAGATTTCTTTATAAAAAAAGGAGTTGCCACGCCCATTTTTTTCAAAATACCTTCATTTTGCTATTATAAGCTCATATCAAAAAACTAAACCAAAAAATATTGTTTCGTTTGGAAGTTATTAATTATTGCCACAAAAAGTGGTCAAAGTTCCCATAGTGCCATGATGCAATTATGAATACATGGCACACACACATTTACGTAACCTGGAAACGAAACTCAAAACCATGATGCAATTATATATTATATATATATTATATATATATTAATTGCATCATGCTCAAAACGTTGTCGGAAAATAAGAATTGATAAATATTTCTTCCTTTTAAGTTGAAGGCGGCAATGACCAGCACCTTCCATCGTTAAAAGAGGAATCGGGGGTTGGGCAGATGCGGGATATGAATCTCGTCAAATACAACAACGAATTCTTCGTCGTTGTCGAAATGGTCCAAGTTGCCGGAAAGGTCCACAACTCCAAGTCTCAGATGCGGCGATCGCAAGATCTGGTATTCGGCTTCCAGAATTGCTTCAGGGTTCACGTTGGGACGGTGCAGTCCGAAAATTCCTATAGCGTCCATAGTGATCAACACTGATCAGCCTTCATTTGATGTCCAGTTTATATACTTTTTCGGCGTTCAGGAAATTTCACAAAATTGCACTACTACTGGATTTTCTAAAATAACCCTTTCAGCGTCACTAACCAACCTAACTCAACCACTCAAATTTAATTTCATGGATTATTAGTATAAATGTATAGATATCTATTAGGTGTATGTGGTTCAACAGAATCACAAAATGAATTCTTTTGTGTAAATTTGTTTACATCACTATCCGTGTTCTATTCGCACTGCAAACCTGTGCGTGTGTGTGTGCCGATGTCACGCCGTTTTTTAACACACATACACACATATGCATACGCGCTTTTTTTTGCCTTCTTTGCCTATCCTTCTTCTCTTTAATAACAATATAATTAGAATCGAGAGTGGCACGCGTCAAAAATAAAAAAAAAAATAATAAAATAATTCATTTTATCAAAAATAAATTGTTGTGGTTTTAAAAGTGATAAAATGGATAAACAGTAAGTAGATTTGTTACATACATATGTGATATGGACTCTAAATGATGTGATATGTGATATAATATAGTGATATAGCGATCACTGATCGCTATATATTATAAAAATGGTTATATCGCCCCGTCCCGCTTGTGCTCTAGAGTTGCGTCTCGTACAAGGACCATATCTTAGTGTTACGACAAGGAATGACCATATCTTCCATATCTTTAATTGTCGGTCGGATCATTATTATAATGCAATTATTAAATGCAATCCGTATTTTGTTTCGAGGTGTCGCATGCATATGTATGCATGTACAGCATGTACGCTGCATGTACATATGTACATATGTATGCACACTTGTTTTGATGTATATCAATGATATATTTGATCATTGAGTTTAATGAATACTTTTATTTGGGCTTCACTTTTCAGGGAACAGGCACTCATACTGCAGCATCGGAACGAGATGCAAAGACTGGAGGAAGATGGAGGCTCTTCAGCAGAAGCAGCAGAAGGAATGGACAGAGCAGAAAAAAAACTTGCAGGAGCAGCAGTTAATCCAACTGCAATCATTTAGAAGCGTCCGGAGCATGCAGGAACAGATAGCCGATAATAGGTTGTCTGTGGTATCACAGCAGCCCCTGTTGCCTGTATTGGAGTCGGTTGCAGTGGAGGCTCCTTTGGAGTCGCCTGCAGTCGAGGAGGGTGTGTTGGAATTTGATTGGAATTTGAGTGGAAGCGGAAGCAACCAGTTGTAGATGCTGTAGTACGGGACATAATAGTCCTTGGAAAGAGGGAATTCTTCCTAAACATTATAAATGAGCAGGAGCCGGCGGAACTCTCCTCTACCAGACGAATGGAGCTGGCCAATATGATCAAAAATTATTTTGATCAACGCAAGCTTGACAACGGCCCCCACTGCACTCATCTGGCAGAGGAAATTTTAAAATTGTTCCGGGGCGAAGATAAGGCCTACTGGGATAATTCGCTTCGGATCACCGAAAATCACCGAACCGAAATTGAGACAGGATATAAAATTATCGACAAGGAGTACCAGTGCACATTTGAAAGGCTATGCACCTTTAAATCAAAATTAATGCCTGTTGGAATGCCTGAAGGATCACATGGTAAAGAGTCATTCATCTACTGTTGACCGCCGGGTTTTTTTTTGCAAATTGTGCAATAAGCAAGGCAGAAATTTCGCTTATCACAGCTTAACAAAGGAGCACGTAAAGAGGGTCAGGATGACCGAGGAGGAATGAATGTAATCAGACATTGAATATGAAATAAAATAAAAATTAAATAAAATAAACTTTACTTTGTTCCTTCCACTTTGCAGATCAAATTATTCCTTGCATGAACCGTTAGGATTATAATTCGCTCTACCGTATAATAACCACCACTAATTCCCTTCCTCTTCTTAAATCACTAATACTAACATACCTTTCCTGTAATTAGTACTACTTCTTAGCTATCTTTGCATGTTTAGTTAGTTGTGTCTAGCTCTAATTGCAGTCATTGCATAACTATTTAACCACTTAACTTATTTGAATTGCGCGCAATAAAAAAGAGCAATACAAAATACTGGCAACACTGATTTTATATTATATAAGTTGAGCAGCGCAGCCGAGAAGAGCAGCCGTGTTGTGGCACTACCCATACAGTATATAGATGTGCCAGTTCATAAAACGAAAGGGGCGCAGCTGAGTTTTCTGTCCCAGCACCCCTGCCGAAGGTCTTGGCCATTCGGCTGTGGTACTGATACGTTCGGCATTTTTTCGACATGTTCGATTCATGACGAGATGAAATGTATGTGTGTACTCAGGCACGACAAAATATTTATCAATTCCCTGCAGTACCAGAAGTGATCGATGACAAATGTCAACTACGCGTCACTCAGCCGTTTTTCTCTGCCGCTGCGGCCGACGAGCAGAATATGAAGTCGACGCGTCGGTCAAACCAAACTCTTTTTTTTTTCTTTGTTTCTTTTTGTTACGACGCGTGCCGTAACAGAATTCGGTTTTGCCGTCAGCGTCGGCAACGTTGTTACAATTGTGCGGTGAGATGCAGGTTTTGTTATTTTGGGCAAAGTACTATCAGGTTTGTGCAGTGTTTCATTTAATTAAAAATAGGTACATATCATGGCGGGTGTTTTGTTTTTGGCGCAAATGCACTGCTGATCTACCGAGAGCATTGTTAACAAATTGAACAGATTTTAGAAATTTCGAATAAAAATATTTTAATTAACCCATCTTATTTTAAAAGCGATTCAGTTGATGTGCAAGGAATGAGCACGACAGCCTTACAGCCTTCTTCTCTTCGACAGCCTTCTGTGGAAAAAAGAACACACAGCACAAAAATGTGAATATGTATACATTTTTATAAGAAAACAATAAATAAAAGAAATTAAATATTTTAAAACAGAATTAACTCATGCCTTTTCCTCAAAATAGACAAAGTTTTTAGTTAAATATATCGCTTATTAGGACCTTACTTTTTAAGGGAAATTCATCGCTTATTAAGACCTTACTTTTCAAGGGAAATTTATCGCTAATTAAGGCCTTACTTTTTAAGGGAAATTCATCGCTAATTAAGGCCTTACTTTCGGCTAATTCTCACTTACTATGTCATCGATTATATTCCTAGGACATCCCTGTCTTAAAGTTAACAGTCCATCGTATGGGAGGTCATCGCTTATATCATCGAGCTGCATGGCGTTGGCATCGATGTGTCGTCGCTTACACATCGATGACCGGTATTGCAGGGTTCTTATTTTCCGAAAACGTTTTGAGTTGGTTTTGAGTTTCGTTTCCAGGCTACGTAAATGTGTGTATTCACACATACTGTGCTTGTGTGTGGGCTCTACAATTTTTGGCCTCTTGAACTGAATTTCTGAGCTGTTCTGCTGCAATATAAATGTGGAATGGGCAGAGTGGGTGGGGGTGGGAAATAAATAAAATATATAAAAATAAAAAATTTTATTTGTTTGATTTAATTGAAATTGCACATTTACATATTCCTGTTTTAGAAATGTATATACTAAATTAAATTTTCATGTAAATAAATATTGCGCAAATGACTTTTGACTTTGCAAATTTGTCAATAAATTCCTTTTTTCGGCATATTAAGGGCCGGATCAACCCTCAACCGGGCCCTGTGCAACCATAAATCTGGGGCCCTCCGTTTTTTCACGCCAGTTCCTTCTCTTTTCATTTGAAATAAAAAACTAATTCAAGTGGAGGAGGAGGAACTCGAACAACCCGAGCAGGGCACATCTACACACCGTAAGTTGATTTTGGGCATCCCTGGTCTACACACTACAAAATTTAAGCGGTACGAAATAAATTTAACATAAAATTAAATTCTTACTAAACGAACACAACCGGGCAAGAGTACGGCGCCCAAGGCTAAGTCAGAAGGCAGAGAGTTGCTGGATGAAGGGTCAAAGGCCAGTTTCTTTGACTGTGAGGATGATGATGAGGGGACAAGCAATTCGCCACGCGTGCCGCGGTTAGATGTTGCTGCAATTGCACCACAGGCACCGACGGGGTGGGCAGCGCCCCCACCTGGATTATCTCCCACCTCACCAGTTCGACAAGGACAAGTGCGAGCACTGCCGCACTTTGATGTCAGCAAAGAAGCCAGCCAAGAAAGCGGAGCACACGGTGGTGTGCGCGGTGACGCCGAAGCCACACTTTTGTCCGAAGTGCGGATTCTGCGGAAAGGACAAAAAAACCTCCTGCAGCACAAGTGGTAGACAGCCACCTATGTGGAGAGTCTCCGAGGAGCCGGAGGTCGCTCTGGAAGCGCTCCAGGAAGCGGTACTCGCAGAGTGTGACGTGTCCAATAACAACAACAACAACGACGACAGCAGCAGCCGAGGCATGTGAGATGCTATACGAGAAGGGCCAGGAAGTGGTCGCTGATCCAGAGGAAATGTTTCGCTCTCTCTTTTGGAATGGAAGCTAAGCTGTTCCAAAAATTTCTAGTGCTGATTTGTTTTTCCTATTGCCGTAATTCAGCGGCGCCAATGACCATTGCTCCGCGAGATCTTTTTTATTTGTAATTGCCCCCAGCATAGGAAACCAATTCTTGTATGCATTCACAGTATACAACATCCGTCTAGCGAAAAACGGTTTTGTCTCTTCTCTGATTGGTGTTACCGCCATTTTGTTCTGATTTTTTTGTTGCTTTTCTTCCCGCCCATATTTTGTGGCACCCAGTACTCTGGGACTAAAGGCATTTTGAAGACCACATTAGGGCCGGTCATGACCATATGGACCAGTTGCTACATAAAGTTGTGACGACTCACAATTTTTGTAGTTTATAAGTAGTTATAATTTGTAGATTTAAGTATTGAGCAGGGACACCATGTGGAGGAATTATGAAGTTTTGTTGTATATTATGAAGTTTTGTATATTATGAAGTTTATAATTTTTATTATTATTAAATAAGTAAGGTGAAATTCTGAAGTTGTAATTTAAGTTCGAGGCCCACGGTAGCGATCCAGAGAGCAGAGCGATCCAGAAAACAGAGCAAAGCAGAGCGATCCAGAAAACAGAGCAGCAGAGCAAAGCAGAGCGATCCAGAAAACAGAGCAGCAGAGCAAAGCAGAGCGATTCAAAGAGCAGAGCAGCAGAGCAGAGCGATCCAGAGAGCAGAGCGATCCAGAAAACAGAGCAGCAGAGCAAAGCAGAGCGATCCAGAAAGCAGAGAACCTCAAGCAGAACCGAGAGAGAGCGACGACGAGAGCCGAGAACCACAAGCAGAACCGAGAGATAGCGACGACGAGAGCCGAGAACCCCAAGCAGAACAAGGAACGACGACGCGACCCAGAGAGCGAGAGAGAGCAAGGGCGCCGGCCGCAGCCCGAGAGCGGCCAACCGCACGAAAGCAACGGGCGTGGGCAGCGACGGCAGCAGCGGCAGCGCAGCCCGGACAAGGGTTCGCAACTAAGGGCTCGCGATCGCCAGGCAGAGTTCGCCTCGGGAAGTAAGTTTTTGGCAACCAAGTGAACAAGTCGCGATCGCGGCGGAAACAAGGGTCCCAAATCAGTGGGCAGGATTACCGGGACCGCAACGAGGACAAGGCGCCGGGCGAGAAGACACCTAGAACGATCTGCTCTAGAATATCGGGTTAGCGAGGCTGCGTGATGCATCCCCTTTTCTTGGCTGAGTCTGGTGCGAATAGGTAGGGACGTAGGAAATGTAAAGTTCTTCACTAAGCTAGGAAAAAGACAAGAACCAAGAAAGGAATAAAAAGAAACAGAACTAAACAATGTGCTCGAGTGTAATAGTGTAAAAGTTAACCCTTTCCCCCTCCCAGAGTGCAAGACGGTAAGTGTGGTCGCCCACCGTTGGAGGCTCCGCTGGGCTGGTCGCAGGTCATTACCGCGCCAGGCCGCGGGCTCCCAAACGGCGCGTGCTTGTCTCCGGAATCGGTGCTTCCTAGGTACTACTGGGGGCACTCGAGTCGGAGCAGACAGGGGCGGCTACACTACCAGAAGGCACCCCCGCTAACCACCGGATGACCGGTGTCGATCAGGTTCCCTTTTCGCCCCATACGCCCACCTTTCCACACACGGCGTCTCCATTTCCGCAATCTCGGGTCCCGGCACTTTACAAATTTCTTTGTAAGGTGGCCCTGGAGAGGCTGAGCTTACCCCAGCCTTCGAAAAGACTACCTTACAAAGTATACTCAAAAGTGTATTTCAAGGATTCTTGGGAGGAATTCGATGTGTGGATATGGTTAAAAATTTACCGGAAAACATACAGACCACGTACACAGTTGAGCTCCAAAAAAAAAACAGGTCGCTCCGACGGTGTTTCAGGCATGCCAGCTATGTAACAAGTTTTAATTTGATTACAGAGGAAGAGCATGTCCAGGCGGGCCTAGGCATGGAAATTGATGAAAGCGAGCGGGAAATCATGAACCGAAACCATCATATTCCAATGCCAATTTTATCCAAATTATATGCTACTTTAATTAAAATGGAATAAAAATAAGTTTAATTAAAATTACTTTGTTGAGCTTTAAAAATTGAATTGGTCTTTCAACCAAGCTAGCCAGAGTCCCCGGAATTTTTATTAAACATGTGCAGCCTGGGTCAACTGGCTACAAGAGTTTCCGCAGCGTAAGCGGTTATGTTATCACCAGAAACCACTCAACCGAGGCCCCAACATTTCCCCAACCTTCCGTTCGAATCGTCTTTACTGCCGCTGGATCTTCAGATGTTTCCGTAGTGTAGCGGTTATCACGTGTGCTTCACACGCACAAGGTCCCCGGTTCGAACCCGGGCGGGAACAGTTTTTTTTTTTCGTTTGACATTTCCCCGGAACGTCGAAGTTTGCCCCGGGCGCCGCTTTGTCGGTACTCCACCGTGTACTTGCTTTTAGGCTATCCTTCGCCTCTGAATCGCTTTGTCAAGCGCCCATCCGGCGTGTTTTAAAGGCCAGAATGTAACAACAAAATTAAACATCTGCTGCGCTGAGGCTCGATACATTTCTCGAGCATCAATCTGCTGAATCGTGCGCAAGCAATTTAGTTGTTTATATACCTAACCATTCGGCACATACAATGCCGGCTCAGGCTAAACATTATATTAGATTAGATTAGATTAATTAAAAAAAATTTGGAAATAAAAAAATGTATTTTTAAAATTACATTTGATTAACAATAATATTATAGTGATAATAACTATTTAAATTGGTTTGTCGATGACAAAAAAAGAAGTTTGGCACATAATGCACATAACCGCAAACTGGTAAATATTCACCGGAATAAAAGTCCTACTTTGAAGGTATCGAGTTTTTACCGCAACGCAAATGGCCGCCAATAAAATATGCCGGTCTGTATGCGTTTCGCACCAATTTCGCACAATTTGTAAATTTCGTAAATTTGGACAGACAGAAAGTAATTTCCATGTGCTTTGCTAATCCGATGGCCTCGGTAACAACGCGATCAAGGTTGGAGACCATTCGGACGTCCGTAGCCATTCTCGAATTGCTGCATGATGGCGAGGTTCGCCTCGCCGCCTTACCAGGCGGAGGCCCACCGGCACGACGACAGCAGCAACAGTAGTCATCGAGGGTGGAGGGGGAGCATCGCCACGCGCAAGGCGCAACATTCGGCCATGTCCACTTTTGATATTGCTACCGAAATCGGTTTTGAAACCGAAAACGGAACTTTTTCTTTATTGCAATCCGCCATTATCAACAAGCGTAATGGAAAATAAGAAAATTTTCGACAATTTGTTGAGTTTTGACGTAGCCAAACAGAGACAAAGATGTTGCACGAGAAGCAAAAGCTCGTTCAATTTTCGTTTGACGCTTCATGGTACGGTCGCGCGGGGTATTTCTTCCATTCTTATTTAGGCCATGAAGCAATTATATAAGGAGGGCCCGTCGGCAAAATAAGGGAAACGTTACAATGCTGTAAATAAGTGCGAGTAAAAGGGCTCTGCGCTCTAATTTTGAAAAAAAAAAAAAATTGTTATATATAAATTAAAACTAATGCCACTAACAATTTTAACGCACACACGGTTAAACTTGAAAAATTTGTCCGCGCCCAACCTTCCGCGTCGACAAGCACTGACCTCAAAGGGAAATGACACGAGGAACGCTGCCGACGACGGGCCCTCCTTATATAATTGCTTCATGATTTAGGCTAGCTTTTGCCTCGGCTTTCGGCTTCATCACCCCGGTCGATTCGAGCGACAACAAAATATGAAATCTGACGACGGGAATAGGTCCAGGGCCGGATTAGCAGTTGCCTAGGGCCCATTCTAGGCCTAACAGAAAAAGTTTTGGAAAAAACAAAACTCTTTTTCTTGATACTCGACATACGGTTTCGGAAAATAAGAATTTATAAATATTTTGTCGTGTCTGTTTACACACATACATTTGCAAATTGCAATGCTCAGCTTGCTTTCGCTTCCCGCCATGAGTCATACATGCCGAACGGCCCGCTCCCGACCCGAATCCCTCTGCCACACAGAGCCGAAGGCCCTGGGAGTTGGGACAGAAAACTCAGCTGCGACACGTTCTTTGTATGAACTGGTACATCATACTGTATGGTTAGTGACTTTGCCAACTCTTTATCCAAAACTTTTGGGTGGTTCTTGAAGAATCGGCATATCTTCTTTTTGTATCTATTAGGAAAGGAAACAAAATAATTTTTGCACTGGAAAAGGTTTGTCACTTAACTTACACAGCTCTGCCCTTGGCGGCTACTACCATGTACGGAACCTTGCGCTCCTTCGAAAGCTGCTGCCATTTCTCACTAATAATTTGTTGGCGCTCCCGGCCCGTGCGGTGCAGCCAGCCAGGCTCTCGTTTCAGTTCGGTGTGTTTTTCCATCAAGAACAGATGATAGCCAGGCAGTGGCATTTTGGGTGCTCCAGCGGCATTGATGAGGCGCCCAAAGAGTTTCTTGATCTCTTGATCTATAGAAAAAGGGGACGGGACAAATTCAATCACAAAATCACCTTGCATTGTAAAATGAACTTACAATCTTTGTCGCTGCTGTCGATGTCGGAGCCGGAGCTACTTGAGCTGGAGTCAGAGCTGGAGATTATGAAAGGCTTCTCGTGGCTTCACGCATATGTATTTTTTTAACACCTCTTCAACTCGATCTGCATAATTTAAGAGAAGGATTTCGCGATTGCTAAAATTCACATTATTTCGCCCGTTGGCCCATCGGCCACAATTAATCGGTTTTCCTCTCCAGTTTTCATATACCATTTCGATGGCGAATTGTCTCTGAGCAGTCCCGAAATTTCTCCAGTGCTCACTTTACTCCTAACTCTTCGGGTACGGATATAAAAAACTAACTTACCGCTTTTAGATATCTAAAAATCGAAACTTAGCCCCAACTATCCCCAACGTCAATAATACGACCATAATATGGTAAAACATGTTTTATTTTCTGATTTTAAATTTACTTAGTACCGCCTCGCTTTTGTTTGTAGTGTTCAGACTACGAATCGTTCAACGAATCTGACTAAATTTTTTAAACTTATTTTATTTAATTCATTTTGAATTTATATTGTACCGCTTCAATTTTGTAGTGTGTAGACGTCAACTTCGGTCAACTTTTTTTTTTGTTCAGTTTTTATTCAGGGGTGCGACAGACTGTCAAAACGACCGAATTCCAACTGAGTTGGTTTGCTAGGTGCCACAGCATGCTGTCTCCAGGTCGTTGACAGGCTCGCACACGTGTCTGCTCCTCCTCCAGCTTCTTGCGTGTCTCTGCGACCTGCTGGGCCATGTTGTCCTGCTCGTGCGATTTCGATTTTAGCATCTTCTTGAGCTTGTGTATCTGTGCCTGCTGCTGGAATCCCTGCTCACATATATCCGACAGCGAATTGCTTGTCGAATAGCTTCATCTTCATCCTCCCAGTCAAAGAAACTGGCCTTGGACCCTTCATCCAGCTACTCGCTGCCTTCTGACTTAGCCTTGGGCGCCGTACTCTTGCCCGGTGGTTCGCGTTTAGTAAGAATTTAATTTTATGTTAAATTTATTTCGTGCCGCTTAAATTTTGTAGTGTGTATTCCAGGGATGCCCTAAATCAACTTACGGTGTGTAGATGTGCCCTGCTCGAGTTGTTCGAGTTCCTCTTCCTCCACTGTGTAATTTCAATTAAATCAAACAAACATTTTTTATTTTTATATATTGTATATATTTCCCACCCCCACCCACTCTGCCCATTCCACATTTATATTGCAGCAGGTCAGCTCAGATCGCTACATCAAAACAAAACGAAAATCCAATTCTAGCGGCAAAAAATTTTAGAGCCCACACACAAGCATAGTATGTGTGAATACATGGCACACACACATTTACGTAACCTGGAAACGAAACTCAAAACCATGCACTATGGGAACTTTGACCACTTTTTCTGGCCAAAACCCATTTTTCAAAAGTAGTCAAAATAATATATTTGTAGACCTCATATATCCGAATAACATTGATCTTTAATGTTATGCAACAAAAAAGTTAACAGTGTGCGCCACTGTTAAATTAACAGCTGTTAAAGTCAGCTGTTTGCTATCGCTAGGCGAATGTTGGTGCAAAAAGTTATTTTTTGTCTTGTAAAAAGGGCTAAAAAGTTATAAATTCATAAATTTAAGTGATTTCTTTACAATGTGTTCGATTTAAACAGGTATGCTATGTTTATGAGTTTGAACTGTACAAATTTCACTGATAATTATGTTTAATGACTCATTTTTAACAAGTATAAATTTGTGACAAAAATGTGTCTTTGGAGAGGCGTACAAAAAAAGTGAGCACACGTGAGCACATGTGGCTTAGTGCATCTTGTAGAAAATTCAATTCTTGTTCAAATGTATATTTTGGTTATCTGCGCCGGGCTGTGCAACAATATGCAATTTTTACTTTTAGACAAAAACATAAGGACTGCAGCAACATTTGAAACGGTAAAATATGATTTTTGGAGGGTTGGTCAACCAATTTTAGTTGAGTGATTTCTCCATCGATTTTTATGAACAATGCATGATCGACGCCTAATTGAGCACACGTGAGCACATGTGGCTTAGTGCATCTTGTAGAAAATTCAATTCTTGTTCAAATGTATATTTTGGTTATCTGCGCCGGGCTGTGCAACAATATGCAATTTTTACTTTTAGACAAAAACATAAGGACTGCAGCAACATTTGAAACGGTAAAATATGATTTTTGGAGGGTTGGTCAACCAATTTTAGTTGAGTGATTTCTCCATCGATTTTTATGAACAATGCATGATCGACGCCTAATTGATGCATTTACACACAAAAAATATAAGAGCAAAGGGTACGATTTTTTTCGACTTTTCTTCAGTTTTTAAAGTCAAAATTTTGAAAAATGTACCGAACATAACCGACCAATTTTGCATTTGAAAGCTTAATATTTTCCAAAGCGTAAGCTGAAGCTACAAGGTGCTCAGGTCTGCTTTATAGATGCATTCATCAGCTTTTCAGAATATCTAAGTTCATTACAACCAAATATAAGATACATGATAAATGTGCAAAATAAAGGAGCTACCTCAGAAAAGAGTATTACAAAAAATAAAAAAAAACGTTCGATTTGTCGAGTAGTGATATTGACGGATATCCTTGGTTGTCAATGACTGCGACAGTGCACCAAATCCTAGTGAATTCAAGCGATATCAAAGAAAACAAGATTCTTCCTGTGGGATATTTTGCAGCAGGGAGTGCCAAGTGTCGAAATAAAACTTATTAAATTTTATATTTAAAATGAGGCCGCAAATAACATTTCACGGACGTGTTCCGTACTTCTGATCCTATTATCTCATCTGTTAATTTTGAAAGCAGCATACAAATTAAAAAAATAGCCCCTTCCAACTGAGGTGTTCCGTCTTTTATTAAACGAGTTCAATCGTTCAGGCAGAGATCCACCGGAGCAGATTAGTTTCGATGAGCTGGTTGAAGATCAATTTGAATTCTCGTGGATGATGGGGCTCGAAAACGAACTCCATGAGGATTAACAAAAGGTGTGAAAGGAAACCTATTATTTACAATAAAATTGCGTTTCTTTTATATATCAGGTCTTCTGCTTAAAATTTTTTGTGAAAAATCTACCAGAAATAATAATTTTCACTTTTTTAAAATTGTTTTTAAGGCGTGCCACGCCCCCTTGAATAAAATACAATATCTGCTAAACAATTTAATTTTTAGATTTCGAGCAAAAAAATAAAAATGAGATTTCTTTATAAAAAAAGGAGTTGCCACGCCCATTTTTTTCAAAATACCTTCATTTTGCTATTATAAGCTCATATCAAAAAACTAAACCAAAAAATATTGTTTCGTTTGGAAGTTATTAATTATTGCCACAAAAAGTGGTCAAAGTTCCCATAGTGCCATGATGCAATTATGAATACATGGCACACACACATTTACGTAACCTGGAAACGAAACTCAAAACCATGATGCAATTATATATTATATATATATTATATATATATATTATATATTATATATATATTATATATATATTAATTGCATCATGCTCAAAACGTTGTCGGAAAATAAGAATTGATAAATATTTCTTCCTTTTAAGTTGAAGGCGGCAATGACCAGCACCTTCCATCGTTAAAAGAGGAATCGGGGGTTGGGCAGATGCGGGATATGAATCTCGTCAAATACAACAACGAATTCTTCGTCGTTGTCGAAATGGTCCAAGTTGCCGGAAAGGTCCACAACTCCAAGTCTCAGATGCGGCGATCGCAAGATCTGGTATTCGGCTTCCAGAATTGCTTCAGGGTTCACGTTGGGACGGTGCAGTCCGAAAATTCCTATAGCGTCCATAGTGATCAACACTGATCAGCCTTCATTTGATGTCCAGTTTATATACTTTTTCGGCGTTCAGGAAATTTCACAAAATTGCACTACTACTGGATTTTCTAAAATAACCCTTTCAGCGTCACTAACCAACCTAACTCAACCACTCAAATTTAATTTCATGGATTATTAGTATAAATGTATAGATATCTATTAGGTGTATGTGGTTCAACAGAATCACAAAATGAATTCTTTTGTGTAAATTTGTTTACATCACTATCCGTGTTCTATTCGCACTGCAAACCTGTGCGTGTGTGTGTGCCGATGTCACGCCGTTTTTTAACACACATACACACATATGCATACGCGCTTTTTTTTGCCTTCTTTGCCTATCCTTCTTCTCTTTAATAACAATATAATTAGAATCGAGAGTGGCACGCGTCAAAAATAAAAAAAAAATAATAAAATAATTCATTTTATCAAAAATAAATTGTTGTGGTTTTAAAAGTGATAAAATGGATAAACAGTAAGTAGATTTGTTACATACATATGTGATATGGACTCTAAATGATGTGATATGTGATATAATATAGTGATATAGCGATCACTGATCGCTATATATTATAAAAATGGTTATATCGCCCCGTCCCGCTTGTGCTCTAGAGTTGCGTCTCGTACAAGGACCATATCTTAGTGTTACGACAAGGAATGACCATATCTTCCATATCTTTAATTGTCGGTCGGATCATTATTATAATGCAATTATTAAATGCAATCCGTATTTTGTTTCGAGGTGTCGCATGCATATGTATGCATGTACAGCATGTACGCTGCATGTACATATGTACATATGTATGCACACTTTTTTTGATGTATATCAATGATATATTTGATCATTGAGTTTAATGAATACTTTTATTTGGGCTTCACTTTTCAGGGAACAGGCACTCATACTGCAGCATCGGAACGAGATGCAAAGACTGGAGGAAGATGGAGGCTCTTCAGCAGAAGCAGCAGAAGGAATGGACAGAGCAGAAAAAAAACTTGCAGGAGCAGCAGTTAATCCAACTGCAATCATTTAGAAGCGTCCGGAGCATGCAGGAACAGATAGCCGATAATAGGTTGTCTGTGGTATCACAGCAGCCCCTGTTGCCTGTATTGGAGTCGGTTGCAGTGGAGGCTCCTTTGGAGTCGCCTGCAGTCGAGGAGGGTGTGTTGGAATTTGATTGGAATTTGAGTGGAAGCGGAAGCAACCAGTTGTAGATGCTGTAGTACGGGACATAATAGTCCTTGGAAAGAGGGAATTCTTCCTAAACATTATAAATGAGCAGGAGCCGGCGGAACTCTCCTCTACCAGACGAATGGAGCTGGCCAATATGATCAAAAATTATTTTGATCAACGCAAGCTTGACAACGGCCCCCACTGCACTCATCTGGCAGAGGAAATTTTAAAATTGTTCCGGGGCGAAGATAAGGCCTACTGGGATAATTCGCTTCGGATCACCGAAAATCACCGAACCGAAATTGAGACAGGATATAAAATTATCGACAAGGAGTACCAGTGCACATTTGAAAGGCTGTGCACCTTTAAATCAAAATTAATGCCTGTTGGAATGCCTGAAGGATCACATGGTAAAGAGTCATTCATCTACTGTTGACCGCCGGGTTTTTTTTTGCAAATTGTGCAATAAGCAAGGCAGAAATTTCGCTTATCACAGCTTAACAAAGGAGCACGTAAAGAGGGTCAGGATGACCGAGGAGGAATGAATGTAATCAGACATTGAATATGAAATAAAATAAAAATTAAATAAAATAAACTTTACTTTGTTCCTTCCACTTTGCAGATCAAATTATTCCTTGCATGAACCGTTAGGATTATAATTCGCTCTACCGTATAATAACCACCACTAATTCCCTTCCTCTTCTTAAATCACTAATACTAACATACCTTTCCTGTAATTAGTACTACTTCTTAGCTATCTTTGCATGTTAAGCTCTTTTAGTTGTGTCTAGCTCTAATTGCAGTCATTGCATAACTATTTAACCACTTAACTTATTTGAATTTCGCGCAATAAAAAAGAGCAATACAAAATACTGGCAACACTGATTTTATATTATATAAGTTGAGCAGCGCAGCCGAGAAGAGCAGCCGTGTTGTGGCACTACCCATACAGTATATAGATGTGCCAGTTCATAAAACGAAAGGGGCGCAGCTGAGTTTTCTGTCCCAGCACCACCAGACCTTCGGCAGGGGTGCTGGCGGGTGTTTTGTTTTTGGCGCAAATGCACTGCTGATCTACCGAGAGCATTTTTAACAAATTGAACAGATTTTAGAAATTTCGAATAAAAATATTTTAATTAACCCATCTTATTTTAAAAGCGATTCAGTTGATGTGCAAGGAATGAGCACGACAGCCTTACAGCCTTCTTCTCTTCGACAGCCTTCTGTGGAAAAAAGAACACACAGCACAAAAATGTGAATATGTATACATTTTTATAAGAAAACAATAAATAAAAGAAATTAAATATTTTAAAACAGAATTAACTCATGCCTTTTCCTCAAAATAGACAAAGTTTTTAGTTAAATATATCGCTTATTAGGACCTTACTTTTTAAGGGAAATTCATCGCTTATTAAGACCTTAATTTTCAAGGGAAATTTATCGCTAATTAAGGCCTTACTTTTTAAGGGAAATTCATCGCTAATTAAGGCCTTACTTTCGGCTAATTCTCACTTACTATGTCATCGATTATATTCCTAGGACATCCCTGTCTTAAAGTTAACAGTCCATCGTATGGGAGGTCATCGCTTATATCATCGAGCTGCATGGCGTTGGCATCGATGTGTCGTCGCTTACACATCGATGACCGGTATTGCAGGGTTCTTATTTTCCGAAAACGTTTTGAGTTGGTTTTGAGTTTCGTTTCCAGGCTACGTAAATGTGTGTATTCACACATACTGTGCTTGTGTGTGGGCTCTACAATTTTTGGCCTCTTGAACTGAATTTCTGAGCTGTTCTGCTGCAATATAAATGTGGAATGGGCAGAGTGGGTGGGGGTGGGAAATAAATAAAATATATAAAAATAAAAATTTTATTTGTTTGATTTAATTGAAATTGCACATTTACATATTCCTGTTTTAGAAATGTATATACTAAATTAAATTTTCATGTAAATAAATATTGCGCAAATGACTTTTGACTTTGCAAATTTGTCAATAAATTCCTTTTTTCGGCATATTAAGGGCCGGATCAACCCTCAACCGGGCCCTGTGCAACCATAAATCTGGGGCCCTCCGTTTTTTCACGCCAGTTCCTTCTCTTTTCATTTGAAATAAAAAACTAATTCAAGTGGAGGAGGAGGAACTCGAACAACCCGAGCAGGGCACATCTACACACCGTAAGTTGATTTTGGGCATCCCTGGTCTACACACTACAAAATTTAAGCGGTACGAAATAAATTTAACATAAAATTAAATTCTTACTAAACGAACACAACCGGGCAAGAGTACGGCGCCCAAGGCTAAGTCAGAAGGCAGAGAGTTGCTGGATGAAGGGTCAAAGGCCAGTTTCTTTGACTGTGAGGATGATGATGAGGGGACAAGCAATTCGCCACGCGTGCCGCGGTTAGATGTTGCTGCAATTGCACCACAGGCACCGACGGGGTGGGTAGCGCCCCCACCTGGATTATCTCCCACCTCACCAGTTCGACAAGGACAAGTGCGAGCACTGCCGCACTTTGATGTCAGCAAAGAAGCCAGCCAAGAAAGCGGAGCACACGGTGGTGTGCGCGGTGACGCCGAAGCCACACTTTTGTCCGAAGTGCGGATTCTGCGGAAAGGACAAAAAAACCTCCTGCAGCACAAGTGGTAGACAGCCACCTATGTGGAGAGTCTCCGAGGAGCCGGAGGTCGCTCTGGAAGCGCTCCAGGAAGCGGTACTCGCAGAGTGTGACGTGTCCAATAACAACAACAACAACGACGACAGCAGCAGCCGAGGCATGTGAGATGCTATACGAGAAGGGCCAGGACGTGGTCGCTGATCCAGAGGAAATGTTTCGCTCTCTCTTTTGGAATGGAAGCTAAGCTGTTCCAAAAATTTCTAGTGCTGATTTGTTTTTCCTATTGCCGTAATTCAGCGGCGCCAATGACCATTGCTCCGCGAGATCTTTTTTATTTGTAATTGCCCCCAGCATAGGAAACCAATTCTTGTATGCATTCACAGTATACAACATCCGTCTAGCGAAAAACGGTTTTGTCTCTTCTCTGATTGGTGTTACCGCCATTTTGTTCTGATTTTTTTGTTGCTTTTCTTCCCGCCCATATTTTGTGGCACCCAGTACTCTGGGACTAAAGGCATTTTGAAGACCACATTAGGGCCGGTCATGACCATATGGACCAGTTGCTACATAAAGTTGTGACGACTCACAATTTTTGTAGTTTATAAGTAGTTATAATTTGTAGATTTAAGTATTGAGCAGGGACACCATGTGGAGGAATTATGAAGTTTTGTTGTATATTATGAAGTTTTGTATATTATGAAGTTTATAATTTTTATTATTATTAAATAAGTAAGGTGAAATTCTGAAGTTGTAATTTAAGTTCGAGGCCCACGGTAGCGATCCAGAGAGCAGAGCGATCCAGAAAACAGAGCAAAGCAGAGCGATCCAGAAAACAGAGCAGCAGAGCAAAGCAGAGCGATCCAGAAAGCAGAGAACCTCAAGCAGAACCGAGAGAGAGCGACGACGAGAGCCGAGAACCACAAGCAGAACCGAGAGATAGCGACGACGAGAGCCGAGAACCCCAAGCAGAACAAGGAACGACGACGCGACCCAGAGAGCGAGAGAGAGCAAGGGCGCCGGCCGCAGCCCGAGAGCGGCCAACCGCACGAAAGCCACGGGCGTGGGCAGCGACGGCAGCAGCGGCAGCGCAGCCCGAACAAGGGTTCGCAACTAAGGGCTCGCGATCACCAGGCAGAGCTCGCCTCGGGAAGTAAGTTTTTGGCAACCAAGTGAACAAGTCGCGATCGCGGCGGAAACAAGGGTCCCAAATCAGTGGGCAGGATTACCGGGACCGCAACGAGGACAAGGCGCCGGGCGAGAAGACACCTAGAACGATCTGCTCTAGAAGATCGGGTTAGCGAGGCTGCGTGATGCATCCCCTTTTCTTGGCTGAGTCTGGTGCGAATAGGTAGGGACGTAGGAAATGTAAAGTTCTTCACTAAGCTAGGAAAAAGACAAGAACCAAGAAAGGAATAAAAAGAAACAGAACTAAACAATGTGCTCGAGTGTAATAGTGTAAAAGTTAACCCTTTCCCCCTCCCAGAGTGCAAGACGGTAAGTGTGGTCGCCCACCGTTGGAGGCTCCGCTGGGCTGGTCGCAGGTCATTACCGCGCCAGGCCGCGGGCTCCCAAACGGCGCGTGCCTGTCTCCGGAATCGGTGCTTCCTAGGTACTACTAGGGGCACTCGAGTCGGAGCAGACAGGGGCGGCTACACTACCAGAAGGCACCCCCGCTAACCACCGGATGACCGGTGTCGATCAGGTTCCCTTTTCGCCCCATACGCCCACCTTTCCACACACGGCGTCTCCATTTCCGCAATCTCGGGTCCCGGCACTTTACAAATTTCTTTGTAAGGTGGCCCTGGAGAGGCTGAGCTTACCCTAGCCTTCGAAAAGACTACCTTACAAAGTATACTCAAAAGTGTATTTCAAGGATTCCTGGGAGGAAATCGATGTGTGGATATGGTTAAAAATTTACCGGAAAACATACAGACCACGTACACAGTTGAGCTCCAAAAAAAAAACAGGTCGCTCCGACGGTGTTTCAGGCATGCCAGCTATGTAACAAGTTTTAATTTGATTACAGAGGAAGAGCATGTCCAGGCGGGCCTAGGCATGGAAATTGATGAAAGCGAGCGGGAAATCATGAACCGAAACCATCATATTCCAATGCCAATTTTATCCAAATTATATGCTACTTTAATTAAAATGGAATAAAAATAAGTTTAATTAAAATTACTTTGTTGAGCTTTAAAAATTGAATTGGTCTTTCAACCAAGCTAGCCAGAGTCCCCGGAATTTTTATTAAACATGTGCAGCCTGGGTCAACTGGCTACAAGAGTTTCCGCAGCGTAAGCGGTTATGTTATCACCAGAAACCACTCAACCGAGGCCCCAACATTTCCCCAACCTTCCGTTCGAATCGTCTTTACTGCCGCTGGATCTTCAGATGTTTCCGTAGTGTAGCGGTTATCACGTGTGCTTCACACGCACAAGGTCCCCGGTTCGAACCCGGGCGGGAACAGTTTTTTTTTTTCGTTTGACATTTCCCCGGAACGTCGAAGTTTGCCCCGGGCGCCGCTTTGTCGGTACTCCACCGTGTACTTGCTTTTAGGCTATCCTTCGCCTCTGAATCGCTTTGTCAAGCGCCCATCCGGCGTGTTTTAAAGGCCAGAATGTAACAACAAAATTAAACATCTGCTGCGCTGAGGCTCGATACATTTCTCGAGCATCAATCTGCTGAATCGTGCGCAAGCAATTTAGTTGTTTATATACCTAACCATTCGGCACATACAATGCCGGCTCAGGCTAAACAGTTTCAACAGATGTGCTAAAAAAACAGGCGGACGATTTTGTTAGAAAATATAATGACGACCTAATTTAAGATGACTTTGCCATTGAAAGCTTAGGCGCAACAAAATTTGTCCCTGCATTAAATTCAAATTTTGACAACCTAGACTATCTTGAGGTTCTCCAGCTGCTTCAAAATTTTAATTTTACAGCAAACTTTAAAAAAGAGAATGCCTATCGTGCTATCGTGCAAAGTTTTACAACTTCGCCTCCGCCGCAAATTTTTCTTAGCACCTTAAAGTCTTCGCTTCTCTATAAAATTTGTTCAAAAAGGTAGTTGCATCTGTTTCCGCCCGGGATCGAACCGGGGGCCTTCTGCGTGTTAGGCAGATGTGATAACCGCTACACCACGGAAACAGGTGAAAGTCGTGGCGCTCAACGGTTGCCAGATAATTGCATCCCAAAAAGCGCTGAAAGTTGTGCGCCCTGTTTGAGAGTGCAGGAAGATCAACAGGAGCCGGCGGTTGAAGCGGACGATGATGAGGAGCAGGCGATTGAGACAGACGAGGAAGAGGACGCCTATTGTTGTAAATACATATGTCCGGCAGCCCAAAATAATCTGTTGGCTAGACACTCCATTTAAACACGACTTGCTACGAGAGAAAGATGCATTAGAGCTTGTGTTGAAGCGAAACAATGCTTCATATATATGCGTCTATTGGAATCACGGTTTGGTTGGTTCTTTTCAAAGGTCTGGTTGATCGGGCACTGCGGTGTTTACCTAAGAACCAAACCTAAGAAACAGGCGAAGGGTGCCATTGTCGTTGGTGAAGATCCACATTCATGGCCTGCCTTCCTTTGTCAAACGGGAGAACCTATCGGCGCTTTTTGGGTCACTTAAGAAGGTGGAGTACCCGACAAACCGAAACCTAATCTTTCCGATGGGTCGGGGCTATTTATGTTATTTATCTCTAAGTTAGTCTGTATAATTCTATAAAATAAACAAAATATGTTTTACGAAAAAAAATCCGGGGACAGGGCCCGCTCCCGTATGTACATACAGTGAAAATAAATAGAAACGGAAATTCTTATATAGCAATTTACAATGTAGATGACAATAAAAAAAATTTGGAAATAAAAAAATGTATTTTTAAAATTAAATTTGATTAACAATAATATTATAGTGATAATAACTATTTAAATTTGTTTGTCGATGACAAAAAAAGAAGTTTGGCACATAATGCACATAACCGCAAACTGGTAAATATTCACCTGAATAAAAGTCCTACTTTGAAGGTATCGAGTTTTTACCGCAACGCAAATGGCCGCCAATAAAATATGCCGGTCTGTATGCGTTTCGCACCAATTTCGCACAATTTGTAAATTTCGTAAATTTTGACAGACAGAAAGTAATTTCCATGTGCTTTGCTAATCCGATGGCCTCGGTAACAACGCGATCAAGGTTGGAGACCATTCGGACGTCCGTAGCCATTCTCGAATTGCTGCATGATGGCGAGGTTCGCCTCGCCGCCTTACCAGGCGGAGGCCCACCGGCACGACGACAGCAGCAGCAGTATAGTCATCGAGGGTGGAGGGGGAGCATCGCCACGCGCAAGGCGCAACATTCGGCCATGTCCACTTTCGATATTGCTACCGAAATCGGTTTTGAAACCGAAAACGGAACTTTTTCTTTATTGCAATCCGCCATTATCAACAAGCGTAATGGAAAATAAGAAAATTTTCGACAATTTGTTGAGTTTTGACGTAGCCAAACAGAGACAAAGATGTTGCACGAGGAGCAAATTCTCGTTCAATTTTCGTTTGACGCTTCATGGTACGGTCGCGCGGGGTATTTCTTCCATTCTTACTTAGGCCATGAAGCAATTATATAAGGAGGGCCCGTCGGCAAAATAAGGGAAACGTTACAATGCTGTAAATAAGTGCGAGTAAAAGGGCTCTGCGCTCTAATTTTGAAAAAAAAATAATTGTTATATATAAATTACAACTAATGCCACTAACAATTTAAACGCACACACGGTTAAACTTGAAAAAAAATTTGTCCGCGTCCAACCTTCCGCGTCGACAAGCACTGACCTCAAAGGGAAATACACGAGGAACGCTGCCGACGACGGGCCCTCCTTATATAATTGCATCATGATTTAGGCTAGCCTTTGCCTCTGCTTTCGGCAGATGGTTATGGTTATGGTATGGTTAGTGACCGGGGTGACGAAGCCGAAAGCAACCCCGTAAAGGTTTCCAGCAAATTCAATGAGTATTGTTTCCAACAACTCTACATACATTTCTGCATTTGTTCTGGTGGGTATAAAACAAAGTGGGGACTTCCCAGCATACCCAAATCCACCCCAAACCATTAATGATCCTCCACCGTGGTTTCGTTTATGGCAGTGCTGCCGTGGTTGCCTTTTGTCGCGCCAATACTTTTGGCAGGAGTCAGGACCGTCCAAGTTAAATTTTTTTTCATCAGAAAATATAACTTTAGTGAACTCCTCTGACCAAAATTTGTACTTCTCAGCAAATTCTAGTCGAGCGGTTATGTGGCGCTTCAATAACCTCGGTACAGCGTCGCGGGAAGCATATGTAACCATTTCGGTTTCGTTTAAAATTTGATTTATACGTCTTTTGGATATGTCAAGCTTCAGTTGACCTTTGATCTCCATGCAAGACTTGTTGTTTTGAACGGCTAGACGACGAATTTGCCTCTTGCACCGCGTATCGATTTCAGTGGGTCTGCCGCTTCGCTTTATTTTTCCATACATTTCCGGATTTTTGAGAAAGTTTGCTATTGTGTTTCTATGCCGATTTAGTCTGGCGGCAATATAAGAAGTATTCTTGCCAGATTCGGCCAGCCCTTTGATCAGACCGCGATCTTCCTCCGACAAATGTGTTCCACGTGGCATTCTGCCGTAAAATCAAAATTATAACAAACATTTATGTCTCCAAACGTATAAAAACAAGTTTACTTACATTCTGCTGATTAAATAACTTTTTTTGATCACACTTCTTAGCTTACCCGCACGCGATAGCACAATAATCTAAGCTTGCACATATACTTATTGCCTTTGAAAACCACGAGTTGTTACACATATTATTTAAAACGGTACAAAGAATGAAGCGCAAAGAGGAACATTGGAGTGGGAGATCTTTATAATAGATAAGAGTACAAACTTGCATACCTACAAAAAATATACCGTTACGTTTATAGAAAATATAAGCAAATTAAAAAGTGCACATATACTTCTTTCCCTGAGGTATAACAATTTTTTTTTTCAAAATTAGAGCGCAGAGCCCTTTTACTCGCACTTATTTACAGCATTGTAACGTTTCCCTTATTTTGCCGACGGGCCCTCCTTATATAATTGCTTCATGGCCTAAGTAAGAATGGAAGAAATACCCCGCGCGACCGTACCATGAAGCGTCAAACGAAAATTGAACGAGAATTTGCTCCTCGTGCAACATCTTTGTCTCTGTTTGGCTACGTCAAAACTCAACAAATTGTCGAAAATTTTCTTATTTTCCATTACGCTTGTTGATAATGGCGGATTGCAATAAAGAAAAAGTTCCGTTTTCGGTTTCAAAACCGATTTCGGTAGCAATATCGAAAGTGGACATGGCCGAATGTTGCGCCTTGCGCGTGGCGATGCTCCCCCTCCACCCTCGATGACTATACTGCTGCTGCTGTCGTCGTGCCGGTGGGCCTCCGCCTGGTAAGGCGGCGAGGCGAACCTCGCCATCATGCAGCAATTCGAGAATGGCTACGGACGTCCGAATGGTCTCCAACCTTGATCGCGTTGTTACCGAGGCCATCGGATTAGCAAAGCACATGGAAATTACTTTCTGTCTGTCAAAATTTACGAAATTTACAAATTGTGCGAAATTGGTGCGAAACGCATACAGACCGGCATATTTTATTGGCGGCCATTTGCGTTGCGGTAAAAACTCGATACCTTCAAAGTAGGACTTTTATTCAGGTGAATATTTACCAGTTTGCGGTTATGTGCATTATGTGCCAAACTTCTTTTTTGTCATCGACAAACAAATTTAAATAGTTATTATCACTATAATATTATTGTTAATCAAATTTAATTTTAAAAATACATTTTTTTATTTCCAAATTTTTTTTATTGTCATCTACATTGTAAATTGCTATATAAGAATTTCCGTTTCTATTTATTTTCACTGTATGTACATACGGGAGCGGGCCCTGTCCCCGGATTTTTTTTCGTAAAACATATTTTGTTTATTTTATAGAATTATACAGACTAACTTAGAGATAAATAACATAAATAGCCCCGACCCATCGGAAAGATTAGGTTTCGGTTTGTCGGGTACTCCACCTTCTTAAGTGACCCAAAAAGCGCCGATAGGTTCTCCCGTTTGACAAAGGAAGGCAGGCCATGAATGTGGATCTTCACCAACGACAATGGCACCCTTCGCCTGTTTCTTAGGTTTGGTTCTTAGGTAAACACCGCAGTGCCCGATCAACCAGACCTCTGAAAAGAACCAACCAAACCGTGATTCCAATAGACGCATATATATGAAGCATTGTTTCGCTTCAACACAAGCTCTAATGCATCTTTCTCTCGTAGCAAGTCGTGTTTAAATGGAGTGTCTAGCCAACAGATTATTTTGGGCTGCCGGACATATGTATTTACAACAATAGGCGTCCTCTTCCTCGTCTGTCTCAATCGCCTGCTCCTCATCATCGTCCGCTTCAACCGCCGGCTCCTGTTGATCTTCCTGCACTCTCAAACAGGGCGCACAACTTTCAGCGCTTTTTGGGATGCAATTATCTGGCAACCGTTGAGCGCCACGACTTTCACCTGTTTCCGTGGTGTAGCGGTTATCACATCTGCCTAACACGCAGAAGGCCCCCGGTTCGATCCCGGGCGGAAACAGATGCAACTACCTTTTTGAACAAATTTTATAGAGAAGCGAAGACTTTAAGGTGCTAAGAAAAATTTGCGGCGGAGGCGAAGTTGTAAAACTTTGCACGATAGCACGATAGGCATTCTCTTTTTTAAAGTTTGCTGTAAAATTAAAATTTTGAAGCAGCTGGAGAACCTCAAGATAGTCTAGGTTGTCAAAATTTGAATTTAATGCAGGGACAAATTTTGTTGCGCCTAAGCTTTCAATGGCAAAGTCATCTTAAATTAGGTCGTCATTATATTTTCTAACAAAATCGTCCGCCTGTTTTTTTAGCACATCTGTTGAAACTGTTTAGCCTGAGCCGGCATTGTATGTGCCGAATGGTTAGGTATATAAACAACTAAATTGCTTGCGCACGATTCAGCAGATTGATGCTCGAGAAATGTATCGAGCCTCAGCGCAGCAGATGTTTAATTTTGTTGTTACATTCTGGCCTTTAAAACACGCCGGATGGGCGCTTGACAAAGCGATTCAGAGGCGAAGGATAGCCTAAAAGCAAGTACACGGTGGAGTACCGACAAAGCGGCGCCCGGGGCAAACTTCGACGTTCCGGGGAAATGTCAAACGAAAAAAAAAAACTGTTCCCGCCCGGGTTCGAACCGGGGACCTTGTGCGTGTGAAGCACACGTGATAACCGCTACACTACGGAAACATCTGAAGATCCAGCGGCAGTAAAGACGATTCGAACGGAAGGTTGGGGAAATGTTGGGGCCTCGGTTGAGTGGTTTCTGGTGATAACATAACCGCTTACGCTGCGGAAACTCTTGTAGCCAGTTGACCCAGGCTGCACATGTTTAATAAAAATTCCGGGGACTCTGGCTAGCTTGGTTGAAAGACCAATTCAATTTTTAAAGCTCAACAAAGTAATTTTAATTAAACTTATTTTTATTCCATTTTAATTAAAGTAGCATATAATTTGGATAAAATTGGCATTGGAATATGATGGTTTCGGTTCATGATTTCCCGCTCGCTTTCATCAATTTCCATGCCTAGGCCCGCCTGGACATGCTCTTCCTCTGTAATCAAATTAAAACTTGTTACATAGCTGGCATGCCTGAAACACCGTCGGAGCGACCTGTTTTTTTTTTTGGAGCTCAACTGTGTACGTGGTCTGTATGTTTTCCGGTAAATTTTTAACCATATCCACACATCGATTTCCTCCCAGGAATCCTTGAAATACACTTTTGAGTATACTTTGTAAGGTAGTCTTTTCGAAGGCTAGGGTAAGCTCAGCCTCTCCAGGGCCACCTTACAAAGAAATTTGTAAAGTGCCGGGACCCGAGATTGCGGAAATGGAGACGCCGTGTGTGGAAAGGTGGGCGTATGGGGCGAAAAGGGAACCTGATCGACACCGGTCATCCGGTGGTTAGCGGGGGTGCCTTCTGGTAGTGTAGCCGCCCCTGTCTGCTCCGACTCGAGTGCCCCTAGTAGTACCTAGGAAGCACCGATTCCGGAGACAGGCACGCGCCGTTTGGGAGCCCGCGGCCTGGCGCGGTAATGACCTGCGACCAGCCCAGCGGAGCCTCCAACGGTGGGCGACCACACTTACCGTCTTGCACTCTGGGAGGGGGAAAGGGTTAACTTTTACACTATTACACTCGAGCACATTGTTTAGTTCTGTTTCTTTTTATTCCTTTCTTGGTTCTTGTCTTTTTCCTAGCTTAGTGAAGAACTTTACATTTCCTACGTCCCTACCTATTCGCACCAGACTCAGCCAAGAAAAGGGGATGCATCACGCAGCCTCGCTAACCCGATCTTCTAGAGCAGATCGTTCTAGGTGTCTTCTCGCCCGGCGCCTTGTCCTCGTTGCGGTCCCGGTAATCCTGCCCACTGATTTGGGACCCTTGTTTCCGCCGCGATCGCGACTTGTTCACTTGGTTGCCAAAAACTTACTTCCCGAGGCGAGCTCTGCCTGGTGATCGCGAGCCCTTAGTTGCGAACCCTTGTTCGGGCTGCGCTGCCGCTGCTGCCGTCGCTGCCCACGCCCGTGGCTTTCGTGCGGTTGGCCGCTCTCGGGCTGCGGCCGGCGCCCTTGCTCTCTCTCGCTCTCTGGGTCGCGTCGTCGTTCCTTGTTCTGCTTGGGTTTCTCGGCTCTCGTCGTCGCTCTCTCTCGGTTCTGCTTGTGGTTCTCGGCTCTCGTCGTCGCTCTCTCTCGGTTCTGCTTGAGGTTCTCTGCTTTCTGGATCGCTCTGCTTTGCTCTGCTGCTCTGTTTTCTGGATCGCTCTGCTTTGCTCTGTTTTCTGGATCGCTCTGCTCTCTGGATCGCTCTGCTCTGCTGCTCTGCTCTGCTGCTCTGCTCTCTGGATCGCTCTGCTTTGCTCTGCTGCTCTGTTTTCTGGATCGCTCTGCTGCTCTTCTCTTTGGATCGCTCTGCTTTGCTCTGCTGCTCTGTTTTCTGGATCGCGCTGCTCTGCTCTGATAGCTACCGTGGGCCTCGAACTTAAATTACAACTTCAGAATTTCACCTTACTTATTTAATAATAATAAAAATTATAAACTTCATAATATACAAAACTTCATAATTCCTCCACATGGTGTCCCTGCTCAATACTTAAATCTACCAATTATAACTACTTATAAACTACAAAAATTGTGAGTCGTCACAACTTTATGTAGCAACTGGTCCATATGGTCATGACCGGCCCTAATGTGGTCTTCAAAATGCCTATAGTCCCAGAGTACTGGGTGCCACAAAATATGGGCGGTCATAGCTTTCTCATTGCTGAGGGTCGCATCCGAAATTACGGCCATTAGAAGATGTTTTTTCCTTTTAGCTCGATTTCTTTCAGCACTTGCAGAACGTTTTCGAGCAACGCTGTTATAATAAATATAAATTACGGCAGAGCTCTCACCAATACTCCCAAACAAAAACACAAATGCCAACAAGGGAACAGTGCAAACTCGAAGAAAAGCAACAAAAAAATCATAAAAAAATGGCGGTAACACCAATCAGAGAAGAGACAAAACCGTTTTTCGCTAGACGGATGTTGTATGCTGTGAATGCATACAAGAATTGGTTTCCTATGCTGGGGGCAATTACAAATACAAAAGAGCTCGCGGAGCAATGCACTATGGAGGGAATTCCCATTTTTCGGGTATTTAGTCATTTTCTCAAAGTATTAAATTTGGTTGTTTTTTTTTTGTAATATATTAAACTGTAAAGTGCAATACCTAAAATGTTATAAAACATAGCAATGTTAAGTCTAACAGCTGTTAAAGTCAGCTGTTGCTGTAGAAAAGCACTTGCTTTAAGATTACAATATTTTTGCAGCCTATTTTCAAAATGCCACAATTCTATCGCGAAACATTATTTTTGTGAAATTTAAAAAGGATAGCAATCACACGTGTTATTACTGTGTAATGATTGTACTAATACTATGTTGTTATGCGTGTTCTATTAATATTTTGTAAAAGTAGTAAACGTTTCCAAAGCACATTTCTTGGAAATATATTTCAAGTTCGTGGAGACATACAAAACGACGAGAGGGGTTGATAAGTGTATGTCCAATTGTATGTCGTAGAGCTATTAATTTTGATTTAAAGGCAGTTTGTCTCAATGCACACTTTTCCGCTCTATCTGCGCAAATTAATTTTTTGCGATGGACTTCGAGTTTTCAAACGCGGAGCTGTTTGGAGTATGGCGCAAGGGAAAAGACAAATCCAGGCAAGAAAAGACTAAAATAGGAACAATAATCAACAAATTGGTCATCCAAAGTTGGCTTACTTGTTAAAGGGGGTAGGAGCTAAAAAAACAAGCAGCAGCTCTATTAAAAACTTAAGAGAAATGTCTCTTTGTTGATTCAAGCAGCAAGCATAAAGGCCTTGCCCTTCCCATCGATTTTTAAATCCTCTTATTATGTGAAATTAAAGACGAAGACGAATTAAGAAAAAATTAAGAAAATTTCTATTAATATTAACTATTGTTTCTTTAGCTCCTGAATTTCATCAAAATGAAGTTTTTCCATATAGTAAATAAATATTTTCTAATCTATATATATAAAAGAAAGTCGTGTCTGTTACAACACTTATAACTCGAGAACGGCTGGACCGATTGCCATGGTTTTTGATTTGTTGGATTTGTTTCCGTAACGAATAGCAGAATACATCTTAAAACAATGAAAACTCGATATGCGTAATGAATAGATGCATTTCAATAGATGCTGATTTTTTTATTACACATATCGAGTTTTCATTGATTTTCTTTCTCCATGTCAAACATTTGTTGTCCAATCCTGTCAAATAGTCAAATTCCCGAAAATAATACCTAAGATTTATTCTACAGTATTCTACATAAAATCATCGGAAAGGAACGGAATTTAGGGAATAAAAAATCAGTTTTATGCGAGTGCACATTTTAATAACAATGCCGCGTCCTAGAAGATCTAATCTTTCCCAGCGAAGCCGTAATGCAATTAGGCAACGGAATATCGCGAGTCAATTATATGATGGAGAACGAGAAATTGCACGAGAGCAGCGACGTGTTAGTATGGAGCAAAGAAGGGCCTTAATTCGTGCTTCTCAAACACAAGAGCAAAGAGAGGCAGCCCTTGAAACGGCTAGGTTAGAAAAGAGAAATCGTCGAGCTTATCGTACAGATGAACAGAGGAATAATCTTCGTAGGTACTCCTATATAAATATATTATTTTGTATCATTGTTTTACGTTCATCAAAGCCTAAATTAGTTCAGCTAAAAAGAAACACGACATACATTGACTGTTAGGCGGTACGAAGTTTGCCGGGTCAGCTAGTTTTTAATATAATTAAAAAATTAATTTTTTTTATTTGTGTGCGGTAACACGCCCACTTTTCCAAAAATGTTTCTAGGCGTGTACATGACATTAATCAAAAAACCGCATCGAAAAATCTGGCTTAGTTTAAAAGCTATTAATTAATACCCGAAAAATTGGAATTTTCCCCATAGTGCAATGGTCCTTGGCGCTGCTGTATTACGGCAACAGGAAAAACAAAACAGTTACTTTTTATGCATTTATTAAGCTTATTTTAGTTATCATATTGTTGTACATATTGCAGCTGCGGCATCCGCATAGGGGCCTGCTCCGGCATGGCAATGTTGTTTTTTTTTTCTTTGTTTCTTTCTGTTACGATGCGTGCCGTAACAGAATTCGGTTTTGCCGTCTGCGTCGACATTGTTGTTAGAATTGTGCGGTGAAAAGTGAGACGCAGATTTTTTTTATTTTGGGCAAAATTATTATCAGGTAAATTCAGTGTTTCATTTAATTAAAAATACTTCTATTGTGCGCTGTAAAAAAATGAAGAAAATGTTATATTGCGAAACTATATGCGTTTTTGACGAAATTTTTCATTTCCAACAACGAAAACTGAAAAAAACAGAAGGAACGTGCGAGTCGCTTCTGAGGACGCGTCTCTACTTATACCCATTTTGTTGTGTGAGCTGAAACCAGCTATCAATAAAGCAAGTGATAAAAATTATTGTAATTATTTCACCATGGGTTCCCGTTCACGCACCCCAAGCTCGTTTATGACTGTATGATTTTTTCATTTTTAACACTTGTATACTGTATGGTAAGTGGCAAATTTGAATTGGCTCCAAAAGTGTGCGCTTTACAGCACATTGTGTGCATGTGAGACATGTGACATTACATTACATGTGACAAAAATATGTAAAAATGATTTGCAGAAACATCGATGTTTAAAAAGTAACATCGATGTCATCGATGTTTCTATGCTCTCTTCTTCTTCTTCCTTTTTGACGACATTTTCTTCTTCTTCCGTTTTGCTGCTGAGAACAATCTTCCTTTTTGACGACTTTTTTTGTTAGATATGTTTTTGCCTTAGGTTATGTTATGAATTCGCCTTATGTTATGATATGTTTCCGCCCTTAACAGAGAACAAGCTGAACAGAACAGCAGATACCCAGCTCAGGAATATATACTTTACAATTCTTTCTGAAGTGAATGGTGCAAGAGTATGCAAAAACTGTCCGCAAAACCAAAGAGATAGATGAAAATTATTATTTTTTCTTTTGCAACAATGTATGCCGCCACCAACACATCAGAGTGCTTTTTTTCCTTTTTTAATTTTAGCAGAAATTTACAGTTGGCTCTGTTTACAAAACACAGCCGATTCATATACCCTGTTTTAGCTATGTTCCACACCCTCACGGAATAACCAAAAAAATCGCAAGTTGTGCAGCACTAAAAAAAATACCAGCTGTACTAGCAAAGTTAGCAGCACTGTTATCGAAAATTGTGAAAATTGTTTTTGATTATTTTGTTGTGTGAGCTGTGACCTATGATGCAAATTAAAAGATTACTCTGCAAGTCTTGCACCTTGGGCACCATGCTAATAGCCGCTGTGTGGATCCTGGCACTCCTTCTCTACAGCCACAATCTTAACAGTTCCATACACACGGCGGGCTGGAGGTTCAACAAATCAAATACATCTCCCAGAGCGGAGCTAAGCTACGAGGCAAGGGTCACGAGAGGCTGCACTCCCAGCTCTTTCCACTCCAACTCCTCCACAGCAGTCGCAGCGGTTCCCTCCGAGCCACTGGAGCTCCTGGGCGTGGTGCGAAACAAGCAGGACAAGTATATCCGTGACATTGGGTATAAACATCATGCCTTCAATGCCCTGGTATCCAACAATATTGGACTATATCGCGAGATACCGGACACGCGCCACAAGGTCTGTGACAGGAGCGAGACCAGCGAGGCGGAGCAACTGCCTCGGGCCTCCGTCATTATGTGCTTCTATAACGAGCACAAAATGACACTGATGCGGTCTATTAAGACCGTTTTGGAGCGCACGCCCAGCTACCTGCTTAAGGAGATTGTCCTCGTCGACGACCATAGCGACCTGCCCGAGCTGGAGTTCCATCTGCATGGCGATCTCCGCGCCCGTCTCAAGTACGACAACCTGCGGTACGTGAAGAACAACAAGCGGGAGGGACTGATCCGCTCTCGTGTGATTGGCGCAAGAGAGGCCGTCGGAGATGTCTTGGTTTTCCTGGATTCGCACATCGAGGTGAACCGCCAGTGGATAGAGCCGCTGCTGCGCCTCATTGACGCGGAGAATGCCTCGCTTGCCGTTCCAGTCATCGACCTGATCAACGCAGACACCTTCGAGTACACTCCGAGTCCGCTGGTGCGCGGAGGATTCAATTGGGGCTTGCACTTCCGGTGGGAGAACCTTCCCGAGGGAACGCTTAAGGTGCCGGAGGACTTCCGCGGTCCTTTCCGCTCGCCCACCATGGCTGGTGGACTGTTTGCCGTAAATCGGCTATACTTCCAGGAGATCGGCGAGTACGACATGGCCATGGATATATGGGGCGGCGAGAACATAGAGATTTCCTTCCGCGTGTGGCAGTGTGGCGGCGCCATCAAGATTGTGCCCTGCTCCCGAGTGGGCCACATCTTTCGAAAACGTCGCCCCTACACTGCGCCGGATGGGGCCAACACCATGCTAAAGAACTCCCTGCGCCTGGCATACGTCTGGATGGACAAGTACAAGGACTTTTATCTCAAGCACGAGAAGGTGCCCAAGGAGTACGACTATGGAGACATTAGCGATAGGCTTAAGCTGCGTGAGCGCCTCCGGTGCCGAGACTTTGAGTGGTACCTGCGAAACGTCTATCCAGAGCTTCACATACCGGGCGAGGAGCCAAAGAAGTCAGCCTCCGGTCCCGTCTTTCAGCCATGGCACTCGAGGAAACGCAACTACATTGACTTCTATCTGCTGAGGTTGGCGGGGACGGAACTCTGTGCTTCCGTTGTGGCACCCAAGGTGAAGGGATTCTGGAAGAAAGGCAGCTCCCTGCAGCTGCAGCCCTGTCGAAGCACGTCCAACCAACTGTGGTATGAGACAGAAAAGTCAGAGATCATTCTGGACAAGCTGCTCTGCCTGGAGGCCTCTGGCGATGCCCAGGTGATCGTCAACAAATGCCACGAGATGCTGGGGGACCAGCAGTGGCGTCACACCCGCAACTCCAACAGTCCTGTCTACAATATGGCTAAGGGCACGTGCCTTCGAGCAACGTCTCCGGCGGTGGGCGCCCTCATTAGTCTGGACCTGTGCTCCAAGACGGGTGGCCTGGGGGGCGCCTGGGACATTGTCCAGCAGAAGAAGAGCGTGGAGAAGGCAGAGACGGCGCTGTGAGCGGACGGCTTTGCAGGTGCAATGCAATATTAGACTGATAACTGTTTAGGTGCCAAGTGTATTATGTTTAAATAGTCAGTATATTTCCATGAACTTTAATAATAACAATGGGAAAAATTTCAGCAACATGGGGAAATGAATTAGCAGCATTATTGTGCTACTTTGGCACGGAATGAGCAACAAGTCTGAATACCTTGAGAGAATGGATATTATGGACTTGAGATATTGTTTGTAATTTCAGGCTCCAATTAATGCCGAAACTAGTCAGTTTCTTTTTTAAAGACATCGACGAAATTTTGTAGCTCACGGGTACCAATAATATGTATTAGAACCGGGATAAATGTATATATAAAACACAAAACATATGCATTAATAGGTAAAAGACATGTCAATCTAGGATAAAATCATAAATAATATTTCAATGGAGCTTGGAACAAAAAATTTAACATCAATTAAAAGAAATAAGGTATACAAAAGCCCATACGCATAGAAGAAACTTGGTTGACCAGCAACATGTGACGTCACATTTAGTCAACATTTACGTTTTATGCTTTGGCCGCTTTTGTTTGAACCCTATTATCTAAACAATCCCATTAAAAATAGTTCTGAAAACTAGCCAATCCTAAACAAAATTTATTGAGGAATCGCATAAAATTATATGTTTAGGGCTGAGAGGGCCAACTAGCTAGTAATATCAAACTGAATATCAAAATCATGAAATGCGATTTCAATCAATAAAATAGAACGTTAACCCATTGTCGACCAAGGGGTATTTAATATTTCCACGAAATTTATATAACTTTAACCACTAACCATACAGTTTTAACATATTTTACGGATTACAGGTGAAACACGTTGGTGGTCATTTTTGTTTTCTAAGTAAAGAGGAGGATGGAACTACAAGGATCCTAATCAAAAAGTATTATTTTCCGCGGTTTAATAAAGGGTGCTCGACTTTTTAAATAATGAGGTGTTAAGTGGGCTAAGTCTCGTTTGATCGCCGGATAGAGGTGGAGAAACATCGATGTTTGTGAACATCGATGTTTTTCGATGTTTTCAAAAAAAACATCGATGAAACATCGATGTTTTAAATAAGAAGAAACAAATTTTTTTTTGGTTTAAATTAAATTTAAAAAAAAATTAAATTGATTTAATTGAAAAGATTTGGTTCGTTTAATAACAAAATAAAATTAAAAAGAAAAAAACATATTCAATGAGATAAAAATAATAAGTTTATCTACGACATCAACTTGGTGACGACTCGTGCCATCTGTCCAGACTTGTTAAAAGACCTTTCGGACTCGCACGATGTTGCCACACATCCACCGATGTTGCCAAAACCTCCAGTTTAATACATGAAAACATCTAAATACAGTTAATAATTCAATTTAAAAATATATTTTTACACATATCTTCTGCGCTTCCTTCACTTTAAAAACATCGATAGTCGCCATAAAACATCGATGTTTCCACAAAATTTAAAAACATCGATGCATCGATGTTTTCATCGATGTTTCTCCACCTCTATCGCCGGACTGCCCTGGTTTTTCTGCCCTGGCTCCTATGCCCGGGAAATACAAAAATACTAAGTTATTCATTCGTTTTGGTTCTTTGCCTCATTCTGCAGTTGATAAGAGCCTCAACTCCCTAAGACTCGAGCTTTTCTAATTTCTTTTCAGATTCTGGGCCCATGTGTGCAAGATTTCAAGATTGTTTATACATAGCTGAACACAAGGCTGATCCAGCCATTTACGCATCTCAATGTTGTCGATGCCACTCTCGCCCTTGGGGAGGGGACGTGGAACACCGACGCGTCCATAGCGATATGTCACAGGAAGTGGAAGTGTGAACAGCTCGGCCCGCGACCTCAGCCATGCCCACAGTCCACAAGCGCAGCACGAACATGGGCGAATGACATCTACCAGGATTTCGCCAGAGGCAATACAGCAAAACTAATGTGGGACGATCCCCAACGCACGGGCCTTATTCGAGTCATTAAAACATCTGCGTTTTCCTACATCGATCACTATTAATATTAGGTTTTTACATCTTTGTTTTACAACTAGATACAAACAAAATAATAAGTAAAATTATAGTATATTCTTATTATTATAAATGTTGAACCACGCCAGTGCTTGCGCTCAAAGTTAACTATGTTGGGCTTCAGTTTTATTTATTATTATTAAAAACAACTAAATACTAAACCGTCGTTGGTCCATGCCCATGCGCGGTATTTATTATAACATTTTTTTAATATGATACTTGTGCCGTGTTCGTTTCAACCAAAGGGTTATTTACAAAAAATATAAGGATAAAATGTATAAATAGTTAAAAACGGTTGGCTACTATACTTCAGCCGGGTTCGGTGTACTACCGATTTGTTTGTTCCAGCGAGTACACCTGCAGGGGCATAATCATGAAGTAGCCGTTCGTGGAGAAAATGTTTTTAAAGTTGCACGCGGCATTGGTGAAGGTGGCCATCTTCGGCGTGCAGAATGGAGACGCCAGAGAGTACATTGAGGAAGAGCTGTATGTCCGCCGAGTAGGCAAAATTGCCAGCCATGGACTCGAACATGCGGGCTATCAGGCGCACCCACATAAACTAGTGCAGAACAACCAGGCCGAGCAGCACCATGCTCGCCGCCATGGTGCAGATCCAGGTCCACCTCGAGTGCCTTGCGCAGGAACGAAGGCAGCTTCATCAGCTCCTCGTGCAGGAAAGCGACACGCTGCACCATCATGTCATCCAAGTCAGATGCACCTTGTCGATCTCCACGAACTTCTTGCTCAGTTCCTGCTTCTGCAGAGCCAGAAAGGACTCTTCCGGAGGCATTAGCATTACACGAACCTCCGGATACTGCGAGCGCTTGAAGAAGTACAATTCGCGTATGTACCAATTGGGATTGAGAATTTTGCCTGGAAAAAAAACAGGTAAGTATGAGAACTTCAATCAAATGTAATATAAATGGCAAACTTACTGCTCTTGTAGTCCACCAGGCAGTAGTGGCTCGTGTTCTTCTAATCAATGGGATAGTAGTCGAGGGCCTCCTTCAGCAGCTGGCAGAACAGGATGTCCTCCCGCACTTTGAAGTGACATCTTGGGCATTGCGGGGCCATGCGGGGCCATGCGGGGCCACACATGAAAGCGGCACTTTTACAGCACCAAGTGGCGCTGAATGGCGCCATTGCGTATTTCCGGATCACGGATCACGAAACAATATTTTTTGATTTAGTTTTTTGATATGAGTTTATAATAGTAAAAGGAGGGTTTGTTGGAAAAATGGGCGTGGCACCGCCTTTTTTTCGTAGAAAAATTTAATTTTTACGCTTTTTCTTCAACATTTAATAAACAAAATTATGGGAGCATATTAAGCGATGGCTTGGCACACACTAAAAATAATTAACAACAAGCAACAATTATTTTTACATGTAGTTTTCTTCAAAATTGTTACTAGGCGACTTTCAAAATACTCATAATTGCGCCCTCTTTTGCTCTTTTCTGAGTCTCTCCGCACCGCGCGGCAAACAGCTGTGAATTTGCAATTGTTCTTTTGTGACCTAAAAATGAAGATTACGCCGAAGACGCAGAAAAGCGCAAAAAAAAAATGACATAAATTGGATTAAGAATTGAATACTCTACAATAACTATGCAGTTTAATGCTTCCGGCGGGAACCGAACACTTTGTAAGTCTATTCAAAGACAAATTTTCGTCACAAAAATGGACTTGTTAAAAAACTAGCCATTAAACATAATATGACGTCAATTTTTTCATTTCAAACTCACAAACACATTTTACATACCTGTTCCACTCGAGCCCATTATAAAAGATTCACTTAAATTGATCAATTCGGCAATTGTTGGACTTTTTTTTTTTTTTTTTTTTGATTATATCATCGCATGGATGACTGGATTTTGATCGCAGCTACGTAGCCGCATTGATCAGGTACTTGTTGTCGAGTTACATGTGCAAGACATGTTCTCATGTAAAATTCTTCGATTTTTTAACCGGTTAACCGATTTTTGCTTTTGTCCAGAACGTTTATTGCAGTCTTGTATCTTTTGTTTTTTATAAATTCTCGAAATTTTGCTTTTATCCAGAAAGTTTATTCCAGTCTTGTCTCTTTTGTTTTTTGTAAATTTGTTTTTATAAATTCTCATAAATCGAGAATTTGATTGATATCGTGCGTTTGTTTTTTTTTTTGTTTTTAACTCCCTGTGAGCGAGCTTAACAGGTAGTGTATTATCAGATCATAAAATGCTATTTGATCTTTTATTTACTCTACGTTTACTTTAAAAAGTGATAAAAGTTTATAACTAGAAGTCGAAGTTAGCCTTATTCATGAAGATAGCCAGTTCTCTTAGATGTAAAGGCTCTTTTTTTTAAAGTAATTCTCTTAGACTTTTGTAATATTTGAAAATACGAAACTTACCCCTGAGGTTGGCGAAACGTTGGCATTCGAATATTAAATGTTCAGCATGTTCTACTGTTTTGCATTCCTCACACATATCGGAGTCTATCGCTTTGATTTTTAACAAAAAGGGTTTGTCATAAGTGTGTCCAGTCATTAGTCTGTTAATTGTTTTAATACTTTTAGCCTTCCATTTGCACTTGTGGTGCCATGGTTTTTTGGGTATTTCCGGGAAATAATCAGCTAAAATAGTACCTTTACTTCTACAGTTTTGCTTGTAATCTTCGTTCCACATATTTACTATTTCATTTTTTGTTTCTCTTAGAGCTTCTTTTATACTAAAAAGTGTGTGTATCATTTCCCCTTCTGTAATAGCTCTTTTTGCTATTTTGTCAGCTTTTTCATTTAACTTAAAACCTTTGTGTCCTGGTACCCAAATAATGTCTAGTTTTTGAACCTCTGACATTTCTATTATGTAATGAATTTCACTAACTATGTAAGAGTCAGTTAGCTTATTATTAATTAACTTAATTGCACCAAGCCCGTCACAAAATATCACAGCTTTTCGATATTTGTTTCTCAAACATATCTCACTAGCCTTCTTGATTCCAATCAGCTCAGCCCCCACTGATGAGAGCCTAGTTTCCGTTCTGTACTTATACATATTGTTGCTTGGAAATTCTACAATACCTATGCCAACCGTATCGTGCACTACTGATGCATCCGTTGACAGAATTTTCCAACCTTCTTTGATATATTTGTCCTGTATTTCTGCATAAATCGCTCTTATCTCCTCTTCCGAGTATTCCTCTTTTTTTTTAACTAGGACCTTTTCTACTATATTTATTTTAGGACAAGGCTTGAAGTTGTCGCAAATGCGTGTATTATCAAAGAAACTTTTGAATTCTTTTAAAGTTTTGGTATAACTAGTTTCTGCTTTAGACATTTTTAGTTCTTCAAACATCCTTGGATTTATATTCTTAATTTTAAAGAGTTCTTTAACAGTCAGCCATTTTGCCCTGAAACTAGGGGGCATCACTCCCGCTAATGCAAAAATTTCATGCTTGCTGGTATCAGGTGGTACTCCAACACATCTTCTTAAAACTCTGGCTTGAGCAATCTCCATGTTTTTCCTTGCTCCCACTCCCATATCTGCAAAGCTAGTGATCGCATATTCTTGCTTAGATCTAACAAATGATTTAAAAATGTTGACACTTATTTTAGGTTTTAGTCCTGCCTTGATCGTTGTAGCCATCTGCAGAATCCTACAGCTCTTTTTTGTGTCATCTTTAACCATTTTAACATGGCTAGTGCATGACATATTGACATTAATCAATCTGCCTAGAAACTTTATACATTTTTTATTTGGTATTTGTACATTGTCTATTGCAATGTTAATTGTATTGTTCCTCTCTCTTCCCATGTACAAGACCGCCGACTTGCTTGGGTTAAAACTGAAACCAAGATCACCGCAAAGTAGATTGAAGTCTGCTAGCTTGTTCTGCAAGTTGGTAACAGCTGCCATAAAATTTTGGCAATGGGAAATAATGACAAAGTCATCTGCAAATTGTATTATTTGTGTTTTGGAATCATTTATTTGGTGTAGTCTTTTTGTGTAAATATTGAATAACAGTGGTGATAGGCAGGACCCCTGTGGTAGGCCGCCCTGCACCACCTCCACCGCATCCTCCATTTTTAATAGCCTTATTGCTAAAAAACTTATGATCCAGTCTATATAAGTTCTGGGAAGTCCTTCACTTTCCATCAACATTTTTAGGGAGTTAAGGTTAACACAATTGTACGCGTTATTCAGATCCACTGACGCTAATATTACATGTTCCTTGTTTTTTTTCCTGGAGGCAATAATATTTATTACATCATTGATGCACATTGAGGCCGATTTATTTTTCTGGTATGCGTAAAATCTATACGGTATTATACCATTTTCACTTGTGTAACCTTCTATTTATACCCGTACTCAAAAAAGAGTTAAGGGGTATATTAGATTTGTGGTAAAAGTGGATGTGTGTAACACAGAGAAGGAAAATTTTCCGACCCCATAAAGTATATATATTCTTGATCAGCATCAATAGCCGAGTCGATATAGCCATGTCTGTCTGTCCGTCTGTCTGTCTGTCTGTCTGTCTGTCTGTCTGTCTGTCTGTCTGTCTGTCTGTCTGTCTGTCTGTCTGTCTCGATGAGCGCCTAGATCTCAGAGACTAAAAGAGCTAGGGCAACTAAATTTGGTTTCCAGACTCATGTGATATCCCACTGCTACAAGTGTATTTCAAAATTTCGCCCCGCCCCCTTCCGTCCCCACAAAGGACGAAAATCTGTGGCAGACACATTTTTAAAGATACGATAAAACTAAAAACGCATTATCGTAGAGAATGACCATATCTACCAGACTGCCGAATCTGAATCAGATCGGGTCATAATTATAGCCAGAATGAAGAAATTAATTTTCAGATGCTTCCCCTGCCCCCTCCTGCCAACGACCAAGCAACTCATTTTCCTTCTCGCTCGCACACTCTGCCGCGTTCAGTGCGCGAGCAACCCCTAGCGGAGGAGATGTAGAATCTAAATGGTACGTGTAGAATCTACATGTTAGATGTAGAATATACATAATATATGTAGATGTAGATAACAGATGTAGCAAAAAATGTAAAATGTAAAATTTTTTTTAAAATTCTAAAATTCTAAAAAGATCTTGCTCCAAAATGTAAACACTGACTGAGTACGGGTATAAGTAGAGTCGCGTCCCCAGAAGCGACTCACACGTTCCTTCTCGTTTGTTTTTTATAATACCGTTTACCGTTTTTGCCATGACTGATATCAATGATATCGGCCTGAAATTTCTTATATTTGTAAGGTCTTTGTCTCTTTTCGGTATTGGAGTTATTTTTATAGTTCTCCACTCCACTGGAAAATCACAGTTGGCTACTTTCTTATTGTAAAAATTAACTAACTCTGTCTTTGCCTCGCTGTTTAAAGCGTTTAGCATCTCATACGTTATTTGGTCTAAGCCTCCAGCTGTTTGCCTGTTTCTACCTAGCACCTTTTCAAGGTCTTCTATGGTAAAATCTGGACTTTCGTTGTTCTTGAGCGCGTACATAGTATCGTCAATAGTTCTGGCCTCAACAGGTATTTGCTCTTTTAGGAATTGCAAAAACTCCCCCGCTTTCTCTGGATCAAATTTTTCTAGTGTCTCTGTATTGCAATTTTTTAGATTGTTTAGAAACCTCCACGCTTCTCTACTGTTAGATTTTATGTTAATTTCTGTTATTTTGCGAGCATAGCTTGTTTTTTTTGCTATTCTCACTGCTTTTTTCCATTTTCCTTTTAAATCAACAGCTCTGCAGTAATTTTGAAAAGACGGTTCTTCGTTAGCTTTTTTTTGAGCCTCAGCAAAGCCACCAAATAGTTTGGCTAGACTTTCGTCCCACCATAACTTTGGCCTTTTTCCCCTATTATATACGTTGCTGCTTTTATTTCGCTACTTATGTTTTTAGCTAAACTTTCAATTTTACCGTTTGTACCAATCTGCCCTATTTTTTTTAATAATTTGTTCTTTGCTAAAAACTTTTTTGGCTTTACTTGTTTGCCAGTAATTTCAAAACATATAGGATGGTGATGGCTACCCCCTAGAAAAAATTTCTCGCACTTCCAACTTTCAATTTTTATTCCCTTCACAAAAGTTAAGTCCAACACCGATCCTGTATTGCTGTCAATGTTTCTCTTAAACGTAATGCTGCTGTCATTTGCGAGCATATATCCCGCATCGTGCATTGCCTGTCTTAAAAAGGTCCCTTTTCTGCTGCTTACCAAGTCGCCGAAGCCAGTGTGTCTTGCATTAAAATCACCTGCAATGATGCAACTATCAAAGGGGTCAAGCCTGTCCAACAGATTATCGATAGTTTGCTTAAAACTTATAAGCGATGTCATAGGTTCAAAATATACAGAAGAGATGATCATGTTTTGCCCATCTCCACTAGTTCTTGCTAAAACTATGTCATGTTCAGTCTGATATTTCATTCTTATAAGCTTTACGTCCCTTTTGTGAGCAATGGCTACCCCTCCGTAGCCATCTTGTCTATGTTTCTCTATTAAATTATAGTTTGCTAAATTTCTAAAGTTTAGGTCATGTGAGAAGACCTCCGCCAGAATAGCGATGCTAAAGTTACCATTGTTAAGATAGAATTCTAAGTCATTTTTGTTTGCCTTAATGGATTGAATATTATGTTGTAGCACTTTCATATTTGTTTTAATGTTTTAAGGTGTTTTGTCTTCTTATGTTTTCTAGTATTGTCCTGTCTTCTGCATTTATTTCAGCTTTTTCCTCTTTACTTGTCCTATTCCTAGATATTATATTCATGTCACTCATGTTACTAAAATGCATAAACATGTTGAACATCTGTTGGAAAATAACTCTACACTCTTCTGTTGTTTTGTTTTCAAAAAAAGGAATATGGTCACTGGTATCATTAGTATATGGTTCTAGATTGAAATGTGGTTTTTGTGTAGGGGCTATTGGTTTGTATATTACCCTGCTGGCATAGCTGTGCTTTTTCAATACCTCATTTGCTTTACTGTTCTTATCTTGAATGTTTTCGTTTGTCTTATTTAATTTTGGGTAGTTTACATCGTAATTTTCTGTGTGCAAGTAATTTTGATGCACCGAGTACGTATTTAATACTTCCTTCCTTGCTATTTTTTTAATTGTCATAATTTTGTTTATATCCATCTCCTTTTCCCATGCAGGGCATGAGTTTCTATCCCTTGCTGTGTGGTCTTTTCCATTGCACAGTATGCACTTAAGCACCGTACAATTTCCATTGCAGTCATTTACCCCACACTTGTTGCATCTTCTTGCCGACTTGCACCTGGCTGAAGTATGCCCAAGCCTACCGCAGTTGTAGCATTGGCGTACCTTTGGTACGTATTGATGCACTTTCATGCAGCACATTCCAAAAAGAGTAATTTTCTCCGGGATATCTGCCCCCTCAAAACCTATTTTTACTGTTTCAGTTGTTATTAAGTTGAAATTGGAGCCATTCTCTTCATTTGTAATCTTCTCCCTCCTTGAAAGCCTTTCTATTGATTTTATTGTAATGTTCGAGCTTATGTTTTCACTAATTTCTTTGTCTGAGAAGCTTCGCGGCACTCCTTTTATAATTCCGAAAGACTCTACGTAGTTGCGCGGTATAAACGCAACTATGTTCATATTTTTTAGTTCCTCATTTACAACCAAGGCGTTAGCATCTTCAAACTTATAAAAATATATTTTATATAATGTGGCTGCCAACGACACAATCTCTTTAATCCCTTTAATTTTGATATGTCTTATTTTTTCAAAAAGAAAAAGTCCGTTTTTGAAATTATTATTTTCAAACAGAGAAGAGTTTTTTGTTGATATTAGAACTGCAGCATCGCCACTGTGGCTATTACCATATAGAATGGTCTCTCGTTCCATTCCATCTTTTGATGTATTGACTTTTGGGTTAGTATTAGTATTTAATTGTATTTTGAAATCATTAGTATTTCCTACTTTGGCATTTTGGCGTAAAGAGTGCACTGTCATACAGTCACTCGTCACGTCAGCACTTTTGTTGCTGTATTTGTCTGTCAACTTTGTTCCGTCTATGTTCGTATTTGTTTCGTCACTTGTCTCTTCTTCTTCCATATATTCTACACCGTTTGCATACATGTTGGTGTTCTCGCTTGTCCGCTTTTTTTTTGCCGACGATGCGTCGTTAGTCAAATGGTCAAAGACATCCTCCTTCATGCTATTGCTCAAGGAATTAATTTTTTTCTCCATCTCCACCTTATTTTGTCTTTTGTAATTGCTGCTCGAAGCCATTTCGTGTTTTATTTTCACAGACGCCGAGTGACCGGCGTCCGCCATTGCTGCTGGTTTTACCAGCCTGCCCACGATTCGCCCCCTCTCAGGAAAAGACGTCGGTATTTCTACTTGGTGAAGTAATTGAAAATATATATATTATTTATTTCACAAAAAACACACTTCGCTTATAATTCGTGTCTCTATCACTTTTTTTTTTTTTTAAGTGACTTGGCACAAAACACCACTAAGCACAGCTAAGCAAAAACCACTACCGGTCTCACTCACTGTTGGAAAGGAAGTGAATTGTTGGACTTTAAACTTCAGGAAAAAAGCAAGATTGCCGATAACTTTCTGTTGATCGTAGCAAACAGCTGACTTTAACAGCTGTTATCTTAACAGTGGTGCGCACTGTTAATTTTTTGGGTACGTAACATTACGGACTGGTGTTATTTCTACGTATACCGGTTAAAAAAATATGACTTTTCCGACTTTTGAAAAATGAGTTTCGGCCACAAAAAGTGGTCAAATGCCCCATAGTGCATTCCTTTTACGCGTAGCGTTGGTGTCTTCCCCCCTCTCCCACAAACTTTTGCAAACGACGTGGCGTCTTTTTGCAGAGCATTTTGAAAATATGTTCTGAATATTGGTTATTATATCATGGCATTTGCGCAATTTTCGCAGCGAGCTATTGGAGCTGGATCTGCAGGCGGAGCAGCCCCATTTTCCATTTCGACAGCAACTTCTTGACGGTCTTCTGGAAGCCGCATTGCCTTACGGCCTTCTTCCTTCACAATTGCCGCCAACATTTGGCGGAAACGCCGATTAAAGGGGACTTGACCAGCTCGAGCACCTTGACTAGCACCTGGACCGACACGAGCGACTTGTCCGCCCATGCCTCCATTGCCGCGGCCTCGACCACGTCCCCCAGCTCCACGTCCTCCACAGTTGAATACGATTTGCGGCATCTGAAAATAAATAGTTCATTAATACACACATATAAAATGGCGTCAATGTCGTGATGAGCGAGGAACTGATGCCTGATGCTGCATTAGTCCTGCTGCGCTTTGTTGAAGTTAGTTGAAGTGTCAGCTTAGAGACTGAGGTGTACGACCCGTTGTTGTAAGTTAACGCCTGAGCAAAAGAAACTCGTAGAGTTGAAGTTATTGGTGTTACTTTCACGTTGAACATTGGTTGGGGAATTTTATTTCTATTTATTATGTTCATTGCCATATTGACTTCGAAACCCTTATCGTTAAGTCCATCTATTATCTCATTGATTGGGACTGCTGATTCTATTCCTTTGACAACCGTTTGTAACCCTTTGCTATTTTTAAGTTGGTAGGTGTAGTAATTCATTTTTTTCATTTTCAAGATATTTCGTCACAGATTGATAGTTTTGTTCATTTGTATTTTTATTTCATTTATGTTACCCCTTTTTCTGGACGTTACATAGAATGTGTTTGCGCCAATTTTATTAGCTATTTTTTTTAAATTTCTGCATTTTGGCCGCATTAGTATTCTTTGTAGTGTGTTTTCTTTTGATTTTCACGTAACATAAAAAAATAATAACTTAATATAATTAATATTTTATTTTTATTCATTTTAATACTATTTTTTATTATTTTACTTTGCACTAAAATTGTACTAATTTTTCTTCAATTTTTATAATTTATGACATAGGCCTTTGCCTGAGCCTTCGCTCAGCAAATGGCAAGCAAATAAAATATATCCAATACAATCAATAGACAATATTGAACAAAATAATGATCAATTAATAGACAATATTATAAGCAATAGCCAAGACAATGATATTGAAAATAAAGATATGATCAGCACAGAGGAAATACATTTTCCGGAAGAATCAGACTTTGTATCTCTGCAAAAGAAATACGAAGCTCTATATGAGAAATATTTATCTCAAGAGAAGGACTTGAAATATTTGTGTGAAAAATTGCAAACCGCAACACTCCTAAATCATGAAAATGAAAAAAAAAAAAATTAATCTCGAGAAAGAAATTTCTCAATTAAAGCCAACGGTCCCGAACAATGTTAATGAAGATGTTTCGCTGCCGCTTCCATTCGAGCCAGGCTTTCAGAGCGAACACATCGACAAGTTGAGGAAACTTGTGTAAAAAATGGATGAGAGTCACAGAAACTGTGCGCTGATTTTTGATGAAATGTTCATCCAACCAAAAATTGAGTATCTGCCTATGGCTGACCGAGCTGTTGGCTATGTATATCTGGGAGACGGTATTTTCGATAAGGAACAATACTTCTCCCAAGCAACCGTAATGTTAGCATTCATGGTACGAGGGCCGGTAAATGATTATAGTCATTTTGTTACGGCAGTGTTTGTTAACAAAAATGTAAATCATCATTACCCCGAAGCCATTAAAAAAGCAGTTAACTGTTGTAAAACAGTCGGCTTTAATGTCCGAGCTTTGGTTTGCGATCAGTCAACGGTCTCTAAATAAAATAAACTCAGCAAATTTACTAAATGCGCCAAGGCCACAATTCGTATGTGATTACATACATTTGTTCAAGAGTGTTAGAAATAACTTCTTGACACATGACCTAATTACACCAGACGGTAAAGCGTCATGGAAAATAATTGAAAAGTTTTATGAAGTCGATTCATCAAATTCGGTTCTGCGCAATCTAAACATTGAATGCACTATCTGTCAAAGAAAAGTGATTGCAAATGTACAAAAAATTGGAAACATTATAAATCCAACTGAAGCGCTTTTTGAACATTCAATGGAACACATTGGAATATTTTCAGAAATCTTCAGTAAATCTCCATGCTCGAACAATATTGCTAAAAATATTGTTGAAAAATGCATAAGGACTGATGCAATTTGGTTTAAGTCTTCCGATCCATGCTCTTCCCATAGACAACAAATTTTAGAGCACTTGATAAAAAGAGTTTATTTCTAATAACTTTATGTGGCTCAATGACAAATTGGATAACACTAAAAACTAAAAATTAGACATAAAGCGGAGTATCGCTGAGAAAAATAAGAAAGAACAATGGATGAAGGAAGGGAAAATATATTCTGAAAAGAATTGTCCATATGCCAAAAAAATAAAAGGCATAATAAAGGATGGCTTTTGTGATTAAAAAATAATTACAAAATGCTAAGAATTACCCCTTTATTTTAAAAACTTACTCATAAGTTTAATAGCACCTGCAGTAATGTTGGCTGTCCGATTTACCATCTTTTTCTTTATTGAAAAGGTAAAGATCGCTGACGAGGAAGAGTGGTTTCTTCCGAAACAGACTTACATTTCTTTAGGGCTGAGAGGGCCAACTAGCTTGTAATATTATTTTTTGTTTTTTTGTTTTTTTTGTTTTTTATCGCTAAAGCGAATTGAGTGATCGCACGACGATGAATCTGCAATGACCACATACTTCATTTGGTATGTTGAAATCGATGTTTTGTCGTGAAAACTAGACAATCTTGTAGAAAATGTATGTATCTATCAGATAAATTATTTGTTTAGGGCTGAGAGTCCCAGCTAGCTGGTAATATTAAACGATATATCAAAATCGAGGAATATCAACGTTGAGGCCGCGGGACCTATCCTCGGATACACGCTGGGCAACGGATGGAGCGTCATCTTGCCATCGTCCAGGTCGTACTTGGAGAAGTGCTTCACACAAAACACCCAACTGCCGGTCTCTGGGCGGTACTCGACGAAGCGCGTATCGTTTGCATAGCTGGCGCAACGCAGACATCCCTCCCAATTCATTTCGATCAGACGCTGCGCATCCTTCACAACAGGATGTTGCCGGCTGTTGCTACAGGTAAGGATTAACTAAGTTAACGGTACGTAGTTACTGCACGGTACGCAGTTAGTTCAGGCGTTTAAGCGAGTTTAAGTGAGAGAGCTTAAGCCGATTTGGCGCGCGTCTGCTGACGCACACACACGTAACTATGCCCATATGTCGGTCTGTTGCTCCACTTACTACAGATAAGGTAACTACTTTTACTAGATACTTACTAACTAAGTTAACGTTACGTTACGTAGTTGCTGTACGTAGTTAGTTTTAGCGTTTAAGCTAGTTTAAGCGCTTTGGCACACACACACTCACAACACACATTTCAGGGATCTTTTACTAGGGCTGGATCGTTGCCGAAACGATATTATCGATATAAATTTATAAATTAGATTTATATAAATAGCAATTGAGATGGATCTCATGAGATGAGATAGTTATGGCTAGAGTTATAGACTATAACTATAAATATAGCTCCTAAAAAGGATTTGGTAAGGACCTAAACTGGACGTAGACGTTCAGCAATCGATAGTATTGCGTTCGTATCGATGCTATCGATAGGGCTAGGGCTAGGGCTGCAAAAACTTCACTGACGACGCGACGCTACCCGGCTACCGACTACTAAGACTTCCAGGACTACACACTGCACTGCACAGGACAAGATGGATACGAGCCAGCGCAGGCTATTGTCCGTTTTCATCCTGCCAGCAGATCCAACAAATTGTGTTCAATTTTCGTTTGAACCTTTTTATGTAAACAATGCAATCAAAAGGTCTTCTGAAAATTTGCCAATCTTGTAAAAAATTTATGTATCTATCGGATAAAATTATTTGTTTAGTGTTGAGAGGGCCAACTAGCTAGTAATATTAAACGGAATATCAAAATCGAGGAATATCAACGTTCAATGTTTTGAAAAAACAATCGATACTATCATGATAGTCTCAAAACCGTCGATAGTAGAGACTAGCAGTAAAATATCGATACTACCGATAGTGCCATCGATGGTTTGACACCTCTAGTTTCGCATTTTTAATAAAAACTGGCGCGAAATTTTGTCAATTGTTTAAACAATAAAGTAGAATAGAAAACAGAAAAACCATGCAAGCCAAAGCCACTGAAAGCGGGCGGGAGCCAACGCTGCACATGGGTAAGCACAAAGCTCTCAAAGTTAAAACGCAAATGCAGAGAACTCATTTCCTTCAGACACAAATGCGCGACGAAATTTCATCAAGTACCATGCCAAGCTTGGCGAGGTGAGTCTTGCCCCGATCCGAGCGCAAAAACATTCTAGCCCGTCTTTCACAGAAACCCAGCACCACAGTTCGCTTTTACGATCACTCGGACTGCTATACGGTGCACGGCAGCGACGACTGCGAGCTAGTGGCGAAGATTGTCTACAAGTCAACCGCATTTATTGGGGCCCTTCTGCCCGACGACAAGGAGACTCTTCAGTTCGTGGCCCTGTCCAAGGGGAACTTTGAGATGGCAGTGCGCGAGCTGCTCCTGGTGAGGAATTTGCGCGTTGAGGTCTACATCAAGCGTAATGAATGGCAACTGGAGTATCGCGGGTCTCCGGGCAACCTGCTGCAGTTCGAGGACATATTGTTTGCCAACAAGGAGATCTTGGTGGGCAACAATATAATCTCACTTCAGGTCAAACTCGAGGGTGGAGCCCAGCGACGCGTGGGCGTGGCCAGTGTAGAGCAGAATGATTGCCAGTTCCAATTGCTGGAGTTCCTCGACGACGACTTCTTCACGGAGCTGGAGGCCACTGTGGTTCTCTTGGGGCCGAAGGAGTGCCTACTACCCTCGGTAGAGGGAGAATATGTACCAGTCAAGGCCCTGATGGAGCGGAATGGGGTGATGATCACTGTGCCGAAGAAGAGCAGCGCCAACGATCTCCTGCAGGACCTGAATCGTTTGTTGCGATTCGCCAAAGGCCAGCAAGAGGATGCCACCGGGCTGAAGGAGCTGCAAATGCTGCTGGCCGCTGAATCCCTGAAGGTGGCCATAAAGTACTTGGACTTGGTCAACGATGCTGGCAACTTGGGACACTACGAAATGAAGCAACTAGATCTAAAGAGGTGGGTGTACTACAAGGGTGGGTGTTCAGCGACACTTTCAATAACATCATTTTTATTCCAGATTTGTCCATTTAGACTCGGCTGCTGTGGGCGCCTTGAACATTATGCCCAAGCCGGGGACTCATCCGTCCATGCCCTCTTACCGCTGGCAGAGCATTTTGGGTGTCCTGGATCACTGCAGATCTCCACAGGGGCACCGACTAATGGGAAAGTGGGTGAAACAGCCACTGCGCAGTCGGGAGATCCTAAACGACCGTCATAACATCGTCGAGTGTCTGCTGGAGTCGTCAGATACCCTCGAGACGCTTAGCTTGGATTATCTGAAGCGCATTCCAGACATTCTGATGCTGACCAAGAAACTGATGCGTCGCAAGGCCACGTTGCAAGACCTGTTTCGCATCTATCAGGTTATATTGCGAACACCCAAAATTGTGCAGATTCTGCTGGGCCTGGAAAACTCGACGATCGAAAATGTGATTTGCTCCCCCTTCAAAAGCTTCCTAGAGGATCTTACGGGGCTCAAGCAGATGGTCGAGCAAGTAGTCGACTTTGAGGCGATCGAAAGGGGGGAGTACCTGGTGAAATCCTCCTTCGACAGCCGCCTGATGGAGCTCCAGCAGACCATGAACGAGTTGTACGACAAAATGCAGCGCCTGCAGTCCAAGTGCAACGATGATCTTGATCTGGACGGCAAGCAGGTCAAGTTGGAGAATGTGGCCAAGTTGGGCTACCACTTCCGCATAACCCTGAAGGATGACTCAGTGCTTCGCAAGAACAAGAACTATCGCATCGTAGACGTGATAAAGGGCGGTGTGCGCTTCACCTCCGACAAGTTGGAGGGCTATGCCGATGAGTTTGCCAGCTGTCACAATCGCTACGAGGAGCAGCAACTATCCATCGTTGAGGAGATCATACAGGTCGCTGTTGGATATGCTGCTCCATTGACCTCTCTCAACAACGAGCTGGCTCAGCTGGACTGTTTGGTCAGCTTCGCTATTGCCGCCCGCAGTGCTCCCACTCCCTATGTCCGTCCCAAAATGCTAGCAGAGGGTGCTGGCCAACTGGTTCTCAAGGATGTGCGTCATCCCTGCCTGGAGCTGCAGGAACATGTTAGCTTCATAGCCAACAGTGTGGACTTTAAAAAGGGTGAGATGAGATCAACGTCATTTATAAATATACCTATGGAGAAACGTTTGAATACCTCTGATATGCACCCATTCTGATTCGTTTAGACAAATGCAACATGTTCATCATCACAGGCCCCAACATGGGCGGAAAGAGCACCTACATTCGCTCCGTTGGGACTGCCGTGCTGATGGCCCATGTTGGTGCCTTTGTGCCTTGCGATGTGGCCACCATCAGCATGGTGGATTCGATTCTCGGTCGTGTGGGAGCCAGCGACAATATTATAAAGGGATTGAGTACTTTCATGGTGGAGATGATTGAGACTTCGGGTATTATAAGGGTAAGTAGCGGAGGAGTGGATCCTTAAAAGGAAGAGTGTGAGATGTTTAAGGATTATTTCTTTTCAGACTGCAACGGACAAGTCGTTGGTCATTATCGACGAGTTGGGACGCGGCACGTCCACCTATGAGGGCTGTGGAATTGCCTGGTCAATTGCCGAGCATCTGGCCAAGGAAACCAAATGCTTTACGCTCTTCGCCACCCACTTCCATGAGATAACCAAGCTGGCTGAGACACTTCCAACAGTGAAAAACTGTCACATGGCTGCGGTGGCCGACGCCAAAAACTTTACGCTGCTGTATCAGGTGCGTCCTGGTGTAATGGAGATGAGCTTTGGGATTCAGGTGGCCCGTCTGGCTAACTTCCCCGAGGATGTGGTGCAGAATGCCGAGAAGGTATACAATGAATTTGAGGACGAGCATGCCGACAAACAGAATCAGGAGGATAAGGCATTGCTTGAGAAGATTCAGGTCGCTATTCAGCAGCTCTCGACGGCTGGCAACAATACGGAAATAAATGTAGAGGACCTCACCCAGCTGGTCACACAGTTTACGCAGGACATTAAGCAACTGGACAGCGACTACTTCAAGTCCGTGCTGGCCTCCAGTGAGGCTTAGGGTTAGACGGTTGGCCACGATTCAGTGATCTAGCGATAGAGCAGTATTACTTTGGATTTTGGAATACGGTGCAGGATAGTGCAGGAATAGCAACTCCATAAGTTAACGTCCCAATTAATTATTTAAACATTTATTGGTCTTTTTATTTACTTATTAGTTGTATGTTTTTTTTCCTTCATATATTTCATGGTTTGTGTACATCTTTTTTTTGTTTGCCAGTTTTTAACCGCTTTTTGTTTTAAACATCAAAAGTTCGAATTCGCACGAACGTCTATGCATTTATATTGCTAAGGAAATTTAAAATTGTTATCATTTTCAGTTTCAGTGGACATTTCTTGTACAATGTGTATACGTGTAGAGCTTGAAAGGGTAGTGATTAAGAAGAGCGATAAACTCAAAGAGATGAATACTCGTATTACAATATGTGTTCTTTATGAATGTGAAGCTAATCCACGTATACCATTAGATTACCAAGTAGATTTAGTTGCGTAATTACTTTATACATTTTACAACGTTTAAACACTCCAAAAAATAAATATTGTTTTAGTAATTTGGTTTGTTTAAAAAATTACATTTAATAGTTAACTGTTTACTTTTCAATTATCCTTCCTCCTCACTGTCTGCTCCTCCTCAGCTCCGCTTCGAGGACGCGTCCCCCTTTTGATTTCATTCACTTGAAAATAATCCTAATTTAAATTGTTATTTTTTTTCGTTTAACACTCGTCTACGGTTTGGTTTTCAGTTTTCTATGCATAAATTCATAAAGTTCATAAAATGTTTCCACATTCGAAATACGATACAAAGGCAATTGGGTTTTGGTATTCATTTTCGGTTTGGTTTTGTTTGGTTTCGCTTCGTTTCTCTGTTGTGTATGTAACAGCTGCTAAGATTTTTGACTAAGTGTAAGGCCAGAAAAGATCAATGAACAAACTTATCAATCAATGATTGGGTAACAAGTATTGCATACTCGTACCTTGCAGGTGGTACTATTCGGGTGCTATCTGCTAATCTGTGTGCGCGCTTTCATTGTTAACTCTGTTCTTTACAAAATACGGGTACATTTAATAAAATACACACAATAATATACAGTACAAAACAACTGGGAAAACATAGTTTTTGTTGCCACGTAAGCGCTTAAAGTATAGTACACTGTTGTAATTAGTTGTAGCCCATTTGTGTATACATATGTATGTAATTGTGTATAAATCCATTTTGATTGTATACAAAAAAGCTAACAAATTACTTCAAGACTTCTTCTGCGGTTGGGACAAAAGGGACGAAATATTTATAATATTTTCAAGTGCGAGTGTTTATGGGTCACGTGTGCCATCTCTTGTATGTTTCTTGTTCGCTCGTTCACTATTATGTATTTTCATAAATTTGTATCTTTATAAAAATCAACTAAGTTTTATAAAATTACAAAAATAATTGTCGTTAGAATTATTTTCGTTTGCTTACATAATTGGTTTCCATCTCTTATTTGTTGTTTGTTTTGTTTTGTTAATATTTGGCATAGGTTGTACCATAATAAACTATCAAAATAGTTAATGAAACGTGGGTCTTTAGCTAGAGGCGTTATGTATATTAAAACTTAACCTGCTAACATTCTATGAAACTGACGACTTGGGGCACTGGGGCACCCGGAAACTCATCATTTCTCGGGGCTGGTGGTTTTTTAAATTAATTAACTTATGCTTTGTATAGTTGGATCTTCAATTTAGCCTCGTGTCCAGCATACTCCATCAATATATCTATAAAGTAAGACCAGTTTCTTAACCTTTGGCGTAGTTTGTAAGTCTAAAAGTTGAAATTGCTCTCGCTAAAAGTGGTTTAGTTCCAAAGATTGTGCCAGTTTTGGTTTGGTTTGCTTGTTAAACATTCGACTAGAATTGGACTACAGAATAGTTTACAATCTATAGGAAACAAAAAAAATATATATATATGTAATTATAATCAACAAATCGATCGACGTCGTTCGCATACTCGTATAGTACATATGTATGTGTATATAGTTGTGTGTATATATAATCTAACGCATAAAGCAGCGCGTCAAGTAAAACATCAAAATTATGGTCAGCGGCAGCAGCTGGAGCTTAAGACCCAGCTGCGAGGCATTGCCGCAATAGGTGAACAGTTCCTCCTAAGCACGAACGACAGATGAGTATTAGAAAGTTGGGACTACTACGAGTATTTTCAAAATGCACTCACATCCTCGTGTTCTGTGTAGCACTCCTCGAGGCGCCGTCTCTCGTAGAAGCTCATATTGAGCTTGTAGCAGGGAAACTCCTTGCTGTATTCCAGTATCGGCTGGGGCTCGGTTGTGAGTCGGACACTTCGCGACGGCATCAGGACATTGACCACGACCAGCAGCAGGTTGGAGTTGGGTATCTTTTTGACCAGAAACGGGCGCGTCGATGGCACCTCGACAAAGTCGTTGATGCTAATCAGGGCCGCGGGCTGGAGGGCATAGAGCGTGGACCGCATGTCGCAGGGATGGTAGATGGGATCCGGTTCGGGTTCCTGGAACAAGGCATTGCCATCGTCGGTATCTTCCTTCGGCTTGGCTGCCGATGCTGAATTACCCTCCCCCACGGCCACGTATTCGTCCTCAATTTCGTCGGTATATTCCATGACTGAAATAAATATGCTTAATGCTTATTGTGCACGCTGGGAATCTGGCGATTTAGTCACTCACAGGGTGCTCCATCCACCCACCACTGGAGCCTCTGGTACTGGAAGAATAGCCGGGCCACCAGCCACTTCCATCCCAGACTCAGCAGGCGCAGGGGCTATGTGGAAACGAGCGAAACGAAAGAAATTGTTAGGCGAATCGCGCAGAGAAATCTTCAACTACATACATGCAGCAGGCTGTGTCCATCGCTGTTTGTCTTTGGCTCCTCCTTGCACTGCACCTGGTAGTCGTACACCTCGATGGCCTGGAAGATGCCCTTCTCCACCATGGCAGCCATGACGTCGCCATGGAACTCGCCAAAGAACTTTCCCGTGGTGTTCATGTTCTGGCCAATCACAATGTAGGCGTTATTGTCGATGACCACACAGTCCACATCGTCGTCGGTGCAGATGGGCAGGCAATGGTTGCACTATGAACAAAGGCGGTAACAGTGATTGCACTTGGCAGGGCAGGGCTCGCCGCGACTTACGTTATCCACAGCGGTGATGCTGAAGAACCTCTCCCACATGCGGGCGTGGGAGAACTGAAAGCCCACGACGCACGCGGGCGCCTCCTTGCCGCCATCCCGCGGGAAGATGGCATGGGAGGCGGTCACCTTGAGGTCACTGTCCTCCATTGGATCGTTGTAGTGCTTTACGGAGTACACGAAGCTCTCCGTGCGGTCCTCGTGATGCTGCAGAATGGCGCTTTTGTACCAGGTTTCGTCGATGGCCGTGGTATGATAGTCGCCGAACTCCCGATCCGTGTCCACCTCCACCTCTCCAAAGATGAACTGCCAGCGGGTCAGCCCACTCATTGTGGCCACGAATCGCAGAGTGGCGCCGAAGCGCTCGATTAGCTGGCGCTCCTCCTCGCTCTCAAACTTCCACTCGCCGTAGCTGGAGTTGGTCACTTTGGCGTCGAAGATGAGCAGGTGGACCAGCTCCTTGTTGCAATAGTAGGCATCGTCGCCGAGGGTGTTGCGGCCGCAGTTCACTGTTGATGCGCATGGGTGGGATGGGTGAGATAGATGGCTGGGGGTGGCTGAAATGGGGGCAAGGAATACATACGATCGTCCTTGTCGTCCCAATCGGACTCGTCCTCGGCATATTGCTCCGCCCACTTCCAGTCGTCCTTGACCATCTTGCCCAGGAACTCGCGCAACTCCGCCTCGGGGGTCTGGAACTCGTGTCCCTCCAGATAGTGATACTTGCAATAGACCCTATGGGAGAGCACATGGAGCACATATGGTGGACATGTTCTAGTGGGGAATGGGGCTACCCACCAGTCTGGATGCACTTTCCAGTTCTCGCCGTTGAAGAAGTCTGATATATTGACCTTTTTGTGAATGCTCCGTTGCACCTCATCGCCGACCTTGATCCACGTCTTGCCATACTCGCTGGGCATCACAATGCCCAATGTGAACGGGGTATTGGGCAGGGGCGCAAAGAAGTAATCCTGCATCTCTTCCGACACGCGTCGCATTTTATCGTAGTGAAACTTTACCGAGATGTCCTTGAACTCCTTGGCCTCGTGGCGCACCATGGCGCTGCGTATATTGAGGATCGATTCGCCCGGCTCGCGTGGACTCTGGTCCTCGAAGAGATGTTCGACTTCCGTGAAGTCGATGCTGTTGTAGTTGGGATTCATTTTGCCATTGGTCTGCAAGGTGCAGGCCAGACATTAGGACCAGCACTGTGGGAAACTGATTGCCCATACTCACCCCAAGGGGTCGCAGGTCGGGATGCAGAAGAACATACCCGTTGTTGGACACCACAAACGAGTACCCGTTGACGCCCAGCTGCAAAGGATGGGGATGCATTGGGCAAGGTTACATTTGCGCCGCTCGATGACTCACCTTATAGGGCAGCGTTAGCTTGTCTATGTCCTCCACGGGCACGTCTGTTCCCGCCACGCCCAACAGACGCGCCCTTCGATTGGTGCTGTTCTCGTGGCGATAGAAACGGTCGAAGGCGGGCACTCCCACCGCTATCATGAGGCGGGGCCGGCGATCAACCGAGGTCTTTGGGTCATACTAAGGGGGCCATAAGAGAAGAGAGATTCGAACAGATGATTTAAGCGAAGGATGTCGCTCGTCCGCTCACCGTCTTGTCCGTGAAGGCGTGTGTCCAGGTGGGCGGATGCTGTTCATTCTGCAGCACCAAGGGCGTGGCTATGACGTCGACGTACTTGAGCACCTCCTCGTGGACCTCGTCCAGGGACTGGACATGCGAGTAGTAGCCGCGGTTCAGGCAAGCCATCCACTGGATCTCACGCACCTTGGTGACCTCCTTGCCCAGGAGGTACGTGAATATCCGGACGTTCATTTTGGAGGTGCCGTTCTCGCCGTTGCCCCAGTTGTACTTCTGGAAAACTTCGGTGGTGTTGCCGGCGACGCCGTCGGTGACCAGCATGATGGCCTGGTTGCAGGTGGAGGTCGCGTTGCAGTTTCGCTCCTCGTAGTAGGTGCGCAGCAGCTGGAAGGCCTTTTCGTAGGCGAGCGTGAGGTTGGCGTAGCCCTCCGGGTCCGGCAGCTTGGCGATGGCGTCGTTGAACACCTCGATGTTCTCGGGCGTGGCCTGGACGAGGGCGCCGTTGAAGCAGGGTATGATGTCGTCCACGCCGGCGGAGTAGTTGAAGATGGTGAAGAAGTCGTTGTTGGAGAAGGTGTCGAGGATGCTGCGTATAGTGAACTTGGCCACGTGATGCCGGAAGCCCGTCATCGAGCCGGAGTGGTCCAGTAGGATGACAATGTCCTTGGAGCACGTAGCCGTCTCAATGTACCAGGACCGCTTGCGGCAGTCGTAGGTGTCAGCGTCCAGGCGATTGGGCCGCGGGTCCGTCCATTGAGAGGCGGGATAATGACGCAGTATGCCCGTGTCGGAGCCGAAGTACTGCCAGGAGAGGGCCGGGTCCGACTGATAGTTCTGTCGGAAGACCTCGTCCAGCTGCTCCGACCACATGATGGTCTTCAGCACGCGCTTCGATCGATCCCAGACGTTGGAGGGCACATGCACCGAGCTGTGCTTCGTGTCCACGGGCGTGTTGTAGAAGTGCGTGTCCGGATTGAGTTCCAGCTCGCGGTACATCCACTCAAACTCCGCTTCATTCGGCTCCAGTTCCTCGGAGCTGTTCCCGTTGAACGTCGAGTACTTGCTGGAGAAGTAGGTGTAGTTGGCCTCCGCGTAGGTCAGGTTGAACTCGAAGTTCTCATTGACGCTCTCCGCCTTCTCCTGGATGCAGCGCACCGCGTCCATTTTGCGGGCCAGCATCTTGCCCACATTCGCCGTAATTGACTTGATCAGCTCGGTGCCGTTCTTCAGCTCTACGCGGGCATTGAACTCCTTGTACTTCTCCTTGATCTCCTGCGACTTGGTGATTTTCTGGGCCAGCAGGAACAGCTCATCCCCGAACTTTGTGGCCCACTTGCCCACCCTGCAACGAAACGAGACGAACACACAAATAACGTATCAGAAATCAGCAGGCCACTCCGCACAGTCCACAACAAAAAGTCGCAAATGTCAACCACCTGTCCGAGCTCCACTAATTCAATTAGCCCACATGTTCGTCAGGGGTTCGTCAGGCGAAGGTGCGGCAGGGTGAGATGCTTGGGGGTAGAGGCAAGGTGTGCTCTCAGAAAGAGGCACTTAATAGTGCTGACAGCACGGCCCCCACCCCACCCTTGGCAGCGTCGCGACGCCAGCGTTCTCACCACAATCAGCTGTGCATGGCCTACGTGGTGAGAGATCAACAAGTGCCTGCGCGCGCACTTTCTCTCATTTTCACTGCTGCTTTCTCTTAGTAACGCTCTCTCTCTTAACTTCTGGGGCTAAGATTCCTTAAGTTAGGGTAACCAATAAGCAAACAATTACTTAATTACTCATAAATGCTTGATGGTGGTACCAGAAGGGAGATTTCTGGGTTGGTTTGGTTTTGGTTTTTATTCGAGACATACATAGGTAGAATTTATTTATTTATTACACCCTGTAATGGATTACAACCATAAAAAAAAATAAAATAACTAATTAAGTCCCCTGTGTGGTGATGAATACACTGTGACGAATACTCTAAGTAAATCTCAATCAAAGTTCTCCTTGAGTCCTCACAATTACTTTGGGTAGCATACGTACTTAGCTTCTTCATTGATTAGCCAATTTTCCACATTAATGCATCTAAAACTAATAATGTTCCCTTCAATCCAATCAGCCTGAGAATCTCTGACTGCCATTTCTTTCCACCGATATCATTGGCATACTGCACACTTTCAACCTCAAAGTAACTTGCGAATGAAAAATGAGGGAAAAACGTTTGCATCGCATTAGGGAACGGAACGCATTGGCCTAGCCATTCTTCAAGTGTAAGTTCGGCAATTATTATAAACATTTGATGGATTGGGGGCCTGCGCATGACTGCACAATGCGATCTCTCTCTTGCTCTCCATTTGTATGGACGGGGGGCGCTCTTGTTGGGGCATCGATGGTGCCACCGCTGCCGGCGGCGCTGCTTCGGCCATTTTCATTTCACTTCTGTCGCCGACGCGACGTTGCCTTTGACACAGTTATTTCGCCCCGCACATGCAAACGCACCCTCGAGCACGGCCCCGCCGCGGCGGTCTGGCGTTTGTCGTCCGTTTCTAGTGGGAAATGGATGATACCTCTCCGGGTTTTATTGCGTTCTGGAATTGTTCAATTAATTTGGCCACATCGCTTTGTGCGCGGCCGTACTCGTATCTTGTTTGTCATTGTTTTAGATGGGTCTTGTTATCTACGCCCAACAACAACTACATGGGCGAGTTGAAGCTCTCTTGTACACAAAAATACAGACCCCGTCCGCCCAGCGCTCTAAAGACTATGTCCACGGATTCCGCACTATTCCCCAAACAGTGTAAAGTATTTTGCCATCGGGATCAATTTATGTGTGTCGTGTTCGAGTTGTTTCCCATTCGAATGCACAATAATCAAATTAATCCTGAACGGGTATATCGTCGGAAATATTCAGAGTGCTAAATGAAAATATATTGTAGGCGGGTCGGATGGCAAAACGTGCACATTTTCTCGTTGCGGCTGTGCCAAACACATTTTCAACATTGTTTTACATTTTAGATTGATTTTTTATTGCTGCTCCTTGGGGTAAAAATGCCCATTTTCTATTAATTTTGGCATTGCGGCGAAAGTCCCGCCCCTCCATTAAATATTCTGTGTAATGGGAACATTAAATCTCTTTGGTTTTCTCTCCCTCTCCAGGCCAACATTTTGTGGCTATTTAGTAGCGCTAATTTGGTTGGAGACTTTTTTTTTTTTTGCCAGTAAATACTTAATTATTTATGTCCCTTTGATGTAGGCTACTAATTGGACTTTTACTTAATTCTAAATTGAGTGGCCTTGCGACAGTTTTATGAGTCGCTGTTTTTTTTTCCTGATATTTGTTCTTGTTCGATTTTGATCTAAGAAAATTCGCATAAATACAAATGTATATTCAATATCAAAGAATTAACTGAACATTTATTTATAATTTTCTTGTGAATGTTTGCTCAATAATTTATTTATAAGTTTGATTCTCTGACGTGCATACAAACATATGTATGTATGTACTCTAAAGTGTACTCCAACAAATAAATTATATCAGATATGAGTTCGAATGCTATTAAAATAGCCTATTAATAATGCCTATTAATAACTTTAACAAAAGGTTTTACTCTTTGGGAATGTTCGAGTTACATTTTCTTGATCATCCCTTTTCCTATTTGACAAAAATCTTTTAGATTTGAGATTATACAGAAAAAAACGAATCGTATCCCCATTCGATTTGAGACACCATCAGAAATAGCTCTCTCATGGGCCAGGAGACATTGATTCACAAATATACAAAATTACAGACAAAATTTAAATTAAATATTTCTTTATAAGAATACGAGAGAATCTTCATTCTATTAACTGACATAATTTGGCTTTAGAATCAACTTATATTTTATTTAAATACTATATGTGCACACTGTACACACATATATCCTTTATTTAATTTAAATTATGATTTGGTTCTTTGTTGAATCACTCGCAGCACGAACATTATCCATGGAAGCAAACAAACAAAACCAAAATTTCCAGCTCAGCCGTCTAGTTACTTAAATTAATTGCAGAACTTTGGGCATGATGTTTAGCGGTCCCAACAAATGTCCAATAAAGTATTCATTAGGCGTAAATGGGCGTCGCTGGTTCTACCATTCTACCTGTTTGCGTCGCCCGAGTCAGCATGTCAGACAAATAATTTCTTTATGTGACTTTATGAAAAGTTGCGGCCCAAAACAAAAGCAAAACGAAGCGTCTCGACCCCCAAGCAACCATCTCGGCGACCAAAAGAGAGACGGAGCGAATGAGTAACAGTGGACAAAAATGCTGACGCACACATGCACGCAAGCTGAAGAAGAAAAAACGCTCGAAACAAAAGACAAAATGCTTAAGCACGCAATGCGAAATGGCCGAAGGAAGGTGCGTGGGGTTCGACTCTCGAAATACCTCGGGGGAAATCTAGTGGTCATAAAACTGAAAATTCATAGAGTCAAGATGTAATTAAATATTTATTTGTCATTTGTGAGGATTTCCATCAAACCAGCAGGTTGCGGAAGGTACCTAAATGACATGAAGGTTAGCATAAGGATTTATGGTTATTTATATGGCTAAGGTATTTAGCTGATTTTATTTTATTCAAATCTCAGTTTTCTACAAATTAAATTTCCTGCAGAGTTTAAGTCTTACTTATGTAAAGCTAAAATAAAATCAAATATCATGGGGGAAATAAGGAAGCATTCTGGCAGACCGCCAAAGGATTACACTTTCCAATGCCTAATGCTGTGACACATCATATTTCAAGACTGAATAACTAAGGGAATGTTTTAGGGATTGGAGCTTACTTTCAGAGCCTTTTACTCAATGAGGGGAATAAATTTATGTATGTATGTGTATGTATTATATTAAAAGCAATATCGACTAAATGTATATGTAGGTATTATATTAAATGCAACATCGACTCAATCTGAATGCTTTCCACACACGAATTTAATTCTAAACTAAACAAGCAACATATTTCCATTGAATTGCCAATCGAATAAAGACAATGGGCATGAAGTGAATGCTAATTTTAATTTCAATGTAGGCTGCAATGAAAGCCCGAAATAATTTGATTTTCGTTTGAAGTGAAAGCCAATTGCCATGAATTTCATAGACAGCTTACGGGCAGGAAAATACTGATTTAAGTCCGTTAAACAGCAGACGACAATGGTAGAGTGAAATATTATTCTAGCATTGAGCAGCAGTCTGTTGCTGTCTGTGGTAATGCATGTTAAATCACTCAGCGGCTTAGGGTACAACGTTATTGAGAAACTGATGAGAAAATAAACTGTGAAGATAAGCAGATAATATTCGATACCCACAGGGCACCCACAGCCCAATAAGCCCACTTAATGCCTACAGGGAATTTCTGTAAAGAAAAAGCAAGGGGGAACTGGCGGCTGCCAAACAAAATTAGCATAAAATGTACGAAAAATTAACGAGCGACATCGAAAACGAGACGAAGACGGCCACGGGGACCGGCAGGAGCAGGGCTCGGAGGGGAATACGAGTAACATCAGCGACAAAGACGATGATGATGGGAACACGCCCCTTAATTGACTTGTTTTCAAAAGCCCCCACAAGGGATACGTGCGGGTATGCGTGTCGAACATGTGGAACAACACGTTCGAGTATCTATTCCGGCCAGGCCAGGCCAGGCTAGCCCAGCCCAGTCCAGACCGCTTTTAAGGGGAAACTTACGCTTCATCCGCTGCCGAGGCTTGCACCAAGATGGACGAGGATAAGGTGGAACTGCCGCCATACGGCGTCGCTGGCGGCCCGCAAATCAGCAACAACAACAGCGGCTGGGAGACGAGAAATGCGGTCAAAATGACAGCAAAATGTGTCATCAACTTTTCGCATAAACCAAACATTTTTCTCGCATTTTCCTTGTTGTTTCGCTACGACGATTCTCGCTGGGATTGGGTTTGGATCTGGACACTATGGCATCGACAGGGCGCTTCTCCGGGCCGCACCGCACTCTAAGCAGAGGAGAATACCTTAAAATTGATATACAATTTTGGGTGGAGTCGCAGCGCCGACAGCGACGCCAGCAGCGACGGGATTTTCTTTCTTGCTTTTCTTTTCGCTCTTTATTTTCACCACAAACCGAACCGACCGACCGACCGACGACACACTGGGCGTATTCGTAATGGAAATAATAATAACAATAACCGTGATTATTGCGTACACTCGCAGGCCCCGTAAACACCACAGAAAATGTAACTTTTCATTTCGGGTCGGCAAAGTGGACAAGCTGTGATTCTCGTAATTTATTTTGGTATTTTAGTTTTCCTCAGCTGTGCGCAGATATTTTCTATATATAAACGCTTGCTCTTAGTGCGGGGCTCCGAACGCTTTTTGATTACACATATGGAGCACACTGTCACTGCCTGCGTGTGTATGGGTGTGTACGTGTGTTCGGGTGTGAGTGTGTAGGGGCCCGAGTCGGGGGCTTCCGCGTTTTCCCAGCCACGAACCGCCGACGTTGAAGAGCTGCGAATGACTGAAAATGTGGAAATTCCGTGTGAAGCGAGAATCGTTAAATCTCTTTCGGTCTTTTTCTCTCTCTCAGAGGTCTCTCTTCTGTGTGGTGCTCTTTGGTGTCCTATTTTTAGTCGCTCTCCTCGGCCGCTCTGCCGTGTTTACATTTTGCCGCCGCCCGCTTTTCCGGAACAGCTGTTCCCGTTGGCTTTTCCTTTATCTATTGATTTTACCACTAGGGAATCCGTTGAATTTTTCTCGCGTTCCTTTTTGTGCCGCATATTCACAACAGAGAGAAGGAGAGTTTCTCCCCGTTCCTATTTTTGAAAGAGATATCTGTGGAAGAGAACTGCAAGAGTCTCGTGTGCTTGAGTTTTGAGAATTGTTCGGCATGCTTGGGAATGGCATTAATCATGCCTCTGATGACTGTCGAGATTGGTATTTTATGGCTGTGGTCTTTACAAGTAATATATATTCGTTCTCCCCGTTAATAGTTTATAAATTCCTTTTAAGATGAGCCAGCTGTGGGGTTCGATCAGAAGATTGTTCGTGAGTGAATTATATAGTTTTAGCTCACACCTGACCAAACAATTTAGTAATGATAACTAATAAGTTTCTAGATTTTCTTCATAAGATAAGTATGTATTTTTTGTATACTATTCCTACATTTTTATAAATATCAAATAATTGTTTTTGATCCTTAGATGTGATGGAGAATATTTATGTGAGAATTCATGTGAGATTTCACTGTGCTACTGTCCACTGTCCATCCATGGTATCCATGGCATTGTATTCAAATCTCGGGGCTAATGTAGTACGTTTCTGGATGTCGACTTAATTGTTCACTGCCCCAACCATATGTCGGCTGAATATTTGATGTGTCGCAATCAGACCATGGGGGACTCTCATCTCGACATAATCCCGGTTCAGACATTCTGCGTGCGTTTGGCAAGCAAATCCAATTTCAGTGGGCAAAACCCGAAACAAAAAACCAAAACCATTTTCCGCATACGCACACACACGAATAGAACAGAGCAGAAAGCCAAAGTTCAAGTGCGCCTACCGCACATCAGTAGCCGCCCCCGACAAACTCGGGCCGACTCGTACCTACACCCACGCAGGACACCGGGACACCGGGACATCGGGACGTTAGGACATCAAGGACGTGCAGGAAGCCAAGTATCATCACACATATGCATAGCCTCATAGTCGCACTGACGGTTATGAGGAGCCAGAGTCATGCCCAGAGACACAAGAGCAGATGCCTGCCAGCCCTCGCCAGCTTTGCCATGCCACGACGATGATGACAACGCACTTAGTCAAATTTTTAATGAACTCAACAACGTTTTACTTTTACAAAAAAGATAAAATATAAAGTATGAGTATAAAGTCGTCTAGTTCGACTATAATATACCCGCTACGTGGATTCGTTTTGAATTCTTATAGAAGAGAAACATTGCAGCAGCACCAAAAAAATAAGAAGAAAGGAGATGGCAAGGAGTGATGGTAGTGAGCAATTTATTCTAGTCATCGCCTTGGTTATTGATCTGGAGAAGAATTATGAGTGGCTTGTGAGAGAATAATTCAATATGAATACAGAATACATAATACTCGTGTACGAGGTATGTACATACAAACACTAGAGGAGCACATGATGAAGGACACTCTTGAAGTGCAGTTGCCTCCACTGACAAAGGGACGAACGAAAAAAGTTCTCAGTGGCATTTCAGGTTTGCTTGTCATACTGCAGGTAGGTTAAATGATGAGCATACTTTTGAGGGCAGCCAACAGTCCGCAGTCCCAGTCCCCGTCCCAGTCCTAGCACCAGCACCCCTGTGGCTCATGATAATGCCCATAATTGTGGCAGCTGTAGCACACACATTTTCCGGATGAGAAGGAAAAATGGAGACCCGAGTGTGTTGTTCACTGCGCTGGTGTCACGTCCCACAGCAGTTTGTGTCCCCACCTTTTTAGGCGGTTAAAGTGTGCGGAAAGCCTGACAGCGAAAGACCGCAGAATGCTGGCAAAGCGCATTTCATTTGCATGAAATTATAAGCAGCTGAAATCTGTGTGATATTGTCCAGCGTTGCTGACTCTACTCATACGTTGATAGACTCGAGAAGTGCCTACCAACAAACTCTCCACAACTCGTAGAAACTTACTTATATTAGAGATAGATATACCAGAAAAAAGACCAATCGAGTCGAACGCTTTGGAGCATATAATATACTTTCTGCAATTGAAAACTTTTCCGCCCGCCCTTCGGAAGTAGGAGGCGAAGACCCCTGAGGGCTATTGCTTTGACAATATTTCGCAACATCAACTTTCCTTTTCTTTTCAATTCTCGATTCTTTTCATTTTTATTTCCATTTCTTTCTGCTTTTGCTTCGGATAAAAAACAGAGAATTGATAATCAAGTAAATGATATAAAAGGAAAGGGAAAACAAAAAATGGAAGTAGAAGCCACCTCAATCACTGAATTTGGGCAGGGTGCTCCAGTGACTGAGTTATTGCTTCGTTCCACTGGATTTGAAATTGTAACAATAAGTTATGAGAGCTCTCATTGGCTCAGGAATTGTGTATGTATTTATTTAAGGTGGAATAATTCTGATAGAAAAAACTATAGCACCCTGTGTGGTCGAATTCCCATCAATTGCTTGGGCACCCAACCTATTTCTTTGTTCTGCTTTCCCGCCGCTGCTCTTGACTACGGTCACCAGTGCAACACCCAGCACACAGCAGGAGGAAGAGGGCAGAAACGATGGAAAAATAAGTAAGGAAAAATAGGTTGACACCAGTGTCAGTTGTCATTTCCATTTTGCTGTTTGGATTGGCGCCAATTGCGCGAGAATTTTTCCATGTCCTTTCTCTATTTTTTCTGTATCACTTCTGTCAATAATGGTGCACACAATTTTTGGCAGGGCTCTTATGAATGTTTTATATGTTTATTGCACTGTTTGTATTAAATGAGTTTCGGAAATGTACCTATAATATGTTCAAGGTGCAAAGGCACAGAAATGTTTTTGTACATATATGATTGCGTATAAAATGGAATAGGATAAACGATATAGCAACGAAAATAATGCCGGCATGGAGCTACAATCATGCTTTAATAGTCGATTATTTTTATTAATTGAATTAAGCTGAATAAACAATTGTTTTTAATTTAAAACTTAGTCTAAATAAATCTAATATAATAGTTTCCAAAAATCCAAAAAAAATAGAATACAACTTGGAGAATATTTCGGAGATTACTGAATCTTACTTATTCTCTATTCCGGCACTGATATTGAATGTGGCCCGTGTACGAGTATGTACGAAGTAAAGCAATTTTCAGGGCATTGAGGGTCTTGAATAATTCATTTACGATTTTTCCTAATCCGTTCAAACTGTGAAGCACACATTTCAGAGTTGGGCTTAAAGCTGTCTCCACCCTGGCCAGGGATCGTGCCTCGTTTACCCCTGTGTTCTCCCATTCAGGCTTGTTTTTCACAGTTGGCTGGCTACGTTTTATAGTCCAATAGCGCATCAGCATCATTTCATGTTGACCGCAAGTCCTTTACCCAAAATTGTCCACGTACGTGAGGCAGTATCTGTATATGTTTGTGCTCAGTAAGCGGAAATAACCGGCATCCCGAGCGTGTTAAGAGTTCGAACAAGTTGAAATGTTTCAAAATAATCTATAATGTAGTTGTCGTGTTCGCCATTTTCGAGTTTTGTGTTCTCCGTCGACTGTCCTCTGCCCTCTGTGTGCTGTGCTGTACCCAGTGTCCTTTCGGCAAAGTTGAACAAATGAGAGCGTTAAAAGGGCTTAAACAGCTTTTGTGTGGCTTACTTAAGAGCTTATTAGAATTTCGGTTTTGATTTAATTACTGGAGGGCTCATTTGAATTTTGGTTTTCATTTAATTGCATATCAATTACGCTGAGCGTGCTGAAAGCCCAATGAACACGCATTATCAGGCCAAACAAAAACGGGAGTATTTACGAGTATGTCCATTAATTACGCCCGGATGCTGCTGGAACGGCGCTGTTACCCTGTATCCTGTACCTTGTACCCTGCTAACTGCAAATCGAGTGTCAAAGTCGTTCTGGCCGGAAAGTGGACATATAGTACCATAATTTATGAACTTGCGCTCGTTTCATGGGCTCTTGTTTCTCTGTGAGTTATGGCCCCTGGACGTGTCGAGGCCCTCTGCTCTTCTCTTCTCTTCACTCACCGACTGGCAATGACAGCGAAACTGACACATTTGTTTTGGGCTTCCCTTTACAAATAAATTTGTCGCTTTAATGTCAGATTGCACAATGCAGGAGCGAAAATATGCCCATTATTACGTATGCAGCGGATTTTCAATTAATTTATACACATATTCTGCTAATTAGTGATTCGCAGTCATTATTTGCCCAAAATGGCCAAATCGCCCGCACGTTCTGGCCTTTGGAATTGCGCAGTTATGTGGCATTTGTGGTTTTCTCTGCCACACCAAAGCCGCTAATTAGTTGTGATTGATTGGGGTGCAGCGCTGAGATAGGGAGTAATAGGACTCTTGGTGAAAAAATGACAGCAATATCTTGCATAAACATGAAAGCACACACCCAAATTGCCTCTATTCCTACCATTAAAGCTCGTCCGCACTCATCCCAATCTTATCAGGAGTCACACGCCTTATGAACTTCCAACATTCTTTAGAAACTTCTTCAAACTCTGAATAAAGCCAGCACCAGGAATACGTGTACTATGTGTACATTGTACACAGATGTATAGTTTTATTTCTAAGCAAGCGAAGTGATTATCCTGGAAACATTTGTAGATTTCTGTTCAAGAAGATTGTCAACTCAGTCTGCCAAATGCAATGTGTAGTTAGTCAAACTTAGAGCTCCCCTTGCACTTTTCATAATGTCTAAACAATTTAATAGAATTCTTATCCGCAATTGCTTGGGCACACAGCTCTCCATTGGATTTGTTCTGGCGAAACCGAAAATCTGTTTGTGACATTGTTTATGTGCCGGCTCAAGCGTTCTCGATGCGATTTGCTCCTATAAATGGCCAGAGTTCAAGCCTGGGCCATTTTTCTTGGCACCCCCGTTTTAATTAGGCGAGAGAGCTTTCGGCGGATTTTCCTTGGAGCCCGCTTGCCTAATACCCGGCCAGGCACTTTGCTTAATTTATCTTTTCAGTGGAAACTCTTGGTCTGGTCATGTTCAATTAATTTGTTCCGCCTTTGAAAGTCAGTAAAAACATAAAGATTGCGAGAACGGAACCCACAGAAGGCAAATGGGAAGGATCTCTGTAGGGCCCGAGGGGTTCTCACCCTTATTGAGCTTTCCAACTCTACAAATTGTTTCGGTTTCGGGTTTCGCTCAGCTTTAGCCAAACGTTCCAACGCCTCTGAGCTATGAATAGAGCTGCGCTCAGGCAAATCGATAATTGCTTATGTTGCTCAAGAGATTCACGAGCTCAATTACGGCTAAATTAAATTCAATGAACCGCAAATTGTATTAGTCTCAAACGGAATACTTAACCCGATCCGTACATGTTGCCCAAAGGCTATTTGCACACCCTAATGAGATATGACTGCCCCAATTCAATGGTTTTCTCGGGCTCCTTCCTTGTCACTCATTCACGCAACACGAGGGTCTTTAATTAATTTCCTTTGACACCGTCACACTGACATTCAGGGGACAAGACGTTGACACTCACAGGAGGAGCAGAATCCTAGAGGCATCCGGAGCATTTAACCTTGTTGCTCGTGACGATGACAGACAGCTGCAGAGGGACCAGTAGCTGCTAGCTACAAGGAGTAGCTTCTCTCTGCTCACATTTCGTCCCATCCATCCATCGCATCCCGGCACCGGATCGGGCGTTGTTCCACTTGCCCACGTTTTCGAAGGACACGTCCATTGTATCGTTGACTGATGATGGGCGTCGTATGATTTATGAGATTCAGACGCTTCGTCTTCCCACGACATGCGAAAAATCTATTCAGTTTTCTTTTTCCCAAAGTTTCGCCATCGAAAAAACGTTAACTGTAGTTGGCTTATAAAGGATACCGCAAAAAGGTCCTAGTTTTTTCCAAATAACAATAACAAGCCGGTCATGCTAACGACTTGACCTTTAAAATTTTTCCTAGTACGAGACCGAGTTGTGAACTCTACTGAAAATGAATGCAGTGTTTGATTAGTTTGATTTTTGGTGAGGCTGTTCAGTCTGGAAAGGCCAGTGAATGATGTATAAGCTTTTGATGAAAAATTGTGGAATGTTCGCATAGGTTAAGGTTAGAGAGGGTTCGTTTTGGTGTCGTTCGATGGATGGAGGGGGGTTGTTTTATCCGATGGGAAACATATTGGGTAGAATATTGTTTGGTAGTGATAAGATGCATCACTGTGGAAGTATAGTAACCAACTTTCGAGACCCTAATTCAATCAAGCTTCATTAAGAAAATTACCTATGTTGATGCACAAGCCAAATAGAACCCCGGCGGAATTTCCATTTGCCTTGCAAAAAATCCATTTTAATTTGCTAAAATAAAAGCCCAGTGAACTTTTCTTTGTTCCTGAAACGAACATCCTTAAAAGAACTTTGGATAATGTCGCATCCATTGCCTCATTACACTAATGACTGACGGCAGGCGCCGATAGCAAAAGGGACACCTGACACTTGCACGGCGCCAAAGACGACGACGACGCTCCCGAGAAAGTGAGAATCAGAGGCGAGGTCGACAAGTGTCGAGATTCCATTGCCATTGTGCACCTAATTAAAGTGTAAACAATGGAAGAAAGAGGCGGGGAGTGGCCGAGCTGCATTCGACGTCCCACCGCAGGGATTCCTTTGATACGAAGTGGGACCTTAGGCCATTCCAATTGTGGCCACAATGCCAGCATCGACTTGGCTGGCGTATGGGAGCGATGGGTGGCGATTGCCGCACCAGGGACTTCGGGTAAGTCCTCATAAAGACATCCGCTTTTGTTGAGACGATTGGCACCATTGTCAACACTTGACCAAACCGTTTGTCTCTGTCGCCCTGCCGTATCTGTGTGTGTGTTTGTGCATGTGTCGGTTCCGGGCTGAATATTCATAGGCCAATGTGCCGACTCGTCAGGATCTCGTCGCTCATGCATTATGCAATCTCGCATCCGCTGCAGCAGCAGCAGCAACTCAGCGACAACAATGCCAATCGTGCTGACTCTGACGAGTGTTCTCGGAACCCACACACAAATGAACGCAAAAAAAAATAGGAACCGCAGACTAGAGAGCTACGACTATAAGATACCCGCTTGGGATGAGTATTGGAGTAAGGCAAAGACATTTAAAGAGATTAAAAAGAAAAGAACAAGGCACGCAAGTAAAACTATTAGATCGCAATTATTTTGACAATTTCTTTGTGTATATGAATAATTTTGATTCGATTAATTGTGTTGTTGTTAAATCTGGGATGATCTGAATGGGATGGGAAACCAATATACCCCTCTCCGCTGCAAGTGCCGGGTATGCAAATCGAATGCAATTGCTAAATGGCTATTGAAGTGAGCCTTTTGTATATGTGTGCAGTTCTGTAAATCGATTTGTGCTATTAATGAATAAGAAAAATGTCGTCAAAGGGAATTGATTTCTTCGCAAAAGGACAAAAGGAAATTGATTAACAAAGAAAAGTTCTAACGATTATTTGTTGATAATTAAAAGTTGTTATCAAGTAATAATAAGAGGGATGTACACGCATTGATTTACATCACAAGAAGTATGAATTTTTTGTTTCATATGCGTTACTGGACTGTAAATCTACGAGCTTAAGTATTTCACAAGACGTCTAAAAATATTTTACACGGTACATGGATGGTGGAAGAATTAAATAATTCTTTACGAAGCTCAATTAAAGCTTACGAAAGCTTTTTCAGGTCCTTGAAAAAATAGCTTTGAAAACTTTGGAAAGCTTAAAAGTTATCTGCAATTTAACAGAGAAATAATTAGCATAAAAAGCTTCGGACCGGCAAAACCTGTTGTGGGAAACTGTCAATGGAACTGTGCTGTATATTTACATGCAACACATACATACATTTATCAAAGAAGGATATACATATTTGTATATCTATATAAATACATATATAGCGCTATTAAATAACTAATTTATATTTTTCGTGACATGCAACCATTTATTTTCCAAACTTATATGACTGCAAACTTCTGGAAAAATTTAACGTAATGTGCCATCCAATAAACGAGACCCGAAATGACTTTAACTAATTTCGATTAATTACAATTAAATGGGACAAAGGCCAACTGAATGTTATTATCGATGTGGAAAGCTTAATGAAAACCAATCGAGCATATTTCAAAAGGTATAAACGACAACAGCTAAAGCAACAAAAGCAACAAAGGCATCAACGACAACGGAATCAGGAGCAGCAACAACAATTTACAAAAATGACCTCAATTTGATTGTTTTCAGGAAGTTCAGCGATGCATGTGTGCGCGCGTGTGTGTCGGTGTGTTTGTAGACGAAAACCATGACAAATATTCAATTATTTTTCATTAAAGCAGTATTATTGATATAAATGCAATTTTGGCATGCGTAATTAAATTGTGTTTCCAGGTTCTTTGGCGTTTAATCTAAGTAGGGGCATAATAAGTTATTTCAGTTGATCCTTTGGTTAATTTTGATTAGCTCGGTTCCCACAAGTCCCACAATGGGTGTCTCGGTACAGGCAAGTAGCTCTTGGATTGGACCTCAGCGCCTCCAGTATGTAGATCCTACAATTACAGCAGGGGAGAAACCATTAATAGATTGTTCCCTCGCTTCCTACTTATAAGATATTCGAAATTTTTATAATTTGTGGATGCTACAAATCCGAATCCCCCGCCAGCATAAAGAAGAAATTCCTAAATGTTGTAAAATCCAGTGCAATACCTTGGAAGGAATACAAAATATTTTATAATAATAAATGACATTTTTTGCAAGTGATATGCGCAGAATGCAGCAACACGTAGTGAAAATAAAATGACAGGACAATGAAGCTGGAAAATGGACTCAGTGTCAAAGGCCGTGGACCAGGCAGTGGCAGAGCCGGAGGAGGAGAGCCAGCACACAACAATCAGCCAAAGTAGTCACAGAACAGATGGAGAGTCCATCTCTGCGTGAAGTCGACTCGTGAGAGCACACAACTCCAGCGATTATCATTTATTCACAACAAATATTCCACATACCACTCGTTGCTTCACGTCTGCCCTTGTGGTTGAGGGATGTGCGCAGAGTTGACCGAAAGTGGCAGCTGGACAAACTCGAGTCGGGGCCTTAAATGGATTTCCATCCAAACATGACTTAATTGCATTCTCGTAGAATATCTCCTTGAAAAGTGTTTTAAATTTAAGTCACTCTAAGAACTCCATAGAATTTAATACAATTGTTTAATTAATAAACACCTTGGGGGTGAAATAAATGTGCGTCAGTCAGATCTAAGAGTTAGGCAGAGAAAAAAACCTGATAGCTAAGTGATCGTTGAAGTTTTTTTTTTTTGTATGTTATGTTTTTTATGTAAACAATTATCACAGATAATAAAGTACAATTACTTAACGTACTGTTTCTGTTGATTAGCAACATTTATTAAGGGTCAAGGACAATTTTTACTTACTATTTACCATTTAACCGTCGAAAACGGAGATTGTGCAACTGGAATTTATATGTTTCTGGTGGCCAAGTCGGAGACATTGTTCTGCTCCTTACCAATCTTCTAGAGAGGACGTTCGGGTGGCACCTTAGTTTGGTCAAGTAACTTGTGGCTTGCTCGTTAATAATGTCACCGGCTGAGGGGACTCGAAGGTATTTGGCGAACAACATGGTGGACTGTTTCTTTTTGGATGCAGCTGGATGTATCGGAAAAACGTTTGTCACTTCGATTATTTTGGGCTACCATTCGAGCACAAGGTAGAACCGTTGAACAGTAAATTAAATAATATTTTTACTCGTAAATATTCTTAATCAGCATCAATGGCTATGTATCAATACATAGATAAACGCAGAATCCGCAGAATCAAAATAAATAAAAGGACTGGACAATGAAGCTGAAAAAGGTGTCGTTGTCAAAGGCCGTGAGCCAGACAGACCAGACTGCTTAATAAAAGAATTAATATACTACCATATTAATGGCGCGCTTTTGAGTGCAAGTCAGGCAAAGTCAATAGACCATGAACTTCACCGGAAAAAAAGTTATATCCTAGGAGACATGCCACTCATCTGTGAACTGAAAATCGATAAGTAGATATGCGTCCAAAATGTTCGTTCCCGTCGCAACAACTTCTGCTGCGTCGTTCCTCTGGAAAATTTAATAAAAAAGAGCCAATGTCCAGAGGCAACGTGATGACTGAAAATTACAGAGTGCTCTAGGAATTGAGAAATGGAACACGAGATGGTCTGAACTCTGGTCGCTAGAATGGCAGACGTAATTTATCAGCCACAGATCATATTTAGTTTTTCTAGCTATGGAATAAATCGAAGATGAGTGCTTTTAAAATAGGGTGGAAAGAATATTTTGGAATCGATTTAATTTAAGATTTAATATTAAAGAAATAATCCTTTGGAATACCCGAAAATATTCACAATTTTTTTGTAATGCCGTCTATCTAGGAAGTAACAGATTAGTTGCAGTTCTTCACCGGTCAGCATTTGGAATTTTTTGGTTCGTTTTCCCCCATTCGTCTCGGTAATTTTCGTTGGGGCATCACGTAGGCCAAGGCCTCCGCCCCATCACTCCACATACTTTATGGGCGTCAGCAGGAGCCACAGCAGACGATGAAAACTTTGGCCCCCACACACACACACACACACACAGATACTACGTACAGAAACAGATACGTACATATTTTATGAAATTTAATGCAGCTGATAATAAAATGTGCACCAAGCGGGGCACAGCCCCCGAAACGGAAGCCGACGGGGAGTGATGTTTGTGCCAAAGTGCAGTGCGCATAATTCATGGACTTAAAAGCGTTAAATAGAATGCAGGATGCAGGAGCAGGATGGGCATCGCCATGTGGCTGAGATGGTTCCCCCGTAATAAGCCTAATATGTATGTAAATGGCGGCAAGTGGGCCAAAAACTGTGGCAAATTGCAGACCAGCCAAAATCAGAGCCAGAATCAGAATCCAAACCAGAAGCAGACCAGACCAGAGCAGGGTACGTAACGGTAGGGGTCCGTGTATGGGTGCTTGTCCCCAGGCCTGGGTCTCGGCGTCCCCAATCTCTGGTGTGTCAAAATTTATGTGGATTGCGTGACCTTCGTGCATTTGTGCGTGATAAATCAATTTCATTGCAATTTGTAATTGTGTAAAATGTATTTTCAATTTGCCCAGCCCCACATCACCCTGCATAGCTGGGAGTGGTGGTGGAGGGAGCGGGAAATGCATGATTTTGGTCACATTTCCAATTGTCAATGAGATTTCAAATCTCCGAGATTTATGTGTTGCAGTCTCACCAGGCGCACACACAATGGGCATTTTGTCCGGTATGTCAAGCAATTTCTCAGCCATTATATATGTATGTATGTTCCTATTTCCACGTGCCTGCATGTGTGTGTGTGTGTGTGTGTGCGAGCATGAGTATCTCTATGCGTCTGTAAATTTCTGTTTTTGGTTTCATGATTTATGTATGGGCACCAGTAGCCAAACCAAATCAGACCACATCCCCCACCCTGAGAACCCTGCATCCCGGCACAAAGACTAATTGCATTTGGTTAAGTTTAACTTAAGAAATTTTGAGGATGAATTGAATTTGCCAACTGGCCGAACTTCCTATTCCTTCTCCGTGTCTTGGACTTGCCTAAGTTTACGAGTAGCATGGGCTGTGGCAAATTATAATTCTTGATGGAGCTGGTGTGATACTGGCCGGACTAAAGCGTAAGTAAGTATGAAAGCTGGCCTGGCAATAGGAAGAAGGCTTTCGGGAATAAATTTGGAATAATAGCAGCCTCATCTGTTATCATCTGTTTGGGGGCCAACTCTGTCACAATTCACTCCTTGACGGCAGCTGTCTTCTCCTTCCATGTGCTGACAGTCTGACAGCTGTGGGAGGTGGGTGTCAAAAAATGCTGGCATATTTTGAGACCTTTTGTAGTTTCACAGAGAGGAAGCGAGCAAAAATGCAATAAAATGTTTTCAGAATTGTTTGCATAGCGATATTCTACGATGTTTCAAGGTGAATAATAATTACACTTAAAACCGGCTGAATACTACATTTTATTTATAATTGTTATGTTACTACATGTTAAGAAATTAATATTTGGAATTTTTTAATGTAAATTGCAATTATTTACTGAATTTTTATTGTTATTACCCTGATCTCCAAGTAAATTTGATCAATAAATCTGCAAGATATATTACTCTGACATAAATAATTTCTCTTTGCACTATTCATATTAGTTTAAGTCAAAGGATTTTTACTCAATTGTCTATCATTGCGTCTGTATATATTATAATATGGAAATAGTTTGCAGCCACTGCCGTTGGTAATTAAAAGCCAATTTCTCACATTCGAATTCATTGAATTGAAATGAAACGCATCAATTCGAAGGCATGAATTTAATGAATTTACCATAATTCAAACGAAATTCATGCCCAACTCGTTGTTAATTCATGCAAATTCTGTTTACTCAGTAGACCGCCTAAGGGCAATTAAGCTAATATAAAAAGCGATAAACAAAATACTGAATAACCAAACTAGCACAAAGCCAAACAAAAATGAACACGAAACCGAGTGCTAAGCGAGTCATTTAATCTGCATCATTAATCAAGAGGGCATACGCTCCGATTATACCACTGAATCAGAGCTCCGAATGCATTAAAATTCTAACAAAGCAAAAAATACGAGTAAAACTCTCTCAGAGACACACGGTGTTAATTTGGTCAATGGTTTCTGATAAAATCGATAGCGAAATGCGAGTGGAATTTTTACCTGTAATGCCTGCAAATAAACAAGCTGCAAATTGCGCCAAATGCAGAGCAGACAATTACTCAACTTTAATTAAGAAGTTTTCTACACTGCACGCCATAGAACGCGCCGTGAATGCATTTAAATTGACTTTTTGCAAGTTAATAGTAATTAAAATAATTATGCATTAAGCTCCGTCCAAATTGGATAGAGGCAAAAGAACATCAGCAAAATTATGCCATCAACAGACAACAAACTCGCGCAACCTTCCGATTTTATAACCTGGCAAATTGACTGGCAAATTTCGGTCAGAGAGGTTAACGGAAAGTATATAGCTGTAGAATTCAGTTCTTTTGTTTTTAAACATCCTGATTAAAATAACCTTTGACCTTTATTTATTTATATTCTAAATATGTTTAAAGCAGTGTCAAAAAATGTTTTGAGCAAATATGTAGAAGAATGATTCGGAATCTCAAATCTCTCCTAATAACATATATTTCATATATATCAGCATGACTACTCACTATGACTATTTTGAGTAATCTCATATTTTTACTTAGCTGGATTTCTCAGCATTGTAATTGCTGTCTTGTGCTTAATACGAGCATTTTTGGCAAATTACTCATTGCAGTAGATAGGTGGATAGGCGTTACACATTCCTCAGGTTAAAGCAGCTTAAGTAAATTCCGAAGGCTCAATGGGTATTACAGGACAATGCACACACACACATTCTTAGGCAGAAATAAAGCATTATTCCCCAACAAAAGACAAATTGCAGTCGAGTCAAGGTCTTGGCAAGTCTGAGCGACTGATGAACTGACCATTCGGATACTGGTGAGTGGACAGGCCTAGGCATGCAGGACAAAAAATGTGAATTGGGGTTCAAGTAGCACACACACATATCTTTGTCCGCCCCTCTGTCCCTCGGAGTGCCTCTTTCTCTGACCTTCCTGGTGAGGCTTGCTTGTTAGTGGCAAAGCAAGTTAAGTGCTTGACACTGATGAGTGTCAAATTAGTCCAAGCAAAATGTCAAACAAGAGACAGGCTTGGTTAAACTCCACATATTTTGCATGCCAGGGCAAACTGTCGTTCGGCAAGGAGTCTGCTTTAAGGAAGTGTGCTAGTGAGAAAATTCCATTAAGACATCAACTATACTATGCTGGAGCGTTTTCTGGGGAAGTGCACATCTGATATTCAAAAGTGAAAACCTTATTCCGTTTCAGCAAATTTTCCAATGCATATTCATACGGGTATGCTTTGATGCATTCCAAACTACACAAAATTTTCTTGCTGACTTGCAGCAATAAAACTTTATTATTACGTTGCTTCTTTTTTTGTTTTATTATTCTGCCCCTCTGACTCGTTTTGGCAAACATCAAATATGATTCGAATATTCGGAGGCATGGAAATTCTAAAACATTTACATAAGTGCTAATTTCCTAATAAAAATTCAAAAGTAAATGCAAATTGTGAGTGGCTGGGGTAGATCACAAAGTTAGACTCTCGGAGCAAGAGTCGTTCGGTCTATTTATGCATGAATGGAATTCAATTTGCATAATTAAAGCAAAATGCATTGCCGCTGCTAGTAAATTCATAAATAATCCAGAAATACTCGTATATGGATTACAGCATAGGAGAGAAAAAATAAATCACTTCTCAATGTTTACTATGCGAAAATTAAGCAAACTAAAATCTAATAAAATTGAATGTCAAAAATCCTGTGTTTGCCCAAGTGATTCAATTGTGATTATGCGATGGAAACTCTTGATTGCACAAAAAAACGAAAAGTGACGAAAAATTAAAAGTCATCAGGGCGTATGAGTGATAGTCATGTGCCCGACTAAGACAACCGATTAAGTCTGTCTAGCCCTAGTCATTAGGTTTAATGGCTTCCGAACATGTGCTGGTTGGTAACCCATGGTCTTAGCCGACCCCTGCTCCCGCTTCCGTCCCTTATAAACTCGACCATATGTCGGCTGCTTGGCCAAAAAACTTTGCGCATTCCACGTCCAGTGCGAAAGCCATAAAAGAGTTATTAGTTTTAATGAGGCTGTCCGTCGAAAAAAGCCCGTATATAGTAACTCTTGAAAACTTTATCCAATTGTTGAACAATTGCGCCTGACACATGCAATATTCATTTGGAAAAAATATGGGTATCCATTTACTTCAATAGACATTTAAAATTGCTTTTAATTTTGTGTACTTTTGTTGCCATTTGTTTGTCATTGTACTGCAAAAATCAATTGACCTAATTTTGATGGCTTTGAAATTGGTTTTTGTCCCGCTCGAAATGCCATTGTTGGAAAAGTATTTTAATTATTTTGTGTGACATTTAAAGGATTTGCCTTTGGTTTTTGTTGCTTCATTTGTATCTTTGTCCAATTGGTTTGCCCCCAGGGCTTTAAAGTGCATTAAAGTATGATAACATAACCCATACGAAATTCAGTGCCAGGCTTTATATTTAGGGATCTCCTTTTGAGCAAGAAATTTTAATTATTTTATTGTGGTTACTATTTTAAAAGTCATCTGCAGAAAACCAAAATAAATAGAAACTGATTTAATTTGTTTTCTCTCTTTTAATAAATGGGAATTTTTTGTCCACTCTTATTTTATTTTGGATTAGAGACCAATGCTAAAATAATTATGGAGATTTTTAAGGCGCAAAATATACAGTAGAATCTTACAATGAAGCTTTTTTTTCAATAAAAAATGTACAAAGCTAAATATTACCTAAGGCTTCTGTGGGTTATATGGGCCGAATACACTACTCGACAAAACCGAACTTTTTTTTTCCTCAAGGATCCAAACCGACTTTTTCTGATAGATATGGGGCTTTAAATTTTTTTAAAGAATTATGGTTTTTTTTCTATGGCAGAACTTTTTTTTGAAGAATTTTTGAAGTCTGGTATTTTTTTTTTAAGCTTTTTTCAGAGGTAGCGCTTGTTTTTCTCACATAACTCTAGTATCTTACGTCTGGTTATAAAGAACTTTACTATTTTGAAAAGATAATTAAAACAGCTAGAAGATAAGCCCAAGCACTTTGTGATTTCAGCTTACCGTCTGGGAAATATAAAGCATTGAAATGCAAAAATGATGATTTTTGTGCGGTATTATTTACGAAATTTTGACTTTAAAAACTCAGGAAAAGTCGAAAAAAAATCAAACCATTTCTAAGCCCCATATCTTTAATAAAATGTTGGTTTTGTTCCTTGAGGAAAAATCGTGTTGACTAGTGATATCAGTAATGTTTAGAAAATGGAGTCTAAAACGACTGAAATTGGTAATTAATTAGTAAATGAATTAATAATTATAATTACAATAGGTAAAATATGAGTTATTGTCTAGGATAGGTCTGATGCCCAACAAGATTTACAACGTTAGTGCTGATCAATCTACGGTTTTATATATCACCTGGCTATTTCCATATAGCCGACGCCATCGCTCACAAATTTACTGCTTTATTGTTATTTAACAGCTTTGGTAAAATAACCGTCCGAGATGTCTCCATTTCTGGACTATTCAAAGTTCGATACTCGGGGGACTCACGTAACCAACACGGAACTAAACTATTTGACAAGGACACGACTGACTTTTTGAATTTTTCCATGCCACCATATGCCAATGATTAAATTTATTTTAAAGTGTTTTATAAATAGTGAATAATAAAGTACGCTCCGAGCTGGCAAAATGTAAATTAAATAACTAAAAACCAAACAAACAAGTTTGCATTCTATGAGAATAACAAAGTGCAGACCGATCCCAAGCAAACAAAGCTGAAATTGAGCGGCAATATGGCAGTGGCATTATACTATTAGAGTCAAATTAAAGGTGAGCTGTAGTCTCAAGCGGATTTAATGCACTCCAGCACACACAGGGAATATGCAATTATGCGTTGCAGAATTTGTGCAATTGGAAAAAGCAGTTAATTAAATTTGAAAAGCATGAGTGCTGGGGAGTGCTGTAATGCGAACGATTTTAATCAAGCTCATATTCAATTTGTAAGCTCAGTTGGAAGCGTTTAATTAAGCGAAGCGAGATATTCCATTTAAATATTATAACTTTAATCGTGCCAATTTGCCAGAGGCCAAAGGACAGAAAGCACAAAGGATGTGGGAGAACTCAATGTGGGAAGGAGGAAAGGAAGTGAAGCAGAATTGAAATTTCGGCAAGCTTTTTAAGCGATTTAACATGCCATAAAATGCTCGTAAATATGATGGTCAATAAATGCGATAATAAAATGTGTTCAGGAAAATACAACTATAGCAGAAATGCTTCCTCAGGGACATTCGAGGATATACTTAAGCATACGAGTATATGTTTGTAGACACATACTGCTGCAGAGATATGCGGATATGTATGTACAATGGACCCGCATCAGGAGAAGGAAACCATTGAAGCAATCAGGCAGTCCATGACCACAGTGACTACATTCCGTCCCATTCGATTCCCATCCCATCCGAAACCCCTTCCGGCCCCAGCTCCTCTATTCGATTATGATAAAATGCCTTTAGGTGACCACAGCATGCAAAAGATGTTGGGGGCGCCGGATCGGGATCGGGTTCTGAAAAGACCTCCGAAGAGCCCAAAATAATAATCGTGCGCATAAATAAAACATTTTAAATCAAGTGGTTTCCCCCACATTCGAAACAAACAAACAAACAAACAAACAAACAGACAGACAGACCAACCGGAATGGGAAAGGATACAGTCCTTCGGGTGGGAGGAGAAAAACTGAAATTGAAAGTCAAGACATGAAATATTTATGTATTGTGGGTTCTCCGAAAGTTTTGTGGGTGCGTTGCCATCTTGGCATGTTTGCTATTTGTGGTTTATATGCCAATAAATAAAAACCTTTGGCCAGGCCCGAGCAACAGACCCAGCAAATTTTAAAGTGTGTCCGTTCGGTGCTCACCAAACTGTAACCAAGTGAACCCACCAATCTGTTTGGTCTGAGGCTCTCCTGAATGACCCTCACTCTCACAAAGACGAACAAATTGTTAGTTGAACTTTGCTCTGGCCGAGTTCCGTTTCCCTCTTGATTGAGCTTTTGGTTTTAAGGGTCTCCACCCTCACCTCTAGCTCCAGCTCCGGCTCTGGCTCAGGCTCAGGCTCCTGTCGGTGTCAGCAAACTATTTGCACTTGGTTTTGGCTATAAAATTGCATAATAAATGTAGCTACAATTTCTCCTCTGGCCGATGGATGTGTAAATTATTTTCAGTATTTGTTTCTGCTCTCCAGCAAATTTGAATATCGAGGAGCTTTCTTTTATCGTCTCTTGGAGAGTGGAAAGTGCCAGATTGGCCGTATGAAGTGCGTCCAAGTACTGTGGAGTGGAATGGTCTTCCAAGAAGTGGACCGACTCTATTCACTTGAGGCATTTAATGGAACTAAGAATATTTACCTGTGAAATAAAGTTATTTTCATTCAGAGATAAGCAGCTCAGAAAAATATCCTTTAGAACTGTGCACTTTTACAGACTTAAGTTGTGTACCACAACCCCAAGGGAAAATGTAATTTCAACAGATATATTGAGGTTGCTTGAAAGCGATCTATGATCTTCTGAGTATCTGAGTACCATTGACTAAGGCTAAAGAAGTTACGTAGTCGTACACACAATTTTTAGAGTTTTGTACTAACATAAAAGAGAAGACATCCCGTCCTAAACACTACCCATTAATTTGCCCCACAAGAATTCTCAATATTTACAGTAGCAGTCCCTTGCCACACATTTTTTGCTCAGTATTTTCCGTCATGTAAACCATTTTTGTACACCTCCCATACAGTGCTACTCATCCACAAACAAAGTCAAGCGGGCGACGCCATTGTGTGGCCTGTGAAAAGAAAAATTCTTGGCACAACGGCAGAAGGACCAGCTAAGAAGTTAATCAGAAGCTGTCGGCAGTGCCGTGGCTGTTCAAGTAGCCAAAAGACCGACTTGGCTCTTGTGACACTAGCCGGCAGCACGGAATTCTCAAAGAGATTCCTTGGCCTGGGGCGAGCATGGTACGAGTAAGGTCAAAAAGGGAGAATGGGCAAATGCTGCTTTTCCGAGATCGGCCGACAAGTTATTTAATTTATTATAAAACATTGATATACGTATTATGTTTATTCATGCCCCGTCTACCAGGGGGTCCTCATCCTGCGCCTTCTGGTCGATTTCACGAGGAAATGAAAAAGTTTTAGGCCCAGATGCTCCCTCCGAGGAAGGAGGTCCTGCGAATGCCAGAGGCGTCTGGCTTTTTGTGTGGCGCTGTGGGGATCCGCCCAATCTTCATCCCCAGACCTGAGGGTCTTTGAATTTTCACTTAGGCTCTTTGCATAATCAAGATAAACGATAAGTAAATTTATCTTTATTAACAAATCTTTAACGTGGCCTGGTAATTTATTTGCGGTCTCGGCATCGCCTGGCCTCTATCAAGCAAAAGTCTCCCCGGTTGCCCTTTTTTTCGTTTGACTGGCATTTGAAATTGACTTACGGTCTACAGGTTTCACTCTCACACTTGCGGTCAAGAAGTCAGTTTGGCTGGTTAGTTATTACATCTAGTTCATCGTGCCAGTTGGGGGAGGGTCGTAGCAAGTGTCCTCGAAATCTTAAATACTTTTTTCTACCCTAAAATGAACAAGTGATTCGAATTTTAAATGAGAATATTTTGCATTTACAAAGAGAAGTGCAAGAAATGTTCTTAAATCGAAAATAGTATTTTTTATTTATAATATTCCGCTGGTCGGCTGTCGTCCAATTAAAGCATATTCAAAATGTCGACTCTGTACGTTCAGATATAAGTGTTTCCTTAGTTGTCCCTTGCCCCAGGGTTCAAACCGTTCGGCAGCAAACACGTTCCGCGGAAACAATCATGCTTGCAATAGTTTCCTGCCTGATTGTAAAGCGATTATCTATATGTATGGCTTAAATATGTGGATGTGCAGCGCTGGTCTGTCCGGCTGGAGTCCTAACCGGGAGCTACGGCTAGGCGACTCCAGCTCGGGCCCGCCTCCGGCTCCGGCTGCAGCTCTGCGGCGCTCCATTCACGGCATAAAGGATGTGCAGCCGGCACACATGACTTCCGTCTGATGGAAAATAAAGAAAACGAATTGAGTGCAGGACAACAGCGGCGGTAGGAATGAAGCAGGTTGTGGGCGCTGCCGAAACGGGAATGCGGAGGAAAAGCATCCAAGAATGCCACTGATTAAAGTCAGCCGGGAAAGAAGCGCGCACACAGGAAAAAAAAGGGAGAAAGCCCGGTAAGCGACTAAAATAGCTTCGGTATTGGTTTACTTTGCCCCTACCTATAAAGTAAATAAGGAATTCGAGATGCAGTCAGCACTGAAAGGAGCTAAAGCAGCAGCAGAAGTAGTCGTAGCCGTAGCCGTGGCTGTACCCGTAGCAGTACTCGAAGGAGCTAAAAAGGCATTAAAGGATTACGTAGCTTGGAATTTACTATCATATGGCGATTGGCAACCTGCATCTATGTTCCGCTTGCAGCGATGTGGAATTTATAAAATATAAAATAAGTACCGAGGCAAACGACAAAGGGAAATTACAAAAATAACCATCACTGAGAATTTAAAATAAATTTCAGTAAGTGGATTTATGAGACCCGTTGAAGTCGTAGAAAAGGTTGCAGTTAACTTAATGTCTGCGGATACAATTAAACTCTTTTTTACTTGGTTGCAGGTCTTTCGGGCTTTTGACACTTAATAATACAAATGACCAGGTTTCGTTTCCATAACTTCCTCTCATGCGTAAGGTCAAGTTGAAGAATAACAACTTTGATATCGCTCATAAAATTAAATTGTCTGATAATCTTTTGTAAATACCTGATCAATCAATCAATTTCCGCACTTTTGTTGCTCATCGTGATCCACTTATCCCAGGCTGGCAGGCACCTGTTCCGCCTTCATCCCAAACACAATCGCACAAATAAAACTTCAATTAATTGAATATCAGAGAGTAAAGTGCCCACAATTCAGGCCAAACCATTTCCTTTGCCATCAACTCTGTGAACATTACACCCGACTCGGCTTGGATCCGCAAGGCAGGCTCGTCGCGTCATTCAGGACATGACTCAATCCAACAATCCTCTGCGGTCCGAGGATGGGAAAACAAAGTATAAAGTGATAAGACCAACAGTGATGGCGGGGAGAGATGGAGGGAGCGGCGCACCAGGCAGGAAACAAGTGAAACAAGCCATATAAAAGTTTTTGCCCACACAACAAAGAATGGCTCCATACATATGTATATATGTATGTGGTGGTGGTGGTGTGTCTGTGTGCGTGTGTGTGAAGAAAGTCCCTTTTATTTGGCCGCAGCTAATTGTTTTTCGTTACGCTACGCATACCAATGCATTTAGCCATTGGCCAGGACCATAACTCTCGAGTGTTTTATGGCCTCACGCACGGCAGGACAATATCTTACCGCCAGATATCCTTCCCACCATGCAGGGACAACATGGACACGAACCCGTACGTACACCCGTACGCCCGTCTCCACACACTTGTGCGTGGTCCAAGCCATAAAATAAACCATATACAGGAAAGCAAACACTTGGAAATTTATTAATGTTTTGGTCACCAGCTCAAACTTCAATTCCAATTGCAATTTCACCTTCAGGTCCGATTTCCAATCACAATTCCCCATGTTGACTCAATCTGTCAAAAGCTTAAAATCTCATTTAACGCTCTCCGTGCTTCATTGCCAATGTAATTGGCTTTTGCCGTATTATTCGTAAAAGTAATCAAACCCAAAGACAATTTAATTAATCGAAATGGAGCAAAGCAGCATACTTTAAGCCATGTGCGGTGGTCTCTCAGCATTACTCCGCTCAGTACTGCACGAAACAATGGGGCACATAATTCACATGTCCTTGTCGAGTCCGTTGTCCATTACTGGCTGCTCCACGCTTCGTTTACTTTGGCTTCACTCTCACTTTGTCTTTGTCTTGCGTTCTCTCTTTCGGCTTCTGACGCTTTGCTTTCTCTCCGCTTATTCTCCCCCATTCCTGTCGGGAGAACAAACATTTTTGTGAAATGAGCCGTAATAAGTTGAAAATGCTTTATGGTTTCAATTGTTGCTTTCTGGGGCGAGGATGAGAGCATTTTGGGTGGGTTCATTAGAAGAAACGGCAATGGAATTAGCCACGGGGAGTACGAGCACAGCTCAGTTAATTAGCAAAATTAAAGAAATTGTTAAATTGTTCGATACCATACTATTTAATTTAATTTCAAATTAATTAAGATAAATAGATAAATATATAAAGAGATCTCCTGTATAGCCAGAATCGTTTTTGGAATAATCATTGCCATTCTATAAGGATGTTCTATAAATTCTATAAGGAATCAAATAAAGTCTGGAATAGTTATAATAATTATTAATCATATCCCCCATTAAAATCTTCTGACAGCTTTTTTCGTTTTTTTTCATTGAGAACTACAATTTTTAACTAGCATTTACCCATTATAATGTTGTGTGACAACATTTAGTTGCCAGGACAAAAACTTTATTGCAATGTTAATTGTGAAAATTAAGCTGAAACAAGTGAGAAGATCATGGTCCGGCTACGAGATACCCTTTACTCCAACGAAATAACACGAAATAATGCGAAAATAATTAGGCTAAATGTAGCTACAAAATTGCAATTTGCTGGATCGGTATACCTTATTACCGTATAAAATCTGAATGTTTTTCTTTTTCTGGATTTTATGAGGGAAAACTTTTCCACACAGCTCGAAAGTATTCAAGACATCTTTACCATCTTTAGTAGTATTTGCAGCAAAGATAGTTTATTTTGAAAGAACGAACGAATTAACACAGGGATTCAAAAACCTTCGCAAAGACAATCTACCCTTCTTATTTTTAAGAGTACGGAGTGTTTCCTGTTGCCCGCACACTTACATCCCTTTTGCCGCAACGAGCCCTGAACACAGGAAAATAACAAAATGCAGAACACCAGCAGCAACAACAGGAACAGAAACAGATACAGAAGCAGGAACAGGAACAGTAACAGAAACAGTAACTACAAGGATGGCGCAATCCTGACAACAGTAAAAACCACATGCCAACACTTAATGCCAACCACGTTGGATAGAGGCTGCCGGCCAGGCCAGGAGCAAGACCTGGCTCATATTATGCTTAATTATAAGCGTTTATACGTATGCAGAAGGGCTGCTGGACAGCAACATTTTGTAATGGCTAAACTCCTCTCATGCCGCAATACAGGCCAGGCTGGACAGTTTCCGGAAACACTCGCACTCCTTGTCTGGGGCTCCTCTGGTGCAACTGCATTGACCAAAAGTTTGGTGCACCAAAAAGTTTTCCTGCCCGGCAGCTTTATGTCAAAGCAAAGGGCGCCAGCAACAGAACACACAAGACACAGGACGCCTGTCATGTCTTCGACATGGCCGCAGAAAGTTTTGTGCAAGGGTCGGCCCAAGTATGGAACGGGGTTGCACGAGTGCGAGGGCCTAGATCGGAAAGCTTATCGCGTTCGTTCTCTACAGCCACAAAGAAAACACACAATTGCTATTAATGTTTGTTTTCTGATAGCTAGAAAGCCGTAAAACCATTGAGGGAATGTTTAATGGAACGAGAAGAATATATATAGCTATATATATAGAGCCTTAAATGGGCTTAAAATGTGTTGACTATATTCACAAATTAGTATTATAAATTATTGAAACAGACATAGTAAGGGTTTTCCGACACCATTTGCCTGATCTTCACTACCAGCTGGTCCGTTTTTTCATTCGTCAATTATAGAGCTATCTGACTGCAACTCTTCCCAGCCAAAAAGACTCGAAATAGAATGAATATCAGGACGATTACATTTCAGAATTTCATGATTAAGAAATACTCAATAGGAGCATAAAGTACTGTGAGCAGTCTCTAAATGCACGATGGCCATTTCCCCTTGTCATATGTGTGTACATATATAGGGAATATTTTATGACGACACCATTAAAGTTCATTACTTAAGATTTCCTGCAGTGCACTGCGCTGCCATTTTGTTGCAGAATGCAAATATATCAAAACTTGAGTCTGTCCATGCCCGGGTGGAATCGTCGCCGAGATGCCCAGACTCCTCGAGACTGCTTGCTGATGCTGAAGATTTATTATTTATCAGTGCAGATTGTGCAACTACTTTGTTGCTCATTCCCCGAACCCTTCTCTGGGGCTCGGTCATGTGTGCAGCATAAGATTCCTTAGACACACACGCACGGAAGCAATGTCAGGTCCTGTAGCTAGGGCATACATACACATATATGTACATCCTTTGGCGAAAAATCTATATGCATTGTCTTGTTCCAGTCTGTGACTCAAAATGCAGATTGTTTACTGATGCTAGATGGTATTTTCCATGGCTTCTTGCCATGTCTCGAATTGCCAATGGAAATTGCCTTGATTTTGTTTTGTTGCTGCAGTTTTGCGTACGAGCATGCATATGTGCAAAAGAGCGAATAGATGGGATGACTAAGGTATTAAAGAGATGGAAAAAGTTCGCAGTTCATCATCATCATCATCGTAGTTTGGGGCAAATAAATCGATGCAAATACTCCACTGTATTATCTTTCAGCTCTATTTTAATCCGCTTCGAAAGTCCAAGTCAAACACTTGCTGAAGGAAAACAAAGGAGCGAATCAGCCTACAGCACAATCCCACATGACCTTATCTTCCCTCGGTCCTTCTAAACAATTCAATTACGGGCATAAACAAACGAACACATAAACAAGGAAAATAACAGAGCGAAAACTTTGCCAAGTTCCTGGAGAAAACAAAAATTAAATGAAAATGAAAACTAGACACGCAGACGGAAAGCTGAAAATTATCTGTGTATTCCGTGCAAATGAAAGCAGAAAATTCATTTTTTGCCGCAGTCAGCTGACGTTATCTGTGCCGCCTGCCCCTGTCGTTCCCCTGACCTGCTGCTTCTTGGCTGCATTTAACTAATTGCGATAATTAATTAGGACTAACAACTGGAGTTGGCTAAAAGTCTGTGCAAGCCAGCCAACTGCATCGGGGGAATAGGGGGAACAACAGCAGGAACAGGAATGGCGACAAGGAACAGCCCAGAGCACGCAAAGAACGCCTACGGAAGTCCTGAGCCCAGGCCCTGGATGAGTGCTAAGAGCAGGGGATTATCAAATTGATATATAAAGTTTGCCTCCTGGGCTTTATGCATAATGGTGTTAATGGTCTTACTTGACTTCCTACTCTTGCAGTGGTCTAGCTTACATGTCGTACTGAGGTTAAGTTTTCATCAGGAATAATTGTTCCTTAGTCTACAGCTGCGGCATGTAGGGAGATAGCTTGTTCGGTAGGTTAAAATTCGCAAAAAAATGTGTTATTTGTATTAACTGAACTGCTACTTAAATAACTAACATTAGCATTTCATATCAAAATTTATACAGTCATGCTCCGCTTATGGCAAATCGCGAAAAGTGGATAATTGACTGTCAAGTCGCACAATTGCGTGCCCCGGTTTTCGTTAATCGTAAGATTCTTGCGCGGAAGAAATTGTAAACATATTTGCTGATGTTTTCTCTCTATGCATATGTGCGAAGAAATTAAATGTATGACCATGTCTGACCGCCGAATAGTTTCTGAGCGTAAATTCTTGATAAATCGCGGTCCCTCGGTTGGCGCTGAAGCGAAGCGAGTGCGCAAAGGTCTTTATATTTATTTAATATGAAATTTATGTTCGTATAACTTCATATATTTAATATACCAAATAAAAAACCAATAAAAAAATTCCCAATTCCCGATGACCGACAAAACATCGATATCAATTTGTTGGCATGGGTTGCAGATGTCATCTGCTCGTTTTTTAACAAGAAGCATATAGTGCAATTGCCAAAACGATGGCAAATCAATATAAAATATTTCTGCAGAGTGTTGTCTATCTTTTTATGAAGGTTTTTATTTTGGTTTTAAATATTCGGTCACACCGAGAGGAAATACAAATGTTAAACTACTTACTTGCTTAGATGCTTTACTACCATTTTTCGGACTTTAAATATTTCCTTCACTTAGTTTTAATTACTATCGCACCATGCAAGCGATGACCTAATGGTGCAGATAGTTCACCTAAAGTTTTCCTTTGAAGGAAAATTTCTTTCGCTCTTAAATACTTTTAGAAACTCTTTGGCCGCCATGGGATTCTTTCAGTTGGGGAATTTCAGCGTCGAAATTAATTTCACTTCATTAATTAATGAGATTTCCACGGGCCTCTCGTGCGGTGGGGCACTGCACTGTTCTCCTTCTGTTTGACAACCACACTCAAATAGTAATCAAGTTTCTTTCACTTGCAGGCCATGCATGAAAAACTCCCAACTTGTTTTCCAAATGCTGACTTTTTCACTTCAACACTTGGGCGAGAAGCCCAGGGGAGAGATAGACACTGGGAGAACGAAAGGCGAACCCTTTCGCCGCCCCATTTTTGCATAACAAAGCGACAGGCAGTGGCTAGGGGAGGGAAAGAGGCAGCGTTGCAATTTATTTAATAAAAAACGCGATGTCGACGACCCACGCAATTGAAACTTTTTCAACCGCAAAATACTAAAGCATACTTCTAGGCAATAACGTAATTCAAATGCCCCGTAGACGACACCAACAAACTTTGCACCGCAGCTCTTGATGCCCTTGTTGGTTGATCGCTCGAAGTAATAGAATCTCGTATAGTAATCCGATTTGTATCCGATTGTATCTCACTGTAGGAGCGGCTATCCGCCTAAGAGATTGCATGCAACATAAAGATAGTTGTGTGAAAAGTTTCCGCCAGTTAGGTTTAAGCTTGTAAGACTATCTTCACACCAAGTCGACTGCTGACCTTGAACATTTATGGAGTTGCAATACCTTGCCCTTCTGCGTTTCAAACATCGCAGCAAACTCAGCATACCCACAGCAAGGGTATGGAAAAATGAACGCAGCTGAAAACTGAAAACATTCGCACAAGCAGAGAAAAACTTTTTCCAAAAATGGCGTAAATTGTTGGGTCCCCCAGAAGTAGAACCCTTTAGTTCAGCCCCTTTCCCCGTCCGTACTCCAGGCCCCTCTATTTTTTGGGTAAATAGTGAGGAGCCGAGGGTGACCAAGTGGAAAAGTCGAAGCCTTGCGCGGCATTTACTAAAATATTCATGGCTTGGTGCGTCGACACTCGTCAGCAATGGGTCACGAGGGGCGGACGGGCGCAGAGATTTGGTGGAAGCAGGGTCGGAAGGTCGAACTGCTAACTGGCCTTTGGACTTGAATTGGTTTCGGCCCGCTCTCGCCGCTCGCATTTTGCTCTTTTTGTTTATGACACGAATGAGCGAAGTTTTTGATATTTGTTGATTGCTTTTCGGCTCTGATTGTGGGCGTCGGGGGCATGTTGATGAAGTGGGCGTGGCCGACTGGGTAGAAACAAATCTATTTGATATTTTGATTTCATTTTGTTGAGAGTCTCAGTTCGGGAAATTGTTTAATTGATTTTTAGAGAGTGAGTTGTTGAGAGTTGGGACTAATATTTATTTAGAGATTTTCTTCTAATGCTGAGTAAATATTATATTTAGCCCATATTTGTTTTTGCTAGCTAGAATTAGTCTTGACATTACTGGGACTACTTTTAAAAGGAAAACAAATTTTGTTAGTTTTTGTATTAAGTTTTGTACATAAATTTGCAATAGTTTTCCCAATCCATTTATTTTCCCAAAACCTTCCTTTAAATTGTGCTTTGAGCCTTAACCGCTGATTTACCGTTCCTGGCACACACGAACCCTTTGCGCTTTATCCGCCATTAACAACAAATTCCCTTCAATAAAAACACCTTTGTTTAGCATTTCCCCCACTTGAGAAAATATGCCAATACATTGGCAAATGTTTTTCTTGCCAGCTGTGCGGGAAACTGATTTAATTTAGCGGAAATTTCCTTGTGTATTTTATCGGATATGCATAATGGAACTGAATCACATTTCATATAGAGGACGTGGCGTTGCTACTTATGCTTGAAACACAACTACAGGTGGGAGTGCCATTTTAAAGAATGGAGCACTAATGGAAGGCTTTAAGGAGATTATTAACTGAGTGTAAGGAACGCAACTTCGGAGGAGTGAAAAGCAAAGAGGAAAAGGAAAACTGTATGGAAAAAGATAATATATTATTTGTCGTATAAAAAACTAATATCACGTTGGAATACATAAAAAAATCCCGTCTTATATGCAGTTTAATATTAAATTAAATACAAATAATACAATATAGAATTAAATTTGATTTATTTATGTTATTTTTGATTTTCAAGCTCAAGCCCTTCTCCATTCTAATTATTGTAACTATAGTTATGGTCCATGTGGTTATGGTGGGAAATCGAATTTCTTCAGATAATCTGAACTAATTGGAAATTCCGCAATGCGACCTCCATCTTCTCAGCCTCTGCTGTGGCCTCAAAAGCAATTTGTCCATTTCATGCCATAAACTGGCCAACTAGAACTTCGTAATAGCCCCGATAACAATGGGCTGGCACATCAGCATCAGCATGAGTACGGGTACGGGTACGGGTACAAGCGAGCTCACCTTGAATGACGGCTAGGGCTGGGACGGGGCTGGCTGGAGATACAAAGAGATAGCCAAGGATAGTTGGCAAGTTGGATTAACCCCGTTCCTTCGCCGCAGTCAGCTACAAGACACTTGAATGGCAGTTGGTGGATGTTGAGGTTGCTTGCTGGCTGTCGGCTGTTGGGCTGCTGGAGTGGTAAGTGCTGGTTATGAGGGAGCCAGGGCCAGTGCTCGGGACCCATTCAAGGCCATGACAACAAATGGCCATGCAAAATGGCTGTCAACGGCAGATGCTTCTGTTCCTGTAGGTTCCGCCTGCTGACGTCATTTGCATTTGCATTCGCTCTCTTTGAGTGCCCTCGCTTCAACTGAGGAGTAAAAATAGCTCATAATCTGCCACAAACAATGACTGAAAATGTTTATAAATATCTGCAATATCCCTCAATGCAAATTGATTGGCACGAGCATAAAAAACTACAGCTACGTACACACATATATGCGAACATGGCCACCGGAAATGAGCAAAAAACAGAGAATGAGAGAGAGTGGGCAAAACGTGCAAAAAGAGATGAATGGATGGATGGATGGATGGATGTAGATGGAATCGTGGCTGTGTTTCACCTATTATTGTTGTTGCTGTCATTAATGTTCGATCTTTGTTGCTGCTGTGCTTTATGGCCGCATCCCCTGCTGGGTAGTCCGACTCGTTTTGGCCCGTTGATTACAATTCTCTTCCGGCAGTCATTAATTTTTATTTAGCACATTTTCGGACTCCACGAAACTTCCAAGAGAGAGAGAGCGAGAGAGAGAGAGAGAGACGGATGGACAGAGAAATCGTTGGTTCCCCGCGCAGAGGTAAGAAAAATGGCGCAAGGACAGCCCCGAGTCGGGAATATGAATAAATTATGGTTATGTGTGGGCGTTGGTATGGCGCTCTCTCTCCGTCCGTTCCCCACTCTCTCACTCTCCTACTGACCTGCTGGCTCTTTTCCCCCCTGGGTGTGTGGGTGTGCGGCATGCGGGTGTGCGTGTGGAAGTGACGGAAACGGAAAGTGTGTTAATTTCCGACAGCAAAATGTTTACGCTTCTGATGGACGTGCAGTGCAATTGATTTCAATGGAACGGCTCAACAAAGAGAAAAACTGACGCTGAATGGGAGGCCCAATGGATTTTGCCCAAAGGTGCATGTTCAGCAGAACCGCGAGTGATATTTTTATTTATTTACGCACATACAGAATATTTGTGGGAAATACAATTCGTAATATAAATGAACATGTACAAATAGAGATTCTCACTTAAAAGTGACACATTTTATGTTTCGGTTCAGCAGTTAATTTGGGATAATAGGAAAGGAAGGGATGGAAGAGAATGGCCCTCAGTCTCATATTTATTGCTAATGGCTGATCTACGACTCAGTAGGAATGTTCCTCCGTGATATTGTCATGGAAAAACCCATTTATTATTCATTCCATATTAATTCAGGCATTAAAACCCACAGCGAGGCTCCACCTCAAAATATATCATTAAAAAATACTTTCATTTGGCATTAACCAAACGCCCATATCCTGTAGAGCTATTATTGTCCGATTTATTGCCACCAAGGGCAATGTTGGGCCACTTACTCGTACCTTTCAGTCAGTCAGTGCCAGAACAAAGGCCCATCTCCAACAGCTCCAACAGCTCCGACACCTCAGATGTCCGCAGGTGAACTTCATTTGCATATGTATGTCGGCCTCGTTCAGCAGTTTTTCTTTTTCCCCTTTCTCCATTGCTTTTTTCTCTTTTCTCTTACACACATTTTTACTCCGCCTGCCTCCGATTCAGGGGCGTTACCACCCTTGCGCGCTTGCTGTATTTTAACGCCCACTTTTGTTTATCATTTTCGCCTACTTCTCTTTGTTTTTGCCTACATGCAACATGTAAAATGCATTCGAGCTGAACTTGTAAGGAATTGCTCGGGAAAACGAGTTTCCACTGTGTACGTATTCGTATGCTTCGTGCATGTGTATGTGTGTACAATGTACGTACATACATCGGCCTGCGTGCATTGGGAAAGTGTTTAATATCCATTACCATCCAGAAAGGAAATGAAAATCTTTCCAATATTGAAAATGAAGCTGACCAAGCACACACACGTTTAAAATCTACTTTAATTGGATTTACTGAAAACGAATGAATACAAAACCGAATATGCCCAAATACAAATCAAAAATGTTGAGTATAAGGACACACCAGGACACGGAATACTAATTACATAGATTTAAATTTACTATAGAGAACGTTAAACATGTATTTTTACATAGCGGTCGTACCGCGGCAAGGATACGGAGAGTATGATGGTTTTTAGTGGCTGAGGTAACTGCAAGTCCCAGCCGTTTCAGCTTTCAATGCTATAATATTCATAATTGTTTATGTATGGCACAACCAAGAAACTAAACGTTGCAGTTCCATCTAGATATCTTTAAAATTGGTATTATTCTTTTAAATGATTAACTTTAATATTCGTGAAATTTATTTAAGTTCTTGCCTGCACTGCTTTAGCCGCCTAATTGTTAGGTTAAGAGAGCCATAAAAGCCCAGCACCAACAGGTGGCTGGGTTCCAAATAAAACCCGGCAAAAAATAACAATAAATTGGGTAGCCATAGCCGCAGTACAGACTGTTCCCCATGACCCGATGCCGGACGCCGGCCCACGATATAACATTTTACGAGCTGCGCATACACCCCCGTGCTCTTACACACGCACTTAGGCCGCCGTTTCCGTTTCCGCTCAGTAAATGTTTCATTTTGTTGTTTTCGGGGTTTCTTCTGTTTCTTTGCGATGAATTCCAAGACCGAAACCAAGAACCGCCGCCTGTCACTCAGTAAACGACTCCGCCGTGCATGTGTGTGTTGGCCAAGTTAATGTCCAACATGCTTGTCCATATGTCAGTTAGCATGCCCTTCCCCTTCTCCGGGCAAGCTGTCCAAAGTCCCACAGTCGCAGCGTGGCTTCCAGTCAGCCATACGAGTCGCTTCGGGCATGGGCTGGGGCAAGGCAGGGAGCAGGAGCCAGTCGGGCCATGTGTTGGCTTCCGAGACAAAATGGCTTAAGTAGTCACTTTTTGTGCTTATGCCTGGACTTTGGTTTAATTAATTACAAGATTAATGCGGCCGTGCGAGTGTGTGTGCGTGTGTGTGAGCGGGCATGCGTCTGGCCACACTGTTAGACGTTGGACATCTGGTAAAGTGCGTGTGCCGCTGTCGCAGATGAGTTCATGCCACATAACAGAGCAAGTAATTGCATTCACACCCCACACATTTGTCATTAACGGTGTGCGCACGGGCTGAGGGAACGAACCCTCGTAAACTAGTTATATAGAAAGGGAATGCAAGTAAGCAAACTAATGCCTGACATTGTATCCATTATTTTTTATGATTTTGTATGAGATATAATAATATGTAGACCATAAATGGTCTACAATCTAAATACTTATGTATGCACCTAGTGATATATAATGAAATGATCAAGATCAACCCTGTGCATGTTTTTTTTTAAATTTATATTTTAAAAATATATCCATTAACTGAGTTATTTAATAAGACACTGGTTGATCGCCGAAACAACGTATGTTATGATGGCATGTTTGATCAATTATTTTATTCACCCATCCAATATTGTTTGCTATTATTTTGAGCTTGTTTTCAGGGCCAGATTATGTTTATTTCCAATTTAAAAACATTCGTCACCGTAACAGACAAGGAAGCTCCTCCACTGACGCATAACTAATTCAAAAGCTGTAATTTTTATTACCGAATTTTAACATTATTTATTGTTGTGTGTCCCGCTGGTCTTTCCCTCCTCCCTCCTGTCTTCTCCCTGCTCCCTGCTCACATCGCCCCATTCGTTTTTTGGTAGATGTCAACATTTTAATTAATCCTCCGGAACGCTCAATTTCAGTGCGGTTTTGTCAGTCGTCATGTTAACAATCATCCCGATAGGGATGGGGTGCCGTCTCCCCATCTGCCGGCTCCCTCTATTAGCCCCGCTGTAACTGACATCTGTCAACACTCATTAGCTCAGTGCGTCAGTGCTGGATGGAGTGGATGTTGGTATTCGTATGAGTATTTTATTTTTTGGTGATTGATGTGACTGTTATTCAAATATATGACACACGAAAAACATGGAAAGAAAGCTTTAAATTTCATGTACAGGGCATACAATTTTTGATATTTGAGGGAGAAGGTGGGCAGCTTCCCGTTGAGAGGTTTCTCTACTTTACATTCAAATGGCGTGCCAGGGCAGAGTTCTCTCCTCCCCTCTGCACCCCTTCCCTTTCCGATTTCGTCTCTCTTTTTTTGCTAAAGAGCCTTTCAACTTTCGATATGTAATCCTTTGATTGATGCGCCCAACGTCAAAGCACGGACTCACCCATGCACACGCCCGCACACAACACCTACGCCTCTTGTACGCCCGCCCACCGGCCTTGGTCCGGGGCCGGAGAATGAGTGCGAGTAGAAGCTGGAGCAGGAGCAGGAGCGCCAGCAGGCGGAGCAGCAGTAGCTACCAAAATCAACGCCTATGCAAATTTACTGAAGGACGAAGGTGAGACGCTCTATAGAGCGACGAGTGGGTCGGGATTCTAGAGGCAGATACACTGGGAGCGTGAGAGTGAGAGTAAGAGTAAGAGGCAGATGAGTGTTAGACATATGATGACAAAGACGATTTTCGCATTTTTGCTTTTTGATTAGCCTGCCATTGGCTTGGGAAGCCTTGCAAGGATGCGCCGAGTGCGGAAAGCTGATGCCGGCTCGCCTATAGTCCGATTCCATTCCCGTGCCTGGGCCCAAGTGAAATTTCAGCTAAGTTGGGGTAACTGTAGTTGTAACTGTAGCTGCAGGAGTAGCCATTGCCCCAAACATCAGCCACAAAGCAAGGCATTTGATTAGCCCAAATGGAAATCCTACAAAGCTGTCCAGGATGCGTGCTGCAGTTGCAGTTGCTGCTGCCTCCGTCTGCGGAACAAAGCTGCAAATGAGCCGGCACAGACAAGATACAAAGTAGGCAGTGCTACTCGTGCATGATTTTCCTCTGGAGTCGACTCGGCATAAGGTTCGATCTTCATATTGTTTTTTTGTTTGGTTTGGTTCTGCCCGGAGCGGTTTATTATCAGCAGCTGGGTTAATTGCCTGGGAACCTTTGAACATTTCGACTTTGAGTTAATTGTGTGATGTATTGCATCTCCAGCTTGGTCTTGGACTAATTTATTTTTGCATTTCCGAATTAGGATTTTAGTAACCTTTGAAAGATATCCCTTCTCGGACTATTCCCTTCGTTTCAAGAGATTCAACTGTGCACTGACTTTGAGCTTCAATATGATAATGGATCCCTTCCATTATTTTCAAAGTTTAATTTTTGATTTATATTTATTGTCTTGAATGCAGGAATTTCCGGATTTAATCTAATAATTTAATCTATCTGGCAAGCCACACAAATTCATTCTTAAAGCTTTACCGCTCAGGGAACCGCACTTTGATATCTGCAAAAACCACTGGACGCTGCCACGAAATACAAATTGAAATCAATTAGCTAATTATGGCGCAGAGTGCAACCGCAATGCGACAGTGACACGGAGGGGAAGCGAAGTTAAAGCTGACTTTAAATCGGTACTGATGGAAGTGCCATATCCCGGAGTCGGCCATGGCCCAAATATGTTGGCCGAGTTGGCCTGCTGCACTTGAAATTCATATGCCGACGCGACCCCACCTGCCCAGACCAGGCTGCGGCTCACTAACGATTTGCCGGAAAGCGATTTTATAATGCAAATTCTCTCTCTCATGGTGCCCCGTGGACCACCCCGCGAATAACTTCTTCAATGAGCCGCAGCGCGAATTTGTGTGTTGCCGGCACCCATGCGCCGCTTGCTGTCGCTGGATAATTAAAATCACGCCGCGCGGGGCATGTGGCAGGCAGGCGGAAAGGTGTGCCCAGGTGGATCTAACTTCGCACTCTGGCAATAATATTATTGAAGGATTAAAGTTTAAACTTTTAAGTGCAAAAACACTTCAATTCAATTGTGTATGTGTGTGTGTGCGTCTGTGCCGCTGTGTGGCTGTGTGTATGGGGGCTGCTATGCTCAGCGCTCAGACAGCCTGTAAGGGCGTGTGGTGGAGCGCACTTTAAGCCAGGAGTGGTCTGCAACTTTTTTGTTGCGGCTTTGTTAGGGTTACCACAGCCACAAAGTTGCATTTGTTGCCTGCAGCAGCAGTTGCAGTTTCAGTGGCCATGCAGAGCGTGTTTTCTTAGTGGTTTCGAAACTTTAAAAATAAAGGGAATAGAAGGGCAGAAATTCGAATTCTTCATGCCCCAAAATTATGGATTTAATAAGCTTGTCTTGTCCTATAATTAGATGCAAGTTGCATTCGTATTCAATCGGTTATTAATTATTCTTTCAATGACCGCAATACTGTAAAAGATGCTCCAAAAATTGTGGAAAAAAACCCTCGATGGACAGAGATTTATTTATGTAGAATTTGAGTGCAGAAATTATTTGGCGGGTATTATAGTTGAATTTAAAAGTTTCATTTTGCCCAACGAACTTTTACCAATGCAATCCAGATAGTACTACTATAGAATGAGGAAATCAATTTGCATGCTACGAATTGTGGAATGCGACAGTTTAAGGCTATGCCCCGAAACCATAAAGATGATGTCTGGATCCAACTTTAAGAATACCAATAGGCACTTCCCACTTTGCTTAGTGGCAATACATAGCCACTTTAGGGTTTACTAGGTTACTATTTTTCATAATTGGGGAGAGCTTGGGTGCAATTAATCGATTAACATTGCATTTTTATACCCGTACTCAAAAAAAAGTTAAAGGGTATATTAGATTTGTGGTAAAAGTGGATGTGTGTAACGCAGAGAAGGAAAATTTTCCGACCCCATAATGTATATATATTCTTGATCAGCATCAATAGCCGAGTCGATAGAGCCATGTCTGTCTGTCCGTCCGTCCGTCCGTCCGTCCGTCCGTCCGTCTGTCTTGTTGAGCGCCTGGATCTCAGAGACTATAAGAGTTAGGGTAACCAAATTTAGTTTCCAGACTCATGCTACACTGCTACAAGTGTATTTCAAAATTTCCCCCCGCCCCCTTCCACCCCCACAAAGGACGAAAATCTGTGGCAGACACATTTTTAAAGCTACGATAAAACTAAAAACGTAAAGAAGAAACGTATCGTAAAGAATGACCATATCTACCAGATTTCCGAGTCTGAATCAGATCGGATCATAATTATAGCCACAATGAAGAAATTAATTTTCAGTTGCTTCCCCCGCCCCCTCCGACAAGAGATAAGCTACTCTATCTCCTTCTCGCTCGCACACTCTGCCGCCTTCAGTGCGCGAACAACCCCTAGCGGAGGAGATGTAGAATATGAATGGTATATCTTTAATCTACATGTTAGATGAAAATATACATTGTAGATGTAGATAACAGATGTAGCAAAAAAATGTAAAATGTAACATTTTTTTTTTAATTCTAAAATTCTAAGAAATCATGCTCAAAAATGTATATACTGACTGAGTACGGGTATAAGTAGAGTCGCGTTCCCAGAAGCGACTCACACGTTCCTTCTCGTTCTTGAGTAGGTTTGTGCTAAGCCCCTTTGTATCTACTGTCTCTTTCTGTTTGATTTCTCGCCGTTATTCGACCATTAATGGATCTGTCACTTCTTTCTTTGTCTCAGTCTCAGTCTCTCCAAGCACAAGAAATCCTTATAATTTCCTACTGCCCGCAGGAAGATCGCCTTGTCAGCATATATTGGTAGCGATTCCTCAAAAATTAAATAAGCATTACATTAAACTGCATAATGGCAGACAAATACGATGGGAAACATAATCCCAGAGCGCATAAAAAAGAAGCAAAAAGAGTAACACTTAGGAGGACACTGGGGATGAGGAGGAAAAGCGATTCCGGGACCGCCTGCCACCAGTAGCTCCGACGGGGAGCTCCCAGCGGGAAGCCATCCTTCCTGGCAGCCTCTTTCCATTCCATTATTGACAAGTGGCCTTTAAATGAAGTGAAGAAGCCAAAGCTGTTGCCGTCTTCTGCAGCTGATGACAAGGATAATGGGCGATGGTCGCTGGCGAATGTGGGCGGGCGGTGACAACGATGATAACAGCCAGGCCAAGAGCTGTCCTTGACTATTAGTTGTCATGTTGCAAGGGCTCAATTCCCGTTTCTCCTTGTTCTAGTTCCTGCCCTTTTTTTCGTTTCCTCATCCCTCAACGCGGTAGCGGAATGCAGAGCGGGCCATTTCTCTTGCAACTTCGCGTACAACAATTTAGTGTGCATTTTCCTATTCTTCTTCCACTTCTTCTTTGGAGTTTTTCCGCGACTTTCACTTGAGTGCTTGCAGCAGTTTCAGCAGCATCAACGGCATCAGCGGCAGAAGTGGGTGTGGCTCAAGAAGGAGGAGGAGGGGCCACGTTTAAGTGATAATCCTGACTTATGCTGCGAATAATGTTGCTAAACTGTTGACTGCACTTTCACTTTAACTTTTCCCAGTCTTTCGTCGCTTTAAGCCACGCAAAATGTTTGGCTTAAGCTTGTTCCCTTTAATTTACTGCATGGCATGCAGTAGGAGACAGGATTGAGTTTGGGACTCTGAACGGACGAAAGATGTTCGCCACGAGGGATTGTAGCTCTTCGCTTAAAAAAATCTGACCAATCCTATAAAACATATAGAAGGTTGCATGTCGACTGATACTTGAACGATAGAAGTTTGAGAAGAGTCCGGTTGAGGAACCAGTTGAATCTACCAGCAAAATGTTTATTGTGATAAGTTTAACTGTGTCCATAAAATTGGAATTTCTCTTTTCTTGAATTGTGTTTCGACGGAACGATTCTCTCGTATTCCTACATTCTTAGCAGAATAATATTCGTCTTTTTAGCTTTGCAACTGTTTTCTTATGGATTTTCTCTAGACGCATTTTATGTCACTGTCTGATAGTTTTGGAGCACACTATGTACATACATATGTAAATGGAACGTCTCTATAAATGTATGTTTATATTTATTTGCATATAATACGATGGAGACACGCATTTGTTGTCGGCGACGGACATTTCGGGCCACAAATTCCAGTTGCTTAAATTCCAGAAATACTTTTATTTTGTCCTCCTTCCTGTCAGCCATCCCACGCCCACGCCCACTCCCACTCCTGCCCAGAGTTCCGCTCTGAGTTCCACTCCTTCTGCTTGTGGTTTTCCCTTTGGGGCTTATGCAACTGAAAGAAAACGTGGCTCACGTTTTGGTGAATTGATTTGCGAGCAATTTTGCGGTGGTTGTGTGGATGGGTGGGTCTCACAAGTCTCACCCGCTGCCACCCCTTTGGCCTGGCCTTGTCTTCTGCCCCTCATTCATAATGAATAATTTCCGCACGAATTGAATTCAATGGCCAAAATGGTTTTGCCGGCTTGTGCCCTTTCTGCCTAATGGCCATTATTATTATTAGGATTATTATGATTACGACTGCAGCCGGAGAGCAGAATATTATCGTGCTCCTTCTTGTCTGTTCAATAGTTTTCCCTCACGATTTTTCGTGTTGCTCGGTTTCTATTTGAATTAGAAATTGCCGTTCGATGGGAAAATTCCAGTTAATATCTAATGATTTATTGCGTTTTTAATTATTGTGTAAGGCACCGAAAAACAAGCCAAATTCTGGGCTGGGTTTATTATTTTTTTAATTTGATTAATGAGACCCGAAAGACCCAAATGGTAAAAAGAGTTCAAGGTAAGGTCATTGGTTTTTACATACTAGACTCCGACCAATGGCTCATATTGGATTTTCGATAATCGTTGTCTTTGAATTTGCATACCTTTAAAGCTTAGATGATATAAATTCTCGTCTCTTCTATTTCTCGTATTTGTTTCAGGAATCTATTTGAATATATAAAATAATATGGGTTTGCTTCGGTCACCGCACAATATTTTATTTGTTGTGCTTATCAGAAGAAAATTAGAGTGGGGTGTGTGAGTTAGAGAAGAAGAAGGGGCACAGGTAATAATATATCGGGTATTCTCTTTGAGAAGGTGTGTTGGGAGGGGGTGTGCGTAAGAGGAAGAAGAAGAAAGTGAGGGGACGTGAATGTAAGTGGCGAAAGAAGAAGATTTACAGGATATAATAGACAGATAAGGGATTTTTTTCGGTCGCCGCCCGATATTTTATTTTTGTTGCCTAAGAAATTCGTATTTTATCATCCATTTCATAATCAATGCAAAATTATTACGTATTAATAAGGAGCAGTAATCAGAATAATAGATGTGTGAGCGAGCGAAGCTAGTACGTAAAAGATTACTCAACTCTTTTTCCTTGGCCTAAAGGTTCCGAATATTTTAATATTAAATAAAAAACATGAACACAATATTTGTTTATCCATACCAAATTAACCCACAAACGATTATAGCCCATCGTTTCATCCCATAAATGGGGGTTATATATGTATAAAAGTAAAACAAATCTCAGTCAGAGTCTAGTTAAATGATTTACATACAAACATATGTACATACATCTGTATACGTACAATACAAACCGCTGATCAATATTAATTGAAATGCCACGCGGAGAAAATTGTCAAAAAAAGAGGAAAGGAAAAAAGTTGGGTGAAAAATTCGCAAAAAACTTAAAATTCAACCAATTTCGAAATACTTTCATTTGAGGCAATTTCCCAAACAATATTTCCATTAATTGGCAAATAAAAACAATGGGAAGCAACACACAAAACGCAAGCGCGACATCATATGCTGACTCCACTCCCATAGCCAGAACCCAGTATCAAATTGGAGTGCGTGAAATGTCAAAAAATTCAAGACCAAAAAACCAAATAACAAATAACCAAATGAGAATTATCAAAAAGGCAGAGTCCACACCAAAAGCTTTTATATACTCAATAAAAGTGTTTTTGTAAAGCAAGCAAAAAGTGAACAAACCAAATTACACACACACAGGGGGCTGTGGATTCGAGTATAGCAGCTATTCTCAAATATGAACAAAATAAGCCAACAACAATCAAATTTGGCCAACAAAAACTTCTGCAATAATAACTGCATTTGGCCATTGAATGTTATTGCATTAGTTTGTCTGCAAAGGGGGGTAAAGCAGCGGCAAATGCAGCTGAAAAGGAAGCGCCGAGAATGAGGAAAATCGCATTCCAGCAAAAAACTTTTCACCAAATGACACTATGGCATAACAATTGCATTATCCCCTTTGATCTGATTGTGTTTCCTTTATTTTTGTGGCCTGGCCTGGACTGTGCTCGGATACGTAGGCAAGACCTCGTTACAATCAAAGACCAATCATGGCAGAGTGAACCGAGTGATTCTGTTATTGCTATGCCCGTAATTGTTTCGAATGTTGATGTTGCAGCAGAACAAGAATTCGTTTCAGTAAATATTTAAAAAAAATGATAAATATTAAATTTAAAAAGCATTGCTGCCTTGACTAGTGTGTTTAACGAAATAAATATTCTTCAGGGAGAAATAGTAATATTTTGTGCATTATTATGGATTTGGCATTGCTGGCATAAAGCGCAGATAGTCCGTATGCCAGCACTATTTGTTAATTATAAGGTATTTTAACTGGTTCTGCCCAGGAGTAGTCAGAAAACCAACAAAATTCTTCCCATACCCTTTTTAATATCTAATGATTCTGCATAGTACAATAAAGGAAACATGTACACACCCCTATGTATACTGCGGAAGACTGTGCAGAATGTTTTCTACCTCTAACCATACGGAAGAATTTTCGAAGGAAATAGTTAAATCGGCTGCTCTGCTTAGGAATTTAGTCTGCTTGTAATTAATCACCATCGATTAATGAAGGGAGGATGCATTATGGTACGAGAATATATTCTGGACCATGTTAATGAGCTGCTCTGAGTGCTGTTTGCGATACCAGAGGAAGGAGCAGGCATGTTCAGTTTGAAACTAATTGAAGACAAATAGCCGAGAATTGCCTTCATACCATCTCCATCGTCTTGGGCCCTGCATGGCGGTGCATGTCGTTGTCGGTCCCCTGCAGAATCTTTACGGACAACTACTGGCCTTAAGAGGTAGAAATATAATTTAAATTATTAATGGTCTGATTCTGTGTACATAAATGTGCTCACAAATATGCGAGTACACCCATGAATTCCAATGCAGTCAAAACGCCCCCTTCAAATCGAGCCAGAGGGAGTTGGAAATGAGGGGCAAACAATGGAAAGCCATAAACAAGAAGGAAAACGAAACCGACACGGGGTAGCACGTGAGGCTCCCCGCCTCAAACGATAAGTGAAAACAATTATTATTATTATGGGAATGAAAACCACAAAAAGTACGAGGGAATCTGGGACACATGAAACGAGACTCTGGCATGTCCTGACACGACTAAACAAGCGCAAGTTGATTCAATTTAAAGGTTCAAAAACTTTGTGCAAATCTTTGTATAATTTTGGTTTGTCTAAATCTCATGTTTGGCTGTGGCTTTGATGCCCCCTGCACTTCCATCGCATTGCTAATCTTCCTTTTTTGGCGGTGGTCGATGGACGATGGGGGAGCGCGCTGCAATGTTAACCATGATGATGACGATGGCAACCGAATTCCGGCCACGAAGTGACAAACGCATTGAGCAAATAAATTTTGTTGGCCAACACAGAACCGAATCACGGGAGACTCGTGGGCGACCTCGCTCTCTCTCTCGCTCTATCGTTGACTCCGTCTCTCGGGCATGCGCCCAATGATTTTCCTCGAAAGTGGAACGGCTAAAGAGAAAACCTGCAGTTCACCATTGAAAATCAACAAGTGGTCGCCGGCTTCTGGGCAAAATCTGATGTTCCTTGGGGTATCGGCTGTGCTGAGGTGTGTTTCTTGTGAACTGCTTGCCAACGGTGGAGGGGAAAATTATGGTACTGTGGGATGTTAAGGAAACTGCTTTCCCATCATGGAGGGGAAAATTATAGTAATTTGGTATGTTAAGTAATCTGCTTTTTAGAAGCTGCTCACAGTAGCTACTCACATTTCCCCTCCAGACGAATCGGTTGGTGAGGAGTATGTAAAGCAGTGCATATTTATTACACGAATATGTGGGCTCTATAGTAATATGCGTTTGTTTTGTCAGACCTTCTAGTAATAAGATCAGGATAAATACAAGCTTAAGTTCTAGACATATTTCTATGCCTCCATTACTTTTTACATTAAGTTTCAACAGTTGAAACTGTAGAACATAGAAGTATTTACTTGGTCGTTACTTATGGATAAGAATATAAATATATATTTAGGACATGCATTTTCTCATGTTGCTGGTTTTGAAAATATTGTAAGTTTCATTTTTTAAGGAAGAACATACATAAATAAAATAATATTCAAATAAATGATTTGTGCTTCTGTCATCTTCTTGCGACATTCGAATATTTTTCTGTCTCCTCCAAACTCACGCCACAAATCCAGAAACAATTCAAGCGAGTGGCACGTGACAAAGACCCGAACCTGCCGTCAGTCACGTGAAATGGGGCACCAGAGCTAGGAAGCCCTTCTGCGACCTGTCACGCAGGCAGGAGTCAAAGCTGCTGCGTGCGGAACTTTTGCGAAATGCTGCCGCAAATAATTGCATAAGATGAGCGGAAAGAGCGGAAAAAGGGAGAACTTGTTGCATGCTTCAAGGCGTTTGTGGCCTTATGATTGCGTGCTAAGTGGGAGTGTGGCTGCAATCGAGTGGGCTAAAGTGGGTGGGGGAGTGCAAAAGGATTGCGAATATAAAGTGGAATAAAACTGACGATAAATTCAAAAGAGAATCGTTTCGGCAAGAAATATAATTAATATATGGTATGCAAAAATATATTTCGAAACACATTTCGGTGCAGACCATTGGCCGAAATATCCTATTCCATATATGTAGTGGAACCGTTGTTAGAAAATGTATAGCATTTGGTTAGATTAGCTAAATATTGCTAGATCCCACAAATTCATGCACACAAGCGGCACAGAAAATCTGCCGCATCGGCTCTGACTTGTCACCCAATGAATTATTTTTGAATTTTATTTCCCAACCGAAAATCTCCTATGGCGTCTCTTTTTCCTGTACCAGCTACCGATAAGAATAAAATGAATGCGAATATTTAATCAAATTAAATATTTACCCTTTTCTCCTCATTAAATAATAAAAAATCCATTTCGGTTTCGAATTTCTATTTTATTTCTATACCTATCCATAATAGACGACGGAACCAAAAATGTGAACAGGGACAGCAAACATATGGCACGCGTGTATGGAAGACATCTAAGCTTACATGTAATGCCACCAGAAGCCAAGCGAGAGAGAGGAAGACCCATATGTAAATGTACATATTTATTGCGACAACAACTAAACTAATTTAGCACGGCCGGCCCAGAGTTTCACTCTTCCTGCAGTACAGAAATGCAAGACAGAAGGAAAACAAAACCAAGCCAAGCGGAAACAATGCATTGCTCCGGAACTTTTGTCATCCCATAGATTCGTATTGTGGCTTGAGCATAAATATACAAACATGTAACTAGGTAACCAAGTCTGTCCAAAATCTGACCAAATACGAAGAGTTAGCCTACGGCAACTAATTAGGCAACAGATGATTGACACATGATCGTCTGTTTGTGCTGTGTGACGGTTCTGTTGTCTGCCGGCAAATACAATCGGAAGAATGGAAGCCCATCTTCGATTTTGCGTTGAGTAAATATTTATGCGGAACTCCTGAGCTAATTGCCGAAAACGTTTTGCCTAAACATTCCCAAAAGTGTCTGTCCATTGCTTCACTGAGTAAATATTTATAAATAATTAGGAGAAGACGCAGACAAAGAGGGGATTGTGCAGAGGTGGGTTCTAACTTAACTAATTTTCTAATTAAAATCGCATTACACACACCGGATACCAGACCCGGGCAGGGCACAATGTTCATATTCAGCATTCACAGAGAATGGACCATTGTTGGTTTACTTACATTTGCTGCAAAAACATTTCGTTGTAATCCCATTGAGGTTGCCAATCTTCCACCGCACGCTCTCCCTATCTCTCCATCTCTCTCTTTCTCCCTTTCTCACTTTCCCATTTTACATGTCCATCCTCTCACTCTCTATGTACCCATCTCTTTCTTTCCCTGTATGTGTTAATGAACAAATTTCTGCAATTTCGTAATGCGAAAAGGTGCACAAACTTTATTTAGATTTATTACGGCTGTGTGTGAATGTACTTGAGTTGTACATATACATATTTATGTGTGTATTGTGTATTATATTTCAAAAATTTTAATGAGATATGGGTGTTTTTGTGTGGCGCCCCTGAAAATGCAGTTCTTTAATCCAGTTGATGGTCAACTGAAAAATTAAACAACTTTATTTACAGATGACATGTTTTTCCATGGCTTAAATTAAACGAATGGCATCATGCGAGTATATGTACTTAGGTGTTATTAGGTTAGTGATACACAAAAGCTGGAAGGATTACTTGAGCAGAGTAAATAGTTGATGTTTGATACTTTTGATTTATATTTTTGAGTAGGAACCAAACTTGAACAACATTTCCTTGGTATTTAGAATCGAAATAATTTTAAACCGGAGCTCTCCTTGTTATTCCCGACTTAAGCCCTTCCTGCCATCTCATGACTGCTGCTAAAGTCCATCAGAATGCAACAGAACTTTGTAGGGACGAACAATGTGAAATTTGAATGGTCTTTGCCAACTCTGAGATTCATTGTGCCAAGAGGATGCTTCCCACACTAATTCAGCATTTGATACGCCAGAGTGTGTCAATTAGAGGACCAGACATTTGCATTAAGTGCTCCTGGCAACGTGTAGCGGGTAACGGGTGTGCAGGAAATGCAGGCGGGAGGCAGGCAAGGGCCAGTCCATGCAGGAAGAGGATGAACTTTGAACCCGAATTTTATGATATGTGAGACCTCAACTTGCGAGCAAAACAGTCGTGAGTGCATCCTAAGTGCCAAGATTTCTACTTACTCGAGCATCTGTCAGGGCAGGAAGCACTTAATAAATTCTAAACAATTGTCTGTGTCTTTTGCGAACAAAAGGCAGCCATCATCCTCATCCTGATCATTGTCTCGGAGCCCCAAGCCCCCAAGAGCGGGGGGGCAACAGGGCCGGCTGGGTCGATGGACTACGTGACATGGTACGAGTGCTCCACATCATCTGAAACTGTACATCATAATTATCTAAATGCAGGCGGTGGCCGAAAACACTCTTGGTTTAGCGTGTGAAAATCGAATTTCGACCGCATACGAAATTACAAACCAAAGAGCGGAAAACCAGACATACAAAATATGAAGTCTGGCTCGGTGTTCGAGTCTGATGATGCAGGGACGAGGAGACCGAGATGAACCTGAACCGAACTAACCAACCAAGGCAAACCGAACGGAATGGAACGGAACGGGACAGTGACATGTTTGTAATTAGCACTTCGGCCACGGTATGGCAACGGACTGGTCGTCCTCTGGGCTAGGCTATTCGGTTGGTCTGGCAGGTGCTGCTTCGGCATGCCCGAGAACGGTGAGAGGGAAAAGTTTGACAGGATTGATGCAAGTGCGTGGCAAAAATCAACACGCAAATTAGTTTATAATTTTGCGCACATTCCGTCAGAAGCCAGAAAATTACGTTTGACCAAATGGAAGTCGCCAAAATGTAAATTACAGGCGCGACTCATGTTTCGTTCGACGGAAAGAGCAATGCGAGATGGCCGAAAGGGAGTGGTTCGGCGACCATTGGAGGCTGATTCTGATTGGTTTTCCAATAATTAAAGGGAAAAGGGAGCTTCAATCGATGGAAGAACTGATTTAGAGAGAGTGGAAGTTCGTTCATGATTTAAAGTCTGATTCTGTTTACATACTTGTATTACGTACTATTCACTTTACTCATTTCATTTCCTTCGACGTTTTTCTTTGCATCACCGTTCTTGCCCCAGTGAAATGCTGCTTTAACCTCGTTAATCTTATACGCAAGAGAAACGACATCTCTTGGTTATCAAAAATTCAGCTTGGGAAAAATTTAATTTGTCTTTACCTTTGATTTTCGTGGAGCAAGCTTTGAAACAAATTTAAGTTGGCTCCAAAGACTTTTTTCTTAGCTTTCGAGTCAACTCACGTGCCAGGGCAAGCGAAGATGGCAACGGGGAGGGAAGACAGAAAACGCGTTGGGAAAATTGTAAAATAAATTTGTTTTAATGCAGTCAACAAGTGCATTTTTCTGCAAACGGAAATGAGCCATGGCCCAGGGGGAGGTTTAGGGAGACGGACGAAAGCCTGGATTAATGTAATGCAATGCAAATACAATTCAAGTGAATCAAACTGTAAATGCATTAAATCTATTAGAGGCGTTCCATCCACTGTCGGCGCCTCTAACTTGATTATCTCCATTTTATGTGTAAGAAATCAAGTTTTTCCAAGGCTAGGAAGTTAACTTATCAGCCGAAGAACTCAATCAGCAGAAGAGCTGGGTAGAGCTGGTCTGGCCGCTTCCAGGGCGTTAATATGACAATTCGCAGAGAGCAGACCAAAAGATGGTGGCCTGACACGTTTTTTAAGTGCATTCAATTCTTTTCGTTGTCGTTCAGACTTGTGTATACCTGGTACTCGCACGGATACAGATGTCCATTGTGAAAGACATATGATTGCGAATGAAATATCCATGTCTATCTGTCTACTGATGAATGCAGGAGAGTAAAATGAATTTCTGCAGTAGTCCCTGAACAGACCGAGAGATGTTTATTTTGATTCTGGAAGTACACCCACTAGCATAAATAATTATAATAATCTATTAGTTGATATCCTTTAATTGCTTTACTCAACCACAGCTCTAGCACGTTGTGTTACCTATTTATTTGCAGCTGCACCCACTGTCAACTTACAACTTTACATCATTATTTTTCATTTCGGATGGGTACGTAGATGAATGTTGTGTGGACTTTCTGCGTTTTAGTTTCAGTTTGACTTGAGTTGGACTTTGCCTCTGGTGTTGGCTGACTGCCTGACCGGCCCCTGGGCATGCTCTGTTTTGGCCTGGTCCAGATGGAGCCAGAGCCTGTCAGTTGACGGCCTGCAAAGTCGGATTTGTGTTGCTCTTGGCTGGCTCTTGCACTGTGTCCTCTTTCCGCTGGCCTCTGGCCCTGACGCTGCAGTCGGATTGCTCGGCTCGGTGGCGGCAACAGCTTACATTATATATTTGGTTGCATTTTTCAGTTTTTTTCTCTCTGATGGGAGTCGGGCTGTAGATTGGACACAGAATGATGATAGATAAAGTATTTAGAGGATTGTCGTCCCAGCTCACTTTTGGTGCTGTTCTGAACTATTGATTTCTGCTAAAGATTCAAATCAATTTTTGGTCAACAGTTGGGAAGGGCTTCTCAGGTGGTAGAGGAAAGAGAGAAAAGCATGCAAGAATATATTTATCTTCGTCTCGGCCATTTATCGTCTCGTTACTTCTCAATCAACTATAAATCAAACACATACCCATTCGCTTACACAATTTCCATTTGCTTCATTTACCGATACATCGCAGTTCCAGCCACACTCCCACGGGGATTTCCACATGGTTAAGTTGAACCTCCGCTACCAAAGACGGCAATGATTAGCAGTTGAAATCTTGTGCAATGCCGGATTGCCCGAGAGTCTGTGGGTAGGTCCCAGTCTGCCGCCACGTCCTCCTCCCGGCAAAGCGAAATCGGGTAATATTGACACATACCCCAGCCGTATACAAATGAGCAAGTGAGGGAACTCGAGCTGGGCCTGGCCACAGGGAAGCATTGCTTGTGTGAATCTGTTTTGGGGCTCGCTTTCGATTAGGTATTCAATGTGGCCGGATATCTCTAACCAGGCAAGGCAATTACAATTGGTCACGTGCTCACTTTTCGGTGTTCGGGGACTAGAAATTGAAGCGTGATTCCTGGACTTGCTTCAATTTAAAACACTTCCTTCTAGCTTATTAATTTAGAGCTGCTACTGAAGAATATAATCTTTAATGTTTTGAAGTTTAATTAGCTGGTTAAATGGTTGGTTGTAATTGAAAAATACTTGACGTACGGCTCGACCCACTGAAAGATGACAAGCCTCATTAAAAACAAATCCTTCTATAATATCAAATATAAATATATAATATAAAAATATCTGCTTTACCATACCTTTAACGTTTTTTTTACATATTTCTTGAGCGGTAAAATTATGGTCAGGTTTAATTGTTGGCCCGTCACGTTGCCATCTCTAGTTTCTGGGTATTCAATAAGGAAGTTGTTAACGCAAAAATTTTGGTCAACGTGTTTCCCCAATGGAAATAGGCAGATGGTCTGGCGGAGAGAAGGAGTGGGATGAATGCGTAGGGGATCTCATTTAATAAAGGACCCCCCTAAAACCAGCTTAAGCGCCTCTTGTGGAGTCTCCTGGGCGGTTTGCCACCCGTCGCTGCGTTGTGAGAACGAGTGGAAATGCTTTTTTTCGTGGCACATTCTGATGAGGCAACGCAAGCTTCACTCCTTTGTTCTGGCCGTACTTGCCCGTATTTTCGTTTTTTCTTTTCGTTTTTTCGTTTTTTGTTGTTGTCAGACAGGATATTACACCTCGGATTTTGTCGCTGTCTTTCACTTTCGCCCGCTGTGACATATTTCTATGGCCATACTCGTGCTCCTCTTTTGGCCCGCTGAGGGGGAATTTTCAGGCAACCAGACACATTTCTCTGGCGTGTTCGCATCCGTCGCTGGTCTTTTTTCCAGATTTTTTTTGGTTTAATCTTATAAACAATGTCAGCGTGTGCTCTTGTCTCAGATTGTTGCATATATCAGCCGACAGTCCTTGAGCGCTTTATTGTTTTAATATGTTAAATCGTCATTTGGTTGAAATTTATATTCTTTAATATGTGCCACTTATGAGAAAAGTAAGCACGGAATGGTGAATATTTTTCACGTTCAACATTATCATTTAGCAAGAGCGCTGCTCTATTTTGTATAATTATAACATACCATGGATTCACAAAATTGGATTTGGGAGGTGCACACGGGCCGAGTAGGCCATCAAAGTGAGTTTGTCGAGCGATATTAAACGATGCATTTTTCATAAATTTGTTAGGCAGGTCCTTTGTAAGGGAAATCTTTTTGTCGGTAAAAGAATAAAAAGAAACCCTCATCAAAATTCATTGCCTACTTAAAATTTAGTTATCCAAGCTGTAAAAAATGTTGCTGTACATTAAAGAAGAAGTACAAAAATTGGTAATAGTATTTAACAGTATTTATGCGAAACTTTAAGGAGTACGGAGGGTTCAAAACTATATAAAAATTATATACGCTCATCTGTATAGTAATTATAATTAATTTTATATATTAAGAAATTGATAATCGCATAGAAGAGTGGTTAGCTTATGGCGTACCAGTTTGTTTATTGCCTTTAATGGCCTCTAGTTTAAGAAAATATTACTTAAATGATTTCCCACAAATGTTCCCTTTACATTTGTAGTTGTAATAAAACTCTTATACTGTAGTAAACAATATTCATTGTGACTTTCTTCTAGCGCAAAACGGATCCTTATTGACATTCCTTTATCCGCAAAAAACTAATTTCCATACATTTATCAACACTGTTCCGTGGCCCTTTGGCGAACGTAATTTATATTTATGTGCCGACTGCTACCGTTTGAGTTCGCGTTGTGTTCTGTTGTTTTTTTCTGCAGTTCCGGCGGGTAAATACATAGGTACGAGTATTTGCCCCCCAACCCAGTGCCAAATTAGCCCGTTTTCTAATGAAACAAAATACAGATACGAGTTTAGCCTTGTGTGAGAGAGCGTCGGGTCTGTCTGTACTGATAAAAGCACAAAAGATAGTGCCGGCGGCAGTTGTGCGAACTCCTCCTGCGTATGTTTATTCCCCCCATGTCCCCCACATAACTCAGCTGGGTTGATTTTGAAGCACAATTTTCTTGTTTGTGGTTTTTTTCCGTGTTCGGCGTGGGGTCTGTTCCCGCTTTGTTTGTACTTATGCTCTACGTGCGGTTAATCGCAAATGAGCAACGTTATTCCTCGTACACATAATGAGCCCAATTAGGCTTGCGGCAAAAACTAAATGCCGTGTGCAGCTTGTGTAATGGGCCGTCTAACTATGCGTAGTACTCCTTCCCCGGTTCGGGCCCGGCCCAGGCCCCGGCCCTGGCCCAGAGCACAATTACGAGTATGTTAACGGCTTTACATCTCGTCCGATTACCCAAGCTCACAAGAGGAAGCAGCCCCAACTTAAAGTTCCTCAATCAGCGCACTCAGTCTCCCGGTCTGTCTCCCGGTCTGTCTGTTTGTCAGTCAGCCATTTGATGATGCGATGATGCTGATTTTGATGCTGATGCCGGGTTGCAGACTTACTGGCGTCCAACTGCAAACTACTTTATGAACTGGCGCTGCAGTTGTTGCCCGACGCCATTTTATGGCTTCATTTTGATTGGAACTTTGGACTGCCGAATGCCATTCGAATGGGCCAAGTTGGTGGCAGCTCCTTCGGTTTATGGTTGGTCTTGGCCCGAACTTTTTTACAGTTCTACTTATTATGTTACTAACTTTAGATATGGCTACGATATTGAATGACAACCCAATCGAGGTAATTATGCTGGAATGTTTTTAAGCGTTTTTTATGAACAGTCAGTCGAAAATTTTTTATGGAGAACTCATCAATATTTGTATTCGTGCTGGGCTAGAAGAAAGCATTTTGTAAACTTTTATTTATACTTTCAGTGCGAAGCAAAAGTGAGTACTCACAACCTGTGACTTTCGTCGCCCATAACAGCTGAACGAATAGAGCAAACAAATGTAATATATTAATCATTTCGTTCTTAACAAATAGGCAATAATAACAAAAACAAATGCGAAGCTTTTATAGAGCTAAAAATTCAAAACCAATGCTGTTTGGTTTTCTCACTTTTGAACTTTTCGTCAACTGCATTTCTTTTTGCTTTCTCAAGCTTCGCATCAACAAAAACATACAGCGTTAACGTTAAATTTCATCTTCTTGTATTGTTTCTATACTTAAATTTAATTAAGACGTGCTTCTTAAATTTCTTGAATTTTATAAGTGGTTCCCATCTTGTGCTTGAAAATGAGAAAAACTATAGCTAGAAATTGAGCCACTACTGTTCGACACGTACTATTGTTGAAAAACTTGGCATTGGTCAATCGGTGGTGAAATATGTAACATTGAGTCTCCAAAACGCAAGTCTAAGTCTAAGCCACATGTCGGATATTAGAAAAAGTAAGTTTCTAACGCCAAAGCATGCTTTTTTTGTATTTAAAGTATCCCCAAATCATTATATTTTCACCGCCACGATTCACGGTTTGCTTGACATGATGTCTACGTCAACAATACTGCTTCCCACAGGATTGAAAATGGTTGAATTAGTTTAAACATTTTTTTACGACAACGAAAGTTTATTTTAAAATTTAATTTCCAAAACGTTGTTATTTCTTTGATCCTAGCTTATCATAAATTTTCAACCGATCCTGAGACCAGTTTTTATAATACCACGCAAAATATTAATTTATTCTTAAATTTAAAATAATGGTTGGTATTATGTTGGTTTTGTTATTTGTTTAAAGAAAACCAATTAACTTGTTGCAAAAAGTTTAGTTTTGGTTGGAAAAAGTTGTTTTTTCTATTTTAATTTAATTTGTTCTTACACTGGGTGAATATTGTTGAAAAAGCGTTTCAAACATGTCATACTAAAAATCATTTTTTGTTAAGTTTATGAAATAAGAAAATTAGTGTAGACTTTTATTTTAAAATGATTTGGCAAATAAAAACAAATAATAAAATAATAAAAAATAAACTAAAAATTGGACGAATAACATTTGACAAAACTTTTTATTATATTATATTATTTATTATTATATGCCGTAATGTACATATGTGGTTTATATATCTATTTTATAGGTATAGGCAGGAAAATATATGAAAGAAAATAGAGTGTTCAGCCAAGGACGATATAACCATAATTTTTCTTTGGTTCAGCTCATTAAGAAATAAATTCAAGCTGAAATGTGTACCTTTTAGCAGCTTGTTAAGCCATTAAAAAATGTTTGGATTCTCATACAACTTTTTGACATTTAGCGAGCTTCTCATCTGTTGAAGGCTTAAGTCAAGATGAATTCCGTTTAAGTCCTCTCTAAGCCCCAACATTCCCCCACTTACTTGGTCAAACATACCCGCAAAGACACACACCACATAGTGCGATCCCAGTGACAATGCATTTGTTGAATATTTGCACGAAAATCGCCTGAGAGCATGTGAAATATTTATGGACGAGCATTGTAGATGTCATGATGATTAGTTGCATATTCTCTTAACCCACCAATGCAAGCGCCGCGTCGTCCGGCGCCCTGTCCATGGTGGTGCGCGGGTGCTGGAGCTGGAGCTGTGCTACTGTGGCTTTGGGGCTGATTTGGACCGAGCAAATATTTAATTTAAGAACATTTTCTTGCGTTATCCTCGACCATGGGACGTGGGCCAGGATATGGCGTGTCCTGTCCGGTCCTGTCCTGTCTTTGAAATCTCAGTAGTATTCCCACTACTTTCTCGCTCTCGCTCTGTCTCATTCTTCTTTCAGTGCTCTATTTTTCTCCTGTTTTTCCTTCGACTGCAACTCCAGAAGCGTACGCAGAGCTGAGGCTCAGTCATACTCGTATTAGCCCCAGTCAAACAATGGCATTGGCAAACCGAGGAGCAGCACCAAATTGCAACGTGCAGAACCCAGCAGAGTGTAAGGAAAAGCCCAGAAGGGGGTGGAGTGGGGGGAACAGAGCAGGTGGGGGAGGAGGAAGATATGGAAGCGGTGGGGAAAGTGTTGTTAAGAAAATGCACCAGACAGAAAATCGATGGAAAAATGCTAGCTACTTGCTGCTGCTGTTGTTGTGTGTTTTTATTGTGTTTATTTTTCCACTGCTCGCCTTTCGCTGTGGCTGTGGGGGCGGCACTCTAAATCCTTTGTGTGGCAGATTAACACGTACAGACCCGCTAGACTATGGGAAAAATAAGGAGAAATCAGAAGGTCACATCGAAGTTTAATATCGTCGTGTATAGCGATTTAAATTGGGCGTCCACCATAAATAGCTTGAAAACACATACGTATACAAAAGTACATACATTGTTCATTTAGGTCAGTAATTCAACAAAGAGTAACCAATTCCGCCGCGCTCCATCTCCATGCCGAATCGATTAAAAAACTATGGCGAAAACAAATTGCACTTTTTTAATTAAACTTGTGTTCTGGAACCCCCTTCTGTCACGCGCATATCTTTCTGATTTGGCTATAGAATGCTCTATGGCCATTGATTCAAGCTCCACCTTTATTTATGCAATACATAACTCACTCGCATCGTTAGTTAGTCAGGTAAAGTGCGGTAAGTTGCAGCGAAAACCAACAATGTGCACAAAAATTGCTTAACACTTATATATAATTAAAAAAAAGCAGAAGGCGTTTTAAGTGTTAAAGTGAATTCGAATAAATACTGAAAGAAATATTTAATAATGCTTAATGTTTGTTGAGCCGCATAAACTCCACGATTCCTATTAGATCCACTGAAGCAAAGACAATCTAATAAATATAAATATAATAATTGCTATATTGTCTTTGGCTGATCCGTTAAGGGTCAGAATAATTCCCTTCCTGTTCTTAAATAACTAATACTAACCTACTCTGTTGACTTCTAATTTTCCCTGACACGCGTCCCACTTAATGCGGCAGCGCTCCTCGGTCATTTGGTCGGGAGGAGGACTGCGTCTCTGCCTGCGATCTACGCGTAGCAAGCATCGGCTTAGTGTTGCATGGGCAACATGATGGTGAAGTCATTGCATATCAACGTTCAAAGAAGATTACCGTTGATTCCAGAAGCGTTTTTGTGGACGCTCAAGTACAATCCCTTGAAAAGTTGATGAAGACAGACTATAATTTTAAAGTTCGTGCCCATTGAAAGCAAACGACAGTACAAGTATTTCAATATACTCCAATTTAAACTCATTAAGTGAATTTTTTGAGCATTACCCAAATAAAATATATAATTTATACCCTCTTTATACATACATATGTGCCCATGAAAGTCGTTATCTGTAATTTGCTCAAATTAGTTTTGCTTTTATTTAAAAAATTCAATCAAAACAATTTAAATTCACTTTGCTTTTGTTTTTGGGGATTTTGGTTTTTAATTTCAGCATTTGAAAACTTGCTATTAAATTAATAAATCTCATAAATGTCTGTTAAATATGGTAAACAATTCCATTTCGTATTCCTCCTTTTGTTATTATATAATTTACGCAATTATTAAATACTTAGAAAATAAAATGCGTCTAAATCGAAATACATACACCGTCGTTCAGAGTACTCGGATAAGGACAATGTTCTTGCATTGTACATACATATGTATATTATTATATAGATGTTTCCATTATTGGTGATTATATTAACTAATCAATTAGATTGTTTATTTGTTTCCCCATTTGGGTTTTTAATTTTTTGCTAATTACAAGTTAGACATTATCAGTTTTTGGGTTTCCTTTTTTTTGTTTTTGGTTTTGGTTATGGTTTTTTACAAAATATACATATCTTTATCATACACATTTCATGTTTTCCATTTAGCCTGTTTTTGGTTTCATTACAGGACGACAAGCCCACGATATACATACGTGTACATACAACTGGATGTATGTACTTTATTAAAACTTTATTACGGTTGGTTGTGTTGCTTTATACAAGTTTTACAAATTGGTTTGTGTGGCTGCTTCCCCATGTGAAAGCAATTCCTTTGAACAGTTCCCGAATCTATGACTAAAATGTTTTTTCTTGCTAAAAATTATACATACAAAATTATATATTCCATTTCACATTTCTAAAATTCCACGAAGAAGACATTTTTTATGTTTAGGCTACAATGTTTATGCTATGAGGAAAAGTTCTGATTCCCTGGACCGCGTTGTGGCGACTTCTGCTGCTGCTGGTTGGCTGCTGACATGTTCGTTTGGCTATTTGTAGTAAAATTATTTGGGTTTTGGCCAAGCTGCGGCTTGTTGTTATTATTCGTGGTCGTTATCGTGGCAACTCGCCTCAGGCGATTGTCTGGTATCGGTGGTGACTGTAAAGTGCCCGAATATTGCAGATGCTGGGGCGAGAGGGAGGACGGTCCACTGCCACTGCCGCCAAAGGCGTTCCGTATGCTGCTGCTTCCACCACCTCCACCAACACCGGCAGCTCCACTTGCCGAGCCACCGAAGATGCTTCCAGTGCTGCTGCCAATCAGACTCAATGAATGCTCGTTGGAGAGTATCTGATGAGCGGCCAGATTCATTTCCTCCGGCGTCATGTCCAGGGCCTCCTGCATCTCCCGAGCAGCCGTGCCAACAAATTCGGAATCACAATATTTCCCCAGTCCCTCAGCGGCGAGTACCTGTGGCGAGTAGCGATCGTATTACCTCAAGTACATTTCGAAAATTCCCCTGCTGTACTTACCCCTCCAATCAATGACTCGGCCAGGCCGTTCATTTCAGATGAAGTTGGTAAACGACGCTGATCGTAGGGACTAGCTGGGGTCGATTGGATCATGCGCTCGTGGCCAGGAATAGCACCATTGGGTGCGTAGACTAAATGAGCACACAACAAGAAACGTAAGGAGACAATTAGAAAATTTTCGTTCGGAAAATGGTCAATTTTTTGGGATATACGATTATTGAATTTATATTTTTACAAAGCTTGATGATCCGTACTACTTCTGGTTAGGGATTCTAAGCATTAATCTCTGTGTGATAACTATTCTAAATTTATCTTACCTTTACAGTCCTTCTTTCTACAATCAATATTTACAAATACATGTTAAAAATGAACTACCTATTCTACATCTATCAAACCAACTACCGAACTTCATTTGAAATTTCTATCCCTCTTTATCTTTGAGAAAAATAATCTATCGAAATTGCTTGAAATAAGCATCGATATTCAAGCAATTTGATAATGTATAACAAATCTACTGTCTATATGAAAAAGGTCTTCGCGCAAGTATTTTTCAAAGTAAAGCTTATGGGGAACCTGTATTATACATTCAGGCTTTCTTTTCCTTAGATTTCAGTAAAATATATATACATTTTTTCGTTACTTGACATTATGTATTATAAAACATAACTATATACAGTGAGACACTGGGAATTTTAAGTTGGAATATTCTGCAGCATGATCATCAAGCTTATCCCAATCGAGTTGCTTAAGATCTATATACATAAAACTACATTTAATGGTTGGTTAGGCAGCATTCTATAATACAAACATGTACACGATATCCATACATCGTCATTCCTTTTTAAAAAGCACTATATGGTACAAAACAAAAGTTAATTCAACTGAAGCAAGCAACAATCTTTATATATGCATGGCGCAATACACTCCAGATATAATATTACTAAGGCAATGGGTTCTAGGAACACGGCAAGCGACGAATCTAAGCATATTTTGTGTGTGAATGTTTCGGTTTCGATGTATGAGTGTTCTGAGTGTTTGTATGCATTTGATGGGCACTGGGATCAGTATCAATCGGGGCCTCCACACAAAACAATAAAAAACAATGCGACGACAAGACAACATTGAAGGACAATAGTAAACTTTGGAAGAGTGTTGCTCACAGGTATTGGCATGTCAAGCAAATATAGGTAGGTATATTTTACGTTTAAAAAAATAATGGAGACAACGTTCAGATCTTGGCACGGGAACAACGATCTATGCAGTATTCGGTGGGGTTAGTATTGGGTAAATGTGGCTCATCTGGCCGCAAGGCACACACAACAAACACACACTTTCGATATGGTTTATGATGGGGCTAGATCGGGCCGTGGCCAAGGCTTTTGAGTAGATGGGAACAACAACACGGCTTTGTTATATATATAAATATTTTTATATATATAGAATATATAGACATCGATATCGGGCTGTGGTTTTATGGTTTTTAATTACGTTCATTGTTGCTGTTGTTGCGTGTTAAACGATTGTTGTAGTTGTTAACGTTGTTTCTGGTTGTTGTTGTTGTAGGTTGGTTGTTGTTCTGGTTGTAGGTGTTACGAGTATGTCATTAATCCACTCAGTTATCAGTTATCAGGGAACTCTCAATTCGATCACACAAAATAACATATTCTTTGACGATTTGGGAATGCATCGTTACGGTTTTTCTCATTTAAAACTTAACCAAAATAGTATAACAAAAGTAAATTTTTAAGAACGATTCCCATGGTATTATTTGGGGTGGGGTGGGGTGGTAAACCATTTGTGTTTTTCTGTTTCGCTTCGAACTCTTCGGACACTCATCCAGCAAGTATATCGCAGTGTTCGAAGCTCAGCACTCGGTGGTCTTTAAACTCGAATCACTTATGCTATAATAAAGATTTGTATAAGAAAGAGTTATACAAAAACGAATTACTTCAACAAACAGAATTAACCCAATTGATAATGATAATATTTTTTAAAATTTTTTTTTGCTTTTTCGTTTTTTTTGGCATCATTTTGAGCAGGGTGATGGGTTTTGATGAGTTAATTTGTTAGTAAATGTCACTGATTTTCTCAATCATTTTGGTTAGTTTGTAATCAACAAAAGGAGCCACATACGCTACGGTAAAATGTGTTTAACTATTTAGAAGGATTACATTTTAGTACTGAAAAGTTTTTGGACGTTTGAAATCCGGTTATTTTAAATTTTGTACGTTTAAAGTTTCAGTTAGAGTTCTTCTTTTTTAATCCAGCTACTTATTGTTTCGCAAAATTTTAATTAAAAATACAAAAATATATATATAAATAAATATCTGCTGAGTATTTTCCCAAAAAAATCCAGGAGCAAAAATGTTTTGAGTATAAAATTTAAAGCAATTCAGTAAAAGGGTTTCCCGTGGATCTTTCGGTTTAAGGGGCTTGCAGCCTCACTCTCTCCTAACCATCGCATGAGATACGGAATAGAAAATTCGAAAAACATTTGACGGTTCAAAGCCGTATTCTTCAGATATTTTTGGCAACTTTACCTGTATGTGAGCCTGCAATTGAGACCAATTCGCGCATATAGTACATGGAAATGTGTTGGAATGTTGTCTTGTGTATTTTACTTGACTTAAGCTATGTTTTTGTCCCAATTTATATTATGAACGGCAGCGAAAGCGTTTCTACTTTGTATCTGTAAGAGTAAGCTGCACCTTAATTTGTGTAACTAGACTACAACTTTGAACTACGATCATTAACTTGTATATATGTATGTATGTATAGAGATATGTTATACACAATGCCGCGTCTGCACACTAATCTATTCGTGTGTACTACAAGTGTTATTACGAGAGTTTCTCGATAGATTTGAATGCATTATTTTTGTTTGCGATGAACAAACAGCCAAGAAAATAGAACGATCACAATGAAAACGAAACGGTTTCCTTGCAGTCTTATCCAGTAAGCTTATGATGTTGCATTTGATTGATATGATTTGTAACATTTGGCATGCCGCAGGCAGTAACAAATCTTAGAACTCGGTGGGCAAGGGACTGTACATAATTTAATTTGCAATGTGTTTAATGGAATGCAGCTGCTACGAAATTGGCTGTAAACAAATTAAATTATGAATTACAAAATAATTAGAAAGGAATTCAAACAAATTTGTTTCTCTTTGACTGTTTGGGTCGAATTTGTAGGGGGGAAGAAACAAAGAAACTTATTATGTAGGAATTAATATCAGAACTTTGTCCAATGAACAGGGGAATGGAATCGAAACGAAACGAAATGAAACTAGGTAAAAGAACACATTAAACAAAGTTGGTTAATAAATTGTTGTGCAATTGAATTGTTGCTTTGTAGATGCTGCTGTGGATCGTTGTTATGTTTTTGTTTGGTTTAGTTTTATTATTGCAATTTGCAGCATTTTAGGCTTACCATTGTTATATGGATGCAATAAAATACCACGATTGCGGTTGCTGAAATTAATGTTCGGGGATTGAGTAAAAGTTTGTTTTATGTTCTTTTTTTTTCTCAATGAATGCAGTTTGTTTTTTGTTTTTTGTTTTTTCCGTCTATGGTTCTTTAAATCCGCTAGTTTATATGTAAGAATATGGATTTATCGGTACGCATACGGTATGGTATGTTGTGATTGCAGCTAGGTGTGCTAAGTCAACTAAGTTAAAACTCTTTCGTTTTGTTGGGGCCAAGTAGGTGGACTCGGCTTGGCTCCTTTTGTCCATTACAAACTTAAAGGCACTCTTCACACGAGGTGACAAATCAAAATGCCACAAAAGAAAATACATATGTAAGTTCGGTAAACGAAATATGGATCAACCCACTAAACAGCAAGCCATAGTAACAAGAAGTATCGAATGGAGCTTCGTGTGTGTACGGGTACTTCGGCTAAGTGAATACCAAAAGAGCAAACTCCAACATTGGCCTAAGAACGCGCCGCCTCGCCGCAGTCGGCGTCCCCCACATACTTACTCATAAGAAATCGCATTCGCCTCGGGCGGCAGGGTGCCGGCCACTGTGGCCGCTCCCACGCCCATGCCCACGCCTCCAGCGCCAGCCCCGTTCTTGGCCAGGGGTCGCATGGAGATGCTCTCGCCGAAGGTGCGCAGCTCTCCCCCACTACTGGCGCCGTGCAGCTCGTCCTGGAGCTTTCCGGCGGCCGCCATGCGGGCTTGCATGATGTTCCGAGTGATGTGGTTGACCCCATCGGCCACGCTCCGGTTCAGGCTGTCGTACAGATAATCCCCACTGGCGGGATCGGAGCCCAGCATCAAGGTGCTGCCGCCCACTCCCACGGCCGCCGAAGCCGAGCCGCCGATCGTCAGGGCTCCGTTGCTCTGGCTGGCCTTGGCACTGCGCCGGAAGGTTCCATTGCCGTGACGGCGAATAGAGGACCACACGCTGCCGAAGAGCGTGTGTTGGCGCTGAAAAAAGGACATCGAACTCGGTTAAATCTGCTCTGAGGAGTGGTGCTTTGAGCAACACGTAGTATTGCGGTAGTGACTTACGCGGTGCATGGGCTCAGGCTCTTCGGCCAGCTCGTCCAGGTTGCCGGAGATGGCCCGCTTGAGGGCAGGCGACACCTCGTGTAGGGTTCGCAGACCAGCCTGCAGAGTGACCGTATTGCTGTCGGGATGCCCCTCCTTGCCCTCCTGCTCCTTGCGCTTCTTGAAGCGCCGGAAGTAGTCCTGTATCAGGTACGTGGCATAGAACTTGCCCACCGTCACCTCGTCGTCGTTGCCCGGCGGGGGAACGACCTGATCCAACAGCTTCGGATTGGTCCGCTTCCAGATCTGTTTGATGGTGGCCCGCAGCTCCGAATTGCAGTCGTCAATGTTGCCCTCAGTCTTGATGCTCAACGAGGTGCGGACGACCGCGAAGAGGGTGGCGTTGAAGAGCACTGTGCCGTCAGAGTTGAGGGGCATGTTCATGGACACCAGACGCTTGCAGGCCATGCGATGTGGACAGAGCTTGCCGAAGCCCAGCGGCGGGGATATCTTTCGCAGCAGTGTGACAACGTCCAGATGCTTGATCCGACCCTTGGCATCCGGATCGTATTCGCTCCACAGGCGAATAAACTCGTCCAAGTGATGGGGGCCCAGAATGGACCAGTCGCGTGTGAGATAATCAAAGTTATCCATAATGACGGCCACGAACAGATTGATGATCTACGAAGCAAAGCAATCAGTCTGTTATATCTGTGGAAATACTTGATCGTCTTACCAAGAATGAGCAGAGCACGTAGAAGGATATAAAGTAGGGATAGGCTATGGATGAGCCGCATTGCTCTCCCGGTGTATCCGAGTTCATGTCACACTTAACGTCCGGCTGCGCCGAACAGGACATCATGATATCCTGCCAGGCCTCGCCAGTAGCCGAACGGAACAGCACGAGCACAGCCTGTTGGAACGTCTGGAAGTTGTTGTTGTGCGAAATGGAGTTCCCACCATCCAAAGCAATTTTACCAAACACCTGAAACAAACAAACGCATTAGAAAGGTCATAGAGAGAGTCCCGAGAGATTTTAAAGAAGAGCCTCACCTGCATTCCCACAACCGCATAGATAAAGAAGAGCAGCACAATGAGTAGGGCTACGTAGGGCAGCGCCTGAAACGATTTAATGAAGGTCCAGAGCAACGTTCGAATACCTTCGCCCTTGCTGAGAAGCTTAACCAGACGCATCACTCGAAACAGGCGGAAGAAGTTGATGGAAATCAAGTTGGAACCCGCCTGAAATAATTATTCATTCAAAGATCTGAACTATATTGGCGTACAGGCAACTTACCGCCTTAGCCTTGGACTTACAGCCCTCGACAATATCACAAGCCGCTTGAGAAGTGTCTTTGCTCTGTCAATAAGTATTAATATAAGTTATCAAGTCCCTTCCCAAGATATTTCACGATTATACGAACCTTGATTTCGGAGTAAACGATATCGATGAAACTGCCCAGAACGATAATGAAATCAAACACGTTCCAGGCATCCCCGAAGTAATTCTACATACAGACAGCACAGAAACTTAGTTTTCGATTTCGCATTATTTACTTGTTATTCTCGTCCTACCTTAAACCGAAAAGCGGCCAACTTGAAGACGAATTCCAGGGCAAACACCGCCGTAAAGATCATGTTCAAGGCGTCTAAAAGCTCCGTGTACCACAGAGGCTGATTATAGAATTTCATGGCCAGTGTGACTGTATTTATCATGATCAGTATGAATATGGTGTACTCAAACGACGAAGAGGTAACGAACCACCAAACCTTGTACTGTATCCCGTGCTTGGGTATGTAGCGACGCACGGGCTTCGCCTTCAGAGCGAACTCTATACAATTACGCTGGTTCTTATCCAGATCACAGTTCTTATATTCCTGTTCACCCTCATTTTGGAAGGTGACAATAACGAAACCGACGAATATGTTCACCATAAAGAAGGCAATTATGATTATATAGATTATATAGTAGGCAGCTACAATGGGACGGAAATTGCGTATTGGACCGCCGTCTTCCTGGTTCGAGTCAATCGAGATATACAGTAGGCTGGAATGGCAAGAGGGAAGATGGTTACTACCTATCCAGATGTTAGGAGGAGCTATCCAAACGCACCCTGGCCAACCCTCGAATGTAGAGACTGTGAAGAGAGTCAGCATTCCCTTGGCCACATCGTCGAAGTGAAAGCGATTGTTGGTCCATTCACGTTCCTTGAGGCGCGGCTTGTGGACATCCCCATCGTCATAGACCAGATACGTGCCACTGAAAGGAGCTCGTATTGTGTTCATCTGATCTGATACTGATGGAAGGCCCTGTAGTACTTACAAGCACTCCTCTTGCGTCATTTTGGAGCCATCAGAACATTTGAAAAACTTTCCCTAAACACGTGTTAAATGGGGAAGTACAAATGGATTTCGGGGGAGGCAGGGGAAGAGTTTATAGAAATATTAATCGAAAGGCATGGAATATGGCATAGTTATGATAATATCTGAAGGTGAAGCAAGTCCAACTTGAAGTAATCTTCGGTTGGGCTTACTTTCCCAGAGGAGACGAACATTACAACTGCTTTACGGTAGGGACTATCGACTAAAGCCTAATTCAAATATAGTATGCAGCAATATACGATAGACTATCTAGCTATCTATATACGATCATATATCAATGTATGTATGTATATACATATACGAGGTGTTTCATATGCAAACAAATTTACATACACTGACCAATATGATGGGGCGGACGACAACAGTATTAGTTTCGTGGACGCACAATATTTACAGACAGGACACCAAACAAAGTGTTACTGGGTTGGAACTCGGGTTAAGTACACGGGATTATTTAAAGAAGTACTATATTACATTGGGGTTAGCAGGGAGCTACGTTAGCTAACGTAGCTGTTGCTCTGGGGTTAGTTTCGATAAGCAAGAACTGGGAGCTGGCTCTTGGTAAAATCGTAGCGTGTCTTTGGTTTACCAAAAATGTTGCAAAGCGAACGAGTAGGAAGAGAAGAGGGCTTAGATAATTGACGCGGGCTTTGTCATACGAAAAGGTTTGATGTCTTGCAAATTACGAGCAATTTGCCTTCAGTGAGAACATTGAGAATATTTACCTTTCAATCGAACTACCCAGTAAGCCCTAAACACAAATATCAAGATCGAAGAGTAAGTACGACAAAATTCAAAGCACACATTGATTAAGCAGCAGTTCAGATAATTTATTTATAGATTCCCTTTTCAAAAATAGAAGCGCACACTTAAAGCCGACTCTAGATACCCTCCACCACTGACTTTTCACATATAATTCAAAAGAAATTACCTTAAAGAGTTGTACTCCAATAACCGCGAACATGAATTGCAACAAATATGTAACCAACATGATATTACCAATGGTTTTGATTGCGACTACCACGCACTTGACCACATACTGCAGAGGAAGTTTCGTTTTTTGTTTCGTTTTTTTCAGTGTAGGCCAAATGTTTGGAGGTTTATGTGGGGGAATTTTCGAAAGGCGTGTATGTATTTATATTATTTTTCAATTCAATTTTGCGTGTGGAAGGATTATTTTGTTTGTGTGTATTTGGTGGCCACATTTTGGTTTGGGGGAATCAAATGGTTTTGCATTATGTCAGTAGTAAACAATTACATTGTTTCATTGGTTGGCAAAATTCAATTTAAATCAACCGAAGCACGTTCGAAAAGAGGAAAAAGAAGAAAAATATGTATGAAATATTGAGGAATCAATTTGCGATGGGTTTTGGTTGGCTATACAATCGATTGCATAGATTGATCGATTCTACAGTTAATACCAAGCTAAAAATATAGACAGAGAGTGACAAAAAAAATAATTATAAAATTAATAAGAATATGAAAATGTGTGTCCAAACCACATCTTTTATTTTACATGTGAAACAAAAAATTAAAATAAGCAGAAATAAAAATAAAAATGTATTAGTATCCATGGCTGGGGAATCCTCAATGAATCCTTAGTAAAACAAAATATGGAAAATATTTGGAAACGGTTACGAATCCCGTGTCGAACGATGGTACTACTTCTTGGTGTGTATTTTCCAATTGGAGTTGAGAAGAGGCACAGATACGCCGTACCGTATTGAAACAGATAGTAAAGCGGTTCACATCACGATTCCTGAATTTGTGGGACATACAGATACTGTGGATTCATTCAGGTATTCCAATTACGAAGTTGGAGAGGCTGGTTACTAATGATGGTCCGCCACTTGGCGGACAGTTAATGGAGTCTGTACACCTGGGAACTGTTTGGTTGGCCTTGATGCTAGGGTGCAAGGTTGGTTTGCTGCTTTGATGCTAGAGAAAAATCCCAAAGTAGACAAGGTGCGCTTTTGCGTGTGATTTTGGAAGATGTTGCGTGGGTGTGATTGTGCTTGTGATCTTTATCGACATATATATAGGTGTAAATACTAGTTACTTTGTTGGATTTAGACGTATACAAACGCGGAAAATGGGTGTGGAATATATATTAATATTACAAATAGAGAAGATTTATGTATGTGTACTGGTTTTGTCATTCGTGTGAGTTGTGTTAGGATCGGTGTGTTGGTTTGCACTCTCTCTTAAGTGCCTCGATAATACGAAACCCAGGTAAATTAAATCCCTCAAATAAATTAAAATTGCATTGTTCTATACAATACAGTCGCACTATAGTTTCACTTATTGGCTTTAACATTTCTTGATAGGGTTCTCGCTTCCTTTGTGGTCAAGTCAGTTAAGCTAGACTAGACTTTTTATTGGATACTCTCTTCGGTGATTATGCGGCGCATTAATAAGCAATACTAGGCAGAATATATTGTAGTATTTACATTCACTTCATCAATCATATTTTTCTTTGTAATTATATTAGCTATTAGTAATAACGAAATTTCTATACAAAAATTAGGCAATGAACTTTGTAAACCATACAAATAATTAAAAAAATTAACAATATATTAAACAGAAATTAGTTAATGCAAACTCAGGGGGATAACTATTTTTGAACAACATATTTATGTATATATTTACTTGTTAGGTTTTTTTTTGGGAGCTTGCATGAATGTGCACTCACAAAATGAGATAATAATAATAATCGAAATTTATACAAGTTTTGTTCTTAAACATATCGACTAACTAAGCCTAGTCACAACTTGTGTGAGAATATTGTTTCCAAATTGTGTATTGTCTAACTAAATTAGCTTATAAGTTAGTCGCTAGATTTGCTTAAATTCCTTGAAGGCTCTGAAGGTAGGATCACATGCATCGACATCAATCGCAGATTTATACAAAGATTTTCTTAGAATATAGCTTGGAGTTCGTAGACCTGTGTTTAATACCCTTGAAGAAATTCGATGTTCTTTATAACTAAAAAATTCAGAGGAAGAAAAGGAACAGAAGCCTTCCATTTTCAGCACCCTTGAGACTGTGAGCACATGACTTACAGTCGTACAGTCATATACCGTCGTGCTGTGCATAATCAATACTCTCGAGGATAGCTACAAGGGTATTAACAGCTTCGGCATGCCGCAGCTGGCTCCTACATGGCTCTTAATCCTTAGACTAATGGAAAACTAAAAAAAATTCAGAAAAAACTAAGTCGAACTTAAAACGAAAATCATACCTTAAACAACTGGACTCCTATCACGGCAAACATGAATTGCAGTAGGCATGTGACGAGCACAATATTTCCGATAGTCTTAACAGCGACTATGACACACTGAACAACATGCTGTATGTGATACGACGATATATATTGTTGTATTATTAATTTATTGAATGTATTACAATATGTATGCTAAAAGTGGGTAGGGTTTTATTCATTTTGATTTTCTTCTGCGCGCACAGTTTGAATCGGGTTTTAGTATGAACAGTTATACATAGTTTGAACTATGCCCAAGCCACGCCCACACATTTCTATTCCACGCCCATTTTCGTTAGGTGTTAAGAGCAATTCTAAAAGTCAAAAAATAATTGTCTGCTGTGTATAATTCAATAATAAAAACCTTCAGCTTGCGTTTTCTTATTACTCTTATTTCGGTGCACCCTACACCCAGCATTTCAAGGTTTTTCGGTTGGTTATGCTTCGCATAATCTAGAGTTGATTGATGACCGCTGCCCCTTTTTTTTGGGGCCAAAATTTGTGAAAGCTGCTTACTTGTTACAAAATTAAAAATGTATTTGTTGTGGGGTGGTTTTGTGTAAAGAAAAATCGAAATAATACATATTACATGAACTAAAACCAAAAAAGTAGAACAAGTTTTAAATTGAAGCATTTAATCGTGTTTGAGAGAAAGTAGAGGAGGTATGTGTAGGAGGAAGTTGAATGGGGTCTTACCTTGAGACCTTTGGCACGATTAATGGCTCTGAGTGGCCTTAGAACACGGAGCACACGGAGAATTTTCACGACTGAGATCGCATTCGAACTGCAGTTGAAATCGATGTTAAATTTATGTTCCAGAAGTAAAATTATATCACAACTACTGGGTGAGAGTAGTGTTTCGATTATTGTTTACCTGGACACTAAGGATATCAATGAGACACAGACCACAAGTAAATCTAACAGATTAAATGCGGATCTGCAAAAGGCTCCGTCGTGTAAAACGAAGCCGTATGAAATCAATTTCAGAATCAGTTCTATTGTGAAAACTGCCGTGAAAAAATAATCAAATTTATTGAGTACCTGCAAAAACAAACGAACGGTGAAGGACATCGAATGAAAAGTGTTGCTAATATTTAATATACGAGTACGTACAGAACAGTAACGCTCTCAACTCTAAGTAAGCCTCAATCACAACTTACAGGTACACATATTTTATCACTTGGAGTTGATTTAATTGGTCGGTGCGGGAGCTACTTACTTTATTCAGATCGTCGTTCGCCCTGAGGGGGTTTTCCGCTGCCAACATGGCTGAGGAAAACATAATGCAACATAGGATAATGTTGCCGAAATTGCCGTGGTTACAGAGCCAATGGCAGAAGACACGAAATCTGTGTGGGAACAATTGGAGAGAAGTTACTAACGGCCTTAACACGAATGTCTACGAAACAAATCAACAGAAACAAATAATATAACAAGTCAACACATACGAGTCGATTACAAGACATGCAATTAGAGATCTCTAAAGACAAGTTAGAAACAAAATAATAATGCAGAGAGGCGACAAATCTATTCAAAATTCAACTACAAAAAGTACATTACTAAAAACTAATACACCTAGGCACCAGTTTACAGACAACATATTTGAATACTTGAATACTTGGGACAAAACACAAAACGAGGTTAAGCAAAAGGAGAAAGAATTACAGAATTATATATAACTCAGGGACAGTTACACACACACAAATGGCACACGCACAGACACAAAAAACTATATCATCATTCGTGGGAGTTCTGTTGGTTGTCGAGGAAATTAAAACTAAAACATAAAAACCTGTTCGTTTGTGAGAAAAGAAAGAATGATGTGCCCGGCGGTATGGGTAGGATTTTCGTGGCCGTATTAACCTCAGACATACGACGTGGGCGTGCTGTAATCATGCCTTCTTCATCCACTATATATTCAATTATCAATTTTATCATATATTATGTATACACATATATGTATGCCAATTTGGAAAAAAATAATAAACATGAGAATATGAGAATTTGGCAAGAGATCGGAAATATTTCTTACTCGTTTAAATTTAACAAATTACGCTACAAATATCTTAGACTTAAGCTAGAGGTCTTTTAAAAATATAGCATTTACGAGTACTTTTGGAGTAACGATTGGGTGCTTAAAATTATAGTTTAGAAAAAAGTATATGTAATTATATTCGTCTTACATTTAAAGTGCAAAAAAAAGCCACAATTTCAGTTAAAAAAAGGGAAGAAAGTCCAGTTAAGTGTCAAATACTCATTAACTGATAAGTTATTTAAATTATGTACAGCCTCAAAATGCTTAACAGTTCGATGGGAGTTTGTAAATTGATTTTCTGTCACATGCAAACAACGAACTGCTGAACCAGAGTGCAAAACAATGTCAAGTATTAAGGAACAGTTCTTTAAATTCAATCACAAGACAAATGAACCAAATCAGAGAGTGTGTGTAGCTGTTGACTGTCAATCAGTGATTGATTTACCTGTTTGTGTGGCTGAAAATGAAAAATGCACTACCGCGCGGCATGGGCTTTTTAGTCTTCTTCATGCTGACTTCGGATAAACGTCGGGGGCGTGCAGTGACATGTGCTGATACTTCGGAATGGGAGTCTTTCGATTAATAATTGAGTGTGTGAAGGTGTTGGTTGTTGTTGTTGTGTTTTTGTTTTTTTTTTGCAGTGTAGTGGTTTCCAACAAAATGGCGGCAGAAGATGAGAGGCGTCGGCAGCAAAAGTTTTAAGGAATATTCGTGGTTCGGTTTCTTGTTAGTTTTCAGTAAATTTCTAGGCATAAGCTTACAGCTACAGCTTACAACTAAGTTCAGACCATAAAGTAACCTTAGTCTAGTCTTAGTTGAAAATGGAAATGAATCCACGGTAGGGAACATACCTTCCTCCTCTTCCTCGCACATCTCACGCACTTCATCGTCTGAGAGCGTTTCGTTATCCCTGGAATACAAAGAAATGTTTCCATCAATTTTATCCGATCTTGTGCTTTTATGTTCCTGCTCGTACATCTTATCTTCATCCATTTCGTTGTGTTCCATGTCTATATCAATGCTTAGATGCTCATCATCCTCTCCATCAATGGTCGGAGTGGGACTGTGGGATTTCTTCAGAGCTGGATCTTCGTGCTGGCGGAATCGAACTCAGATTTAAATACCGCCAAGTCAGAACAATAACTTGCATTGGATACATACAGGCTCCTCCTCTTTTTCTACCTCGGACAACGAGTCGGCGTCGGCCAAATTATCCACAGCAATGGCCAAGAACACGTTTAGCAATATGTAATTACCGCATATGAACAAGATGATGAAGTAGACGCAGGCCAAGGCGCCGTAGGAGGACACACCGCCATAGGCATTGATGCCCACATACATCACGGCGTTCCAATCCTCACCAGTCATGATCTGGAGGGATGTTTGAATAAAAACGAGGGGCGGCTCTATCAATAAACTCCGCCATGGGGCTGAGGTTGAGTCTTACCTGAAAGACTGTGAGCAGACTCTGCCAAAAGCAGTCGAAGTTCATTCGGTACTTTTCCTCTTTGCCATTAAAGTTAAATTTACCGCCAAAAACTTGCATGCCAAGCAATGCAAATATCACAATAAACAGGAAGAGCAGTAACAACAGCGAAGCAATTGATTGTATCGAGTTCAATAGGGAAGCAACTAGATTTGATAGAGACCGCCAGTATCTAGAGAGAAAAAGCAGAGGTTGTAGTGCAAATGCACAAAAATATATCGAGAGTCGCATCTACTCACTTGGTTACTTTGAAGACGCGCAGGAGACGGACGCAGCGCAGCACGGAGACACCCAGAGGAGGCATAACCCCCGTGTATGTGAGCAGCGTCTCCGAAATGCTGCCAATCACGACAAAGCAGTCGAAGCGGTTGAACAGCGAAACGAAATAGCCCTGAAAGCCCAGACTGTACATTTTCAATAACATTTCGCAGGTGAAGAGGCCGATGAAGACAACGTTTGTGTATTCTGAAAGCAAACGGAGTTCAGTGCTGAAACTGTACGAGTATAGTGAAGATGTTGAGACTCACCTTGAAAGTTGTCCAGCCAATCCATTTGCTGGTAATGCTCCGTGGCCAGGACGCCTGTGTTGAGGAACACCAGGACAATGATCAGCCAGTAGAAGGCTTGAGATTTGACGGCCTTGCGACAGGCCCGACGCATTCGTCTATTGACCCGGTCGAAGTCCTTCTTCATTTTGCGCCATCGGGACTCGGTCATCTGGACTTCGGGCATCTCCTCCCCCAGATTCTCAGTGGAATCCATATCGTTCGCCTGCTTCACCTTGCCATCTTGTATAAGGCCGCCCACAGCATCCGGCTCGATATCCTCGGCCTGGGTGATCCAGTCGAGATAGCCACGAAGATCCTCTTCGATCTGCTGCTTCTCGCGTAGCTTCTGGAAGTCGCCGCGGTTCTTGGCCTTGTTACGTTCCTTGGAGAACTCACCGGACAACACACCAAGAATCAGGTTCATCACAAAGAACGCACCCAGAATGACCATCGAAATGAAGTACATCCACTGCCAGTCGCTGCCCATGGCGTCTTGGATCTATGAAGAAGTTACCCTGTGTTATGGGTACGTTGATAGATAGAGCTAAGCATGCACTTACGCTGTAGAGCACATCAGTCCAGCCCTCGAGGGTGACGCACTGGAACACCGTCAACATGGCCAGTCCAAAGTTGTCAAAGTTGGTAATGCCTTGGTTGGGCCCATCCCAGCCACCGTAGCACTTCATGCCCTCCGGGCACGTGTAGCCCACGCCACAGGCCCGCACTTCCTCCTCGTATTCACCTAGATTCCGGTTTGGATCCGATTGGATTGTTTGGTTTCGGTTTTGGTGTTATGCATTAGTGATTGAATGGGGTGAAATGGGGTGAGATAATGTCATTGAGGGTCTCTGAAGGGCCATTGGGTTTTCTTGTGGTGTGTCTGTGGCGGAATATGCCGCATCTTTGGCATACTTATATTTGTCCGAACATTTCAATAGCTCTATTAGCTGGTAGATTAGTCAGGAACAGGGGACCGACTGGAGTCGTCTTAGGGTTCAGCTCTGACTTTTGAGTGTATTGTATGTAGGTGTAATTGTGGAATGTCTGCCCTGAAATTCCTCTTAGGACTAATCTTCCAGTAATGCAGCTTTTGGACGTTGATTTTGTAATGCGACATATCTGGTAGCATTCAAGACAATTGAATGATATTCGTACAACGTATGAAAGTCGTACGATGCAATGACCCGATTCCTCTTACCTGTGATCTCATCGCGACACGCCTTGTGCAATTTACCGGAGAACAACTCGAGGCCAATGATCGCGTAGATTATTATTACGAATATGACCAGGAGTGCAATGTGAAACAGGGGCACCATGGCCTTTAAAATTGAATTTAGCACAACCTGTAGACCTGTAGAATAGCGTTATGAATGGCCAATATTCGGTTTGATTCGTAGCATGCTCCTTAGTCTGATTAGTGGCTTTTCAAATTTCAAATTAAGCGCTCAGACACAGGTTGGAAATGCGGCACAGAGACTGGTATTGCGAATGGAAAATTTCTAGCGCAAGAAGATAATACTTTGGTACTTCAGAATTATATTCACTGAAACTAGTTCGTTGACTACAAAGAGATAAATTTGGAAAGCAAACAGCTCTATGTTTGTGAGCGTAGTAATTATCGTAATAATCGAAACTGATATTTGTGAACGACACAATTACGGAATTATGGATTACATGTAGGTCTATCTCTATGCTAAACTATATTACGTTAATAATGTGCATAGAGTACATTTTATAGTTTTCTGTCCCTAATCTTCTTCAGCAGTTTTCTTCAGTGCCGCATTTTAACTACGAGTCGATCAGTAGTTCCATGCAAAGCGATTCAATGAAGCCGGTGAATTTTTTATTTTAATTTGAGCGCTAATTTTGGCGGGTGCATTCAGCTCTTACTTGGTACACCCGATACGAGTCGCAACGGACGCAGCACACGAAAGGCACGCAATGCCTTCACATCGAAAGCATCCTTCATCAGATGGGAGAGTGCCGTACTTATCGCTCTGTAAAAATGTGTGGCATACAAAGTTCATACGTGTCTCAGTTTTGGATTTACTTTTGCTGGTAATTTCGATTATTGTTTTCTCTGATTGGCTCAATTTCGATTAAATTGGATATAAGGTAACATAGAAAATGGTTAAAACGAGGCCGGAGGGGGCCTAGGCGCTCTGCGCTTTTAACTGGAATATTTTGTATGCTTACCCTATAACTACAATTGTAAAATCTAATAAATTCCATCCATTTCTTAGATATGCACCATTATGTAACATAAAACCGTACGCTATAATTTTCATAACACATTCCGCTGTGAATATAACTAGGAATATATATTCAACTTTTTCCTGTTATTGTGTTTTTGTTGGTTTTTGTTGGTTTTTTGTGGGTATGTACGGATGGGGAGTTCGGAGTTTGGAGTTGGTTTTCGGGGAGTCGGGTTTTCGTATTGTTGATTTGATGGATTGTTCAGTTCATTGCATATGTGATTTGAATGCATGAGGTGGATATAAAAGATACATGAAAGAAATGCATTCAGATTAAAATTCCGCAATGTATTGCATGTAGTAGCACGAGAATATATTAATTCTGCCATTGCAATCAGCCAATGGAACTACTCACCAAGGTTTGATTCGTCACATTCGAATCGCTGCCCGGATAAGGCGTGTAAACGGCCAAGGCAACACAGTTGGCGAAAATTGTTAACAAAATAAGGAACTCAAATGGTCTAGCGGGCGAATGAGTTAAGGAAAATCAGCCTAAATATATCTAATCAGATCTAAATATATTATTGAACGTGCTCGTGTGCGGAATTTAAAGGGGACATACAAACTACGAGTATTACTTGAAATCGGGCCGGTAGAATGTTTTTTAAGAAGCGGGCTGTTCGGTTATAAAAGGATACTTCCACTCCACAATGCGTATGCACATGGCTCGCAGTGGATTCTTCAGGCTGAGGCAGAAGAGCGCTCGCTGCGGCCGATCTGGCTGCGGCTTGCCACGACGCTGTGGCCTCTTCTGGCCGGCAGCGGCGTTGGCTTTTTGGCCCCCAGCGCCGCTGGGTCCGATTGTTGTGCCGTTCATGGTTTCCGGAATGTTTGCAATGCCCATGGCATCAATGCCTGCCGGAAGGAAGGTTCGTTTTTAGAATTTTGGATTTTGCATTGATCCCATGAATAGCTCGGACAAAGGATGCCACAGGGATTAGCAGCTCGTGGCAAACTGTTAGTTGGGTAGAGACTCACCCATGATGGTGTTGCCGCCTCCGAGATCCGTTTCGGCATCGTACCGCGCAGAGTGGGAGGCATCCCCACCGCCGGCGGCTCCGCCATTGCCGTTCGGCGTGAAGCCGCCACCGGAAGCGCCTCGCTCAAAGTCCATGATGTTGAAGAATTTGCCGGCACCGCCTCCAAAGTTGTCAATCAGCTCCGCTGAGCTGGAATAGAATGGGGAGAAGGCCTGGGTGTCGTCCTCCTCCTCCTCGTAGTACTCGTCGACGTCGTCGTCGGCGTCACCTTCAACGTCGCCGTCCTGCTCCCCCTCGTCCTCGTCGTCCTCGCTATGAGCCAGTCGCTCCTGCTCATCAATATCAATGGTCGTGCCCTCTGGCTCGTCTTCGTTCTCCTCCTCGTCGTCGTCGTAGAACGGCCCTTCTTCAGCGTCGTCGTCCTCTTCGGTGATCCTACATGTCCTCCGTATGGAGGGCCGGTTGCGCGTGTTTTTCCTTACAACCACATCGGCATTGTCATCCACATCGCCGACATCTTCGAGTGAGTCATTGTTGCCACTGGCCCGTACGATCCGCACACCATCATCCGCATCCTGGCGACGCTCACTAAAGCTCTCACAGTCGGTGTTCCCCCCGGCTCCGCCCAAGGACTGATCCTGGTCCTCCTTGGCTGCGGCGACCGCCGCGACAATCGCCGCTGTGCGAAGGGTCTGCGAGCTGAGATCCGGATTGTTGGGATCGTCCTCGTCGTCGTCGTCCTGGCAGTCGTCCTCGCCAATGAAGCTGCTGACGTCCCCGACCCCGAAGCCGTGCAACGTGCTGTTATCCCCGGTGATGTCGCAGTTGCAGCTGTTGCTGCTGCTGCTGTCCCCTCCGACGGCGCTGTAGCTGCTGTCCTCGTCTCGGCCACCGCTGCTGAAGCTGCTGTTGGTGCTGCCCGCACTTGTCACACTGTTCTGCGGCTGTTGCTGCCACGCAGATGCCGAGGCGGCCGCCGATTGCGCTGCCGCAACAAGAGCCTCCTCTGGCGTCAGCCGCTGACTGCTTCCCCCTGGGGCACTGGCCGCTCCTGCAGCCCCTGCGCAGGATGCACAACTCGACTTCCGTCGCCTGCTGCCGTTCGCCGAGGCACTGCCCACCTGATTTGGTCCCGATCCGCCGGATGCCTCCCCGTTCCCGTTGCCGTTTTTGTGCCGGCGCTGCTTAAAGTCGAGCTTGTAGGTGCTGTTGTTGACTATTTGGCTGGTGACTGTGCTGAGCGCGAGTTCGGTGTTGCTTGGTCTCTTATTTGTGCTGCTCGCCGGGTTCGAGTCGTCAGGGACCTCAAGCGCACTGCAACTGTGGACAGGAAGTAGAATATTAGAGATTGTTAAGGAATAAAACACTTTTCATACACATTTGGATGCACTTGCCATTAACTACTTAGCTCTAAAGTATGCAAAAGTATCTAGTCTTGGACCCTACCAACTATTCTGTGTCATTACAACGGAGAAGATTCACCCCTGACCATGGGATAAGCTTGCGCTGTGTCTAGACGAGCTCCTCGGTACACTGTACCCGCAGAAGTTTCGTTTTATTCCACAACGGGGGAACAAAGGCAAATAAAACGTATACATATTAAGGAATCATAAAATAGTAAAAAGAATATCCGAAACTGAGAGCCGTTAAATAATAAAGAGTCATATAGAAAGGGCTTCGACTGAAAACGAGCAGGAGAGAATGCATCTCTCATTTAAACCACTCGCTGTTGCAATTGTTTTAAAGTAAAGGTTGATGTTACTTCGTTAAATACATTTAGTTTATTAGCTGAGCGGGCCGGCAATGATCGAGAATTGCAAGCGAGAGAGAGAAAGCGAAAGAAGCGATAGAAGATCGGGCTGTTGCTGAGCCGAGAACGGATCTCTGGCTCTGTCTCTTTCTCTTTTTAGCACAGGCGGTCAGCGCGCGCTCTCTTTATCTTTATCACCAACGGTAAATCAAGCAAGGAGGCCGGCAACAAAACATAACACAGTGAGAACCACCTCGTAGTGAATTCCTAGTCAGCAGAGGGACCAAAATACACTGACAATAATATTACTTACTACTCTCACCATGTATTAAAAGCGAAGGGTCTCTTAGTAGTTTAAACATTTACAATATTTTCCGGATTTTAACCATTTTCGATAAATTATAATACATTATGCATATCAGACATAATAAATAGGTACCAAAAAACCGAAACGCAACATGAACAAAAACAAAATAAAAATTCACCTTTCGTACATTTTGAATTTTTGAACACAAACTTTTGGGATAGCCCGAAGAAAGAACTTTTAATTAGTCATGCGAATACATTCCCAAATCAAAAGGCCATTAACGGACACACTTAAGAGAACATCATGATGGAGCATAGGATATACGACAGCGATGTACAACACAGAGTTACGATAGCTATACGATAGTTGGGGGTCTGGATCTAACTTACTATGCCCTAGAGCGCCTAGTTGGTTCCAAATACTCAAACTCTGGCATTGCATTGTAAATGAATTTCTTTTCGTGCTCCCGCTGGAGCTGCAAATACCTTTGTTGCAGGACCGATGGTGTGCCTGCTCCCGATGGCGACGTTCCGGTTGGAGAAGCTCCCGCTGATGTTGTCTTGATGGGCACAGGCAGCGTTATCGTCGGCGAGCGATGCTGATGATGATGCTCGGGCTTCACAATAACCACCTCCAAATCACTTTTTGCCGCGGCCGACTTGCGATTATACTTCCGACTGCCTCGCGTCGGTGTCTCGGCCTTCAGATATCGCCTGGAGGTGGCCGGAGATGTGGGTGACGGCTTCCTCTCAATAACCAAGGTGTTATCATCGTAGGCTATGCAGTTGACTAACTCTCCGCCACCCATCACGTTTGTAGCCGTTGCCGTTGCCGTCGTCGTCGCCGTCGACGATGTGGCCTCATCTCGTTGGTCATAATGCTTCGAATCCTTTTGTCTCTGGAATTGCAACTGTCGTCGCCGTTGGGAGGATGATGCAGTCGTGCTTGGGGCTCCGGCTCCTCCACTTCTCGAGCTTATGGTGGACTCGACAGTTGTCGCAGGCTGTTGGTTCTTGGTCGGGCATGATTCATCGATGACGACAACACTGACTGCTTTCGTATCTTTGCTTGCTTCCCTACTCTTATCCTTAGATTTATCCCTATCCTTATCGCTATCGTTATTGTATTTATGATTCAGCTTATTATTCGAACTAGAACTATCCAAGGCATCGTATTTGTTAATTGGTTGCTGTTGAGGCTGCTGTTGCTGTGTCAGTGAGGCATGCTCCTTATGATCTCCTTTTGGTTTCCATTAAAGTCAGATAAAGTGTAAATAGGAGAGTTTGTTAGTAATGCAATGTTATTTATAATTTACGTGTCATATTGTTGTTATTACAATGTGTAGCTTGGTGTTAAAGATGACTGGGATGTTATGAAAATCGATTGAATTGGATTTAAAAAAATATAATAAATAAAAAATTTAGCATGTAAGGTAAAAAATATAATCTTGACAAATTCATTACACATTTTCTGTGACAACGTCGCTTATCTTGGAATAACATAAAATAATTGGATAGTAACATCAATCGGTCAACAGAATAACTCCCTCACTTCAGCGCATGATGAATGATGATTGGAATCAACGAAAATGGATGGTATTAATGGGCAGTGTTCGTGTTCGCCCTGTACCTGTATTCATATTTGAAGTTTCCTTCAGGCGCTCAATATGGATTTGTCTTTCATTCAAAATGCACTTCGAAGAACTATTGTGGTCTAGAAACGTGTTAGCCAAGTGCCAGAATGCGGTCAGCCAGAGAGCCGCATCGAGGGCATCAACAGGTGGGTTTTGTCTCACACACAGATACAAACGCGCACTAATACACAGCTAGGCACTCTCTCACACTTTAGAGTCTCTCACACACATTTACACTGCGGAAAGCTTTTAATATTGTTTAGCAAAAGAAAATGTTTTGCCATTCAATTGTAGAAATTTGACGGCGGTGCTCGAATTAATTTGTAGATTTTGTAGATTTATTGGATAATGTTTTTGGACGAGTTTAAAGCGACGGTTTGTAAAATTTGGCATTTATGAAAGTCTCCGGTTGAGGGTTAGTTGCAGATCTATGGAAGGTGGATTTGATTATTGGAGAATTGTTAGGCCTCTAGTGGGTTTTCTTGCATCGGTTGCCTTCAGCACATTTCATTGGATTTCGTTTAATTCCAGTTGAGTAAGCAGACAACGAACTTCCATTAGTGTTGATAGCTTATCACTCATTGGGGCTTCGCTATATATAAACCCTTGACACACATACACAGGGAGCGTGTTTGGGTGAGTACATCCCTCTGTGTGTTTTGTGTGCGTGGAGGAGCAGGGGAAGGCACCAAAACAAAAACCCACGCAATGTTTACATTTTCCCATCGAGTCTTTGTGGCATGCAGCTGTCAGATGGGCAATCATCTCTCAGAGAATGCGAGAACGGGAGCCACTTTCTCTCTGGTCGTCGCTGCTCTCTATAAAGCTCTCTGGCCGTGCAGGAAAGCTCGTTGGCCTTTCTGTGCAGCAAACAAAATAAAAGTTCACCAAAGTGTCACAAAAGCATTTAAATATATATTTTTTTCCTGAGTGGGGCACTGGGGAATGCGACTACGCACTCGTCACTGATTAATGTGGGTAAGTGTAGCACATCAGATGGTTGAAAGATGGTTAGAAGTCTGGTTCTGGGATAGGTTTCGACTAGGAGAAAACGCCTTCCAAGGGAATGAGGTCAAGAGCGCGCGTTTGGCACTAAAACTAATTTGCTCATTAGCTTTTGATGGCCCGCCTGGGGAGTTCTTTAAGCATACTTTTGTGTGTCGCCTCTTTGTTGGCTACTCTAAAAATTACTCTGGCTTATTCGAAGCAGTATAGGGGGCCAAGCTGACCGATTGACCTACCCAGGCATATGTAATAACCCACACACACACTTCCCACACGCAAAGATATGGACGCCAGACAACACACATGAGGAAAATTCACACATGTGTGAAAACTTTTAAAGACGCACTGCGAAGAAAAGGGAAAGCATTTTTTCACATGCTTCAGGTGCTTTCATAGCACAGCTTCACTTTGCAATTCACCCACAATTATCACTAGATACAACACATTCCGTTTTGTGGTATAAATTGGTTATATTTTCACTTATTTTGTGTATTGTATTTTATTATTTTTCTCACACGCGACCAACAGCAACGTGAACGAGTTTAAGGAATCAGCCACAAAAGCACACTGTGCAGGAATAGTTAGCTTTTCGCAGAGGCAACCACGAATGTGTTGACATTTGGCAAAGCTTTCAAGAAAAGCTTACGTTCCAGGTTTTGGTGGCTTATCGATTGATTAGGGGTTGTTGAAGGTTGTGAAATCGGATAGGGTAAGCTATGAATGAATATATTATAATGGAATCCACATTCAGTTCGAGTCTTAGCTTTCCGTATAGGCCCGAAACAAGTTCACAGAAAAAGTAAGCCCCGAGAAAACCAAACTGTCTTCACCTGAACCACATCTTACTGTATAGCAAACTGTTTAGTCAGTGATTTTGTTTTTTTATTTATTTCATAGGGTTCCTGTTCACATAGGTATAATAGGTAAATATAATGAACACAGTTTCATACCATTTATAACCACATACTTTTCCCAGAAATGGTTCGCAATAAACTAAACTGAAATAGGGATAACCCAAAATTCATGCTTAGCCACAAAAAATTTGTTTATCCAACAAAATCGGAATTAAAATTATTTTAGTATAATGATAAACATGAGCGGGCATTCATGTTTTACTTATTTGTATTTGGGCCGCTTCTCTGTTTGTTCTCAGCGTTAGTACCTATATATATATAAAAAAGAAAAGGCTGAATCGATCGGAGAGAATTATTGGGATGAGTGTCTTCATCCCGCTTGCACTCGCATTTGTTGTCAGACAGCTGATTTTATCGAGCGCATGCCCGCACGTAGGTTTTGACAGCTGAAGAGAGATCGGGAGAGACTGGCACTGACACTGACGTAGAGAGAGAGAGAGAGAGGGAGCCGGTCAGGAGAGAATGCTGAAATTAGTTCTGTCGTTCTTATGGGCATTTTCTCCCGCCGTACGCCGTATTCCCTCTTGGAAAATTCACTTGAGGAGCAGCGGCCTGAGTCATCGCGAAATATTCTCTGACGCTTGCCCATATATTATCACCATTTATGATCTAAATTCAATTCTTTTCGCCCCTGGGTGTGTTCCTCGATGAGGTATGTATACAATTCGACTAATGACATATATCCGGCTGAAAATTGCCCGCTGATTTGTTGGTATTTTCCAACATCTTTTGGAGATAATGTTCACAAATTTGTATGTCATTTGGTAAACTTTCAGGAAACTCATTTTTAAAGAAAAATTTCTTTGAAAGCATTTGTTTCTGATTGATTGAATGTTTCTTTTTCTGTGTTTAAGGATACCCATGATATTTGATTACCGGCTTTATGATTTGTTTATTTCCAACGAGTTGCTTTGAGTATAAGGAAATATTTGATTGCGATTTTTTTCATGCGCTGTATGGGATTGTAAACACTGGGAATCGATCATATGGTTCTGGAATTCCTCTACGCTGCTGATATTAAACGATTATTTTACTTTCAGCTAAATACAATTTCGGATAAAATACAAGTGGATTTGTTGGGAGGAAGCAATTGGGCTTTCAGTTCCGTTTCCATCAGAAGAATTGAAATAAACTTGAATGATCCACGAGCTAGAGGAAAGACAAAATTTCGAAGAGCCAGAAAAAATCAATATAAAAATAACTACAGATAGAATACAGAATCCTAATATTTAGATGCAACAAAATTTTTTTATAAACATTAAACAGCCAAAGAAAAGTGCCTTTTACAAGAACAGCCCTCAGTAGAAGTAAAATCTGTTTCTATTGTGTCCAAAGCTCTTTGGCTGAAAAATGTGTGTGGCTAAATATTATGAAAAACAACAGAAAAGCGTCAGAGGGAAAAAAACTGCTGCCGAAGAGGAAAGTGGACTGAGGGGCAAACTTATTGTAGGATCGGTGTTCGGAGTCGGTTCGTCGGTCATTTTCGTTGGGCCAGAAGATGTTTTCGGCGCCTAAATATAGAACAAGCACACGTAGTTGGATCTGTCGATGCGGCAGTGTTGTTATTGCGCTTGCTGTTCTCATTGTAGCCCCAATTCGAAAAGCAGCAGCAACAAAAACATTCAGCAGACAATGAAATTAAATTTAGCCTAATTGTATTGCCTTTTATCTGAATAAGAATTGGTTTAATGTGCACATACCGAAATATGCACTGCAAGTGTTTGATCAGCATGGAACGCTTAAAATTCCTATTTATAAGCGATCAAAAAAAAAGGTCACTATTTTTTTATATATGTAGTATCTGCCCGATCAAGTAAATGGCGGGGCAGCTTGTTCAAAATTGCACTTACACGCTGATCCCTCTGTGTCTCCTTCGCGTGGCAACAATAAAAACACGCCGCGATGTTCATGTGGCGGGGCGGTCGTGCGTACCAAAATCCGAGCCAAAAGGCACAGGCAGCATACGTGGCGTTGATATTTTTAAACTTTTTGGGAAATATCTTCTCTTTTGCTCAATATATATTCCTCTTTTTGCTTTGACTGTTGTATATTTTCCATCGACTTGATCATTTAACTAATGAATGGTTACAGCTTTTATGGCAGTCTTCAATAACGAATTATTCTCTGAATTTATTTTACACACAGATTTTGGTACATATTTTTATATATACCTGCTTTAAGTATGCCAGCTCACTGTATAATATAGATTAATCACACATAATGATATATATATTTTCAATATATTATTTTATTCGAACTCTTTCACACTTGTGTTCCTAGAGGAACTTCTTTTCACTTAAAACTGTATTTCTCAAGGGAAAACGACTGAAAAGGTGGGGTATATGCGATAGCACGGAAAACTCAATTTCCTTCACCCGTACAGAAAAATATTTTCTGTGTGTAGCTTAAAAATAAATCAGAACACACACGAGCGCGTAGCACGGTGGTTGGCAGAACTCTGATGCGCGGAGCCAAACCAAACCAAATCACGCCAACGATCAGCCGAGAACTGTCAGATTGGTGAGATCGGTCGTGCTGCCTGCCCCCATCCCATGGCTGTTGGTGTACTCTGTGAGGTGGTATTTTATTTGGTTCTATGTTGATGTTGCTGGTATTATTTAGGATATTATTATGTTATATGTAGTCGTATTTAATGCAAGGAGAGAGTAATTTTTGTAGAGGGTTTCGCACTGGTTCAATACACTGATTCAATAGTGTTGAGGATTTTAAAAATTACTCAAGTTCGATTAAATATTCTGATGTACATTTTTTGCACGGATTTTGTAAGTCTGTTTTCAAGTGAACAAAGAAAACAGCTTCGAACTATGCGAGGAATACATTTAGTTAAGCGAATAAGATCATAGTCGTAGCCGAATAGTTTATTCCTCATCCCAAACGCACCCACAAAAGCTCAAAAGCTTCATTGGCTGCAGTTTAGTTGGGTTAACATTCGAAGCTCTTTTTAATTTTAACATAATGTTAATATAAATTTATGGCGGGCAATTGGTACGCTATAGCGAAAGCGTTTGGAAAGCCACCTAGTTTAATGATCAGTGCGAATCCAGAATTCATTAAAATGAATGTCCATCCATACAAAATATTTGTAATTGCCTCAGTTCTCCGCTGCGAATGCCACTCAATGCCTGTGGGTAGCTGCCCTCAGTAACAGGTAAGTGAAACAAAACTTTTATAATTACCAACTAAAGCAAAAACAGTGCTACAAAATCTAAGCTGCAGCAAACAGACCCCATGCTGTACGATATGTACAATTCAAACAATATTTATATATGTGATTATGTCGGCTGTAGCACCGGGGGCGGAGTCAGGGCAGTGGCAAGACCAACTTTTGTTTGTGTGTTCGTTTGGAACACGTAGCATATTTACAGCAGTTGAACTTGTAAGCAAAACTGCGCCAACAGGAAAAGGAAAATCCGCACAGATTGTCCTTCTGCAGCGGGGACGTATGGGATGGGGCCCAGCATTCCTCTTCCCAACTGCCTGCTTATACATATATTGTATAAGCTTATGCATATAATTATGAGTTTTTTAATGATATTACCAGGGGGATACCAGGAATACGAGCACTCGAACCCAGAGGTGAGCAGAGATATGCTCTCTCAACATATAGATATGAGGTGGAATTATTTAAAATTAAATTGATAGCGCTGATTGAAGTACATTAGACACAGAGTTCAAACTAATTCAGATCCTTCGCGTTCCTTTCCAAGTGGTTGCCTTAAACTGGAACCGCGATCAAATACAATATTGTATCTATTTTAAAGATTTCCTGTTCACGTTACCGATTCGCTAGCAGATTCAAAATAACCTTTTTATCATCCGCTAAAAAAATTGTTAAATTTTGGTTGTGAATGTTTTTTTCTGAGTATTCCCTTGCATTGAGCACGCGTACTTTTATTCGTGGGCTGCTCATCGGTTCAACGTTGCGTATGCACGATATTAACTTGTCGGCTAATTAAAAGTTTTTGCTGCCTGCTATCAGGGGTTTCTTTTGCCAGCGAAAACATGCTCAAAAATCGCTTGCTGGTTTTTGTGGGACCAACATCTACCACACATTTGCACACTCTTCTGCAATTGCCAACCTAATTGCATTAAAATAACTGACTGGCTGACTGGGAGGGTCGCAGAGTCCTGGTGGACTTCATTATAAGTTTCCGTCTGTGGCAGCCGAGACCCACCCAAGCAGGCAAACGGGCGGGGCAACTATATTTCCTATCTCTCGCTGCAGGAGGAGGAAGCAACAAAATGTTAAACTTGATAATTTTCTGGACATTTTAACTGTAAAGTGACATTTCATACTTTTGCGACCTTTCTGTTGGGGGTCCTTTCTGTGGGCAGACGGGGGACTAGTATACATAAACGTTACTGCAGCAAGGACGCCACTCGCCAGTCACAGGACTCTCGATAAAGTTGCGCAAAATGCAAATCTCAAAGGAAATTAATTTGCGTTGCAATGTGAAAATTGTGCTGAAAATGAGATTTTCGATGTGTTTCCTTCATTTTTATGTGAAATTTTAAGAGCGTGAAGCGAGAATGAGAGTGCTCCGGGATACGAGGGGTAAGGCCGTCGATGCTTTAAGACTATAGTGCAGGTTTTTGGATTTTTTTCGAGCTTCTTCAAATTATAAAACATAAATTGTATAAATATAACTTGAATTTAGTGGACTGTATTTATTTGTAATTCTTGTTCGGTTCGCTGTCTTTTCGGTACTGAATAATGCCGGCGCAGCGGCAAGCGAATACAGCTGTTTTTTCTTCTCTTACATTCGATCCTAATTTCCTTTTGTCTTCGAGATGGACTTAATATATAAAGATGACAAAATAATATCGGATGCGTTCTTCTACAATGAAAATAATATTTAAATGCATCCTAAAATATAATAGTCTTGGGACCCGATGACTGGAAAGAAGGTTGGGATCAAAATGAACACCTAAATATATACACAGATGGCTCCAAGATGGAGGAAGGAGTAGGAGCGGGCATATACTGCACAGACCCTGAAATAGGGCTGTCCTATAAGCTACCGGACCAATGCAGCATATTCCGGGCGGAAGTCTTTGCCATACGGAAAGCGGCGGAGGTTGCTCGACCTGTTCGTGGACAGCCAGGCGGCGATAAGATCCATGCAGTCGTCAGCGGTCAGTTCCAAAAATGTCCTGGCAAGCCTCCCAATAGATTTCCTAAGCACGACAAAGTCAGTGCAGACATATTGGGTTCCCAGCCACCAGGGCATCGAAGGCAACGAGACAGCAGACGTGCTGGCTAAGGAAAGCGTCGGGCTGGCGAACGACAGGACTGAGAACGTGACTGTCTCCCTCAGAACGCTTCAAAGCGATCTAGAGAGGCGGCTACACATACAGGCCAGTAGCAGGTGGAGGAGAACCACCACCTGCAGGATCGCGAAAACCATGTGCAAGGAGAGCTATGCTAAACTCAGCCACTACCTATTGCACCTACCACGGAAGACTGTAGGATGCTAATAGGTATACTCACTGGTCATTGCCTGGCTGCAGCCCCAATCTGGGGCTATCGAAACCCTGGAACATCTAATCTGCCAATGCCCGGCCCTCTCAAGGCCAAGATACAAATACCTTGGCAGCCCGGTACTGGCATCGCTGGAAGATGCATCCAAGAGGACGCCAGCGGAACTCCTTTGCGAAATACTCCTCGATCCTCACGGATTTCAAAACCGCTTAAACCACTCAGAAGGTCCATACGCACTTATCCGGACAACTAAGGGCCATATTGGCCTATGCGTGGCCCCGTGAGGGCCGTCCGGGACAACCCAACCTAACCTAACATTTAATTTATTGAATACGAAGGGGAGGATCATCAATTTAAAAAGTTTATTTAAAAATCATCTTCACATATCCTTTCATCTCGTACTATTTGTATGATCACCAACATTCACATCCCTATTATAATCTTTTCTTCTTTGTCTTTCAGCTCTCCTCTATTTTAATCATTTAGCGGCCGTCATATTTTTCCATTTACCCCCAAACTGCTTTTCAATTTCTTTTAATGTCGCAATCGAGTTTTTCCTCCTTTTTTTGTTCCCTCTGAGCTTTTCATATTTGCACTTGGAATATTTGCGCTCATGTCCTTTAATATTGCTTTTATGCGAACAGAGAGCGAAGGAAAGAACGAGTGCTGGCGAGGGGGGGAATTAAGGGAAATACAAATGCGAAAAGGACAGCCAGTCCACAGCTTAAGCCGCAGAATTTGTTTTCATTCGAAAGCGAGAAATGAGAAAAGGGAAATTTGGATAAAGAAAAACGCGACGCGAGCGGTATTACCAGAGAGCCACACACAAACACAGCCATTGGCAGCCAGACACGGAAGTAGCCCTTAACTCTTTATCGTTGTTTTTGTATTTCTCTCATGGCTAGACGCATTTCGGATTACATCCTACCATCCTGGGTACTCCCACTTCCCCCTCTATCCAATGTACTAGTAGGACACCGCACGTTTGTATTCTACATTTCCGATTGTCTAATACTAATCCTCTGCTATTTTTTTTATGACAAATCCTTGTGAAGGTCTGGAAAAACATCCACATGTCCGTCTCTCTAAAAATTAAGCTTCAGGGTTTATCTATATATGGATCACTTTTACGATACTCAATTCTCAATTCTAAGTCTGGCCATGTTGGAATTTAACTTAAGAATGAAATCATTTCGCTTAAGTTTTTGATACGAGAAGAAGTTTCTAGGTCTATTTTGGCGCCCAGCTATCTAAATTCGATGTACCCGACTCTCCATCTCCTCCATTTCACACACGATAAATCATAAGTATATTTTCAGCTTCCCCATCTCATGTAGTCCAAGTTTCTCCTCTATCGAGTACGACGCTCATTGCTTAATTAAGCGACATCATGCAGAGCACATACTCGTACATAAGTATACGAGCCCCACATTCACCACATATGGCCTACGCCTACCCACAGAGTGTTTCTTGTCTTGGCAATTATTAGCTTGGCTATAACAAAGGTTTTTATTTCATTGCCAAGGAAGGACATGGAGCTTGAAAGTAACCAAAGAACAAAAATGTGTGTTGGCCGAGCACTAGTCGCAGACGGTGCCTGGCTCGTTCCCAGGCCCTGGCCTGCCGATGGGGCGTAGGATATTTTTGTCGTACAAGTATCAGAGTCTGCAAACATCAGCATAATTTTATTTGCGTGAGTTAAACAATTTTTGGCATTTGGTTGAAAAGTCTTCACACAGTATTTTTCGCAAATTAATTTTCCAGTTCTAAACGTTCCGGCTATGGATTTTCAGCAGGTTTCTCAATATTTAATTAACTTCGATATTAACGATGTTATACTTCAAGTAATTCAACTTAATATTTGCAAGAGTAAATGCGTTCAAGCCAGAATTAGCGGATGATAATTCAATGGTTGCTCACAATTCTTACTTAATTTATTGGTGATATTTATATTCTTTCTTTTTGGGTTTGACAAGTCATTTATGAGTGACTTAATTTATTAAATATGTGGATATAAATTAATTGTGTTTCCCATAATTATATACATTTTATGAATTGATTCCTTATTCATTGAGATGTCACCAGTGCAATTAAATTTTACCCCATTTTATTATGAACAATTTTCATATATTCTCTAACCACTCACAGCCTTGAGCTGGGAATAATCATTAACAGTCACAAGTAACCATTCAGTGTCACAATTCACCGAATTCTAGTCACTAGAATTTGGTCTAGCAAATCTCTTCTAGCAGTCATTCCAACCAGCCGCTTCACATTCCGCTCGGTCACTTTAAGCCCAAGTTGAAGCAGCATTCATGTGGGCAGCAGCTCGTGCCCGTGCCTATTCCAGGCCATTATCAACTCTTTCCCCTCTATCCGCTCCGACTTGCACTTTTTTCAGCTGCATGCGTCACAGCTGCCTCTGCTCCTTGCGTCTTCTGTCTCTCCATTTGGGGCCGCTTCCTTTGGCAGAAGCGTTCCCCTTGGACTTTTATTGACACTGATAAGTGTGCCCAGAGCACGGCAAAAAGGTAAGCAAAGCTGGCAATTTAAATTGAAATTGTTTGCCGCATCGCAACAGCAGGCAGTAAAAACGGAAAACGACAAAACGGAAACTACAAAAAGTAAAGCAGAGCCGAGCCGAAGCAAAGCAAACGAAAAAACCTGGATGGGAAAAAATTAAGTGAGACAAAGTGTTTTGTGACAATGCGGAGTAGCTGCAGAAGCGGGCGAGTAGGGGCCGGGCCGGGCCGGGAAAATGCAGACCGACCTGAGATTCGTTTGCTGCAGCTGGTGATCTGGTCGAGTGCGTGTTAATTCCATTTGGGCAGCATTTTTATTGACTAACCACACAGACACTCGTATTGGCCACGTCCCGACTCCATTCCGCATTGGGGACTTGGGAGGCAGAGGCGGGAGTAGGACTTGGATATTGTGTGTCTTGATTGTTTTGTTTAACATGCATAAGAGACAGAGCCGGAGATGGGCTTGAATCTTCATTGAGTTCGTTTATCTGCATCTCAAACCAACTACTGCAATCCTGGCTAGGAGCTAAAAAAATAGCTCTGTCTGCCCCAAATATGTATGTTTGTACGATGCCCATCCTCATCCTCTCTCAGTGTCTTCTCACTCAGTCTGCTTTTTTCTATTGGGTTTTTCTTAAATTTGAAATTCTTATTACAGCCTTTCTGCTGCTGAGCAACCGGGAATATTTTTCGAGCTTCTCACACTTTTGAATAACTAAAATGCGGTGAACCACAAATCGTTATTATTTTTACTCATTTTATACCCACTTTTTTTCATCTTTCCCCACAAGTTAGTTATTTCAGAGGAATACTTTTTTAAGCACTTTGCACAGATGTGCCATAGGTGTGTTGCTTATTATTATACGATTCCCTTGATTTTCTGTTATTCTTATTGCACTACCGACACGATTTTTCCTTGAGGAACCAAACCCACTTTTTCAGATAGGTGTTTGATGAGATTCTTTAAAGTGAAAATTTACAAAAAATACAGCACAAAAATCATTATTTTTGCATTTGAAAGCTTATTATTTCCCAGACCGTAAGCTGAAACCACAAAGTGTTGAAGTCCAATTTATAGCTGCGTTCGCTGCTCAGAATGGTAAAGTTCACGACAACCAAATGTAAGAAATGTGAAAAAGAAGCGCTATCAATTAAAAAACATTAAATAATAAACATAATGGTTTTAAAAATTACTTTAAAAAAAATTCTAAAGTAAAAAAAAAAAAAATGTAAAGCCCGAAATCTATAAAAAAAAGGTTCCATTTTGTCGAGTAGTGTTGTTTTTTTTCGCCTTCACAAATATTTAATGAAATAATTTGAAATTGCAAGACACTCCAGATCGTTACTTCTCACATTGGCGATAATTAAAAAACAATTTCAATGAAAATGCTCTCAGATAAATTTGTTCCGTCAACGTTTCCAATTGAACTCTTTTGCCAGCCCTATTCGAGTATATCACCTGGCGGGCTGCAAAAACTTTGCCAATAAATACACGCATCTCTGCACTCATCCAGCACTTGAACGAGTAGCCTCCCTTCCCTCGATACCTTTCTTGGCAAACAAAAGTTCGAAGCACAAAATAATATCGTACACAACGCATATTTTTCGGTCCTTCCTCAACTTCTTTGCACAGTGGTGCACAGTGGTGCACAGGAGTCTAAGCAGGGGATGCAGAAGCTGAAAAGAAAATGGCGCCCAGAAAGCGGAAGTGCACATTAGTTGTATGCAAAAAGTTTTCTGTAAAGGGAAGCAGAACTTATGTACACACAGCAGCAGCCCCGGCAGAAAAAAGAACAGCCAAAGAGTAGCAGAACCCCGCAAATAGAAATTTGTGGATGGTTCGCCCTGTCAGCTGAGCGGAAAACTCTCTGCCCAACTAAGGAACTACGCAACTGCCAAAGGAGCCAAACTGAGAAGGTGCGAAGAATTTTCGTGCACACCTGTGCAAAAAATGCTTTCAAAAACTTCTATATTTTCCCTTATATAAAGATTTCTGAATTTTTTCGTTTTTTTTCAAATAATTTTGGATATTGAAAGTTGTTCCTGTTGTTGGAAAAAGCGTTGGCGTTGCATTTCAATTTTCGTACGTTTTTTGTTATTTAATTTTCTGGCTGCTAAGCAAAGTTTAAAGTATGCATGTCAAATTATTTGAATATTGCAGCCCAGTCACGATTTTTAAGTAGAACATCAGCCAGGGTAGTCAGGAGCAGTAGAGCAGCGGAAACAGCAGTAGCAACAGCAGCATCTAAAATGCAGTCAGCCTGCCTGTCTGGGAATGTTGCCCCACTGGCTTGTCTGTCCAAAGAATCGCAACAGATTTATTATTTACATGGCAGTAGGGGCAGATAGCTTGTGGGCGGCGGGTGTGGCACAGAACCTTGGATGCTACATTTGGCGGCAGGCACAATTCGATAGTTCTCGTCCTATATATACTCATACTCATACAATATTCTGTGATGTGAGTGAAGGCAATTCGCTTTGGAAGTTGAACCTGCAGCTATTCCTGCAGTTATTGGTCATGAGTCGATTCAAAATCAAAATCATTTTTTCATACTTCATTTCTCTCTATTAAAGCGATTACATGGAAGAACGTAAGATGGTAATTCGGTTTTATGATCATTATCTGATGGAGTTTTGATTGATATTCATTTTAGATACAAAAAGTTTACTGGACTTTGAATAATGTTTTATTGAATTCAGTTGTATCGGTGACTTCAAATGAAGTGAAAGAACGAACCTGCTCCATAAGAATCTGAGTTTCAATTATGTTAATCGATTCGATTGGGGAATTCTATTAAATTGCGCTTTCAAAATATGTTTTCATGAATTTCACAACTAAAATTTGCCAATGAAATACTTTTAATAACATCCAAATACAAATCTTATAGAGTTTCTCAAGAAGTGTATTAGTAAACTTTCCATCCGTTCCTAGCAAATTCGCTAAAGTTAAGTAATTTGAAGCTTTAAATTATAAATTTCAACAGCATCGCCTCCGTATCGTACATTCCTTAAGACAAGTTTATTGTCGTCGCCATCATTGCCATTCAGGACCATGCCACGCCCACGCAACAGTTGGTGCTGACATTGCAGGACAACATTTTGGAAGAAAATCAAATGGAATTTATGGTCTGGGCATCGCTTAAGAGTGGAGTCGAGTAAAGGCTGGAAAATGAACGCTAGCCTGCCATCTACTGTGGAAACCTATAAATTGTGTCGGACTGTAAGAAAAGGGCGAAAATGTCTGTCATTAAATTAACGCTAATTTGTTTAGTGGCCTCTGGGGAGACATTTACTGAAGAGGGCCGAAAGCAGAGTGAAGTGTCCACTGAAGTCCATCGGTGGCGTTTACTTAATTTTCCATTCCTCTGTGATTTATGCACTACGTCTACTTTTCTCTGTCTGTGTCTCTGGTTGCTTAAATTGAAATTTAATATGACCTTATGAATCAGTTAAATGTATTGTAATTGCCAATCGATGCACTCAGAGTCCAACGTACAAAAGCATTCATCCAAAATGTATTATGCGATGCGCATTGTTACCTCAGGAAGCAATAATTACGACTGGCATGTAATCTAATATCCGTCTGTGAGGATACTGAACTGAATTTTGCGGTGGGTAATCGGTCGGGGAGTATTGGGATATTGGGACGGCTGGCATAATAGTGGGCGGGCGCACCTAATGTGTATAACATAAATTGTCATTGTTAAAGTGCTAATGAATTTTTGGCATGCAAATCTCGCATGTAATGTGTGCTATTATAAGTCCCCTTTCCATCGCCGTCATCCCTTTCCCCCTGGGTGTCAGGAATGCGACTTGCTGGCCATCGTTTTTGTAGCTTAACTTCGGGTCACGCACCATAGAATGTGTTTGCTTGAGTTGTGGAATGTAGGCACTGTTTTTTATCATGCGAAAAGTTTTGTTGCAGGCACAAAATTCGATGCCATCGATGTGATGCCCCAGTGGGCGTCAAACGATTTTTATGTACTTAAATACAGAACGTCACAACACAAACTGATGAAATCGTTACTCAGAAAACATGCGGTATTAATACATACATAGTTATTACCCACGGAAAATGTCAATATGGGATACTCTGTAAACCATTAATATAAGCCAATGCAATATATGTATGTACAGCTATATTTTATGAGCTGTCTTGCTTAACCGTAAAGTACTTGTAAATACTGCCGTTCTCTGTGCAATACTCTTCCAATTTTATTGTTATTTAATGCCCAGCAAAATAAAAAGTGCCATTATTTTATTTTACACTGCGGCTGAGAGCCGCCTACACGGCGTCTACGATTATGTGTGCGTGGATCGGCTAAAGCCTTGTTGGTTCTATATGGAATTGCAATTTATGCTGCGCACAAAACAATTTTCCAACGCCTCAGATACCCTTGCAGCAACAGGGAAAACAGAGCGGCCCACTGCTTCCGAAAAAGACAGTGAATGAAAATTTATGTTGGATGCGTGACCGTAAATGCTGTGTGCGTGATAAATCAATTTTCATTGCACACACACGCATACCATTTTGTAATTGTGTGCAATTTGCGGAGGGCTGGCGAATGGAAGAGCACCACTGAGGGAGCCTGCAGCAAAATGTACATACAATTTTAAGTATTTATGCACCCGAGAGGAGGGGGTTTAGCAGTTAGGCCCGTCGCCCATATCGGCCATACGAATCGGAACGGAACTATTTGCCAGATTTTGGTACTGTAATGCATTCAATTGACAATTGGCTTGCGTGATTGATATCTCTCACCCCTTGCAGCACAGCGAACACACCCGAACAATGACTGTAAATGTCTGATTATTTTGTGATTTATGCATTGCAATTTGAACCCTCACCCAGATGTCAGTGCAAACGAGCATGGCCAATGCCGATTTCCACTCAGGTTAATTTCAATTAAAAGTCGCATTTGGGTTTTAATTAACACAGTACAAGTACCTATGTACATACACTTGTCTGTATGCAAACGATATGTGATCTGATAAATGTATGAGGTCGGGCACGTATAACGAAGCAGGACTATAACGAAAGACAACTCAATCAGAGCTCATTTTTCGACAGAGTGTTCAAGAACTGATTTAATAAAAATGCTTGATGCTACATGCAATTCTTACCTTGTACTTGTTGTTGTTGAGTCTGTGGAACATTCAATGAAAAAGTCGGCTGGCAAGACGCTGGATCGTCGCGCTACCTGTTCTTTTAAATATTCCGTTGTAACACAATTTTATACCCGTACTAAAAAAGAGTTAAGGGGTATATTAGATTTGTGGTACACGTGGATGTGTGCAACGCAGAGAAGGAAACGTTTCCGACCCCATAAAGGATATATATTCTTGATCAGCATCAAAAGCCGAGTCGACACAGACATGTCTATCCGTCCGTCCCGATGAGCGCCTAGATCTCAGATACTACGAGTATAAGAACTAGAGCAACGTAATTTTGTTTCCGGACCCATATTACACTGCTACTGGGACGAAAATGTGTGGCATCCACAATTTTAAAGATACCAGAAAAGGAAAAGCGTAGATCGGGAGTATCTACAGGACTGCCGAATCTGAATAAAATCGAATCATTATTATAGCCAGAATAAATAAATAAAGATAATAATAATACAAATAAAGAAATCTATGTATAATCTACATTTTAAATGTGTAATCGACATTGTAGATGTAGATAACAGATGTAGCAAAAAAATGTAAAATGTTTTAAAATTCTATTTATATCATATGATAAAAAATGTGTATACTGACTAAGTACGGGCATAACAGTAGAGTCGCGTCCACAGAAGCGAATAACACGTGCCTTCTCGTTTTTTGTTTTTATTAAATCATCGTAGCTATGTTGCCGCATTGGTCAGTTACTGGGGGTTGAGTCGTATGTGCAGGACAGACTCTCGTATATTGATTTCTTACCGTGTAATGACACGTGTCCCTAACACTTTTTGTTTGGGTTATGTACTCTCGATGAACTCACTTTTCTCTTATGATTTTGCGCAGCTGTTTACAACAATACAGTACCAATTATTGGATTTATGCTTTGTTTTTAATTTTATATTTTATTTCGAAAGCGAATACGGTGGCCGCATGACTATAAGTCTGCAATGACTGGACACGTCGACAGAGAACACGAAGTATAGCGTGCTTTTCGTATTTTTGTTTGTGTGTGTGATCACAATAATCCACATCATTCAGCAAACAAACTATTGGTTAAACAATATGCATTTTATAATTTAAAGCCTGGTACCACTAACTATATGAACACTGACGATTGTGTGGAGGGTGACATATATATATTGTGCGCAAAACCAAATAGAGAGTTGCAAATTCCTCCTTTTTTTTCAACAATATGTGCCACTCACATCTTCAGAGTTAATGTTTTCCCCTTTTTAATTTTATTTGATCTTTCACAATTGGCACTATTTGCAAAACATAGCTGATTCATCATCCCTATTTTAGTTATGCTCCACTCCCTCACGGAATAACTAGTAAATACCTGGCAGGAATTTTCCGCGGTGCTGTAGACAGGCCTTTAAACATATTCTGTACGTTTAAAAGAGTTTAAAAGCTCTTAGCATTAGTTATGTTTTTTGTATTCCACAACTAATCAAGTAAATATTCTATTTTAGTATGCACTCTAGTATGTTGCTAACATTTTCCTTCAAATTTACCATCAAAGCTTTCACCACTAGAACTAAGAGTTGCTCTGCTACATACCACATTCTACTAGTAAACGCTAAAAAAACACAACGTTTGTGTGGTTTATTTGTTTCCAGCACAAAAATGAGTAAATTCACGAATATATATCTCTATTCACGAGTAATTTGAAGCGACTCCACCTGCTATTGCTTGGGCGTCTCAGCGGCCCTCATCAACTAAAGCACAAGGAGAATAAAATTAGTATTATGTCCAGAAGAAAGCCAATAGCTGGCATATCGATTAGAATACGCACTAAATCGCGGTGAAAATTAAATAAACAAGCTCTATCGCTTGTGCCTGTGCTCAACTTAGACATATCCACCGCTTGAAGATCCTCGCTAGAGCGACCGGGCGGGGGATACTCCTCCGGCTGAAGAATAACCAAAGTCATGTAGACTAGCAGCTAACATTTAAAACAATCTCCAGTAGCCTAATGGGTATAGTCCAAAATATAGTTTTGTGGTACATTACATAAATGATATATAGTAGTGAATTTTTTTGACCACTATGACTTGTGTTTCGAATGATCGTTCTTACTGGTTCCTGTTTATATATTCATGTATAGTGTGCAGGAAAACAGGATCTATGTAAAGGTTTTATAGGTGCTTTTTTTACTTCTACAGTAAGCCCCAGTGGCCTAATGGAGAAGGCGCCGGCCTCCTAAGCCGGAGATTGTGGGTTCAAGTCCCATCTGGGGCTATTTTTTTTTGTTCTTTTCACGAAAATAGTTTTTAGGATGATACGGATACGATCTGGACGGAGAAGCCAGCGACGGATTGACGGGCATTCTTTTTTTTCGATTCGGTTGTTGTTGCTGCTGATCATTAATATTTTTAATTTAAATATAGACATTTCTATACCATTTCACATAATCCATCCAATGAGAATATTATTGGTGGCTTCCATTAATCCTAGCTAATTAATTAAATAATTGCCTTCCTCTCTCTGCCCACGCTCTTATATTTATGATGCCTTAACTGACTTTATAGCGCACACGCATACACAAAGTTGTGTACCGACTACAGATACACACATGTGCTCACGTGTGACCTCAAACCCCCTTTAACTCCACCCCCATTTGCCACTCTTGACTTTTAATGCCCCTGCTATAAATGTCAAGTCCCGCGAGGGCGTCGCGCCCTCCCAGAAGGAAATGACAAAGACCGGCGGAAAAAACCACAGCAGCGCACAAAAGCGCCAAAAAGGAAGAATAAAACAAAAATAAAAGATGGAACAACAAGAAAACTGAAGGCTAGATTCGAAAGCCGAAGAGCACATACTCCATAAGATCGATAAGCTATATGCAGTGATCTAATGCTGGTTAATTTCGACAGTAGCTGTGCAATTGGCCGTGCGGCCGAGGGTTTTGGTGCAGATCGAGAATGTGTATACTGCTCGTAATTGGGGTCGGAGATGTTTTATTCCCTAATTCATAGTACCCTCAGCAAGAGTATAAAAACAACAACAAAATGACATGCTCACACGTGCATATGTATGTGTGTGCATATACCAAAGGCAGACACAAACAACCAAACAACATTAAGAAATTTGTAGGAGGCGAATGCGTTTTATTTAATTTTTATTGCCCTCGACGATGCTCTGGGCCAATTTGTGAGTGTGTCGGAGAGTGTACGAGTATGGGTGAATATGACTGTGAGTAGGTGGGTGATGTGTGTGAGTAATAAAGCATTTAAGAATTATGAGGGAGAAGGCAGTCGAGCAACAAGCTGGGAAACAATTAGCCGGCGACCCACGAAAGTATGCTACAAATAAGAAAGAAATTTCATGAGTGTTGAGACCGAAGAGGAAGTACTCTTCTCTGTTCCCTACACCATCTATAATAGAGATAAAGAGGAACACATAGCAACTGCAGCAACTGGGATTAAATCTGATTTGCCTTTATATCCTTGTATAAATTATTCAGAAGATGGTAGCCGCTATTAAGCTATATAATATTAATAATATTAAATATATTTGTCTTAAAGTCGTATCATATTTCACACTCTGCACATACTTTCACAGCTCTGCCATTCCAAATCTAAAAATCCCATATTTTACGCTTGCCCCTCTTCGAAGGGTATGTGATTATGGGTGGGCAATTTGCTGTCGTATTTTTGTGCAAACCGAGTGAAAGAAATTGAGATGGTCGACGTGATGCCATTAAAGTGGTACAATCGTGACCGGGCACACCCTACAGGAAAGCATTTCGCCGGCTTATGATTAATGCTCTAATGAAGCGCACAAACAACAACACAACATCGGAGGGCAGTGTAAAGTAACACCCGAGCGTGAATGAATGGGAGTGTGAGAGAGGGAGGGACGGGCCGAAAGTTGTTTCGACAACGACAACGGCAAGTAAACCGCACAGGATGCAGATGCAGGAAAAGTTTTGCATTGCACAACACCAACAAGGACGATTCGAGAATCAGGAACAGCAACAACAAGTGACAAACACTCATGTGCTTGGGGAACCGCCCATCGCCCCATCTTGCTCGTTGGACAGTGTGACCGTTGCAGAGTTCGAAATTAAAGGCCAAAACTTTGCCCTGTCCTTCGGTCACATCAGCATCAGCTCGTCCGTGAGTTATGCAAGTGACGTTTTTCGACCCACAACAGCAGCAGTGCATCCACGGGACACTGCAGCGCACTGGTGGGCGGGTCCTCGTCCTCTCCACACAGCCTTTCCGCTTCGGCCATTCGCTTCGTTTGTCTCTGTTTGCCTATAATTAAGCCTAATGTGCGCTACGTCGACATTTTAAGCATCTTTTCGTAGCCCTGCTGCTTGTTGCTTGCCGGCCATGTCCGTTGTTGTTGCGGCTAGTTTCTGGCTTGTAATTGGCAGCGGACTGTGGGGGAATGTGCCATCCACCATCTCTGTCGGCGGTTTGGAGGGTGGGTGGTTGTCCTCAAACAATTATTGCCGCAAAGCTAAAACTGTTTGTTGGAGCAACATTAAATTTGTGCTGCAGTAATTCGCTGCGTTAAATAATAGGTACAATTTTTGTTAATCACGGATATACTTATTTTGTTTGATAAATTCTGCGCAGTAATATGCAAAACATAATAAGAAAATAAGCAGGGTAAATTAGCATCTGGCACTCTCCGTCTCTCCAATCTGTATCTATACCGCCACCTTTTTTTACTTCTGGAAGTATACATATAAATTGCAATATGATCATCGCTTTGTTATAATGCAACACCTACGAAGCAGCGAAGTCCCATGTAAGCCCTTAATTTTAATAGAATTTTTCTAGTTTAAAATAAAAATTAATACATAATATAATTATAACTATTACAATTTAATGCTTCACTTGTTTGCACTTTCGAAAAGTTGCTCAAATTGAAATGCTTAGGTCATACGTAATTTTAATTTGAAAAAGTCCAGTCTTAAATCAAACCTTAACAATGTCTTTTTTTTTTAACTGAAACGCTAACAAATTTAGTATAGATATTAAATTTTAATTTTAAGGATTAAGTTAAGTAAGTATATATACCTTTAATTATATACATATACAAATGTACGAAGAGATATAACTATAGATCTAATAATATTTTGTTCATATATTTTAAATGAATTTCTTTTGTGATTTTCGATAAATATGGACAGAGAAACGGCACTTTTTCCCATTTTGTATCCTTTTATTTTTGGAATTCCTGTCACTCAACCCTTTGGCACCCCAAAATTAATCATTTATCGAGTGATATTTTCCTTGTATTTCCGTGCCACCCTGCGTATTCAATATTTACTTTTCCACCCGAGCAACCCACTTGTCCCATAAATTGCTTATTGAAAAATGCCGCCAAACGTGACGCGCTCCGCATATTAAAAAACATTTATTTTCCGCAGCAAACGTTGAACCTTGTCTGGCTCATAAAAATTAAATACCAGAGGAGCGAAAAAATATTGAAAAAATGTACATAAGGTTAGTCATAAACGGAAATCAAATGAAAAGGTCAGAGCTGCACGAAACCCTCAATTTGCCAGTTGCTCGTTAAAATTCGAACAGCGAACCGCCGATCTCACCCGCCCTATTTTGCCTACTCCCGCCGTTCCCTCTGACCCTTGTCGGGCAAGTGTTAATTTATTTGTCGGTTGATTACAACGCGCATCCGGCGGCCCGACGTCGTGTTGGCACCAAAAACAAATTAATTTTTATGTCTGTGCGAGGGGCATAGCGGCACAAACACATTTTGAGTAGTGCGACAGCCGACCCGAAGCCGGAAGTGTATTAATTTCCGACCAGAGACAGGAGCACCGGAAAAAGGAACGTCGGGTATCAAGGTGAAGGTTGATCTGTCGCCAAGTAGAGTTATTTTTGCTTTGGAAATGTGTAGACCAACAAATTTAATAAATTTGTTACGTTATTTCCAGCTTTAGTTATGTTAATAAACTTCAACATCAGAACTGAAATATTGTTCTCTAAGCCGGTGATTATGGTTCCAGTCTAGCCTGGCATGGTGTTAATTACGAGCTGGTTAGAAAATGACAGCGACCTAAGAATGATTCGAATTCTGTTCCTATCTATGCTTCCATTCCTAAAATACACTAGAGCTTTTTAATTGAATGCGGCTTGAGCCAAGCCATTTGAGCCATTTCCATTTGAAACAAGACCACGTCAGTTCTCCATAATTTGTTGAAGCTTTAAATCCTTTCAGCTGACACAATGCCAGGTCAGACTAATGTCAAGACAAACAATGTCGAAAGCCAAAGAATTTATTTCCATTCTCTTTAGCCGCTTGGACAATTATCAGTTTCACATTTCATTGTCTAATCACGGCGGCCTTCTCGTATGACACCCAAAGCCCAAGAGTCCGTAAGGAAACGAACCGGCTAGAATAAACAGTCGGCGGCCTTGCGGCAAAAGTCGGTCAATTGTCAGTTGTCTGTGGTGGGCATTGCCGTTGGTGTGGGTCTTCATGGGTACAGGGGCTGGAATCGGGGTGTGGACTGTTGGCTTTGGCCAAGGCAAATGCATTTTGCAATTAATGGCCATAATTAATTAGGTTTAAGCGAAACATCGCTCCAACATACTCGCAGATATTTACGATATATCTGAAAGCAGATACTGCACTGTGGAAAAAACTCTCCTTAGCAAACAATATTTTTAATAAATTTTAAAGAATTTGTTTGAATCTTCAAGAGCAGATCTAAAACGAATACCAATATGTTCTCCTCTTTATTTTCTTGATACGTATATATTTTAGCATATATTTTACACATTTGTGCAAGTGCAGTGCATTTGTATATTTACCTGATGTCGTGTTCTTATCGGCTTGCGTGTTGGGTAAGACGATTGAGGCTGAAATGTTGGCCAAAGAATGGCGAGACTCATCAATTGCAATGATATGGCCGTGTCCCAGGATATTGTAATTAATCCTTAAAGTTCTCGACTTGAGTTGAAATTCAATTAAGCTTTAATCAATGGCGAGGCAACAGCGATCCACGTACATATCCTGTTGCACCATCCCCATCTGCTTCGCCCGAACTCTGCTCCTCACTCACATCATAACGACAGCCACAAATAACCGCAGGATAACTTCATTTGCATGAGCCCTGGCCAGACCATGGATGGACTGCCCTCTGATGGGATGGGATCTGGGTCTGGTCTGGTCTGGTCAGATGATGCCCGTACAGACAAATGGGGGCGTGATCAAGTGGGGAGTTCAGATGGAACGTAAAAAAATGCAACTCTGAACATTTGGAAAGCCGACATATAAAATATTATATATTTATACTCATGTGGCGATGCATCTGCGCATATATATTTTTATTATGTCTCTCCTCTTGTCTGTTTTTACATTAAAGAATTTTATTATTGTTGTATCTACAGTATACCGACGGCCGACGACTGATGCTGCAGTGGCCGTTGTTCGCTGCTTGTAATACATGCATGCGAAAATTTCTTACATTAACAGATAGTTTAAAAAAAAATTGGATAAATATTCAACGCTTCTTTCCAATGGTAGCAGGGGAATACTCTTATAACATGTGAGAAAATGGTATTTAAATATGTAGAATAATTTGTAAGGAAATGTTGCAATTCCAGACAATTATGCGCACAATAAAATTACAGTCTACTATTGAAACCTTTTCATGAGGCTTCCACAATATTTTCAAGGTATTTTCATAGCTTTAGGAAATATCATTCACTGCGTTCATTCACTTACTCAAATCTAAGATGCAAATAAAATATGAGTATCTACCGAAATCTAACCATTATATCTTTGCACTTTGCAGTTGCTTCCCAAGTCCATCTCCCGTACCGTATTCCTCGTTATCCGGAAAGTTCCTTCATTTACGCGTTGTCATAGCAGTGCAATAAAACGCTTGCCATATGAATAAATAAATACAAATTAAATTAACACTGTGAAGTTTCACAAAAGCGAAAATGCATAATTGTCGTGAAATGTTGAATTAAAACGAGAACACGTTAAATGAAAATACACGAAATGGGCAAGTTGAGCATTTCACTGAATTACTTTTGAGTCTGAGGGTCTCATAAATTAACCAGAAGTGTGCTCAAGACATTAGTAAATGGTCAGCAAATGGTTTCGGGTAAGCTTAAGGGCTCTAAGGGTCAAGTTGATTTGCATGGAAAAGTCATAAACTTTGACTAACTGCGACCAAAAAGGGTTAAAGGTTGGGACCCATCCTCCACTAAGATGTCAAATCAAGAAGTTGTTTCGGACATGGTCTTTGGAGGCACTATTTAAAGGCCATGCCTTGGGTTAAAGCTCATTTTACAACCGGGGAGGATACATGATTATCGACATTAACAACAAAAGGCACTTTATTGGCATCATCAGCAGCAGGCAACAGGAGATGATTGCAGATTGGTAGCCATGACTACTGCATTTGGCAAGTCTGTCATGTGCTCCCCATAGCGGCGACGTCCTTATCCCTGCCGTACGTTCCTATCCTGGCCAGAGCACGAGGCCCGACGACACTTTGGCCACCTGCACAAAGGGCTATCTCCTTTCCTGTTGATAGATTGCTGTGAACGGCTGTGGCTCCATGCAACATTACACTGATAATATTTGCCACGCTCTGCTCCTATGTCCGAGTTCCGGCCCAGCACGAAAATAGGGGTCTGAAAGTTTGTGCTTAAAGGTTGCGGTTGCTGGTTGGCCAGTGTGTCCTGCGGTGATTCGAGAGGATGACTTAAGGTTGATTAAGCTGCGAGAGGAAGCTGGCGAAATGCGATTCGAGGTTAAGTGGATGCCTGGCTGTTGTACCTACTTCTTCCTGCAAATTGTTGCGAATTGTTTGACTTTGGTGCGGCTATCGCATTAGAATGTCGTGGTTTATGGGGAGCTGGTTAGAAATGTGTCAGTTGGGTTGCAGTAAAACAAAGACAACATTACTTAAGAAACGGGTTAAGAGTGGAATGTTCAGTTGGTTTATCTGCAATTCGATAATGACAGATAACGAAGTTAATTTGGAAGCAAGAGTGGGATACGATAAATATCCAGAGGATTATTATTATTAGTATGAGGATTTAATACGCTTAGATAAGCCCAGATTAGATAAGTTGTTAGTTTCGCTGTGCTATAGAGCGAGTAAGTTTATTAAATCTTAAAGTCTTGAATACTTGGGATCAGAAATATAGATTAGTCTTGACTATTTTGGAATGTATATGTAAGGCATGTCCATGCTTTTAAAATCTACCCCACCAACTCTGTGCCTTTATTTTTATATTTGGAAGACCTTTCGGAAAATAACATTTCGGACGGAATACAAAAATTTGAAAGATAGCTGAAAATGAGTGTATTGTCCCAAAAAAGGACATTGAATAAAATATAAATATAAAATTCTGTTCAATTCAAATTAATCTATTTTATTGTTGGCCTTGGTCTTTCAGACCGACAATCTCCTTTTATTTTCCTCTTGTTGTATGCCTTTGGGTGATCCGATTAGTTCCACCTAAATGGTCATTTTCTGAGATGTAATATTAGCGTGAACCGTCGTTCTTATTGCTGCTCAACTGTCAGACAGAACGGCAAAAAGAAAACCATGGCCACATGAAATTCGGATGCAGGTAATTTTTATTTCATTACTCAGAATCTTAATATTTCACAAATACTTTTTTCCCCTATACACCTTCATTTGCCTAAGTCCCAAATAACATTAATCAAATGTCCAGAAAATACCCAAAAGCTTTATCGACAAAAAAAAATCATACGAAAAATGCATTTTTTCACCCATTTTTTTTGTATATTGAAGTTGTTTTCTTGTATGACGAGGAGTCATCGAAATGGACCTCCTTTCCACTAAGCCATCCATAAAAAGTGCTCAAAGTTTTTGTGCGGCAGGCCTGTCCTTGACTATTAGTTATCCATGTTCAGTTTTTCAGAGCCTGTTCCTGTTGTAACTTGAGCCAATATTTTTTTAAATATTCCTGTTCCATTTTCGCCATTATTTACTGGTGGGCTGACTTTCACTTCAGCCCGTCTTTGTCTCGCTCCCCCCACTTCACTCCGTCCGTTCACTGCCCGGTGCGATAATCCAGACTTGTGCCATGTGAATAATGATGCTCCAGATGCTGAGGAAAAAGTCGCTTAACGTTTTTTTCTATCTTTCCCCGCAGCCATGGAACATTTTTTCACTGTCGGCGAATCCGAGAAGACCGCGTGCTGGTGACAGCTGAATAATAATAAGAATATTTTTTAATATTCACATATGAGTTTGCAGTGCTAAAGAAAGTGCAGAAATTTAATGCCAGTATTTAAGGCAATATTTAAAATAGATATTCTGGTCCGCAGCCAATCCATTTAGTAAATTGAATTTGCCACCCGAAAATATTTTCCAATTAAACTAAAATAAAACATTTCGCACTTAATTCATGCCAGTTTTTAATTGTTTGCATTCAAATTGTTATTCATAGAATGCTCCAACTGCAGCCATTTTTAACTAAAACCCCGCTCGAAAAACATGCATATCTACCTACAGGAAGAACAATGACGCAAACACATGTTGTGTAATTATAAGCAATCATTTTTGGGGGTTGCTGCGCCACCACCACCTGAAAGCCCTTTGCATGGAAAATGCAAATAAAATGTACACAATACATTTAATACATACGTACATATACATGTGTATATGAAATTAACAATTTTTGTGGGCCTGGAGGAAGAGGCGGACTACGAATTGTGTAATAAATGTTTTTCGCAGCAACGGAGACAGCGACAGAACAACAAACTTTAAACACAGGCCTGGCCATAATGGGCCACAGCCACTGAAAGCGACAGGCTGGCCTACAGAAAACGAGCAAAATATTAACGTCGCCGAACAGAAAAAACTTTAAAGCAGCGGGTAGACTAACTGATACCCAGGTGCCAGCTATTCAAATGGTCTTATCGCTTAATATGTCGATATCTGAAATTATAATAAAGTATTTCACCGAATTTCTGACGACGGTCAAGCGTTCATAAAAAGGCGCAGTTGCTATCTGTTCAATAAATAGTATAAAGATATTTTGAATATGAATTAATTAAGCGATTTCAGTACTTTCACTGAACTTGAGCATGCCTCTGCATAGCACACGGTATTTCCCCTGTATGACCATTTTGTGCTGCAAAGAGACAAAACCGCAACAATTTACAATAATTTACATACAATTCACAAAAATAAAGCGGCAACAACCGACAGCCAACGAGCCATTCCCTGACAATTAACTCGAAAATGACCCTCTCTCTGTCTTTGACCGTTGAGAGGCCGCAATGCTTGCGGCAACAGCTTTTTTGCAAATATTTTTTAAACTATATCTTAGCTTAAAACGTTAATAATACTCAATTAAAAGTTTTCTCCAGCTGCGGGCACGAAAATCATTTAATCAGAGCAATTAAAATTGTGCGAAAATTCTCCAAAACTAATTTAAAGCCAAAATGAACAGAAAAACTTGTGCAGTCCGGCCAGGCTGGCCCTTTCAGCAGCATTTGCATTTATTTATGCAGCAACAAAAGCAGCAAACAATCAGCTGACCAAACTCAAACTGGCTGGCCACACTCTAAAACAAACAAAACATGGGGAAAACATTTACATATGAACTTTCATTTGGCTTACAATTTTGTTGTCATTGTTCCTGTTGTTTTTACGGGCAGTTCTCCTCATGAATAATATGTTTGCTTGTTGCAAGTTGGTTACATAGCCGAAAGATATGCATGGTATGTATCTATTAAGTGCATTCGAACTTCTGCTACCAGGACGATTGACACTGAGTGGAACTTTCACCGAATTGAGTATTTAAAACTTCTTAATTTACATTTCAAGCTTTCAAACTTTTGATGTAAGTCCAATAGAGCAATCACATCATTTGAATTGAATGACATCGGGTTTAGATCGAATTTTTTCTAAATAATATACATATATATATATTAGATATAATCGTAAAAATGACCAGATATAGAAAATTTGGATTGGATTTAAACGGCTTAGGTTCTAGAGGTTTTTGGGGATTAACGCCGCAATTCCTGAAAAACTCGGTCAGAACTAAATTTTAAGTTGTTAGTGAATTCTCTGGGAAGGGACTGGTCACATAATTAGTGTCAAGCCCCGGGTACTGGCCTCTTTTTCCTCTCCCTGTCTTGCAGGACTCGCAGGATATTGCCTCTGGCATATGTTCGTCCTTGAGTTTGGTGTGTGTGCGCCAAGACAGCGTCCACTTAAGTATGCAGCACAAAATTCTTGTACGCTGCATGCGTACCAAAAATACCGAAACCAAAGCCATGCTGTTTGTGTTTTTCGTTTCTGTTGGTGCCGGTGTTGGTGTTGGTCGTGCTGGTGTGTCTGCGTCTATTGTGCTATTTACTTAGCCAAAACGTGCGTAAAGTTTTAATTATAAACTTTTTCTTGCACTCTTTCAGTCAGTTTAGGGACCAAGGTCCACTCTGGGTTAAATGTCCCTCAACATGCATTTTACGGCACTTTAAAGGGGCAATTTATAAGATTTATGTGTAGGTGGAGACATCTGTTCTGGTGTCTCAAATTAAGATTAATTAATTATGTGATTTATGACCGGAGCAAAATATTATGAATTTGTTTCTGACCTTCTGTGCATTTTTTAAGAATTTAATGTCTTCAGCAAATTCAAACACTTGAATTCAATTTGGACATGCAGCAAGCCTTAAAAAACCTCTTTGCATAATTGCAAACTATTGCCGTCCAAAGTGGAAAATCAATTTAATTTGCTGATGGGCAAAAAAGAAATAAACACGAATGTTTATGTGTTCATACATATATCGATGCAATGGTGCTTTCAAATCAGATCAAATACGGAATGCAAAGGGTCGTTGAATGGTTGGTTGTGGATAGAGGCGCTTGGGACATATTTGGGTGAATCAATTAAACGATATTGCATTTACTTCTTTATTCTATGAATGTTCGTTTCGAAGCGATCTCCCTGCTCACAAGCGGAATTGTATAGGCATTAGGACTAGAGACGGCTCTACTACAAAAATACATTAATTACTATATATTCTACTTTGGAGAAATTCCATTCTCGCTCTCCATCCATAATTACTGTAATTGATTTCGTTCATCCATTATTTGGCTCTTCTGCCGTTCCGGTTAATAGACCACTTGCTGGCGAGCGCCAAAAACTCTTTTGTCCATCCAAACAGTCGGATTGAGGCCCCAGAAAATATGAGGGAAACTCTGTGCAAGCGTAATCCCATTCGCCTAAGAGCGGAACAATGCCCCCACGTGCACAATGCTCTTTTCTCCCGGGACTCGTTATTGGCAATAGACAAACTCCATTTGAGCGGATAATTGCATGCAGCGCTTTATAAATCAACAAACGTCTTCACATGGCAGAGGTTTTTGTGCATTCGATTGGGGGCTGCCTGGCCTTGCTGCCACGTTGGCTGGCTGGCTGGCTGGCTGGTTGGTTGGTTGTTTGGTTGGCTGAGTGAATGACTGCCTGCCTGATTGAGGACTGAGTGACTTGTTGGGTTGTACATTTCAATAAAACATTCAATGCATAACTACAATGGGCATAAGTTATGCTTCGCCGGAGAGCCACAGAGAAAGCCGGAGAGAGTGAGTGATAGAGTTCACTTGACTCGCACTAATTCCTTCCCGACGATAATGATGTTGTTGTAGATGTTGATGTGGATGCATGGACAACAACAGATAAGGATGCCATCGACTGACTGAATGTATGACTGAGTGGCGGGCTTTTGTCTAGCTGAAAGCACTGCTTCTATACCTTCTATAGCATCATCTACTTTATCCCTGGGTTATTACAGCAGTCAAGTGACGCCCGCCTATCCTTGTTAAGTTTAAATACGGCCCTGCAATTTTAATGGAGTTCCGTTCAACTTTAGATGCTTTCGTTTAAACAGAATTAAATAAATCAAAAATATAGCCAACAAAAAAGTTATCGCTAAACTTCCGCTGCACGGACGCTTGAAAAATGGCGGACATTGAACTTCTCAGCAGGCAGCCGAGGGCGTTACGAAAAATGTAAAATAAAAAGAACAGCCAAACGGAACTGAAAATAATCAACAAAAAAGGCAACACCAACACGTAACATTAAACTTCACAATCACAGCGTATTCGGGTCTGGTCTGACGTTTCTTTAAAGTCGCCCTAGAGTCCGCATCGAATGGGAACAGCCGCAGCCTGCAAGTATGCAATGCTGTAATACGAGAACAGCACGCGATGGGGCATTAGTAGGAGCTTGTGAGTTGATGGAACGGAGCGTAATCTACAACATACATACTTATGGAGCTTATGGAGCAGGCAAGTCTTCTAAAGCTTAAGTTGAAGGAGCATTGGCATTAAAGGTATATGGTATATGAGATAATTGTTTACAAATACATATACGGAAACTTTTAAACGAATAATTATGATTTATCAATGGGTATAATGTCCACGAACCACTCCCAGCTGCTCCTGTTCCTTCTATTCCATTGCACTCGTGGGCCATTCCGCCCTACGACAACGTGAGAATTGTTGAAGTAATCAACTCAATTAGCCGTCGCATAAGCATCAGCCCCGCACCGCACAGCCCCAAACAAACACAAAACTCAATTAGATGCCATAACTAAATAATCACAAACACATTTGAGCAAACAACAGCTAGCTCCTCAACGCCATTCCAAGGCGACCACCGAACGTCGTGACGTTGTTGTGTAAGCGGCAAAATAAAAAGGAAATAAGTGGAAAACCGGGTCAACAACAAGAACAACATTAACATGAGCGCAACAATTTTGAAACAATGGCGACAACAACCAGAGCAACAAGGCATGCCTAGAAAATTGCTTGAAATGTGCGGAAGCCCGAGTAAGGCAGGGACTGCGGAGGCATTCCAGCATGT